>BLBF01000058.1:6072145-6098420 GCA_015471245.1 Laticauda colubrina
TCCTCCTCCTCCTCCTCCTCCTCCTCCTCCTCCTCCTCCTCCTCCTTCTCCATCACCACCACCACAAATCCCACCCTTTTTTAGGACTGATGATGTTACCCAGTTGTATATTAAAACATCTGGAAGAAAACTACCAGGCTTAGACAGCATTAAGGATTCTGGAGCTGCTGCTCCTCCTTCTCCTCCTCCTCCTCATCTTCCTCCTCCTCCCTCTACTCCACAAATCCCACCCTCTTCTAGATCTGATGATGTTACCCAATTGTATAATAAAAAATCTGGAAGAAAACCACCAAGCTCAGGCAGCACCAAAGACTCAACAGTTCAACCCTGAGTATCCCTATTCTCTTTTATCAATAACAATTACTGTAACATCCGATGGTTTTGCCCTCATTGATAGCATTTTAATATTTTAACTCCACACAGCAGCCTAAATTGTTCTCTTGAGATACCTCTCTATTGATCTTTGATTCGGCACTAGTCTTTGAAATCCCCTTATTGATCCTTTAATTGCTATCTATATTTAGATCTTGCTTCTTTTTATTTTTTTGATACCCAACTGGTATCAATATGAAGTAATGGATGCTACAAGTAAAGGGTTATGCAAACTCCTTTCAGGTGACCCTAAAATTGCTTTAGAAAAGGTATTTTTAATCTAAAGAGATCTGTCTCTTCTGTGATATGACTCATATGACTCTTCTGTGACATTACACTGGGGCTGTAATAATGACCATTTGGAACAACTGGGTTTTCTCAGTTTGATAGTGTGAATGCGGAATAAAAGTGAATCTATTCATACTAGATTGGTGGATAGGCAACAGTGACGCTGCTCATGGGCTTTAGTCAAGCGGTGAGGAATTTTGTCAAAACAACCATGTAGGACTTTTTGCTGATTACAAAGGAGAGAAGAAGTGAGTTGGTAGAAAATGGGCTGAATTATGAAAGAAAAAAAAATGTTTAGCTGTATTTTAAGAGACAGGGATAAGTTGTTAATGCTGGTTATACTTTCAAGGAATGAAATAGGGAGTCCCATTGTTTTTCCTTTTTCCTTCTTTGTGTATGTTTTCTTTTCCATCTGAACTGTTTAATTTTTTCCAATTAAGGAAAATTAACTTATTTTTTTAAATCCAAACATGTATTCCTATGCCATGTTGTTGCGTTGGTTTTATATTAATGCGGTGGTCCATAATCTTTTGGGCATCAGGGACTGGTTCCATGGAAGGAGGTTTTTCCGTGGTCTGGAGGACTGGAGGATGAGTGGTTTTGTGTCCTACCTGTATCTCACGGATGGGGCTTTGTTTGTTTGCACGGCCCAATTTCTGACATCCCACCGCCCAGCACAGGTCCACAGACTGGGTGTTGGGGACCTCTGGTTTAATATACTCCTTCAGGAAAGCATTGAGGAAAAAACCCACAACCCTGTAAGGTAGGTTGGGCTGAGAGATAATGCTGTGGCCTGCCCCTCCAGCAGCTGAATATGATGAGGAGGCAGAGTGGAGTCAGGGCCGAGTCAGGGCCAGCATCAAGGCAATTGGAGAGCTCTGAGGGGGAAGAGGAAATGGAGCTGGCAGAGAGAGAGAGAGAGAGGTGGAGCCTGGGCCATCCATCAGCCCTCAGATGGAGAGTCAACAGCCCCCAAATCTAGAAGTGAATGATGGGGAAGAGGAGGAACAGCTGGATCCAGTGCCTGATGCACATATATGCAAAAGACAGAGGAGAGGAGAGCAGTGGAAATCTATGGGCCGATCCTTGGGACAGAAGAGCCACTGCTACTAACAAAGCCCTATCCTAGCTGTGGGGATAAAAGGCAGGGGGCAGAGATAAATAGGTGTGGCAGACAACTATTCGTCTCCCTGTTGGTCTGCCACTGATATTCTGAACTTCTAAATCCTGTCAGGAACATTATTGGACTTCTTTCTTGGAATCTGTGGCACTGAGAGTCGGGCAGACCTTCTGAGCGTGTGTGTGTGTGTGAGAGAGAGAGAGAGAGAGGGAGGGAGAGAGAGAGAGAGAGAGAGAGAGAGACTGGGCTGGGGTAGCTGACACTCCTAATAAAGGGAACATTTAGTTACAAACAGGGACGTGGTGGCTCAGTGAGTAAAATGCTGAGCTTGTCAATCAGAAAGGCTGGCAGTTCGATGGTTTGAATCCCTAGTGCTGCATAACGGAGTGAGCTCCCTTTATTTGTCCTAGCTTCTGCCAACCTAGCAGTTCGAAAGCACATGAAACTGCAAGTAGAAAAATAGGGACCACTTTGGTGGGAAGGTAACAGTGTTACAAACCTTAGTTACAAACAGTTTGCTTGTGTTTGGGAGCCGGGTCAGAACAGATAACCAGAGTTCCCCAGCAGCTACAGAACACTTCATAGATCCCAATTCAGAGGTGGTATTCAGCTGGTTCTGACCAGTTCTGGAGAACCAGCAGCGGAAATTTTGAGTAGTTAAGAGAACCGGCAAATCTCACTCTGACTGGCCCTGCCCCATCTATCCTCTGCCTCCCAAGTCCCAGCTGATTGGCTGGGTCTTCTTTGGTTGCCCTGCACAGGAGAACAGAGCTGGAAAGCAGGTTGGTGGGGTGGGGATGGAATGGGGATTTTTTTTTTTGAAAGAATTTTATTAATTTTAAAAAAACAAACATATACAAACAAAACACAAAACATAAAAAACATAAAACATCTTTTTAGAAAGCAGTTTGATCCTGGGTTACATCTTTTTGTACAGACATAAATTCAAGTTCATGCTTACTTTTATATAGCATTCCATATCTTATTTACCATTTTACATTTTCTATATAGCTCCTCCCCTCTTTTCACTCTCTTAATTCTATTTTATTTATTTCATCTCAATTTAAATCATTATACTTATATCCATTGTCTGTCCTGTTTCAGCTGTCTATTATCTTTTCTCATTAACACAAAATTTCTTCTGTAATAACTGATCGGAGTATGACGCCTTTATATCTTTCCCCTAATTATAACACTTAAAATAATACATAATTTTCATTCGGATTCTGCATAGTACATTCTAAAGCTACACTCAATATTTTAAAATAGGAAATATATATATATATATATATATAATATAATTAAAACAACAATCCATAGCAATTGAAACTATATCGTTAAAATTGATATTCATTTAAGTCTTAAACATTTTACACATTCCTTTCCAAATAAGTATCATGCTTCTATGGGAACACTTATAGATTTTGCTTAGTTACTTCCCCCCCATTTCACTTATTTTAAAATATTTTAAAATATTATGTTATGACAATGTTCCTGGAATGGGGATTTTTCAGTAACTTTCCCCTACCACGCCCACCAAACCACACCCACTGAGCCACACCCACCAAGCCACGCCCACAGAACCAGTAGTAAAAAATTTGAATCCCACCACTGCCCCAATTCCTCTCTCTTGCCAGCACCTGATTCTTGCAGGGAATACCATGTTGCCTGAATTCAAAACAGCCAGAAAAGTGGCCCATCTTTCATTTTTTCCTATCTTGCCTTTTAAAAAAAAAAAATGCAGTTACTATACTGTGGGGAGGGGAAATTAAGATGTTTGCACATCTCTCCTGTGAGAGCTGCCAGCTGAAAAGAGAAAACTGGAGCTTAGGTCACTGCACCATAAATCAGATCTATAAATTATAAATGTTTGTGCTTTGCAATCTTGACTTGCAGATGGGGCGGGTGCTCTTAATTAACAGTCAACTGGCTCTGGCATCTCTGCCTGCAAAAAAATGCAGAATTCTGAGAAATGGGACAGAAACTTGGGTGGCAGACAAATCTTGGCTTTCTTTTTCTTTGCTTTTCTTTTTTTAACGCATAAAACAGCAATGGGAATTTCTGTTTTTATCGATAAGGCTAATAGGAGGACAGGAAGTGCTGTATCAGGCAATAGGATTGGAGTCCAAAGAGGTCCCCTCTGAAGCATAAGCTGGAATTTTGTCAGAAATTAGAGCAAACCGGAAATATCCTATTGCTGTGATGGCGAACCTATAGCACAATTGCTGGAAGTGGCACCTAGAGCCAACTCTCCAGGCATGCCTACCATCACCTGTTACTCTTCTGAGTTCTGGTGCATGCATACATGGTGGCTAGATGGTCTTCATGCACGTGCAGGAGTGTTGGAAACTGGAAGAGCAACTCCCTGGCGCACATGTGCATGCCAGGAAGCTGAGCCTCCAGTTTCCAGCATGCTCATGAGCACCAGCCAGCTGGTCTTTGCCTGAGCATGCATGCCAGAAACCAGAGGACCAGGTGGTCAGCGCCCATGAGCTTGCCAGAAACTGGAATCTCAGTTTCCTGGTGTGTGCATGTGCACTGGGGGAGCAGCTCTTCTGGTTTCTGGTGCTCCCCTGCATGTGTGTGTGCTCCCATTTTGGCACTCGGTGCCAAAAAGGTTTGGCAACACTTTGTCCTATTAAATGAGGTACCAGTACAGAGTAGAGCAACCAGGATGATTAGGGGACTGGAGACTAAAACATATGAAGATCAGTTGCAGGAACTGGGCATGGCTGGTCTAGGGAAGAGAAGGACCAGGGGAGACAGGATAGAAGTCTTCCAATATTTGAGGAGGGGCTGCCACAGAGAGGAGGAAGGGATCAAGCTATTTTCCAAGGCACCTGAAGGCCAGACAAGGAATAATGGATGGAAACTCAACAAGGAGAGATTTAACCTGGAAATAAGGAGAAACTTTCTGACAGTGAGAACAATCAACCAATGAAACAGAAGTTGCCTTCAGAAGTTGTGGGAGCATCATCACTTGAGACTTTCAAGAAGAGATTGGAGTCCCATCTATCAGAAATGGTGTAGGATCTCCTGCTTGGGCAGGGGGTTGGACTAGATAACCTACAAGGTCCCTTCCAATTCTGATTATCTATTCATCTGTTTAAGTGTCTTGCCAAACTGTTTATGCCATGGTTAGCAGAATCTTAGCTGGTTTATTCAGTTTTTGCCCTGTTTCTGGTTTTCCACGAGGCATTAAATCCTAGGTAAATGACCTGGGTTTGACCACCCTTCACCCTGGATAAATACAACCATTAGCAATGCAGTAGCAAGCATTTTCATTTCGTCCTTCACACCAGGCTTAATTTACAGGTAGTCCTCGACTTACAACAGTTCATTCAGTGCCTGTTCAAAGTTACAATGACATTGAAAAAAAAGTGACTCACGACCATTTTTCACAATTACGGCCATTGCTCCCATCCCCCTGGTCATGTGATCAACATTTGGATGTTGTCATGCCCCTGTTGGAGACTGACTCTGAGGGAGAGAAGGAACACCTGACAGGGAGTGGAAATGTGGCTCCTGAGGTTGTGGAGGAGGCTGGGGAAGGGCAGAGGCTGGCTGGGCAACCAGAGGAGGACCCAGGCCATTTCTTCTCGATCCTAGGGTAAGCAGGGAGGAGAGGATAAGGGAGAGACATGGTCTCCTCAGGAAGAGAGGGCCTTAATCCCCTTCATGGGCTGCAGCTATGACAACTGGATATGAGGACGGACATACGTACGGGCCAGTGATGGAAACAAAGCGTGGAGATCGTTCCTCTCTGAGTTTGGCGTCCTTCCCAGTGTGTGTTCCAATATCTGTGGATGTCTTCAAGCCCTTATCTTGTCTGGTTCCCTAAATTGCTTCAGTGTGATTTGTGCTGTTTTTATTCTTTATAATTTATAGGCATTTTTAGTTTAAATGGCATTTCCTCCTTTCCATAATTGTTTGTGGGGGAGTTTTTTGTCTCCAGTCAAGGATATTTGGAGCTTTGAAGAAAAGTAAAGGAATATAAGGGGCTTCATTTGTTTTTGGGACTTTGTTTATTTTGTATCCCACCCTGGATCATCACAGACACTTGGCAACGGACTCATATTTATGACATTTTCAGTGTCCCTGAATCACGTAATTACCCTTTTGAGACCTTCCAACAAGCCAGGCCAATAAGGAAGCCAGATTCACTTAAAAACGACATTGCTAACTAAACAACTGTAGCGATTCACTTTAACCACTGTGGCAAGAAAGGTCAAAAATTGGGCAAATCTCACCGAACAAATATCTCGCTTAGCAACAGAAGTTTCGGGCTCAATTTTGGTCATAAGTCGAGTGTCAACTCACAAAATATTTTTATGGTCTTTTTAGAGTTGCCAAGAGAAAGGGAGGATGGAGCAGTGGGCAGCTTGCATTCCATAAATGTTTTCATAGATAGTTTCTAGGCAACTGAAGTTTCTGCTGTGCAAAATTCTAGGTGGAGAGTATGATCGATGACCCTTGGTTATGGATGTGTCCCATTGGAGAATGTGAATTATTGATGACACACCCAGGGGGTGAAGGGAAAAAAGCAGGGTCAAGGATGACAATGAATGATATGTCTCAGAGTCAGCTACACCCAGGCAGAGGTGGCATGTTTACTCCTAATAAATCTTCTTTCAGTTTTGGAAGTTCGGCTGGAGACTCAAGATTTAAATGGGGGTAACTGCTGGAGCCATGACAGTGAGAACTACCTATGCAGTCTTATGACATTTCCATGCCATGAATGTAATGCTCAGTGAATTTCTAGTCTCCAATAACGCCAATATTGGTTCTCTTTCTTTTTTTATTCCCCTCCTGTTTGGAACCATGTGGGATTTCTCTTCCTGCAGAAAACTGGAGACCAGCATATTACAAAGTAACCACCTCTCCAATTTCTTAGGTCTCTCTCAGGGCGAATCGTTGGCGGTGTTTGGTGGTTCTTCACCCTCATCATCATCTCATCCTACACCGCCAACCTGGCTGCCTTCCTCACAGTGGAAAGGATGGTGTCACCCATTGAAAGTGCTGAAGATCTGGCTAAGCAGACTGAGATCGCCTACGGGACTTTGGATTCTGGTTCAACCAAAGAATTCTTTAGAGTAAGTGTTTGGCTTCATTCAAGGGGTTGTGAAGTCCTGATTGGGGTCTGCAGGAGAGCCCACTGTGGGTGTCCAGAAGATGCTGAACAAGTGTTGGCAATCCCATAGCTTGGCCTAGGATGAGGGACCACAGCTAATTGGACAAAGGGACTCCAAACTTGGTAATTCTAAGACTTCTTGACTTCAACTACCAGCATGGCAGGCTGAGGAATTCTGTGCCAACATTCAGTTCTGGCTGAGGAATTCTCCACACCAACATTTAGATATTATTTGAGTATCCAAATAATAGTCCAGGATCATTTAAGGAGACTTTGGAACAAGATAATTGGTTTCAGGATCATAAAAATGATCTTATGGTAAAACACAGTATGGCATGGAAAGAGACCCAGTATGTCCCAGATAATCAAGGGACCTTAGTGTTAAGCCAAGCATGTGATGCAAAATCAGCCGGCCATTTTGGATTTGTAAAAACCCTTCCTCTTGTGAAAAGACAGTTTGGGTGGCCAAATTTTTTTTAAAAAAGATAAACTGATACATTATTGAAATGGTGATTGGCTTTCTGGAAAGAAACTGATTATGTAAGAATGCTAGTTCAGTGGCAACCTACTGAAAGAAAGCAAAATAAGTCCCAAGGATTACTTTCAAACAACAACACTTCTCAAAAAATCCCAGGGACAACATCATACTACTGTCCGTATCAATTTTTGATCTTCCAAAACATGCTTCAAGATATGCTTCCCATTCCTGCCCTATAAAAATATGCCCTTCCTGATTCAAATAATGCATCTTATAACAATGAAAGCATCTTTATATTCAACCTGGGCTTTGATGGATGTCTGATGGATGTCTTATGTGGCATGTTCTACTTAAGATGGAGGAAAGTTTGCTAAAGCCAGCTCAGTTCCAGCATGCAAGGAATATTTCTTTAGTCTGGGTGTCAGCAACCTGCGGCTCTGGAGCCACATGCAGCTCTTTGGGCCCTCTGCTGTGGCTCCTTGTTTGGTAATCCCACCACTGGCTGGTCCTGACCCTCACCCTCCCTTCCCAGTCACTCCTCACCTGGCCTGAGAAGGCAAAACACAAAAAATAGAAATGAGATGGAGGGAGGGAGGGAGAGAGACCCATTTCCCACAAAAAACACCAGGAGACACAAAACCTAGGTTGGCGTGGTGGGGGTGGAAGGGTCATGTGACTGGGTGGGAGGGACATTGAGTTGGCCATGCCTACTCAGGTTTTGAGGCTCCTGGCGTTTTCTGTGGGAAACGAGTACAAATGGCTCTTGGAGCGTTTAAGGTTGCAGACCCCTGCTGTAGTTCTTCATTACCTTGCCTTGATCAGCAGAGAGTCGCTTTCCATTGTCCTTCAGCTAGTTTCCCATTTATATTTAAGAGGAAGGGAGGAAGAATAATTGCTAGCTAAGAAGGTGTCATGAACACGGACACTCATTTTCCCTTCCAGGATCTAAACAGAAACCCCTCTTGGAGGAAGAGGTGAATGGGAAGGGTTCCATTTGGGGGAACAAAACAGATATTTTATATTTTAAACATATCTGCTCTCAGTTAAAGGAGGTTAACCACTCCAAGGCAATTTCCCTTCAAGCATGGAGAATCTGGCATTTGGAATGATGGGTAAAGGGAAATAGAGTGGAATCCAGCCTGGAGTTTCTGTTGGGAGAGTTGAAATTAATTTGCTCCGACAGCAGAGCTAAAATAAGTCTCTGTGTGTCTCACAGCTGAGGGTCAGGCCAAAGTGTTCCACATTCCATTGTGGTTACAAGGATTTCCTGGGGATGGAGGTTGAGTTTGAACCTCATGTAGTGCGTATGTGGGTGTGGGTGTGTGGGTGTGTGCATGTACAAGGGTTTATCTTCTTGACTTGACTCCTTATGTGCAGAAAGTCGGGCTGTGATTGTTTGTATTGCTGTGCAAATTTGGTGGTCTCACATTGCCTACATAGGCAGGGGTGGACTTCAACAATTTTAGCAAAGGGTTCTCTGCCTAGTAGGTTGGTGGGTGTGGCCAGGTTGGGCATGGCCTAGTTGGCCTCCTGAACCACGTCATTTCCAGCCTTCTAGAACTTCCAGGAGACCTGCTTTTTTACCCTTTCTGAGCCTCCATGTGTGCCCTGCACTTACCTGCATCCAAAACTGGCTGCATGGAGACTCCTGAGAGGGACAGGGGCAGGGGAGGCCAACTAGGCCACACCCACCAAACTGCACAGAATCTTAGCTAGAGGTTCTCCTGAACCACTGTGAATGCCCAGCAGCCCACCCCTGCTTGTAGGCTTATAGTCTTAAGGAGCAATGCACCCCACTGTTGTTGACCTGTTTTTCACAACATATAGAGACAACTTTAGGAAGCTGAAAATGCATGTTGACTTATAAATGTATTATGAAATGCTGAGGCTCCATAGCAACCCTGGAAAGGCTGTCCCTGAACATGAGTACTCCTGCTATCATTATCTGTGGCCCACATTTGTTCTGTCCCCTTTCAGAAGTAGGTTTATAGGGTGGCCTGCATCACAGGGGACAGCAATCATTTCAGAGATTATTATTATGCCCTTTAAAATTAGTGCTTCCTTAGTGGTACAAGTAATTTGCCCTGTCAGTCACTTCAATTACAAGTAAACCCTCAGTTTAATAGACAAATGAGGTGAAAAGATATCTGTTAAGGCAGAATGTCTGTTAAAACTGAATGGAGGTTTGCTCATGTGCCAAATAGCAAATTAAATTTCACACATGCATATTTTATGTATGTTATGCATGTTTAAAATAATGAACAGGCATTGGAAGATAAAGTATATAGAACCTTTTCCCCTCTTGCATCCAGAATTCAGGAAATGACATCTTTTAAATCGAGAATTTATTGAATTGGAGAGGGAAGAACTGTAATTATTTTTTCCATGCAACGTTTCCTTCAAGATGTAAATCTACCTTTATCGCCAACTTTGCTTCAAACAACAACCCATCCTGAAACCCTTAACAGTTGTATTGAGGAATACAAGATTATTGGCTTTGGAAGGACATGATTTACAATTGGGGTGGCATGCTTTCTTGTGGTATGGTAAAAATAAGATACATGGATATTTTCAGAGACATAAGGAATGCACTAATGTAGGCGTGGGAGAAAACCAAAGAATATTTTGAGGATACCAGTCTGGCTTTCAACAATAGAAACACTGAGCCATCCAAATATAATTAATATGGGCAATATTCTTAGATATAAGGACATTTTGAATGAAAAAAGGGAACTTAAAACAAAAGAAGAAATGAGTAAGCTGTCAAGCATCCAGACAGTATCCATGATATCAATCACTCCGAGACTGGAATTGATATAACATGGTATTCACAAATGCAGATACAGTCTAGATATGAGAAAGATGCTAAAGTGCAGGGTTTTTACAAAGAATTAACAGAGCAAGATAAAATCCTAACAGGAACAGAAGAAAGGCTAATAAAGAAATTGTATAGTGATTTACTAGATATAAAGCTGGAAGAGAAACAAGAAAGAAGACAATGATAGCTTGGGCAAAAAAATTTGGTTCTACAAACAGTTTTTTCTTAGATGAAAGGATTTTAAATACATTTTCATTATTTTTCAATGTTGGCTACATCCAGACAACTTGTTTAACAACAGTTGGTCCCATTTTGTGTGTGTCAGATGCAACCAGAAACTAAAGATAAAACCTGGGTTTCCAAATACACTTGACTGAATTGTGGCTGGCTAATTTGTGAACATAATCATGTCAACTGGAACACACTGAGTACCTATTTTCTACCCCATTAAGAAAGAATCTGTGAATGGAAAAACACAGGGCAAAAGTTCCTAAGCCTAATTCTACACCTGAAACATGAAAGTCAATGTCTCAGTCGCCTGATATTTGAGGGGCTGCCACAAAAATGAGGGGATCAAGTTATTTTCCAAAGTCCCAGAGGGCAGGATAAGAAACAATGGATGGAAACTAATCAAGGAGAGAAGCAACCTGGAATTAAGGAGAAACTTCCTAACTGGGAGGACAATCAACCAGTGGAACAGCTTGCCTTAGGAAGTTGTGGGAGCGTCATCACTGGAGGTTTTCAAAAAGAGACTGGACAGCCACTTGCCTGAAATGGTAGGGTCATCTGCTTGAGCAAGGGGCTGGATTAGAAGACCTCCAAGGTCCTTCCAGCTTTTTTCTATTCTAACTTTATCAGGAACATCAGGGTTACAAGTTGGCCATGGTCCATTGGCTGTGGCAAGTTGGCTGTGGCAAGTTATCCCATTCTGACCAACAGATGACCTTCAGCACTAATGGTCACTAGATATATTAGCCAGATTCCTGCCTCTCTTCTGCCCTTTTTCTCCAGTACTTCTGTTTAACAGACAACGGCTTTTCTGGCCTGGTTGAGAACGTCAGTGAAAATAGCTAAGTATTTATATCTATGAGAGTGCTTGCACAACACTCTTATGCTTAGCGAGATTATTGTAAAAGAGATATACAAACAGGAGAACAGGGTCAAATGTCCTTGCCAATTAACTTGGAAAGGATTAAATTTAATCCCAAATTGACCTTTTTTTGGTGGTTAAATTAGCATGTCTGGCATGCTCTATCTTCTAAATAATGGACTACAGAGTTAATTAATTCTGTGATTGGGAAATTGTCCTGAAGAGGCCTCTAGGCCTTCTATCTCTGGATGATTTCTGCCCTCCCAGTCTCTCTATCATACACAATTCAGAGTTATATGGTGACTTGAGGAAGGTGAGTTGCGACTCCATAACTTCACTGTAAATTTTTATTTTATTTTCGTTCTGTGTCAGCTCTCGACACCAGTTTTCTTCAGCCTTGGCTACTTGAAGACATGTCGACTTCAACTCCCAGAATTCCTCAGCCAGCACAGGAATCCTGGGAGTTGAAGTCCAACACCTCTTCAAGTTGTCAAGGCTGAGAAAGCCTGCTCTACATTCTGGAGAGATGGAGATCAAATTAGGAAGTGGGAAACGAGAGCCTCCAGCATCTGTTGTTAAAAGACTGTAAACTTGGTTGTGGATTGATTGATGTGGACATCTCGGTGCAGGGAGTGGAGGCAGCAACCTGAGGGAACAGATGTTTCTCTCAGCATAATGCAAATGGGTCAAAAGTGAATGGAATAAATAACCATCTGGATTCCAGCGAATCTCGTGGCATGTTCAAGACCTTGGAGAGCTCCACACGCGGCGTTACAAACTGAATTAGCTACTAATATTATAAGAGGTGTTTTTGCGTCTCTTTGTGAACTATTAAAGTTTTACGGTTGGCTAAGCCAAGGCATTTTTAGCTCCATTCAGCCTGCTGCTGCTTCTAAATTTACAGAGTCTCTGGCCCTTTTGGAAGTCTCACAGCTTGGCACAGTTAAGACAATGCAGAAGCTCCAGGAAGGTCATCTTCTGAGTCTTAACTATGGCAGGTCTCTGGTGGACATCCTGGCTCGTGCATGAAGACAGATGTTGGTGGCTTTCTCTCCATGTTGAGATATTTCATGATATTCAAGGACTTTATCAGGGCTTTGCTGAGATCTTGACCCTGAAGCCATGACAGCATTTAAGCATGGGGTCAATGATTAAAAAAAGAGAACCAGAACAAGCCTTCCATTTTAGGCGCAGAAGCTGGTTGGGTGATTTTGGACTGATCACTAGGAGCTGGTGAGTTCTAATCCTGCCTTAGGCATGAAAGCCAAGCTGGGTAACTTTGGGCCAATCATCATGTGACTGAGAGTTCTAGTCTCACTTCAGGCTGGGAGTCCAGCTAGGTGATTTTGAACCATTAACCAGGAGATAGTGAGTTCTAGATCTGCCTTAGGCATGGAAGTTGTCTAGGTGACTTTGGATCAGTCCCTCTTTCTCTGCTCAACCCATCTCACAGGATTGTGATAGAGAAAACAAGAGGAGGAAGGAGCATTCTTGTGTTCACTAACTTTTAGTTACTTATAAAGTAACAGAGTTGGGATAAAAAGGGTAAAGGTAAAGGTTCCCCTCACACAGACTTGCTAGTTGTTTCTGGCTTTAGGGGACGATACTCATCTCCGTTACAAAGCCAAAGAGCCAGCGTTGTCCGAAGACGACTCCGTGGTCATGTGGCTGGCATGACTAAATGCCAAAGGTGCATGGAACACTGTAACTTTCCCACCAAAGTGGTCACTATGTTTCTACTTGCATTTTTACATGCTTTCGAACTGCTAGGTTGGCAGAAGCTGGGATAAGTAACAGGAGCTCACTCCATTACGCAGTGCTTGGGATTCGAACCGCCGAACTGCCAACCTTTCTGACCAACAAGCTCAGCATCTTAGCTACTGAGCCACTGTGTCCCTAGAGTAGGATAAAGCTCTAATACTAAATATATAAATAAATAATCTTCTCCAGCGTGTTGGCAGAAGCATAAGCCAACCCTGCCTTCTTAGAAAGACCACAAAAGTGATGTTCTCCATTGCTTGTCAATTTTTTTTTTTTGAAGGAGAAGAAATAAAGCAGCCAAGATGAGATTTCCCCCAGCAATTTATTTTGAACGAACAGATGGTCATGAATTTGATTTGCCACAGTCTTGGGCCATGATCCAGATAGCAACCTTTTCTCCATGACTGACACTGTCCCGATCATTCTAAGGCGATGACAGGCGTCGGAACTGAAATGCTGTAGGTCAGGCCTTCCACTTGCTTCATATGTGTGCCCTGAATTCTCACCATTCAAGTTTTCCCAGCAAAATGTAGGCAAGGCAAATAACACCCATTTCCGTGTCTCTTTCCAAAGCAGAGAAGCAGCAGCCTTCCATTTGGATCAAAGGTGATTTTTAATCCTGACAATTTGCCCTCGTTCCTTTTGGGCCATATTAACATTTACGAAGGAGGTGTGCTATTAATTGCGATCAACAGCAGATGCCAATATTCAGCCTGATTTTGCCATTCTTTTGTCCTGACCTGATGGAGAAGACAAGGCATTTGCATCTCTTTGAAAATGGGATCAAGTTTGTCATGAACTCAGATGGTTTAGTCCTCATGGGTCTGCCTACGTTGGCTTTGTAATTGACCAATTAGGCCTGGCCTGATCAAATTTCACCCGGTCCTTAAACTTGACCATGCAGAATAGAATAACAGAATTGGAAGGGACCTTAGAGGACTTCTAGCCCAACCCCCCTTTCAGGCAGGACACCTACATCATTTCAGACAAATGGTTATCCAATCTCTTCTTAAAAACTTCCAGTGTTGGAGCATTTACAAGCTCTGGTGGCAAGTTGTTCCACTGATTAATTGTTCTCACTGTCAGGAAATTTCTCCTAAGTTCTAAGTTGCTTCTCTCCTTGATTAGCTTCCATCCATTGCTTCTTGTCCTGCCCTCAGGTGCTTTGGAGAATAGCTTGACTCCCTCTTCTTTGAGGCATCCCCTGAGATATTGGAAGACAGCTATCATGTCACCCCTAGTCCTTCTCTTCATCAAACTAGACATCCCCAATTCCAGCAACTGTTGTACTTTTCTGTGAAATTGGTTCCCTCTAGAAAAGAAAGCTGTGGGGTCAAGATTGGTTGCTAGTTCAAGATTGGTTGCTAGTTCATGCTGAGATCATGCCTTGGTGTCACACACTTGAGAGTCAAGCAAGCTTTTTTGTCTCCAGCAGTTGCCATTTTGTGAGGGAAATTGTGACATTTTTCTCAACTTTACAAATGGAGAAAATGTTTCTTCCTAACAGAGATAGCACCAAGAAAAAGATCATTTCCATTGCAAACACAGCCTGGGGGAATAAAAAAGGGATAGAACAATTCACAGCCCCAGTCATAATTTCAAAGTTCATTGCAAGTGATGGCCTTCTAGCAACATTCTATCCATATACCCCAAGAATAAGCCCTCACTCCAATATAATCCTTATCTCAGGGATGGGTTTTCAAGTGGCGGATTCCATCCTGGGTCAAGATCAGGTATCGACTTGCCCTTCTCAATAATTAGTAAAGTATGATTGGCCCAGTCTTCAAATCTTGCAAACCTTCAGCAGCTTCTTGCATGACAGTTGACTATCTTGATCAGTGTTGGCCTCTGTGTCCTCACCATAATTTGGCAACTTCACCCAAGCTTATCTGAAAGAGCAGTCCCTAATTGTTGATCATTTTTCAATTTTTCCCCAGGTTAAATTTAATTGGAGAAGTCTAGATAGGTTGCACAAGCTCAATATCTCAGGATACTTTTTCCTACTATTTGCCTTACATGATTCAGGAGCCACTAACCACCTCATGTGATGCTTTTGATGGAAATGTACTGCCAGAAATAACTTCTGGAAGCCACCACACTTTCTTCTTGAGAAAGTTAAGAAAGACACACCACAAACAGAATCTTTAGTGTAGTAGCTTGAGTTCAGTAAGATTGGGTCTTGTTTCTTTAAAATCAGTGGAAAAATTTCAGAGGCATGTGCACAACTGACATTTCCAAGCATGGAGAATTTCTCTTTCTTCCCAAAACATGTTGATTCTATTTTTCTAGAGGTAGTTCATGATATTCCAGATATACCTTAAGGCCAGATTTATTGAGAATGTCATAGAATATTTCCTGTTTCTGAAAGTTGATAACCATTTTTGGAATGGCCAGTTTGGCCTGTCCCTGAAGGAAAAAAGAAAGTTCTACCATCTTCCAACCATGAGTTTTGCACACAATTCTTAGAACTCTTAATTAAATAAATAACTAGAAATTGGGAAGAGTATTGGTTGGTTTCCTGGTTCCTTTAAAACTCACAAATTGTTCATTTGGCTAGTTTGTTTGCTTATTTGAACCAGAAGCATTAAAATGAGGCATACCATATGATATAAAATATAAAATACAAGATTAAAGCGTGCACCAATTAAACAGATCTTGCCTTGGAACTAGCAATATTAATTGCATTCTGTCACATTGCTATGAGGTCTTCAAGCATACACTGATCAGGACACAAAGAGCAGGTTACACGTTTGTGTTGTTGTCTGCTTGGCTAGTGACTGAAGTAATGAAATTGTTCATATCTGCCAGACCTTCCACAGTCTGATCTCTTAGGAAAGAAAGACCCTCGACTCCAATTAGCTGAAGTGATAGGTTCTTTTATTAAAAGAAGTTGGTTGCAGTAAAATCAGTCTGGAACTGAGTTTCCTGGGCAAAATAGATACAAAATGTTTTCCCACATCTCAGCCCTCTCCCTCTCCCCGTGACCAGTCCATCTTCAACCAATGAAGATTCAAATGGGTGTTTTGAGAACACTGAGATATTGGGGTTATCCACATTCTTTCTCAGGGTTCATGGCCTTGGACTCTGGCACAAACGGGTTCTGACCTTCCCTGCTCTTTGACAGGCTGTCATTCTCCCTTTCCCTGTTTCCCATCGCCTAGACATCTAGGTTCATTGCCCATTGGTTCCCCTATACCCTTCCCCCCCAGCCTTTGATGGCAGGATGCCAGTGAGGTGCCAGGCCAAAGATGGCAGACCTGACAACATCCATAACTGTCTACCCTCCACTGCAACATCCACCCGATCAGGATTGGGAAGCAGAAATCAAGTAGAGGATCAACTAATGGGTTAAGTTGGAAGCTGGGAAGTATCACAGTAGCAAATCCAGCCAATGCCCGCGGGAAGCCAGTCACGTGCTGTTTCAGTGTTCTACTTTTGGGAGAGCAACCATGAGATAATGGTAATGACATTGCCCGAAACAACTACGCTTTCATATCTTCTTCTTCTTTTTCCTGCCCCCAACTTACTGTACCCTTTATATAACTGGGCTGAATAAGTCACATGAATAGGTACTTGTTAGAAGAAAATATATCACTTTTAATTAAGGACACAGTGTGCAGCCAGCAAAGTACATTAGCTGATTAAAACCCTTTCTGGTCAGTCCAAATCTAACAGCAATTAAAAGGCCATTAGATGACTTTTTAAAGAGATAAAGGAGATTTTGATAAGAATTCTGGCTCAAATTATATGTGAGCAGTTGTTTTTGAGCATTTTTTCCTCCCTGGTTGGTCAGATTGTTATGAAAAGTGTGTTCATTTTTATTGAAGGGTTTTGTAAAAAACCAAATCGCAACCATATCCATTTGAAGAAAAAAGGAAGTTTAGAAAAATGATCAGGAAGGAAGGAAGGAAGGAAGGAAGGAAGGAAGGAAGGAAGGAAGGAAAGAAGGAAGGAAGGAAGGAAGGAAGAAAGGGGAAAGGAAGATATAAAAGAGCAGCTTCAAATCTTTACACCATTTATCAAGGAATTTATATTTTATCCTTTCTCTCTAAGATTGTCTCATGGCTCCCTTCTTTCCAAAGTCTATCCTTTGTAATTCTAACCATCAAACCCATAAATGACAAGTTCTTTTTTTTTCATTTTTAGTTTTTTTTAACAAAACCATAACTTGTAGTTATTGACTTTTCCTTCATCAAACAAGTCAATGGTGCCATCTTTGCAAATTCTATGCAAACAGGAGGAGGAAGATGTGTTGGGTAGGTTTGACATCTTAAGTTCTTTGTAAAAACAAAGAGTAAAGGCAGGATATAAATAAATAAATAAAGAAATGAATGAATAAATAAATAAATAAACAAACAAACAAACTCCTTCTCTCTCTCTCATTCTCTCCCTCCCTCTCTCTCTTTCTCCCTCTCTCCCTCTCAGAGATCCAAAATTGCGGTCTATGAAAAAATGTGGTCGTACATGAAGTCGGCAGAGCCCTCGGTGTTTGCAAAAACCACGGCCGACGGGGTGGCCCGCGTGAGGAAATCAAAGGGAAAGTTTGCATTCCTGCTCGAATCCACCATGAATGAGTACATTGAACAGCGAAAGCCCTGTGACACAATGAAAGTTGGTGGGAACCTGGATTCCAAAGGCTATGGTGTAGCAACTCCTAAAGGCTCAGCATTAAGGTGGGTGGAATAATATAACAATCTCCATGTTGTTATAGTATTCCACCTACCCTGATGTATTGTGTTGTCTTTTTTTTTTTCTTTTTCTTTCTTGTGGATTTGAGGTAAACATAAACAGTTTTTTTTTTTAATAACAAAAACGAAAAACAAAATCTTAAAACACAGTATTCCATGGAGTTAAATACGATGGTAAATTACAGTTTTGTTGATTTGAATGCATCCATATATTATATTTCCCCCCTCCCCATCAAATGTTCTCTCCATGTTGGCCCTCCGGATGGTTTCTGTTTGTTTGTTTATTTAATTTGACTGTCCAGCGACTCTTTTTTCCCCTCTCAATTGAAATGGTCAAAGCCCGAGTTTAAAACCGCCCAATGTGATGAATCTTAAATTGCATGCGGTGGTGTCCTCGTTGTGTTTTTCCTTTTTTTTAAAATCCCTTCCTTTTTTCCCCTTTCCTTTCTTTCTTTCTCTGAAGACAATCTCCCCCCATCCTGCACACCTCAGGGTTTTTCAGCAAATGTTTGTATCCTTCCGATTTCACCCCGCCATTTGCTGTAACCAATCCACGCTCTCTAGCGCCACCTCCCTGTGGGGGGTAAAAATGACATCCCACTTTTAAAACCCCCTAAAGTGAAGCACTTCAAAACCAGAATCCACCGAACCCCCCAAAAAATGTAAAAAAAAAAAAAAGACCAAACCAAATTTTTTTTTTTTCCTTCTTCTTCTTTCTGGCCAATTTGTCCTTCTGCTCCTTTCCTTCTGCGTTTGAACACCTTTAACCGAGCATCGCTGCTATATTCTTACGAGTTATGTTTTATCGTTTCAAGAAATGCTGTAAACCTGGCAGTATTAAAACTGAATGAGCAAGGCCTGTTGGACAAATTGAAAAACAAATGGTGGTACGACAAAGGAGAGTGCGGCAGCGGGGGCGGTGACTCCAAGGTCAGCCTCAATGTCACCACAATCGGGTACCTTAGTCAAGAGTATTCGGCAAAGCTGTTATTTGAGGCATCGGGGAGGGTGGGCGGGGGCAAAGAACTTTGTCATGGAGACCGTCTTGAACCCAATCAAGGTCAGGTCCCTCACTTGCCTTGTAGCTTCTTCCATCGGACAGTCTCCTCTTCTTTCTCCTCTCTTTTATTGAACTAACAGAGAGAACTTGCCCTACTGGGTTGGCCTTGGCTGGTCGAGACCCACAGTATGGACCTTAATAGGAATAGCAACAGCACTTAGGCTTATATACCCCTTCAGTGTTTTACAGCCCTCTCTAAGCTATTTACAGGGTCAGCCTATTGCCCCCCAAACAATCTGAGTTCCCATTTTACCAACCTTGGAAAGGTGGAAGGCTGAGTCAACCTTGAACCAGTGACAATCGAACTCCAGGCAGTGGGCAGAATTAGCAATAGCAACAGCAGACTTATATACCCCTTCATAGTGTTTTGCAGTCCTTTCTGGGTGGCTTACAGAGTCAGCATATCTGGATCCTCTTGGAAGGATAGAAATTTGAGTCAACCTTAAGCCGGTCAGGATCAAACTCCTGACTGTGGGCAGAGTCAGCCTTCAACAGCCAACAATAGCAATAGCAATAGCACTTAGACTTATATACCACTCCATCATGTTTTACAGTCCTCTCAAAGTGGTTTACAATGTCAGCATCTTGCCCCCCCAATAATCTGAGTCCTCATTTTACTAACCTAATCACTGTGCCAGCACAGTGATTACGAACCTTTAAAAGTTCATCAACCACAGCAAAAGGGTTGATAGGTCTCTGTTTATTTCAGTACAGACTGCCCAATTCCAATGGACTCTGGGCAGTTTAAAAAATTGGAGAAAAAAAACAAACAAACCATGAAAGCAACAGACCATTAAATCAAACAGACAGTCCAAACTAAAATAATGTAAGTGACAAAAATCAACTGAACAAAATGGCCTTAAATAAATGAGAAGGGATGGCCCCAGGATTAGATTCACAGCTACATTTTCAAGGTTTTCTGGAGGCCCGGAAGAGAGGATGCCATCCTTATCTTTGTGTGTGTGTGTGTGTGTGTGTGTGTATGTGTGCTGTTTATGGGGTGCCATCATATAGAAGGTATGTTTTCTTGGTCTTACAAGATGGCAGTAATGAATGAAAGAGGCCTGGACAGAAATGATTGGAGATTAGTGGTCTCTCAGATATTTGGGCCTTATGCTATATAGGGATTTGAAAATGATGACTCTCCCATCCCATATTTAATTAGTCTTTTCTCCCTCTCTTATCACTTTAACTATGGTTGTGTAACAACTGTTGAAATTTCTGGAATTAAGACATTTGAGGGCCTCAGAGTTGCCTCAGGGGGTTGGAAAATTAAAGATGGCGGTGACAATAGAGGAATCAAAGCCCAGCCCCTTTGTGCATGCGTGCAACATTGACATATACAAAAGGCAGGAATTTGATTGCACAGTTGTGATTTATCTCTTGCCTTTTTTTAACATTCTGATGATCTAAGGTAGCCTCTCCTCTTGTTCCCTCCCAATGGGTTGAGTTACATTTTTTTGTCATCACCAACCACCAGCCTCATGCTGGTTGGGAATTTCCCAACCTTTTTTTGAGGGACCAGGTGAGGGTCATGATTGAATTTTTCTCTGCTTCACAGAGAAAAACAAGAGCCCCTAGGAGCCCCCAAAGCTTGAGTCTGACGTCCACCGATATGTAATTTCTGCCACTTCTTGTCCAATCTAAAAATCCTGCTGGCATTAAAAAGAGCCTTAATAGAATTAATTCCATTCATTGAAAGTTAATGCTACAAAAGTCTCTGTTAAATTTTTGAAGATTGCAACGGGAGAGAAGGAAAACAAGAAATAACAACCAACTTCCTTTTTTTCTCCCCTAAGAAAAGAAAGTGTAAGCACTTTCTGGTGTGAAGCAACCTACTTACGGCAAAATTATTGATAGCAATAAAACCGCGCAAGGAAGTTAACGTGGTTCCCACATGGATCTCTTCATAAAGAGGGACTTTTATCAGCAAGCCTGGTACTCATTTTCTTTAATCATATTTGGATAACTACAACAAGTGTAACGTGATTAAAACCAAAGAAGATGCATGTAATTTCCTTCTGTTTTGCTAGGAAGAAAATCCTACTGGGAGAGAAAGGATATATCAGTATCCATTGGCACTCGAAGAAATAGTCTTTCTAGCTTAATCTTTAATGTAGTGGTTCCTATGTGACTAAGCGAAATGTATTTCCAGCTGTCTCGTTCTTTGCTCTATACAGGTAGTCCTTGAGTTATGGTGTTCTGACCCACGCCCTTTTCCAACAAATCAAATACAATCCAAAGGGAACAGAAACCTTGTAATGCTTCTGCAAAATAATTAGCTGTGATAAGCACAAGCCTTGCCAAACTGTGTGAGATTTGCCAAAAGATAACAGGCAAGAAATAATTTGCAATACAAGAATCTTCAAATACAAACTACTGGAATGTCCATGAGGCTGGAGTTTCAAAATGTCTTTGCTTTCTGCTTAGCACATTCGTTCACAGCTGGCTTTTATTGTCTTGAAGGACGGACCATTATTTTGCAGCCTTATTCCTGAGTAGCCCATGCTGTTGTAGCAGCTCTTTCCTGCGAGCAATCCTGTGTACATGCGCACTTGGCACAGGCTCCTCGGAAACCTCCTCATCGCTGCTGCCAGCCCCCACAATCTCTGAAGGCAGCAACCACCAACTCCCTAATGGTCCTGGCCCCTCACCTGAGTCCTCAAACTTCTCAGCCATCCACACCTGCTGCCAGCTAACCACAACATACGAACACAACTGAGACCAGAACTCCCATTGCTAAACAAAGCAGTTATTAAGGGAGTCACACTTAATTTTACAATCTTTGCCTGGATGCTGTGGTGGTAAGCAGAACCATCAACTGTATTGCTCAAATATATATATGTTTTCTTAGGCTTTCGCGGGTACTTACATGTGTGCTGTTTAGCTTCCTTCGGGTATTATCCCACGTCATTGTAGTTCTGTTAAAGTTGTAGCAACGTTTCAGCAGAATCTCATCTGCCATC
This sequence comes from Laticauda colubrina, assembly GCA_015471245.1. NCBI lineage: Eukaryota > Metazoa > Chordata > Lepidosauria > Squamata > Elapidae > Laticauda > Laticauda colubrina. The sequence goes on from BLBF01000058.1 coordinate 6,093,918, forward strand.
CTCAGGCTTCTGTATAGAGTTAGTTCCTGGTTTCAAATTTGAGGCTGGTCCATTCTGATTGGCTGGGAGACTGGATCTGTGTTCATTGGACTTGGAGTTTGATTGATTGGTGTTTCTGGTTTCTTCTTTCAGTGCAGCTTGGCTCCGTGTGAAGGGACGGCTGCTATTCATTAACAAGCTGGGTTTCCCTTCACACGGAGCCAAGCTGCACTGAAAGCCTCCAACACAAGAACAGAGTGTTGCCAGCCAATCAAAGCCACAAAACAGACAGAAGAAACCAGAAACCTGAGGATGGCAGATGAGATTCTGCTGAAACGTTGCTACAACTTTAACAGAACTACAATGACATGGGATAATACCCGAAGGAAGCTAAACAGCACACATGTAAGTACCCGCGAAAGCCTAAACACACACACACACACACACACACACACACATATATATATATACACACACACACACACACACACATATATACATACATATATATATTCCCTTGTTCCTTCAGCAAAAATAAGAAAAATTAAAATTAATTCGATGTATGAGGGGGTCCTTTGTGTTCTTGGAGCTTTCTTGTTTTCTTGCAGACTTTACATTGCCCAAACTGGGTAACATTATCAGTGTGAGTAAGGAGTGCAGTTTGCTATCAGTTTATATTCTGATGGCTTGCCTTGTCAGGGTTGGTAAGGATGATCTCAGAGATTCTTTGGTTGGGCTGTTTGCTTTGGCAGTTTCTGGACTGGGCTACCGTCTCCTTGATTGTAGTCTGATGTTAATCTTGGAGTTAATCTATGCTGGTCTGGGTGGTGATTGCTGGTGGAGAGGTGCTTGGGTCTTTTTAATTCTTTTTTTGGAGGGAGGGCAACTTTTGAATAGTCTGTAGACATTGTTAATCTCTAATCTGATGTATGGTGGCAAACAGGCATGGTTTGTAATCCACATGATGAAGTGAGCAGGGAAATAAAAGCTTTTCTCTCCTTATTTGATCATTCCAGATTGCTCTGGCTTGTTTGTTTTGGCTGTGTCAAGCTGCTTTTAAGAATGGACAGCCTTGTTTCCAGACTTAAAGCTCAAATCATCCAGGCTACCTCCCCTGGGAATACAATATGGGTCATGCCGCTCTAGTCTCATCAAAGGCTTCAGAGTGGCCCATTACAGTTGTGTAGGGAGGTGGCAGCATCTCTTCTTTCCTCTGTCTTTACTGTCTCGTGTAAAAAAGAAAATAGAACAACCAAAAAAGCCATCCCTCCTATTCTCTCAGTGGATTGCAAAAGATTCATGTTCCTCTTTGAACAGTACCTGTAATTTTTGCTCAAGATAGCTTCATTTAGTCAGTTGTGATTTTATATCATTTCCTTGCTAGGCTGGAATGTCTTCACATCCCTGACTTCAAAAGCATTAATTCCCAACCTTTAAGTAAGACAACTCAGTTGCAAATATTCAAGAGAGATTTCTTAGGCAAGGAAGGTTAGATTTGTCATTTCTTTTCCTTTTTCTCAGTGAAAACTGTTTATCCTTGGAGGAGTAGCTCTCGGACAGAGAGACAATAATCTAGCTAGCCATTTCAAATTTTTTTTTTCTTTTTCCTGGAGGAACAATGCAAGATTACATAGAAATTCTCACGTGTATAAATAATCTTGCAGACAAACATGTCATGGTGTCTTCCAGTTATTTTGGACTACAGTTCTTATAAGCAGTTCCCACTGGCCAAGATGACTCAGTCAAATGGAAATTGAAGGCCATAATACCTGGAGGCAGGCTGGATTGTTCCATGCTGAGCTATTTATATACCATTTGCTTTTATTTAACTTGCTTCATGCAGTTCTTCTGTTTGTGGCATTTTGAGCTGGTGTCTACAGTCTGATGTGAACGTTCAGTTAAAAAGTAGACTATGGATAAAAAAAAAAAAACATGTAACTTGCCCTAATGCTGATGATGCCTCCTAACTTGGTAATGAAATGACTAGGAGAAGACAAACACCAAGAAGCCAACAATTCAATTCTGAGTTATGTGTATTCTCACCCAGCTCCCCAAACATGACAAACCTTTTGTAATTAATCAACAATTCCTTTATTAGGAATGCCAGCAGTCCCAGCAAAATGTTTTTCTCTCAATGTAAGCTAACAAGTCCAGCCAGCTGGAAAATGAATCACTGTCTGCCACACCTATTCATCTCTGCCCCCTGCCTTTTATCCCCAGAGCTAGGGTGAGGCTTTGGTAGAAGCGGTGGCTCTTCCATCCCAGGGACCAGCCCATAGATTTCCACCACTCTCCTCTCCTCTGCCTTCTGTGCATCCACGCATCAGGCACTGCACCCATCTGTTCTTCCTCTTCTTCATCAGTCACCTCCAGGCCTGAGGGCTGTTGACTCTCCCTCTGAGGGCTGATGGATGGTCCAGGCTCTGCCTGTCATTCTCTATCTCTCTGTCAGTTCCATTCCCTCTTCCCCATCAGAGCTCTCAGGCTAACTTGATGCTAACCCTGACTCCCACATCGCCACCTCCTCATCTGATTCGGCTACTGGAGGGGCTGATGGCCGACAGGCCACAACAATATGTCTTGTCCAGGAATAATAGCAGTGTATGGCAGTGAAACCCTGATGAAAAGGACATCCTTATCCTTTTATGGGCAGTCCTTTTACAACCCCAAAGGAGCCCAAAATTTCCATTGTTTAAGTGAGCTTTGCCCTGTTGTAGCAACTTTTGTTGCCACAGTCATTAAGTGAATCTGGTTTCCCCGTTGACTTTGCTTGTCAGAAGGTCACGAAAGGTGACTGCAAACCATTATCAAATATAACCCAGTGGCCAAGATATTGACCACGTGACTACAGGGAGGCTGCGACAGTCGTAAGCATGAAAACAATTCACTTTTTTAGTGCCGCTTTAATTTTGAACGGTCGCTAAAACAATGGTTGTAAGTCAAGGACTACCTGTATAGCCGTATCCTAATTTTCCTCTATCCTTGCAAGCAACAGGCTGGTAACTAGGGCAGAATGTATGTGGGGTGTTTTTATCCGTTCTCTCCTTAGAAGGAATTCTGGCTTAGAAGGAATTTGGTTTCATCCTCCCCTCCTTTCTTGCTTGGCATTTTATAATATTACACCTACCTACACAAATCCTTTATGTCAAGTTCTTATTGTGACCTTAAATAAGCAATTCATAACCCACATATTTCCACCCACTCTGCTTTTGTCATTGTTGTGAAGTATTGGCAATAATAAAGTGACAGGCTGATTAGCTGCACTGCTGGAGGATTCTGATGGGGAGATAAAAATCCAGAAACTTCTATGTATGGAAGAGTAATTATCCATGCCATTGTCTCTTTGGGCTTTAGAAGGGCCAGATCCTCACCCCCATTTGGGTGGCTAGGAGTGAACAGACCACTGCAGTGTTACAACACCTCCCGGCATGGAAAAGATCTAAGCTTCAGTCTTTCGGACTTCATTTGTTGTTGCAGACTTTGTATGTAGGAAAGTGAGAGAGTTTCCATAATTGGCTGCCTTCCCAACGTGTTGAACATGCTAGATTGAAAAATGAATTCATCCATTAATCAGTGGAAGGACCTGCTCCCAGAAGAAAGAGCTGCTGAGCCATAGTGGCGCAGTGGTTAGAGTGCAATACTGCAGGCTATTTCTGCTGACTGCCTGCTGCCTGCAATTTGGCAGTTCGAATCTCACCAGGTTCAAGGTTGACTCAACCTTCCATCCTTCCAAGGTGGGTAAAACGAGGACCCAGATTGTTAGAGGACAATAGGCTGACTCTGTAAACTGCTCAGAGAGGCCTGTAAAGTACTGTAAAGCAATATACAAGTCTAAGTGTTATTGCTATAAGCAACTTGGTTTCTGTGCATGGAGTTATAGATATCCCCCCACCCTCTTTTCTAGTATTTTAGTAGATTATAAAACAGCCTTTGTGTTCCTGGTTGATATATTCTTCTCATAGGACCAAGCAGCTTTCTAAGCCAAAAATGGAACTTGTGCACCTGGTCTTAGATGTATTATTATGTTAAAAGAAGAGGTGTCTGTAGCTTCTTTTGGGTCTAAGAGGCCAGGGTTAGAAATCTTGAGGTTTTCAGTTTTGCTTACATTCTACTCAGTAGCAGGATTATAGCACTTGCATTTGAAGGAGTTTGAGCATTCGTGCTAAATTCAATTTTTCATTTTCATTAATGCATCCAAGCTGCACATTTAAGCACAGTGATCTTCAAGCCAGTTTGGGCTTAGTTCTCTCAGTGCATGGCATTTTAATTGTGTGATTGTTTCTTCCTTTTAAAACAACCTAGACCTAAGGAAAAAAAGTGTTGGTTTTGTATGAATTGTGCACTTGAGAATGAAAAATGAGTGACAATTCACCAAGTGGCAACTTCTAAGTTCCCCATGACTGGCAAACTCACCCTGGGGATAATTTAATTGTTCATATTAACCTTGCTGCAGTGAAGCTGGAGTTTATTGAAATGAATCTTTATCTTTATCTTTATCTTTATCTTTATCTTTATCTTTATCTT
>BLBF01000058.1:6100163-6107663 GCA_015471245.1 Laticauda colubrina
GAGAGAGAGAGAGAGAGAGAGAGAGAGAGAGAGAGAGAGACATGGAGCCTGGGTTGTCCATCAGCCCTTATATGGAGAGTCAACAGCTCCCAAGTCTGGAGGTGGCTGATGAGGAAGAGGAGGAACAGCTGGGTCCAGTGCCTGACATGCAGATGCACAGAAGGCAGAGGAGAGGAGAGCAGTGGAAATCTATGGGCTGGTCTTTGGGAAGGAAGAGCTGCTGCTGCTAGCGAAGCCCCACCCTAGCTTTGGGGATAAAAAGTAGGGTCAGAGATGAATAGATGTGGCAGACAACTATTCATCTCACTACTGGATGGATTTGTTAACCTGTGGTGAGATAAACTTTTTGCCGGGGCTGCTGGTGCTTCTAATAAAGGAATCTTCAGAGGATTTGTCATGTTTGGGGAGCTGGGTCAGAACATCTACAGTATTCCTCACCATCTGGTAAACTGTCATTCCTAAGAGGAGTTAACTTTTTCCTTCTAGTCTGGAAAAAAAAACAACTTTTTTTTTCTGAGCCATGATGAATAATGGATGCACACCTGGTCATGTACACCTGGCCATTCTTTTCTTTTTTTTCCATTTCAGTGCTTCCTCTTTGGGCAATTGAAAAAGGTTTTACCTGCAAGCTTATTTTTTTGCTGTACACTACAGATCCGAAGTCAGAAATTTTACAGTCTTAATGGGCTGAAGAATCATTGTCGATTTGTCAGCTTGCAGCACTCTTCACCTGATACATTTATTTAATTGCACAGAAAGCAATTGAGTACAATCGTAATTCTGTCCCTTCCTTGATATCAACACAAGTCAGTCCAAGGGACTTTTGTGTTCTTTTGAAAAGTTTTTTTTTCCCCTGAAAGGGAGATTGTGGAATATCCCAGATGAAAGTCAGTTGGCAGATGGAATGTTTAAATATATTAATGTTCTTTTTCTTGACTGAAATAACACATATTCAGCTACACGACAAAAGAAAGCCATCTATATTATATCCTTCAAATAAATCTGGTTGGATCTCATCAAAGGCAATATAGTTTGCTCAAGAGCAATGCCTGCCAAGTTCCCTCTTTGTGCTGCAATACTGTTGAAATATTTCTGCAAAAGGAAGAGATCTGAACTGGTTGTTGTATTGATGATATTTCTACCAAGCAAGTCAATGGAAATTTACCTTGACGTCTCAACATTTGCAGCAATGTCAGGAAGCAGAATAACAGAACAGAATAACCAAATTATAGAATTCGTAGGGAACTTGGAGGTCTTATAGCCCAGGCCACTGCTCAAGTAGGAGATCGCATAGCATTCCAGACAAATGATGACTGATCAATCTCTCCTTAGAAACCCCCAGTGATGAAGCACCTACAACTTCTGAAGGCAAGCCATTCAACTGATTAATTGTTCTCACTGTCAGGAAATTTCTCCTTAGCTGCAGGTTGCTTCTCTCCTTGATTGGTTTCCATCCATTGTATCTTGTCCTGCCCTCACATGCATTGGATAATAGGTTGACTCCTTCTTCTTTGTGGCAGCCCCTCAAGTACCGGAACCCTGCTATCTTGTCACCCCTAGTCCTTTTTTTCACCAGACTAGACATATCGAATTCCTGCAACCATTCATCATATATTTTAGCCTCCAGCACCCTAACTGTCTTTGTTGGTCTTCTCTGCACTCTTTCCAGAGTCTCAACATCTTTTTTTACAATATGGTGTCCAAAACTGGATGCAGGTTGATGAAGCAGATTTTGTGAATCTGTTAATAAAATTTGTCATCTTATCTTGATGGAACTTAACTATTGCACAATACCTTGACAATATCAAAATTGTTCTTGGATTTGTTTTGAAGATGAAGCAAACACTAGAGTGAAAAATCTGTCCATAGATATTATTTGCACTGGGAGAGAGAAGGAAAACACATTGGTGTTTTTTTAAAAAAATAAATGCTTAGTATGGATTCCTCTTACACCCTAGAGGCAAACAGATGCAAACTCCAGAAGGCTGGGGAAGAAGACAACAAATAAAAAATTTAGTTGAAAAGTAAATTCAGCTGAGAAATGTGCAGTTCAGCCTTCCCCCTCCTGAGTTCCTGATAAGACTTGTGTAGATTTGCTGAAACTTTTAAGGAGGGATGAAAGATTTATAACACTTTGAAACTGCACATTCCAGATTTATAGGATAATGGAATAACAGCGTTGGAAGGGATCTTGGGGGTCTTCCAGTGATCTAGTCCAACCCATGCTCAAGCAGAAGACCGTATATGATTTCAGACAAGTAGCTGTCCAATATCTTCTTAAATACCTCCAGTGATGAAGCACCCACATCTGGAGGCAAACGATTCCACTGGTTAATTGTTCTGTCAGGAAATTTTTCCTTATTTCTAGATTGCTTCTCTCCTTGATTAGTTTCTATCCATTGTGTCTTGTCTTGCCTTCAGGTGCTGTAGATTGACCCTCTCTTCTTTCTAGCAGCCCCCCAAATATTGGATTTTTTTTTAAAAAAAGAATGCATACAAGATTTGGAAACAAGATATTACAATAAAAGAGAAAGAGGAGAAGATGGACGGATAGATGGCAAGATATAACCATGTTTTCAGAAATGTTCAAGATTCCAAAGTTATCAAAAGTAGCCTCCATCCATGGTACTATCTTCGACAATTTTGTCTAGCTTTGTTTTACATTCATCTAAATGAGTAGCCATCCCACATCTTATCTCAGTAAATCCCACAGTTTAATCTTGCATTGTGTAAAAAGGAACTTCCTTGGTCTACGTCCTTTAGAAAAGAATATGTTTATCTGTAGTGCAAATTGAAGGACAAAGAAGATACCTTTGATCAGTCTGGTTCACCATTGTGAATTGTCATTCAGGAAGCTCAGAAACATGGGTGGCTGTGTCAATTGCTTCTTGTTACTTACTAATGGCTTGTGCATCCTTCTGTATTCATCTGGCTTATTATATATATGAGGTTTTGTGGTATAACCTCCTGAGTTCTGTGACGTGATATTCAGAGCAGGTGGCTGTGAACCACCTCAGGATGTTACAACACAGCCAACGACCCAGGAGATTACAGCACAAGACCCAGGATATCAAAACAATAGAACTCAGAAGGTCATCACACAGCCCATTACCCAGGTCGATACGACACAGGAGGCTGATAGACACACAGCCAATACTTCAGCCAGACATGTTCTTAAGAAAAAGCCAGCCAATCTGCAAACATCAATTCCATCAACCGATCAAGAAATGACAACACAGCCAACCTCCCCACCAGTATTTATAGATTTTTTTATACATATATATTTATTTTCTTAAGTTTTCATGGGTATTTATATGTATGGTATTCATTTTTGTTCGGGTATTTTTCCACATCATTGTAATTGTGCTTTTAAAGTTGTAGCAACATTTTGGCAGAATCTCATCTGCCATCATCAGGCTTCTGTATAGTGTTTGTCTGTGAGTCAGATTTTCACAGCAGTTTCTGTTTTAAATTTGTGGCTGGCCTGCTGCTGTGCCAAAATGTTTTTATCTTCATCCCGATTGGTTGGGAGTCTTGGTCTGTGTTTATTGGTCTTGGAGTTTGCTGTGTTCTGCTTGATTGGTGCCTCTAATATCTCTAATGTCTGTTTTGTAGCTTTTTTTGTCTTGATTGGCTGGCAACATTGTGTTACCTGTATTGGAGGCTTTTAGGTCAGCTTAGCTCTGATTAAATAGACTCCGCCTGATACCTCCATCTCAAACACACCCTAACCAGGCACCCAGATGAAACCTAGCTTCCTAATAAACAATAGCCCTCCATTTACTCGGAGCCAAGCTGCACTAAAAGCCTCCAATACAGGAACACAATGTTGCCAGCCAATCAAGACAAAAAAAAGCGACAAAACAGACAGAAGATACAAGAAACACCAATCAAGCAGAACACAGCAAATTCCAAGACCAATAAATACAGACCAAGACTCCCAACCAATTAGGATGAAGAAAAAAACATTCTGGCACAGCAGAAGGCTAGCCCCAAATTTAAAACTGAAACGGCTGTGAAAGTCTGACTCACAGACAAACACAATACACAAGCCTGATGATGGTAGATGAGATTCTGCCAAAACGTTGCTACAACTTTAAAAGCACAACTATAATGACGTGGGAAAATACATGAACAAAGCTGAATACCATACATGTAAGTACCCGCGAAAACTTAAGAAAATAGATATAGATATAGATAATCTAAATGTATGTACCCAAAAAAGCTACTCCATTGACACTCCATTTGCAATGACTGTGAGAACATCAAAGGCTAAATGGATCAAAAGCTATATTTACTTCTCAGAAAGAAAAGTAAAGAAATGTATTCCATTGCAAAGAAGGAATCTCATTGCAGGAACAAATATATTGATGGAAAATGGAACAGAACTATTTAGAAAAATGCTCTCATTCCTAACTCATCATCAAGGAAATGCAACTCTTCTATAGTTCATTTTTCTTACATTAAGAAAAGCACCAATGAGAAATCTCACAGATATGAAGCTCTATGCCATTTGATTAAAAACTCGGCAGACTAATTGAGATTTCGTCTTTCAGGAGATTGAATGCTGATGAATGGCTGCATTCAACTTCTGCCTTTGAAAACCTCTGCTGGTGAAAAGGAAGTGAATAAGCCATCAGCAGCCAATGTTTGCATTCAGAACCCCCCATCCTCCCTTCCCAGAAAGGATGGGAAGGCAAAACAACATCTGTTTCATAAGTATGCAGGTTGTCCAAATGTCATCCAAAGTTGACACCTTGATGCAACTTCAAATCATCTCCTCAAAGTTGCTGAACCCCACCATTCAGGAAGAATGAGGGAGACGAAAAAATGTTTTTCCTTGTGCTTAATTGAGAGCAAAACAAAAAGAAGAAGGTGCTCTGACCCAACTCCCCAAACATGACAAACCCTCTATAGTTGAAGCAATGATTCCTTTATTAGCCAGCAGCTCCAGCAAAAAATCTCCCTCTCTCACAGCAGGTTAACAAGTCTGTCTGGAAGGGAGATTAATAGTTGTCTGCCACATCTATTCATCTCCGCCCCCTGCCATTTATCCCCAGAGCCAGGGTGGGGCTTCGCTAGCAGCAGTGGCTCTTCTGTCCCAAGGACCGGCTTAAAGATTTCCACTGCTCTCCTCTCCTCTGCCTTTTGTGTATCCGCATGTCAGGCACTGGACCCAGCTGTTCCTCTTCTTCCTCATCGGCCACCTCCAGACCTGGGGGCTGTTGACTCTCCATCTGAGGGCTGATGATGGTTCAGGATCCATCTCTGTCTCTCTGTCCGTCTGTCTGTCTGTCTGTCTGTCTCTCTCTCTCTCTCTCTCTGCCAGCTCCATTCCCTCATCCCTTCGGCACTCTCAGGATGCCTTGATGCTGACCTTGACTCCCACGCCTCCTCCTCATCTGATTCCAGCTGTTGGAGGGGATGGTATCCAACAGGCCAAAACAGAAGGTAAGAACAGCAAGGTGCACCTAGAAAATTCACAAGCATAGACCGGGGTGGGTGAACAGCCCTCTTTGGATGCTCTCCCGCTGCTACGAAGTCTTTCATGAAATCATGTTTTGAAGTTAGTTCAGCAATGCCGTAACAAATGGACTGCAAAAGATTGCATTGGAACCTGACTCTGATATAACTGTCAGAGATGAAGATGAATTTAAAAAAGGAATAAAGGGATTTTTTAAAAAAATAACAAAATTCAGCATAAGGATTTTAGTTGAAGACTTTTCTGAATTAATTGCTTCTCTTTTTCTTAACTTTTTACTTCTGAAAACAACAAGATCAAAACAAGGGAAGGTCCAAGCCCATTATCAACATTGTTCAACACAACCGATGCTCTCATTTTCTCAAGTTCAACTCACCACTAATAGCATCTTCATATACAGGTAGTCCTCGACTTACAAATGCAATTTGGAGCAGAGTTTTTGTTGCTGACTGAGATGGGTCAAATCAGTCATGCCTGATTTTTACAACCTATTTTACCATGGTTGCTAAGGGAATTCATAGCTTCCACCATTGACTTTGTTTTACAGACATTGGCTGGGAAGGTCACACAAGTGGTGACCATGTGATCTCAGGACACTGCAAGCAGCGTCAGTACATGCCAGTTGCCAGACACTCAAATTTTGATCCCAGGAAAAGGTTGCAACTATCATAATGATAAAGTCCAGATGTAAGTCCCATTTTTCAGTGCTGTGGTAACTGTCAGGGCTCTGACCATACACCCCCATTCAAATCATATGTCTCTAGCTGCATCTCTCAGAGTAAAAAAAAAATATTTATTAGGAGTGACCATGTCAGCATTACCTGGGTGCAGACGACTCTAAGACACATCATTCACTTCATCCTTGACTCTGGTCTTCCTCCCACCCCCTGGATGCATATTCTCCAATGGGACACATCCATAGCCAAAAGTCATCAATCATGTCCTCCAGTAATAATCTTGTGCGCCAACAGCTTCGGCTGCCTAGTAATTTTCTGAAGCATTTAAGGAATGTGCTGCTTTCCCCCATTCCCTTTCTTCTGGCAACTAAAAAGATCAAAGAAATATTTTTTAGTTGAGAGTAACTTTCAACAATTGCTAAACGAATGATTGCCTGCAGTCCTGGCCAGCCTCTTATTTTCTTTGGATTTTTTTTTTTTTTAGAGATTAGCAAATTTTAAAATCTGGAGCCATGAACTAGTCTTAATTTTCAGTAGAAAGGAACCTTCTGCAAGCTCACCTGTCTTTCTTCTGACCATTGTCTAGTCCAGTGATGGATAACCTTTATGTCATTGTGTGCCGAAAGTGTGTGGGGGCGCACACCCATGCCTGCACTCATAATGCAAAGTGTGAGCTATCCCCCTGTATATATGTTCATGACTCCCTGTGTGTCCATTGTGCACCTCTGTGCATGCACATGGGACCCCCCCCCCCACCCCACCTCCCTGCACATGCACATACCAAGAAAGGGTCTTATTTTCAGGGAAACATGGTAGAAAGAAGATGTTTCTTCACTAGCAAGAATCATCTGCCTCTCAACTAGCCTCAAATGTTATGTGTTTAATATTGTTGGGGAGGTCTAATTTACTGTTTCAGTTTGGATCGCAAAGCGTATCAGCATATCGGAAGCACAAGAAGGTGCACATCATTTCATTTCATGCAAGGCTGCTGTTGAATCTTTTCCAAGGGATGGCAGCCTGTTGTAAGCAGTTATGCTGTTCAAAGAGATGCTTAGCCGAGACGGGCAGCCTTGTCTCTGGGTTTTTAGTTCAGGGTTGAGATTCCTTGAGCAGAAAAAGCAAACATAACTTATTGTTGGTCGGATTAAAGCAGCCATGTGGAGTGGCTCTTGATGAATCTGCCTCTGGATGTTTCCATTGTTGTTGTTAGTTGCAAAGTCATGTCTGACCCATTGCAACCCCATGGACAACATTACTCCAGGCCTTCCTGTCCTGGATGTTTCCATAGCTCTCCCAATTTGGTTTAGCAGGTCACGTGAACTAAGCTATCCGAAGTTGGAA
>BLBF01000058.1:6110163-6117047 GCA_015471245.1 Laticauda colubrina
GTCACTCAGTATAAAATGACCCCACTGTAGCTTCTCTGGTTTGCACAGAGAACCTCCCCACCCCCCACCCCAAAAAAAGATGCAGAGTTTTCCTAGGAATTTTGTCACTTCTTTCTGTATACAGTGAAAGGGAGGGAAAAAAAACACCCCAGAACATACATGAGCACAAAAAACATTTTTAAGAAGATAAGTATTTAATAAGCGTAAAACATCCTCTTTGTCTCTCTCTCTTTTTTTTTTTTGTCAAAAAAATATAACTCTAATATTGCATTGTTTTATTGCAAATTCATTCCATAAATGTTAGCCATTTGGTTGCTTTTTTAAAACAAAACAAAACATGATAATTCATCAAACCATTTTGCTACTGTATTGCTACATTCCATACCAACAAATAATTTTTTTTTTCAAACTCAGACTTTGATTTTTCTTTCTTTCTTTCTCTCCCCCCCCCCCTTTCTTTTTCTTCTTTTTAAACGGTGTGGCTTTTGGCTTATTATAGACACACAAATTATGTTGCTGGGGTGTTGAAGATGATGGGGGAGCCACTCTATGGCTGTCCGCTTTGGTGGACGTAAGGATAAGGCTTCTCCCCTGCTTTTCACTTTTTTTTTTTAATTTGGAAGAAAGCACTTTCCGCCTACATGGGATTGTGACATTGGAGAATGTATTTTAATGGGACCACTGGAAAACCCTCCTCCCCTTCCCTGGCCCCCCAATTATTAAAATCACATTTTTTTGGATGCACTTTTCGAGGCACAAAGCACAGCGGGACGTCTGGTTCCTCTTGTAAATAAATAGGAATGGAATATTTCTTATTTGTGCCTTTGGCGTGTGTGTGTGTTTTTTTTTTAAACAAAAAAGCAAAAGACTACAGTCATTTTCCTAATCAGCATTCTTAGATGTTTTTCAGAAGGCCTCATCCCCTGGCCCTTCTGAAGCCACGAGAGACATATATTGGTTTCAAGAGGGCTAGGATATAGCCTTTTAAATTTCAGTTGACTCTTGGGCCGATGGATGTTTAAATGCACCACTGCAGGGTTAGCCTCAAAATTTGAAATGGGAACTTAAAAATTCAGGGAAACCGTAGTAGCTAGGCTTCTCGGTGTGCCCTTGACTTTCCCTGCCTACCTTGGATTATACTTGGGGAAAGATACTTCAAGGGATTCCATATAAGAAGCTGATTCGATAGACCGATTATAAAAGAAAAAACACAATCCAGCTACTTACGGTTACTCTTACTCTTACGGTAAGCAGAGGCTCAACCTGCAAACTATTGCAAAGCACCAGTTTTTTGTAATATCTGCCAGATTGGTCTGGAATCCAGATTGACATCAACCACTCAGGCCTTGCCTACATAAGAGAGTTGTGCTGGTTTGAAGATGAGTCCGTTGTGAAGCTGGGTCACACCCCTTGTGTGGACATGTTGACGGGGTGGTAGATTTTTCTTTCCAACGTGGAAGAAGTCAATGTCCGTCTCTTCGTTGCCAACTCAGTTGGATTTTTGCTAGGCCACCCGTTATCTGGTTTGCCTGAACCACAACCATCCTGCAACGTTAAAGTTGTTGGGTGCTTCGTGTTTTCTGGCCCAAATAGGCTTTCCGAAACACTCCCTTTGGAAGTCCAAAAGGGTTCTGTCCACCTTGGGACCTGAATCAGTTTGACTGCGTTTCCAATTCACACTCAGTGGTACCAGCACAACTTTCTCATGTTGACAAGCCTTCTGATTTTCTTTGTGTCACAGCTCAAAGTAGAAGGAGTCACCATAAACTGAGAACCAAGGGATTTGGTAAACCAATCCAGGAGCAAAATGGTTACAATGAAGTTTTGGACAAAAAATAAAATAAACCCCAGATAGTTATTTTTTTTCTTCTCCTTCTGCCTTAAGGATTACAGCTTAGAGAGTACAGAAATCCATCTTTATTTTTGCTGGGTTATTGTTTTGTTTCTTGGTTCAGCCCTGATGTTCATACCAAAATTAACGTTAGCAAGCTCAGCCTGAAGATAACTGGCCAACCTCTTACAACATGGCTATTAGGATGTCAGGGGAAATAGTAGTTACATTTGGATGATCGATCGATGCATCAGTTGAAAACCATTTTCAAAGGCCTTCTTCTTCTTCTCTTTTTTTGTTTTCTTCTTTTTATTTTTATTTTTCTTCTTCTTCTTTTTCATTTTGGAAATTCTTTAAATTCACCCTGCTTTCTTCAGCCCCACTCCAGTGGGAATATCTGACACATTTCAAGGGATGGTTAGATGATACAGTCATATTCACCATACCAACAGTGAAACATGGTTCATAGCATAGAGCTGATTTTCTGTCCTTGTGCGTAGTTAGCACTCAAAAAATAGATGAGGTGGGTGGAATGAAACTTTCTTTTCCGGGTGTGTTCCTCTTGTAAAATCTTTTTTTCTTTTTTTCTTTCTTTCTTTCTTTTCTGGGGCACGATTTGTAACTTTAAGCTAGCAAAAAAAAAAAAAAAGTGTTGCCAATTGTATTTTGAAATTTGGGTGTGAAGAGCTTTATGCTCGGATGCAGGAAAAAGCCTTAGGTTTTCATGGCAAATCCCTCTCGCTCTTTTTCCTAAGTAACACAAATGTCCACCTGTGTGTTGATTTTCCTATTCTGAAGCTAACCGACTGGTTCATTTTTCTTAGGACAAGACAAGTGCACTCAGCTTGAGCAATGTGGCAGGGGTGTTTTATATCCTGGTTGGAGGCCTTGGCCTGGCCATGACGGTGGCTTTGATAGAGTTCTGTTACAAGTCTCGAGCCGAATCCAAACGAATGAAACTCACAAAGAACACACAAAACTTTAAGCCAGCTCCTGCACCCAATACCCAGAATTATGCTACGTACAGAGAAGGATACAACGTGTATGGAACAGAAAGTGTAAAGATCTAGTGGTATGGCTAAAGGTTGAGTAAGCAAATCCACTGGTTTTTACCTGTTTGGTGGGCTTTATGTTGATGTGTTTTTGGTGTTTTGTCTTCTCCTTTTGTATCTGAAGTAACACTTTAGGATTGGACATCTTGGACGTTGTATGCAAGGCAGCTAGGAACGTCCTTTTGGATCTGCAAAGTTGATTGGATTGACTCTTAAATCATTTGTCAATCAACGGTCAATTCTATCAATGGAAGGGGCTAATTCAAACCATTCATACATCTTTAGGGAATCCTTGGTGGTTACTTGTGCTTGATTGTTTTATTGCAGATATGTCATTAACAAATTGGATAACAATATTAATGCATTGATGATGTTTACCTAGTTTGGTAATGAAACATCTGGAAGAGGTTTGGTTTGATTACCAAGCTCAGAGAGCACCAACCCCGAGCTACAAATATTTTCTTCTATCAATACATTTTTTTTCTGATAGAAGGACTTGCTGTGATAAAGTACAGTATTTACTATTAAAGTCATATTTTTATATAAATTAAGTAGTATCTGGAGATGGGATGGTATCCATCCTTTTCCTGCCAGGACTCCTTTTCTTTAGGAAATGGATATTGGTGATTATTTATTTCTTGAACATGATAAATCATTTCCATCTCTTGGTTTAGAATTCCAATAAATTGCAGTAAGGAGTACTGACTACTTGGCTCAGTTTTGGAGAGCCATACATTAAAGAGAGAATTATGATAAAGACTGAAATTCCATCCAATTA
This sequence comes from Laticauda colubrina, assembly GCA_015471245.1. Lineage (NCBI taxonomy): Eukaryota > Metazoa > Chordata > Lepidosauria > Squamata > Elapidae > Laticauda > Laticauda colubrina. The sequence continues at coordinate 6,113,825 of BLBF01000058.1, forward strand.
TTTTAACAGAAATACAGTTATCTAGAGTAGCATCCTCAAATGAACGAGGAATTTTAATGTACGGTCTATTTCACTCAAATTGTGATTGTCCATCTTTCAACTTACATTGAGCTAAATAAACTCCTTAGTTCATTTGTTGCATCCAAGGAAGTATGTCACCCTCACCCCTCACCAAAGAGTCTGAAGCTAGCAATTAAAATTCAAAATTACAGTTATATCTTAAATAACACAAATCCATTGCCCTTCCCAGAGTATTTAAATCTGGGTTTCAAGTCAGCATCTAATTTTTTCTCATTTGTTCAACAGCCATACATTCAGCTGGTTCACACCGGTTTGGACGAACTGGATGTTCATTTTACATCTGGTTCGGCGAACCGGTTGTTCTGACAACTGGCTGGCCCCGCCCACCCTGCCCTTCCCCTCCCAGGTGTCCCCACATGGCCCATTTTGGATCCCAGGTAAGTTCAGGGCCTGCATGGAGGCTCAGGGAGAGCAAAAAATGGGCCTCCCAGAAGTCTGAACCAGTCCTCTTAGATGATCATAGTTTCAAGATACAAGCCGACAAACATCAAGGTTTGAAGTATTTTAATTTGTACAAGCAATGCACATCCCATCCAGCAAGAATGGCCATTGCATACGGACCCCAACAGGAAGTTCTGGGAGGCTTGAAACGGGCCTGTTTCCAGGCTCCAGAGAGCCTCCAGAGCCCGGGGAGGGTGAAAACAGCCCCCCCCAACCTGTTTCCGCTCCCAGGGTGGTGCAGAAGGCCGACTAGGCCATGCCCACCATGGGCACACCACCCAGCAATCGGAGAGAGAACCGGTTATTTGAAGCCCAGCCCTGCATACATTCAATCTTGTTGAAAATACTGACCCATCCAAGAGCGCACATATAAAACAATGCTATTGATATTATTGTTATTTTAAAAAAATACCTTCTATATATGTTATTCATTTGTATGTATTAACTGAGGAGCAGTGGTAAGTACTTTTCAGAGATCTTTCTCCTGTTGTCCAATGGAAGAGACCTTTTGAGGTCCTGAAGAGAACTGGGCAAAATTCTCTTTGTTATTGTGACGGAACACATAAAAACAGACGGCTGACAAAATAGTCATCTCTCTCCTTTCCATAAAGTGGAGGGCATGAATTTTACTTTCATGTAAAGTCAAGTTTTGAATAGCTTTCTCTATCAACCAAGTCAGATTGATGGCGATGTCCCCACTATGGCCATTGCTACTGCATCTAATTGTTTTTTATTTTTATTTTTTGTTTTAAATAAGGTTTTACATTGTGCAAGCCGCCTTGAGTCGCCATGGGTGAATAGGCAGCAATATAAATTAAATAAATAAATAATACATTTATGGAGATTCTCAATCATTCAAGTCATGGTTGTCCCAAAGGTGCTTTTTCAAGAGGCAATTGGACTTTCTGGGTTTTGGGTTTTGTTTTCTAAAGATCTGAAGAAGCTTCTTGGTTGAGAAGCAAAATATTTTCAAGGAAAAAAAAAACCAGAAAGTCCAGTTGCTTCCTGAAAAAAGCACCCTTGGGACAGGAAATGAACACCTTGAACAGTGTTCTCCGACCAACAATTTGGTTCTACTCAGGTCCATCACTTACCTCAAAATCTTAAAGGGGGAAGCTCCAAAAATGAGAGGAATGCACTGTGTGGGCCACACCATTGAATCTTAGAAAATTAGGGGGAGGAGAAGAAAATTTAGTGAGATGATCCCCCTCCTTCCTCTGATGTTTGTTTCCTGGTCCCCACATCTGATTTTGCTTCTATGGGACACAGCTCAGCTTTTTGTCATCTCATTACAGATCCTGCATTTATCACGGCTTGCAAAGGGAGGAACAACTGAGATTCCCAGTTACTTCAGTGATCCTGGTCACCTGAGCCAATTTTACTCTCTCTCCCGGGTGTCGGTTTTGACACCATACTAATGTTGGTGCAAAGAACTTTTCACAGGAATTTTTTTTTTTTTTTTTGTTTTCCTTCAGTGCCTTAACAGGAGATTCTTAAGACTTTAGAAACAATGCAAACCATCAGAAAAAAAAATATTTTTGCTTTGCTTGAAAAATGAACAAAAACATGGCAAGAGACTCGTCCGTTCAGCAGACAATATTCACAAAGGCAGAGACAGAGAGAGAGAGAGAAAAAAAACAAAAGAAAGAAAGAAAATCAAAACGTTCAACAGAAGCCATTCTTTGATACCACTGCACAGAAACCATGGATGTTCTTTAGGGGGAAAAGGAACGATTCTCAAATCCCTTTTTTCTCTACTTATTATTAAAATGTTATGCTTTCCTAATACACCTCAGAATCCCACTGCTTATCTTCCTGGAACTGTCTGTTCATTGAAAGTTGGGATATTGTTATGCTATTTTTCTGCCATTTTATTCTTTCCAGAATTCTCTGTCTACCACCGCTATTGTAGACCACATATACACACACACACATACGTGCGCGCATGCACGAGCACACACACACACACACTATGTGTATGTGTGTGTATATATATATATATATATATATATATATATATATATATATATATGCTGTTTCGCTTCCTTCGGGTATTATCCCACATCATTGTAGTTCTGTTAAAGTTGTAGCAACGTTTCAGCAGAATCTCATCTCAGGCTTCTGTATAGAGTTAGAGAAGCCTGAAGATGGCAGATGAGATTCTGCTGAAACGTTGCTACAACTTTGAAAGCACTACAATGACGTGGGATAATACCCGAAGGAAGCTGAACAGCACACATGTAAGTACCCGCGAAAACTTAAAAAACATATATATATATATAAAATCACCATTGTCTTTTAATGACCCCGTAATCCCTTGCGGGTTGGAGTTGGGGCAACTGAATGGAGCTGAATGTTTACTAGCTGGATGCCTTTCCTGTCACCAATGTGGAGTTATATTCAGCAGATAAATTCTCAGCATGCCCAGAAAAAGAAATATCTGCCTCCAACCTAGGATTGAACTCACAGCCCCCTGATTGTGAGGCAAGAGCTCCACCTCTCGGCCACCGCACCAAACATACACACACACACACACACACACACACACTCATTTCATTTCCTACTAAAAGTCACTTTGGAGACAGAAATCAGGCAGGTTGGCAGGTGTCCCAGCCATTTTCGTGATCATCTCCAAGTGCTTTCTTAAATAATAATAATAATAATAATAATAATAATAATAATAATAATAATAATAATAATA
>BLBF01000058.1:6117057-6135517 GCA_015471245.1 Laticauda colubrina
TAATAATAATAATAATAATAATAATAATAATAATAATAATAATAATAGACCGATCTAGTAGAACTTTGAGAAGTAACTGACCCTCCCAATGTTGTTTTCTGCGATCTGTCCCCTTAGAAACGTACTTCTATCTCTTCAGAACAAAACTGATTATTACTGAATATTGAAACGACAGATGGGAGAGAACAATTTGCTCTTGTGCTGTTTTAGGAGCCCTACTGTCTGTCTCTTTTCACCTTTGCATTGTCATTTCAACAGGTAACTTTAGCACTGTGCTCAGGTGAAGCAGTTGTGGTTTTCATGCTTCCTTCACACACACACACACACACACACACACACACAAAGAGAGAGGAAAAACAAAGACAGAATGGTACTTTAAAAGGGGACCAGTTTCGGTTGCTTTACCGTAGTTATTCTTAGCTGTTTCCCACAGCTATTTAATTTTTTCTTTCAATAATAAAAAAAGTCAAATCTTGAGTTTTATAAAGAAAATATAATGCATTCCAGAATTCAACACTCAAGATGGTGAGTTAAGCGTTACTGCCTTAACAGTTTTTCAGACATAAACAAACTTTCGGGATGTGAATCTTATGTGGGAGGGCTCAACGGTAGGGTTGGAGGATTAAAAAATAAAATAAAATAAAATTCAGGTTTAATCACCGATGATTCGAATTAAATAGGCTTGCAGGTTTTTCAGAGTTGGGGATGAAGGTCTTGAATTAATGGGAGGAGGGGAAAAAAAAGTAGGCAGAGTTGTGTAAAATGAATCAGGCTGGTTTTGAATGGCAAAATATAAACCACCTCCTTCCATGCAGCCATCCATCCTCTGGAAAAGATAAACCACAAATAAGTTTCAAAAATAAAAATAAATTCTGCCGACTAATTAATTACCTTTAATACAAAAGGACAGGATGTGTGCGACATGATATCTCTGCGGCATTTCATCCCATTAACATACTGGATATTAATTCAATTTAAAAATGAAGATAAGACATAGAGATAGATAGATATATTTTTTTCTTTAAAATAATAATAATAAAAAAGACGATGTTTGAAATAAGTCGCTGGAAATATATTTGATAGCTAATTCAAAAGGAAGGAAAAGTTATTTCATGATATATTTGATAGTTCTTATAAGACAAGGGATAGCCGGTAGAAATTAAAATGGATAAAATGCTCATTTCATTGTCACACGCACACAAAAGTAACATTAAATAACAAGAAGAAAATTAGCTCAAGAAACATTTCTCCTGAAGAACAAGCTGGCACTCATGTGTGTGGTTTTTTTTTTTACAGAGATGTTAAGCAAAAAGAAACTTGCTCTTTTTCCTGAAACTGTGATTTTAAATTCCTGAATGCTATAATGTTCCAGCAAAAGGAAATGCAAAATGCTGTGCAAAAAAAATTGTTGTATTTAAGTAAAAAAAAAAAAGAACAAAAAGAATAAAAAAAGGGGGGGAGAGACATTTTCATAGAAGCTGTATAAAAAGAAATGTATGTTTATCAAATGAAAATAACTTTTTCAGAGTGAAGGCTTCACGCTAGCGATAAGTTCGGTCAATGGGTTGTAATTTTTTTTATAAAATGTGCATGTTAATTTAAAAATGGGGGGAAAAGTATCAATTGCTAACAAAAAAAATCTGCTACTAATTTGAGCTCTGCAGACAAAGCAGCAGCTCCTTTAGAGGCATTTTTAAAAAATGTTTTGGTTTCCTCTTTCTTTTCCTTTGCCTTTTTTTGGGGTTCGAAAAGTAATTTTAGGTCGCTTCTTGATCGGTTGTTGAAAATTGCACTTCATGAACAGAAGAAAAAAAAAAGAAGAAGAAAAAAAACCCTTGCCAAACAAACTTCTGGCTAACTGCATGTGTGAGCATCAATTCCCAAGCCTCATTTTAATGAGGCAATTGTACAAAAGAGTTTTAATACATTTTGTAAATAAAATTGTAAAGGAAATATTTTTTTCTTTTAAAAAATATATATATAAAAAAATCCAACAACAACCCCAAATACAAAAAAACCCAGCTCATTTCTGCATTTTCTTTTTTTAAAAAAAACAACAAAATTTTAAAGCAGACATTTGGTTGAATGGTTTGTGTGTGGGAAAATTGCTCGCCAATTTTATCTGTGCGAGAATGTGGTTCCTTAGGAAACTGCTTTTTTAAAAAGAACTTCTAACCCTAAAATGCATCCGGTGAGTATGTGGGAATGCAGAGTAACGAGTGTCGTTTTGATTTGATGGGTGGGTTGTTATGGATAGTGGAGCATGAAAAAAAAAAAAAGTAAATTAGTCATGCCTACCATAGAAGAAGATGGAATCGATTCTCCATTGGATACAGGACAGGTTGGTCATTCTTTGCGTTCTGCAAAGAGAATTACTTGAACAAATGATACAATCCCCAGAAGCTGAATTCTGCTGCAGAAAGCAAGCAGGGTTATTTATTATGATTAGCGTACGGTGGTTGCTACAGTAGCTGCAATGCTATTGCAGAGTAGTAGTTCTGCTTGCCAAGGTACCAGCCTTGTTGTAGGACATGTGTGGTGCGCTCTTCCCAAGATGCACCTCAGGAAGGCGTGTTGGCTTTGTACCAGAGAGAAAAACAAGTGGCTCTTCATGACAGGGTCACCGAAGGCCCCTTCTCTTCCTGGAGTCACCTCCCTTCCTGGGTGTCACAATGGGAAAGTTCAGAGCCTTCAGGAATCTGACTGCCTGCACAGAGTAACATCTCTTCTCCCCACTGAAGTGGTATCTATTTATCTGCTCGCATGGCACATGCTTTTGAACTGTTAGGTGGACAGAAGCTGAGGTGAGGGACGGGAGCTCAACCTGCCACACAGTGCTTGGGCTCGAACCACTGGAGCTGAGACCATCTCCAGCATCATTAAGCCACAGAGCCACCATCTCTCTAAGCAAGTAGGAGAAGCGCAGGAATTGCATTGGAAGGCAGTCAAACACTGATTGTACCATAAGAACGGATTTTGCCCACCAACTGTCTCAGATGTGGTACGTGAAAGGTGCCAGTGTTGTATTGACAATTATGGTTGACTTTGGAAGGTGGATACATGGAGGCAAATTATCTTGGCCCCATATCCCCCATATGCTGCAGAGTAGGAGATATGTGTATTGAGGTGTATCAAATACCACTCAGTATTTAATAGAATAAGATGTCTATTCTCAATCATCCAAAGTCATGGTTGTCCCAAGGGTGCTTTTTTTAAGAGGCAACCAGACTTTCTGGTTTCTCTTTGAAGACATTTCACTTCTCATTCAGGAAGCTTCTTCAGCTCTGATTGATGGATAATCACATGTATCCATTTTTTCCCCTCATTTCACCTTCTCCATTAAAAGGGAATCTTCAGTGATCTCAGATGAGCTGGTTTGGTGAGCTTGTTCTACTTTCTGTTATGGGGCACAGTCTCTGGGCCTTGCTGTTGGCTCAAACAGCTTTGTGAGGTTATTGTGATGACCCAGGGTGGGATACAAAACAAACACAGTCACAGAAAACAGGTGAAGCCTTTTTCATTCCTTCACTTTGCTTCCAAACTCCGAATATCCTTGACAGAAGACAAAAAAACTCCCACACAAACAATTACAAGAAGGAGGAAAAGAGCAACACAAACCAGACAAGATAAGGGCTGGAAGATGTCCACAGATAACAGAAACACACTGGGAAGGATGCCAAACTCAGAGAGGAACCATAAACTAGAGATATTTCCATGCTTTGTTTCCAGTGCTTGCCTGTACGCAGGTCCATCCCCTTATTCAGTCAGTTGTCACCAGCTGCAGCCCATGAAGAGGATCAAGGACCTCTCCTCCCAAGTTGGCCAAATCCTCTTCAAGCTGCCTCAAGTTTAACAGATTTAACAGATTAACAGAGTTGTAAGGGACCTTTTGGTCATCTAGTCCAACCTCCCCAGCCCAAGCAGGAAACCCTACACCATTGCTGATAGATGGCAGTCCAGTCTCTACTTGAAAGCTTCCAGTGATGAAGCTCCCACAACTTCCGAAGGAAACTTCTGTTCCATTGGTTGATTGTTCTCACTGTCAGAAAATATCTCCTTATTTCTAGGTTGAATCTCTCCTTGATCAATTTCCATCCATTCTTCCTTGTCTGGCCTTCAAGTGCTTTGGAGAGTAGCTTGACCCCCTCCTTTCCGTAGCAACCCCTCAAATATTGGAAGACTGCTCTCATGTCTCCCCTGGTCCTTCTCTTCACTAGACTAGCCAGGCTCAGTTCCTGCAACCGTTCATTGTTTGTTTGAGCCTCCAGTCCCCTAATCCTCTTGGTTGCTCTGCACTCCTTCTAGAGCCTCAACATCTTTTTATAATGTCCAGTCTCTTCTTGAAAGCTTCCAGTGATGAAGCTCCCAGAACTTTTGAAGGCAACTCCTGTTCCATGAGTTGATGGTTCTCACTGTCAGAACATTTCTCCTTATTTCTAGGTTGAATCTCTCTCCTTCTTCACTTTCCATCCATTATTCGTTGTCTGGCCTTCAGGTGCTTTGGAAAATAATTGACCCCCCCTCCTCTCTGTGGCAATCCCTCAAATGTTGGAAGATTGCTATCCTGTCTCCCCTGGTCCTTCTCTTCACTAGACTAGCCATACCTAGTTCCTATAACCGTTCTTCATATTTTTAGCCTCCAGTCCCCTAATCATCTTGGTTGCTCTTCTCTGCACTCTTCCTAGAGTCTCAACCTCTTATAAGGTCTCTTTATAGATTCTCAAAATCATATAAAGGACCATCATCACATTCACATGCATTCCATAGAGAAATTTTGCAGACCCTCCACTCTTCTTTTCCTTATACAATGCTCTTCTCCTTTTCTCTCTCTTCTTGGCCTGGCAGGATATCCAGGATGCTGACTAGCTCCTTTGTTCTACAAGAATAGAGATTAACTGAATGACGTCTGGGTAGAGCAATCAAATTGGATGGAAATGTTTTGACTGTCACGTACAATCTATTCCAAGGATGAGGTCAAGGCTGCAGGGAATAGGGTAGGATGGTGTGTGGTGCACCTGGGCTGTTTTCACCTGGATTTTGAAGATATTTGGAGAGAGAGGAGACCTCTCTCATTTCGCCTCTTTAATTCTATTGTTGCTGTGGTATATTTTGATCCATGGAGTAGCTGTTTTGGGACAATAACCACTTTCCCTCGTTGTATTCCAGAACACATAAACAACCCATGGTGTAGTTTACTTGAGATAAAGTAAGTCTAGAGTTAAGATGCTGTGCCTTCTAGAAGATGCCTATGCCAAGAATTAATAGAGTGATTGTAGCTAAGAGGCTGAAATCTTCATAAGTAGCTCCCTGCTTTGCCTTCTTGAAAAGAAAAAATAATAATAAAACAATTTACATTTCATTTCAATATTTTTCTACCTACTTTTTCACCTGGTTCAGTGATGGATCCTGTTTTACAAATAGAACCCAGCAAGAACAGGAGGGTGTATAATGTACAGGAGTGGCATAAAATAGGACAATTTTTTTTAAAGCTAGGGTTTTTGAGACCTTTCAGACTGTAATCCTGTTAATAATATGAGCCGTGGTGGCATGGTGGTTAGAAGGCAGTATTGTTTAGTTTAGTTTATTGTCATTGCACCTCATGCAACGAAATTAAATACCATCTTCAATGAACATCATGACGATGAAAATAAACACAAACACACATCCTTCACATTTTGTACATTGAATTGAAAACCCCTGATACTGCATTAATATTGCACTGTATAGTAGAATTCAAAAGAACTACTGCCCTGGGACAGAAGCTGTTTTTCAGCCTATTTTCCTTGTTTTTATTATCCTGTACCATCTGCCAGGTGATAATAGTTAAAAAAAGGGGGTGCCCAGGATGAGATGGATCTTTGAGAATGTTTTGAACTTTTTTAAGGCAGCAGGAGATATAAAACTCTTCCAAAGAGGGGAGAGGGCAACCCATGATCTTCTGGGCAATGACATTAACCCTCTGGGGTGCTGTCCTATCTGCCACTGTGCAATTGGCAAACCAGACAGAGGTGCAGTAAGTTAAGATACTCTCTGTGGTGCAGCAGTAGAAGGTCACTAGCAATTTTTCATTTGGTTGTTGTTTCCTGAGAAGCCTCAGGTCGTATAATCTCTGCTGGGCTCTTTTGACCAGGGCTGCAATGTGGGCACCCCAGGTCAGGTCCTCTTTTCGGGTAACACCCAGAAACTTAAAACTGACCCCTTGCTCCACTCGGTCTCCATTGATAAGCAAGGGCAGGCTAACTGTGCCAACTGCCAGCAGTTCGATCCTGATCCAAGGTTGACACAGCCTTCTATCCTTCCGAGGTTGATAAAATGAGGACCTCGATTGTTGGGGGCAAGTTGCTGACATTGTAAACCACCTAGAGAGGGCTGCAAAGCACAATGGGGAAATGTATAAGTCTAAGTGCTATGGGTATTGTTAATCCTTCTTCAATTGGTGGTGCTGGTTGTTTATTGTCATTGCACCTCGTGCAACGAAATTAAATACCATAGTACTTACAAACCAAAAGCTCTAAGCTTGATGACCCAATTGACTCTTGTGTGGTCCTGAACAGCTTCTCAAGTCAGGTCAGAATCCTAGATCAATGGCAAAGAACTAAGACCTCAATTTTAAACCTTATATTGGCCAAGTAGAGTTGGGAATTTGAAGACTTTCTCCCAACCATGAGCAAGAATGATAAACCAGGAAAAGGCAATTTCCTAAATTCCCATGACCTAGGTCAAGATGCTCTCAGGAACCTACAGGTTCCTCAAGTAGCTCAAGAGAAGGGTCTTTATAGGAAAAGCCCAGGCTAATACAAAATCCTTCAGACATAGAATCAAAATCATAAGTATTAGTACTGTTTTATAAATCCTTAGTAAGATCACACCTGGAATACTGCATCCAGCTTTGGTCATCACATGACAAAAAAGATGTTGAGATTTTGGAAACAATGGAAAGAAGAGCAAGTAAGATGGTTAGGGCCTGGAGACATATGAAGAACTGTTGCAGGAATTGGGTATGGCCAGTCCAGAGAAAAGAAGGGCTAGGGGTGACATGATAGCAGTATACCAGTATATGAGGAGCTGCCACAATAGGAGGGGGTCAACTTAGTTTCCAAAGCAGCAGAAGGCAGGAAAAGAAACAATGGATGGAAATGAATCAAGGAGAGAAGCAACCTGGAATTAAGGAGAAACTCTCTAACAGTGAGGACAATTAACCAGTGGAATGGCTTGCCACTAGAGGTTGTGGGTGCTCCATCACGGGAGGCTTTTAAGAAAAGGCTGGAGAGCTACCTGTCTGAAATGGTGTAGGGTCTCCTGCTTGAGCAGCGAGGTGGACCAGAAGACCTCCAAAGTCCCTTCCAGCTCTATTCTGATTGATTGATTTGTAGGTGGGTCTAGAAAAGCTCTGGTGTGAAGATTGAGTGAGGCCCAGCCTTCTGGACTGGCTCCTGGATTACATCATTTTTTTTTTGAACAATGAACTTCGAGAACTCTTCAGGTGTTTTCAAGCAAATCCTGAGTTTTGATGGGGGAGAAAAATAAACTTGGCAGAATAATTTTGTAGCAGATGCGATGAAGCTCCTAGGTGGGCAGACAGCAAGGAGAAGAGTTCTCCAAAGGTAGACATTCCAATACCCTGCTCAAAGATTAAAAAAACTGACTAATGTGCATTTTTGACATTTGTCAGCTAGCTACAGTCAGCTCTGCACAACATGACGAATCTATTTTTGTCTCGACTCTCCCACACGAAAATATATGGTATGCAGTAACTCCTGTTGGGGGGACAGAATTATGTTCCTTGTTAACTTCATTTCAGGCTTAAAATTAAGTTAGGCTGAGGTGGGTGGGTTGGCTATTTTTCACATTGCTCTGAACACAATTTTCCTTTTTTTTTTTTTTTTTTTTTAAAAAAATAAATTTTATCTTTTTCCCTTGCCCAAACTGTGAGAAAACCGGCAAGCAGAACTGAGTAGGGATCTGAGCAATATTGTCTAATCCACTGAACCACAGGCCAGTGTTTCCAGCATGCTACTGAGAAGGACACTGTTAATTTGGGGACGATTCACGCTGTGCGGCAATAGCCCTGTGAAAGGAAGGCAAATAAATAAACTCTTGGCTGCACAAGATTATCTCTTAGGCAGAGAGATCCCAGCTGCCCTGAGCAAAGTAAGAAGAAGAAAAAAAGGCTGAAAGAGAATTCAGATGGCCACAAAGAAGCATTTGGGGATTGACTCAAGATTCAAAAAAAAAAAAAAGAGAGAGAGAGAGACCGAAGCTTTGAAAAAAAAAACAGTATGTACCAGGTGCCCAATTCTGGAGAAATTCGACCCATTTCACTGTTTCCATTAGTAAAATCCAGTCATTTCTGGTCTTTAAAAAAAAAGTCTTCAAAAATAATCACAATAAACTGAACTTCTGGAAATAAACTCTTCAGAATAAGAGGAGTTTGTGAGAAACATGTCCTGATACTGGAAACATGCATGCTGGGCTTGATCTGAAGATCAGTCCTTTCAAATTCCCAAATGTCAACTCTTTGAAGGAAGCGGTTGAGCTTAAAGTGGCCTCCATGTTATATAGGGAATTACTTCTTCCGGCTGTCTAATACCAGATAACATTTCAAACGTTGTAAACACTGAGAAAAGAGCTGGTGCAAAGTGTTGCACAAAGTTCCATTAGTTTGTCGCGGTGGCGCAGTGGTTAAGAGTGTAGTACTGCAGGCTACTTCTGTTGACTGCCAGCTGCCTGCAGTTCAAATCTCACCAGGCTCCAGGTTGACTCAGCCTTGCATCCTTCCGAGGTGGGTAAAATGAGAACCCAGATTGTTGGGGGAAAGAGGCTGATGCTATAAACCATTTAGAGAGGGCTGTAAAGCACAGGGCAGTGGTGGGATTCAACCTTTTTTACCACTGGTTCTATGAGAGAGGCCTTCATGCAGTGTTCAAAAACCACCGATTTTACGCTTCAAAACTTACCTTCTATTTGCGCTGGTTAGTAAAAGAGCTGAGTCTCAGCAATACGCTCTGCCATGCAAATCAGTTCAGCTAAAAATGAAGGAAATATAGGACAGGAAAGGGCAGGTGCGGGTAGGGAGGCCAACTGCTCACCAGTGCTACCAGTTCACTAGAACCAGTGCAAACCAGCAGCATCTCATATGTGGTCTAAGGCAGGGGTCGCCAACCTTTTGGAGATCAAGGACCACCAAACTCATAATTTTAAATCCCGTGGACCACTAATATGGATTTTGACTGATGATGGCTTGCTGACGTTGGTGGGAAAGTGGGTCCCATATTCCAGAGCTGCAGTAGTCAGAAGACTGGCCCTTTGGTCATCCCGGAGCAGCTGCTCTTCCACCCGGGTACACCGGCCTGCCACGGATGAGCTGCTCTGGGATGACCAAAGGGCCAGTCTTCTGACTACTGCAGCTCTGGAATATGGGATCCACTTTCCCACCAATGTCAGCAAGCCAGCCCGGGTGGGATTTCCCTCCCCTGCTGTTGGTCTTACCTTCAAGTTCCAGCTCATGTGGCTCTACTCAAGGTAAGGTTTGCACTTGGCAGAAAGGTGAGGGCCAGCAGGTGGGTGGGCCATGTGGTCAGCGCAGCCTTGTGTTCCTGCACAGCCTGGTTTAATTGCTTTGGAAGGACATTTGTCTGTGGACCACAAAATTTTCTTGCGGACCACCAGTGGTCCCCGGCCCACCGACTGGTGACCACTGGTCGAAAGGCTGCTACTATTACTGAAATTGCAGCCTAGCATGAGATCTGACTTTAGTCATGGTTTATGATTTCCATGTGCTATCTAGACCCACCCAAATTGGGCTAATGAGTAAACCCCACCTACTAAGAAGAAGGTTATGCCAAGGGAACTTTTCAGTTGTTTGCAAAGAATTGGCTGAAATCCCTAGTAATTTATCATTTTTTCACTGAACCAACAATCTTGTTGAGCATTGCCCTTCGGTTATACCTGCCAATGATCTGGAAGGAGAGAGACCAATTTCCAAAAAGCCATGTTTGCATTGCCTTTGCATTCACCGGTTCGGGAGCATAATAATTGTGCAGCTGACATTCAAGGCCTCCTCCGAATTGGAAATCTTTCTTGCTATAAATCATTTTTTTCTTTAAACAAAAATGCCTACCTATCTGTTCTTCTCCCCATCCATAAAGTTTACGCTGACATACGCAAACCGTTGCTGACGTCAATACTATTTAATGCCATGATTCTGCTTAGGTAAGCTGGAAGTCTTTCTTCACATTCTGCCTCCAAGGTGGGAGAACTCCGTCCCCAGTGATTACAGATAGAGTGAATTCCAAATCACCAATAACTCCAGATTTCTTATTACAGCTATTTTTGAAAACTACTGGAATATCTGTAGAGATTCTCAGTCATTCAGGTCATGGTTGTCCCGAGGGTGCTTTTTTCAGGAGGCAACTGGACTTCCTTGTTTTTTTCTTTGAAAATGTTTCGCTTCTCATCCAAGACACTTCTTCAGCTCTGATAGGATAGTGGGGAATGGAAGGATTTATATTCCTTGCAGACAACTGGTCATTTGCATCCTTTTAGAGGGTCATTGAGGCCTCTTGGAGGCTTATCTGTGTCCTCAGGGTTACCTGAGTAAAGCTCCTGGTTTTTGTAATCTGTATTTTTTTTCTCTGGAAATCCATTCCTACTCTCATACCATTCAAAGGGTCTTCATCCCAAACTGTATAGCTAAAAATCTGTAGAGATTCTCAGTCCTCCAAGTTGTGGTTGTCCCAAAGGTGCTTTTTTTTTTCAGGAGGCAACTAGACTTTCTTGTTTTTTTTCTTTTGAAGACATTTCGCTCCTCATCCAAGAAGTTTCTTCAGCTCTGAAGATCATAATAGAAAATGAGGGTCCTATCTCCAAATTCTGTTTAGGGTCTCCAAGCTCGGGCACATTAAGACTTGTGGACTTTAACTTGCATTTTGGGAGTCGAAGTCCACAAGTGTTAACGTGGCCAAGTTGAGAGATCCCTGGGCTAAATGATCTTACTTTGGGCATCTAAGGCCAAGACCCAGTTCTCTTGAAAAAGCTCTCCTGCTTGAAAAGGATGAAGGGAAAAGAAGAAGGGGATGACCAGCAACAAGGGAGATGGACTTAATTATGAAGACAAAGAGAGGATTGTTGGACTACTTGAAGGAACATGTGAAGGACCATTCATCATAGAGAAAATAAAATTATGTGGTCATTAGGAGTCAGAAATGACTTGATGGCACATAATTAATCAATCAATTCATAAATTAATCTATCAATCAATCAGTCTTCAAATCCTGTAGAACATTTCAACAGACTAAGGAGTGAACTAGCAGAAAGAAAAGCTTTTGATGTCACAAAACCTTCATTTGCTCATCCATTGTTTGACCCACCCACCCCCAACCAAAAGAACACCTCCAAACTACATAGCTTAGTATGTTGGACCCAACTGATGTGTTTAAGTTATAACTGGTATGTAAACCCAAAATATTGGATGGATTAGTAAACAGCTCGTCAATAATATAACTACAAGCTGAATCTGTTCAAAAACCAAGTGTAGCTTGTCGTGTTATGGCAACCTTGCCAGTTGTAGCATATTCAAAACATGACAGTTAAACTAAGTCACAGTTTTATATTAAAACGATGAAGAAATAGCAGATGTTTAAATCAGGCTTCAGTTGTAAAGTCCCCGAGTTGTATGTAGTTGTTCTTCTGGGATGAAGAGAGAAGTCATAACAGAACAACCGAACAACAGAGCTGGAAGGGATCTTGAAGGTCTTCTAATCCAACCTGCTGCTCAAGGAGGAGACCCTATGCCATTCTAGAGAAATGGCTGTCCAAACTCCAGTGATGGAGCATTCACATCTTCTGGAGACAAGCCATTCCACTGATTAATTCTTCTCACTGTCAGGAAATTTCTCCAAAGTTCTAGGTTGCTTCTCTCCTTTCCTTTCCATCCACTGCTTCTCATCCTGCCCTCAGGTGCTTTGGAGAAAAACTTGACTCCCTCTTCTTTGGGGCAGCCCCTGAGATATTGGAAGACAGCTATCATGTCTTCCCTACTGCTTCTTTTCACTAGAACTAGAAATCACCATTGATTCTCCATTTTCACAAATATAACATGCACCCATTAATTCCAAACTGGCAACTTAAAATACCAGTCCTATTTCTGTCCATACAGAGGCCATCAGATGGGTTCAATTCAGCTGGCAGATTGGCCACTGTACTCCTTGGGGCCTATTTCATGAAGTAGTTTACAGTTATTCATTGTTTGATTATTTAATTCATATGCCTCCCGTTTCACCATGAACCTCTTATTTTTGTCTTTAAATAAGATGAACTAGAATACAAAGAGTACAGCCTCCTTCCTTCTAGCACTGCTGATGTTACCTAATTTGGTAATGAAACGTCTGCAAGAAAGCCACCAAGCTCAGAGAGCCCCAAGGACCCCAAAGAATGGAAAAAATTGTGATCTACTGTCTCCTAGCATAGGCAAAATAATAACTTTGTGGGTAAGATGTGTTTTGTGAGGAAGGGCCAGTTGTAAACTATGCACCTTCTGTATAATGTGACCATCTATCAGGTGATAGGGAGCAAAAACTGCACAGGAAAACTTGCATTTCTTCTTTCTTTATTTGGATTCTTCACCTTGCAGTGTGGACTACAATGGACAGAAGTATGTTTATTTATCAAGGAAACGATATCCACGTTTTGGCATGGAAAAATCCCACATTCGTGCTGGCAAGAAGCATTTTGTTATTTTAAAAAAATCCACATGGGTTTGGTTTAAAAGAAGAAAAACCATCAATGTTACGGGTACCGGCTTATTTCACAAGATGAAGTCAGTTGAAGGAACAGCATCCTGATCAAAGAATTTCACGGGTTTTATTGGCTCTGATCTTCTCTAAGCCTTTCTGGAACATTTCTTTTACAAAGCTGTGGGTTGTTTTTTTGTTTTCCACCATTCCTTCTTTTCCTTTGTATAATTTAGAGCAATGCTGACATGCAGTGGCCAGTTCACTCCATCACTAAATATTGATTTTCTTCCCTTGGTTTCTTTTCAGCAGTAGGAACCCCAACCCCCCCTGGTCAAACAGGAAAAACCCTACAGCATTTCAGGCAAATTGCTGTCCTAGTCTCTTCTTGAAAGCCTCCAGTGATGAGGCATCTACAACTATCTCAAAGCGAAATATCCCTCACGCATCATCACCAAATCTCCAAAACTGTAAAGCGTATGTTCCTCTTGGTTTCTAGGTGCTCGCTAAGAAAGGATTTTTTGAAATGACCATCAGAGCATTAGTATTTTGTATATTATTATTATTAACACACTCTGAAGTTAAGGAGTTCCACTCCTCCTTCCTACCTGAAAAGAAATCTGTTCCAAATGCAAAACACAAGCAGGAGTTTCACTTTCAGAGCCCCAAGCAGCTTTAGTACAGAACAGTTGAGCTAAGCCACACCAAGGCTCCTTGCTGTCTCCTTCTTGTTCACATAGCAAATGCTGTTTCAGTTTACAAACAGCCCTCAACTCTCTCACACACTGACAGGACGCTAGCCAGATGAATACCGATGGATGCTGATAGGCAGAGGCAGAATTTTTCCCACTTATTTTCCTCCCCAAAACTAAGCCCAACCACATAGTTTTGTCGTGAAGCACGGATATCGAGCTAATCATGCAATATTTTAGAGTCTGTATTGAAGGCTTTTAATCAGCCGCTCATTATCCCTCTTCTTATTAAAAAAAACACCTCAAAAACTCCTGTAAATGAAGTTAAATGTTGAATTTACCACAAAACTTTTCTCAGGAAGACAAATCGTTACAAATTGATTTCAAAGCCTCAGTGGCCTTTTAAAATGATTAAAAGAAAAATCATTCGGACAAACAACGAAGGCTTGATTGTTATCTCCACTTCAGGAAAAGAAAGCAAGCCAATTCATCGTAAAATCAATGTTTCCCTTCCTGAATTGCTGAACTGCAGAAGACACAAGTGAGATTTTCCAAGCTTCATTCTACCCATTTAAAAAAAAAAAAATCCACATTCTCTCACCCTTTGTATAAAATTGGTAAGTCGTATAAAAAAAAAAAAAGCTTATTTTTTGCAAAATCTTTCACTCTCTTTTGAGAAAGATAATTACTTCAATCGGTCGGATTCTTACAAAGCCTTCCGCATCAAGTTAGTTAAATTGACAGGTTATGTCTTCGATTTTTTTTTTCTTTTTCTTTCATTGTCCTTCTTACAAGGTACCAAAATCAGACATTTCCTTCTGGAACTTTTTCGGTGCTTTTACGACTGAAAAGCCAAAATTGATTTTTTTTTTTTTTTTTGAAAGTGGGTAGGAAAAAAATCGGGGAAAATTTTATCTCTTTTTTTGAACACAGTAAATTGAGTTTATAGGTAGACCACAGGAATTATACAATTTCAGCTATTTTTTTGGGGGGGAAAATCCACCGATGTTACTTGTTATTAGGACATTGCTCTAAATAGCTTTTCAGACATTTGAAAGGGAAAAAAAAGTATCAGGAAAGCGACGAGGCTAGGAAAACACGCAACAATAGCCGTTCGGGAAGTTTGCTACAACCGGTTAAAAAAACAAAGGGAACCTGCAATATTTTTAAAAAAGTTAAAAAAAAAATAGACAAGAGGAGAATCGAAATAGGGAATGCGGGACCGCGAAAACACCAGAATAAGCAATGCACACAAAGATTTACGACCCATTGAGAAAACTATTTTTTATTTAGAAAAAAGATTACACTGGTAGAATTTCAGATAAAAAAATTGTTTTGTCTGTTTGTTTTTTAAAAAGGTCATTGTGAAACTTTTTTTTTTGTTTTTGTTTTTGTTTTTTTGGACTAAAAGTCCCACCGATACAAAGTTCCTGTAGTTGTAATATTGAAACCTAATTGGTCTGAATTCATGTTCGGAAGAAAGCAGTTTTCCCCATTTCTTTAAAAACATTATGACAAACGTTAAGGAGCATCATGCGGAATAACAGAGCATGGGGTATTCCTCTGTTTCCTTTCTTCTCTCTCTCTCTTTTTAAACAACTTCACTGTTGTGCACATAATATACAAATACTTTCCTTAGCATTGCTTGAAAAGTGCCCCTCCCCCCACAGTTTTAGTTATCAATACTAAAAACAATAAATAAAAACTGGATTTTTCTTTAAATGAGGTAAAAATCCAAACGTTCAATAACTGTTTTTATTGGTTGTTGGGGTTTTTTTTCTTCTTTTTTTTCCAAACACCTAAAATAATGCATTTCCAATTGAAAAGAAAAATTAAAAATAATAATAATAATAATAAAATGGCTGAACGGAGGAAGTATTTTTGATTAACCTAAAGTAAGAACTCTGTACATGTGGGGAAAAACCCTCATTTGCACGATGGCAACTGTTGGCAGCACATTGTGCTAAAAATACGGAACAGGTAACACTTCCAGCCAGTACTGAAAATAAATGTTTTAAGAAACTTAAGCGACGAGTTAAAATTACAGTAATGTACAACTCAACCATCAACATCTTCAGCAACGGGAGAGATATAAAGCAGAGAGGTGAATAAGTTAAGGAGATGGAGACAGGTCCGCTTCGTTCACAATCTTCTGTGCAATCAAAAATTATGTCTGGTCACAGCTCACCATCTTCTTGTCTGAACCTCACCTAAGAGAGAGAGAGAGAGAGAAGTGCAATTACTACTAAGAAAGAACCAGAAGCTGAAACAAGCTTAAGTAGCGAGAATAGTCCACCACTGATTCAATTCACTCAATAGAGTTAATATGCAACTATTGGGACGTGGTGGATCAGTGGCTAAGACGCTGAGCTTGTCGATCAGAAAGGTTGGCAGTTTGGCAGTTTGAATCCCTAGCACCGCGTAATGGAGTGAGCTCCCATTACTTGTCCCAGCTTCTGCCAACTTAGCAGTTTGAAAGCATATAAACAAAATGCAAATAGAAAAATAGGGGCCACTTTGGTGGGAAGGTAATAGTGTTCCGTGTGCCTTTGGTGTTTAGTCATGCCGGCCACATGACCACGGAGACGTCTTTGGACAGCGCTGACTCTTCGGCTTTCTAACGGAGATGAGCACCGCTCCCTAGAGTCGGAAACGACTAGTACGCATGTGCAAGGGGAACCTTTACTTTTACTAATATGCAACTGAAGTGTAGGAGAAGAAGAGACAGAGCCTGGGAGTGGAGTCAAGAGAGGATTTAGCCTAGAATCATTACGTGTCCACAAATGCTCTAAGTTCAGCTCCGATTTGCATTCTGTTGAATGTAGCCCCAATTTAGTAATGACTGTTAGTTGATTAAATTCTTGTGTGTAGGCTTAGCATATGGTTGTGATTCTTCACATCTGACATGAAGTGAATTTAGGGTTCATCTAGAAGAGTTTCCAAACCATTGCCACTGAGGATGACACAAGACAGGATATAATTATGGGAGTGGACTATCAAAAATATTGCAACCCGAAATTTACTTTTTGATTTAAATACAAGGGCGTTTATACAATCATCTCAGGGCTCATGCACGGCACTTCGTAGAGAAATTCCCAACTTTATTCACAGAGAGCATTCTTGTAGGCCTCACATAACTTACACGAAACACTCAATTCCTTCAAAGCCATTCTCAACAGGAATGAGGTGCAATTACTTGCTTTCCTCTCCAATGAAAAGTCCAAAAACAATTACGCTCACCTTGGTCAGAACAGTGCTCATTATCTGTGTTTGTCTGAAGATTTATGGGTGGATCTAATGTTAAGGGAATCATGTTTTTTTAAAGAAATGCTGTGAAAACAATTTCAACCAATTTGAACAATAGTGCAGCAAAAGGATATTGTTTTTTTTCTTCTTTGTTCCCAGTACTATCCCGTTTTTCTTTTTTCTCTGTTTTTTCTTTATCATGCCTGGACTCCTGAGAAAAGGGGGAAATGAGAGAAGGGGGGGAAAAATTAAACATGACTTTAATACATCATATCTTAGCAGGTTTTGTATGAATCAAGGAAAACTGTGAGGGTTGTTGTTTTGTATAAACTAGTGAATTTGTTTTTCCAAAACAAAACTCGACATTTTTGCCTTCCTCTTCTCTCATTCAGTAGTCCCAAAGCTATTAAGGGTGTTTCTGGTTAACTAATTCTGGTCCTGAAGACAAAAATAAGCTTCAGAAGGTACCAAAATCCAATGTTCAACCTAGTCCAGGGATCAGCAACCCACAACTCTGGAGCTGCATGGAGCTGTTGAGCCGCATGTGTCTCTTTCATCTCTCTGCTGTGGCTCCTTGTCACTGGTCGGCTCCACAATTGGTAGGGCTTTCAGTGAGGACAGTGTTGTGGTTCGTCAGCAGCTTATGCAGGTGGCAGTGGAATTGGACAGTGGGGAAGAAAGGGGATCATTCCGGGAGTCTGTAGAGGACTCGGATGAGGGTCCTGCATTCAATGCAGAGATGGGGCCATGGCCATCCGCGAGTGGGATGTTGACTCCAGATCTTCCAGAGTCTGGCAGCAGCGAGACAGAGGAACAAGGGGAGCCAGTGTTCCCAGTGTGTGCAGAGCTGCTAGAAGGTGAGAGCGGCTGAAACAAAAGGGACGACTTGGGAGTAAGGCTGGGCCCCTCCTATTAAGGTATACAGGACATGCAAAGGTAAAGAAATCTTTGTATGAACCAAAGTTCGTTCAGTTCAGATTCATTCTTGAAGCTCTTTGTACTTTCTAGTTCATTGGACCCTTCTGTTATTGGCAGCACTTCACAGGAAAGAAAGGTGGGTGCTTATCTTGAGGGACTATTTGAGATTCATTACCAGCTGGGAATGAAAATAATTCCCAGCGTTGCAATAAAACAAGACTTTGTTTTTAAAATAAGCATGTGCCTAATTATGGTCACAGAAGCCTTGGTCAGAACAACACGCTTGTGAAACGAGGCACAGAAGGGGCTGTATTTCCTTTATAATGTCTTGAAAAGGCCACACTTGGAATATTTGCTAGGAGAAGGCTTTATGGTGGGGGGAACTGGATTTCTGATTGGCTGCAGAATTGAACAGGGGGGCTTCCGTTTAGGACCTTTGGGGCTCTTTGAGTGTTTAAGTTTGCCCACCCTTGAACTAGTCAAAAGAAGGGAAATATCTGGTTATCGTTTACCAGAAAAAAATAAATAAAACAATTACTTTACCTTTTTGCTTCCAGAAGAGCTTTTCTCCATCTTTTCCACTTTGATGGAATCACCTTTCTCCTTGCTTGAAGATTTTGACTTGTTCTTCTCTTTCTCCTTCTCATTTGAACGAGGGGGAGAGTCAGAAGGACTTTCACTCTTACTATGTTTGGAGGAACCAGCTGGAGAGAACAAACAAATACTCTCAGTAAGCTATCCAAGGAGCCAAGGAGGGATTATCACGGAGGAGGAAGAAGAAAAGAAAGAGGAGGAAGAAGAAGAGGAAGAGGAGAAGGAGGAGGAAAAGAAGAAGAAGAAGAAGAAGAAGAAGAAGAAGAAGAAGAAGAAGAA
>BLBF01000058.1:6135527-6147415 GCA_015471245.1 Laticauda colubrina
AAGAAGAAGAAGAAGAAGAAGAAGAAGAAGAAGAAGAAGAAGAAGAAAACATACTTGTTCCATTTTCCTCTTTCCGACGCTTGGTTGAATCTTGGGGGACTTCACGGTCATTGTTCGAATGATCCTAGATGGGTAGGACATCAAGACAAAGTTTGCTTTTAGAAACACAGGTTTGTAAATCTTAGGCTTCAAACTAGCTGAGCTGCTTCCCTAGTTCCTTTAAATGATAAGTTTCTAGACCAGGGGTACCAAACTCAAGGCCCGCAGGTTAAATCCGGACGGCAGGGTGCTTAGATCTGCTCCACGGGGCTGCTCTGGAAACAACGAAGGACTGGCCCGCGGTACCTCTGCCAGCGAAAACGGAGCTCTGTTTTTGCTGGCAGAGGTTCCAGGAGGCCATCATGGCTGTAAATGGGGCCCCAGGTGTGGGGTGTGTACGGGGACCCCGAGCTCCATTTATCCTGGCATAGGGCTACAGGAGGTTGTTGAATGCCCACGCCCTGCTTGGGCCACCACAGGTGCCTCTGACACAAGTGACGTCGAGCTGGCCACGTCCATCCTGCCCCCCTCCCCAAGGTCATACACAACTGTGATGTGGCCCTTCAATGATATCAGTTCCTCAAAGAATTTTTTTTTTATTAAAAAGGCTGGAGAGAATGGGTTATCTTAGCACTCATGCGTCACGAGTATGCAGAAACCACAAACCCTTTTTCGGTCTTTCTTTTCCTTTTCGTCTTTCTTTTCTCTCTCTCGGGATCTTTCCCTTGATTTGTCCAAATCTTTCTTGTCTACTTCTCTCTCCTTACTTTTGGACAACGCTGGAGCGGAATGGTTAACGTAGTGCTGTTAAATCAAAAGCAAGATCAAAAATTACTACATAGCTTCCAAGGCAATTCCACTCCATCTTGCACCAAAATGCTGGTCTACTTCTCTATTTCCTAAGTCTGCAATAAGAGAAAAATGAGGACGCAAAAAGGCATTCAGTCATGTTGCAAATATTGGCGATGAGTTATTTAAACAAGCAGTCACAGTAGCTCATTGGGGCTGATCTTGAAAAAGCTAATCAGGGTCAAAGCTGGTTAATATTTGTATAGCAAACCCCTTTTGCTTGGTTTCAAGAGAATGAAGTGTGTGTGTGTATGCAATTACCAGGGAGAGAGAATTTAGCTCATTTTAAAAGAATGGGACAGCCACATATCTGGGGAAGGCAATGTCAACTCATAAAATATTTCTATGATCTTTTTAGAGTTGCCAACAGAAAGGCGGGGGGGGGGGGGGAAGGGGTTTGAAAGAGCAGTGTGGTAGCTTGGAAATCCAAAGTGCATTCCATAAATGTTTTCAAATATAGTAACTAGGTGACTGAAGTTTCTGCCACAATTCTCTCCCTAATGGTCCTGGCCCCTCATCAGAGTCCTCGCTCTCCTCAGCTGTCTGCATCTGCCGCCAGCTAACCACAACACTAGGGGGTTGGACACATCGGGGGGAAATGAGAAATTCTAACTGGAGAACATGATTGATGACTCTGGGCTATGGATGGGTCCCATTGGGGAATATGAATTATGATACACTCAAGGGGTAGGGAAACCAGGGTCAAGGGTGATGATGAATGATGTGCCTCAGAGGCTACACCCAGGCAGTGCTGGACATATTAACTCCCAATAAATCCTTTGGAAGTTTGGCTAAAGACTCATGATTTAATTGGGGTAACTGCTGGAATCCTGACAGCAAGTTTTTGGGAAATTTATATGGCTGCCTATTTACCCACAGCAACTCTGGGCACCTTAGAAACAGTAAAAAAAAGGTACAGATAGTCCTTGACTGACAACTGAGCCCAACAATTTTGTTGCTAAGCAAGACAATTAAGTTTTGCTCCATTTTACGACCGTGCTTGCTATGGTTGTAAAGTGAATCACTCAAGCTGTTAAATTAGTAACATGGTTGTTAAGCAGATGTGGTTTCCCCACTGAGGCTTGCTGGTCAGAAGGCTGCAAAAAAAGGAGTTCAGGTGATCGCAACAGTCACAAGTGTGAGTCAGTTGCCAAGAACCTGAATTTTAATCTGCATGACACCATGGGGATTCTACAGATGTTGCAAAAGTGGGAAAACGACGTTGGGACTTCCAAAGGTCACTAAGCCAACTGTTGTAAGCTAAGGACGACCTGTGCAACAAAATACATTAAAAAAAATTCGGACTGGATGTGGAACTGGTAGGAAGAGTCCTGCATACTCCTCACCCCACAGATAAGCTATTTTCAAAATTTTGAGACCCCCCCCCCCCCAATATTCTTCAGGTAGCTTTTGTACGTCTCTCGTTTCTCCCAGATGCGTCCAACCCATTGGTGTTGTGGTTAGCTGGCAGCAGGTGCAGATGGCTGAGGAGAACGAGGACTCAGATGAGGGGCCAGGACCATTAGGGCGAGGACTGCTGATTGTGGGGGCTGGCAGCAGTGATGAGGAGGTTCCCGAGGAGCCTGTGTCAAGTGCGCGTGCATGAAGGATTGCTCATAGGAAAGAGCAACTACAACATCATGGGCGATTCGGGAGTAAGGCTACAAGGTAATGGCCCCTCCTTCAAGAAGATAAAAGGCTGCTGTGAAGCGAACGTTCTTTGTAGGAAGCAAAGACGTTTTGAAACTCAGCCTCATGGACATTACAGCTGGTATTTGAAGACTCTTGTGTTGTAAACTTTGATTTGGGACATTTACATGGATTCTGTTAGTGTTGTGGTTAGCCAGCAGTAGGTGTGGATGGCTGAGGAGAGCGAGGATTCAGATGAGGAGCCAGGACCATTAGGGAGTGGACTGCTGCCTTCAGAGATTGTGGGGGCTGCAGCAGCGATGAGAAGGTTCCTGAGGAGCCTGTGCCAAGTGCGTGTGCACGGAGGATTGCTCATAGGAAAGAGCAGCTACAACAGCACGGGTGACTCAGGAGTTAGGCTGCAAGATAATGGCCCCTTCCTCAAGAAGATAAAAGCCAGCTGTGAAACTAACCTTCTTTGCAGAAGGCAAAGACGTTTTGAAACTCCAGCCTTGTGGACATTCCAGTATCCTGAGTTGGTATTTGAAGATTCTTATTTTGCAAATTATTTCTTGTCTGTTATCTTTTGGTAAGTCTCGCACAGTTTGGCAAGGCTTGTGCTTATCACAGCTAATTATTTGTAAAAGCATTACAAGGTTTCTGTTCCTTCTGAATTGTGTTTGATTTGTCGGAAAAGGGTGTGGAACACCTGGTCAGGCAGGAAACCCTACATCATTTCAGACAAATGGTTGTCCAATGTCTTCTTAAAAGCTTCCAGTATTGGAGCATTCACAACTTCTGGAGGCAAGTTATTCCACTGATTAATTGTTCTCAATGTCAGGAAATTTCTCCTTTGTTCTAGGTTGTTTCTCTCCTTGATGAATTTCCGAGTCATGTTTTTCAGTGCCGCTGCAATTTCAAATGGTCACTTGATTGTAAGCTGTAATAAAGTTGTTGTTCGACGGCAGCCTATGCAGACAACAGTGGAATTGGACAGTGGGGAAGAATGGAGCCCAGTTCAGGAGTCTGGAGAGGACTCGAATGAGGGTCTTGCAGGGATGGGGACCAGGACCATTTGGGAGTGGGGTGCTGCCTTCGGAGTCTGGCAGCAGCAAGGCAGAGGACCCAGGGGAGCCTGTTCCCAGTGCGTTGTGTAGAGCTGCTAGAAGTCGAGAGCAGCTGAAACAAAAGGGGCAACTCTGGAGTAAGGCTGGGAGTTGATTGCCCCTCCCATAAGGGACAAAAGTCAGGCCAAGATGACGAACCCTTTGCAGTAAGCAAAGTAGTTCGACTGGTTCAGAGTCATTCTTGAAGCTCTTTGTACTTTGTTTTTTTGTTTGTTTGTTTTTTTTGTACTTTGGTTGGTTTCTTCTCTAGTTCATTTGACACTTCTGTTTTTGGCAGCACTTCACAGAACCGAAAGGTGGGTGCTTATCTCGGGGGACTGTTTGAGATTAATTCCATCTGGGAATGAAAACAATTCCCAGCATTGCAATCAACGAAGTCTTGTTTTTAAAATAAATGTGTGCATAGTTATGGTTTAGGAAGCCTGGGAACTGCCAAGTCTCTGGAACAGACTGAGAAAAGCTGCCCGCAGGGCCAAAAGAGCACAAGAGAGCTGCCTGCCACAACTGTACCCAATTTACAACCTGGCCAAGCTGTGCTGTGCTCCTTTACCGAAGCTTTGAAAAACCTTGCCATTCCTGCAAAAACAATTGTTAAAAATCGGAAGATGAAGAGAGGGGGGTGGAAAGACTCAAACCTTAACTGCGGAATCCTTGAGTTCGCTGAAGTTGTCCTGTGGGAAATGAACGGAGACGACACGTAAGGTCAGAGGGTTCTCAGAAACCACTGGAGCCTGGGAAATTCGAGGCAGTACCTCAAAACAAAGCAAAAAAAAAAGAAGCTCCCCCCTCCGGGAATTAAAAACAGCATTAATACTTTCTTAAGGCAACTGTATGCACAACGGCTAGGCTAATTACACATGGATCAAATCAGCTAGTGAGCATTATGTGCTTGTGCTTTTTAAACATTGCCTCCCTCCCCCCCCCCAAAAAAAATCTATTCTCTACCAAAACTATCTAAGTTCTAGCCCAATCATCATCATCTTTGTTTAATGACCCCCATAATCTCTTGCAGGGTGGAGTCTGGGCAACTGAATGGAGCTAGCAGAGCATTTACTGGCCGAATGCCCTTCTTGTTGCCAAAGCAGAGTTTTCTTCTGCAGATAATATTCTCATTGTGCCCAGAGAGAGAAATATCTGCCTTCTACCTAGGATCGAACTCACAGCCTCCTGATTGTGAGGCGAGAGCTCCAACTCTAGGCTACTGAACCCACTCCTATCTAAGTTCTAGTGCAATGATTGGGAGAAATTGCAATTTTGGGCTAATTAAGCTGGTCTTCCCACGGTTCCTGTTCTCTTGAAAGCAAACATAAAAAAAAAAAAAAGAAAGCTGACATCAGACGAGAAATGACAGCTAGGTTTCCCGCCACAGCTGGCTGTCGTTACGACTGGCTCCCCAAAATGCAAACACCCCGCCCCTCCCTGGCTTGCTCTAGAACTATGGTGTGAGGGCCCTGTTCTAGCTATTCTCTGTTGCGAGCCAACTTCTTAAAAGAGCCTTTTTAAAAATAATAATAGTAAAACAACATATTTTTTTTCTCTATAAACGCTGGCAAGTCAAGAGCGACATTCCCCCACGTGGCCCAGTGCGCGGACAAAGTGATCGGTTAAACTTACAGTTGCAACGCTTCAACGTACTGCAAACTCAAAGAATCCATGAGGATGAGTGGTTTTTGGTTTTTTGGGGGGAAATTTAAAAAAAAAAAGGAAATAAACACGGAGCAAGGAATTTCTACCCTGAGTCTTCAAGTAGGCTGCAGCCCGGGAGGAGGTTTTTTTTTTAGAGGTTTGTGCTGTGCTCGGCTCCTGGGATTTGTTTTGTTTTTCGGCTTCTTGAGTGGAAGACTGGGCTGCCACATCTGGTATATGCAAGAGCGCAGAGCTCAACAGGGTTGTAACTCAGTGGAATAGAAAGAAACCTCGCAAGGAGGTCGGCCTGAAAATACACAACTACAGGAGAACTGATCATCAAGGCGACTTATGATTATTATTTTTTTTAAAAAACAGGACTTTTCAAAGCTTTTGAAGGCTTCTCTCGGCTCAGCTGGAAGACATTCGACAAGCAGCGTGATGAAAGGTATAGTAAGACACCATCGCTCTCCCAGTTTTCTCTGCAAACTCTTCCAAGTTTACCGATCGATTCTTCCCGATCAAGGCAGGAGAAAGAAAAAACCAACACCACCAAAACCAAAAACTCTCACGCTTCGCTCGGCGTGCTGCAAGAGATTTATTTGCTTGTAGCTACCACTGCACTCCAAAGATCTCTCTCTATATATGTATATATACGGATGTATATATATATATATATATGTATATATATATATGTATATGTATATATATATATCTGACTGTTTAAAAATGGCGAGGCACTTCTGGCTTGGTTTGCACGTTTTTTTAAAAACAAAAAAAAAAATAATCTTGATATTTCCATACTCTATTTACAACGCTTTGTGCTAGGTCCTTGAAGCTTTCATTTTTCTTTTCTTTTTTTCTTTTTCTCCTCTAATAATATTAATAAAAAAGAGGTTTGAATTTTATTTACTTTTGAAAATGGTAAAAAAAAAAAAAAAGAGTCCACTGATCCGTCAAAAGGAATGCATTTCTTTTTTAAAAAAAAATGCACCGGGGAAAAATATATGTAATATAACCTCCAAAGGCTTCAATTCGGCACCAAACTTGAAGGAAGGAAGTCGACACTGGCATTCCATGTTAGATGAGAGCCTAGAAAATGGGCGATACCTTCCTCAGGCCATACTAACCTTTACACTTGAGGAATGTGATGGAGAAGAATGGGTATCTATTTTGCGGCGTTTTTGTTCTGAAAGACGAATGAGAGAAAGAGAGAGAGAGAAGTCAGGAGGTTAAACCAATCGGGCATCCGTGTTGGGAAGAGTCTACAAAAGGCGGCAGGGCTAATTTTTTTAACACGAAAACTTTAAAAATTGTTGATCGGCTAACTAGCTGAGCCCGCCCTCTATCCAAAATGGGTGAAGCAGCTCAAACGTTAGGGAAATGGGATTGAAGATTGGGATGGTTTGAGAGCCAGTTTTTTGCAGGGGTCTTCAAACTTGGCAAGTTTAAGACTTGTGTACTTCCAACACCTAGAATTCCTCCTCCAGTCATGCTAGCTCAGGAATTCTGGGAGTTTGAAATCCACAAGTCTTATACTTGCCAGGTTTGAAGACCCCTGCTCTAGTGTTGAAGGCAGCAATCTAGAAACCAGGAGAGGGTGAGTTCTAATCCTGAATTAGGCGTGAAAGCTGGCTGGGTGACTTTGGGGCAATCACCAGGAGATGGTGAGTTCTAGTCCCACCTTAGGCATGAAAGCCAGTTGGGTGACTTTGAACTTTCCACAGAACTCCTTCCAGCTGCTGCAG
Organism: Laticauda colubrina; assembly: GCA_015471245.1. Classification (NCBI taxonomy): domain Eukaryota; kingdom Metazoa; phylum Chordata; class Lepidosauria; order Squamata; family Elapidae; genus Laticauda; species Laticauda colubrina. The sequence continues at coordinate 6,142,546 of BLBF01000058.1, forward strand.
CTGTGGATGAAGAGTCTCCTCTGTTCAACAGCATGTGCTTTTTGTATGAAAATTAAATGCTGACCCAAACCAAAAAAAGTCAACCTACCCCTTTCAGAATCTGAAGTTTCTGATCGGGGAACAGGTGACTTCAAGGACCCAGCAAGTGGAATCTTCTCTCCTCCGCCTCCGCCTCCTCCGCCTCCTCTAATGACTTCCTTGGATTTCATCTCCTTGGTTACTTCTCTCTCTCTTGATGGCTCCTTCTCTCTCTCCTTTTCCGCCATTGATTTGGACTCGGCATTGGTCACAATATTCTTGGATTTTTCCTCTTTGGATGATGGTTTTTCCTCTCGCTTGATTTTCTCCTTCTCTTTGTCAACCTTCGGGGTCTTTTCCTTGGCTTCTCTGGCCTTTTCTTCTTTGTTCGCCCTCTCTTCTTTTGGCTTATCCTTCCCGTCTTTGCCAAGCAATTTAGCTTCCGGAGTGCCAGCTGGGATTTTATCTTTCTTTTCTTTCTCTTTCTCCTTCCCGCATTTCTCTTTGTCCTCTTTGTCTTTGACAAGCTTGCTGCAACCAAGACGAGGAAACGAGTGTTAGCATCGGAACAGTTTAAACAACCCCCCCACCCCCGCATTTCTCTCCTTAGCCATATCTGTACAGGTTAGGTTTTTGAGTTACGACCAGTGCTGGTTTTCCAAATATTTTTCCTACTGGTTCTATGCGTGTGCGCAGGACACAAAGACTGACCTCATCACTGAACTCTTTTTTTAGCTCAGCTGAGGTGCGGCAATCCACGAATAAGCTGGGCTAAAAACAAGGAAATAAAGGGCAGGAAAGGGCAGGGGTAGGAAAAGGTGAGGAAAGGTCCAGTCAGAGGTGGTATTTGCCAGTTCTCTGAACTGGTCAAAATTTCTGCTACCAGTATGTCAAAACCAGTCAGAGCCAGCTGAGTACCACCTCTGGTTACGACCATTCCTTTAGCAACTGTTTGAAATTGCGATGGCCCTGAAAAAAGGGACTTGGGACTGGTCCTCGCACTAAGGACCATCATAGCTTCCCCCATGGTCATGGGGTCCCAATCTGGCTGATTGGTAACCCAGCATGTATTTACAATGGACGTTGGGGTAGGGGGAGGTCACGTGACCAGTGTTTGTGATTTTCCCAGAAACCAAAATCAATGTGAACAAGGACAATAAAAGTCATAAAACTGGCTGCAGTCACGTGATGTCACCCTTAATGTTTGTATTGCTTCGTGGCAGGACTTCTGACCTCAACTGTGGTCATATGTCAAGGACTACGTGTATTGTCTTCAGCTGACTGAATGGTGGGCAATGGAAGGATTGAAACTCCTTGCGGACCACTGGTCATTTGCCTTTTTAGAGAGTCATTGAGGCCATTCCACACCCATTTGGACTACTCAGGTCTGATCTGATTCCAATCTGACCCATCTGATTCCATCTGATCTGACCCAACCTGATTCCAAAAGAGCAAACACAAGACAAAGGCAGCAGCCCCCACCTTTTAAGGTTTAATCCACAAATTCTGTTTATTTACAGATAAAAGGCTGCTTTCAACTAATTAGCTCCGACAAGAAAGTTGCCAAAAACCCAGAGATAAGAACTAATTTACAAGATTCTCCAAACATGAACTAAGATGTCCACCAGTTGAGCTTCAGAGCTTCTTTGCTGTCTGCAAAGAACACTTTTCCAAACCTGGCTTTTATCCTCTTGAGAGAGAGACTAATACCTTGCAGCCTTACTCCTGAGATGCCTCTGCTGCTGTAACTACTCTCTCCTATGATCAATCCTGCATGCACACACACTTGGCGGAGGCTTCTCTGGAATCTCCTCATCACTGCTGCCAGTCCCCACAAGCTCTGAAGGCAGCAGTCCACTCCCTAATGGTCCTGGCCCCTCATCTGAGTCCTTGCTCTCCTCAGCCGTCCACAACTGCTGCCAGCTAACCACAACAGGTGATACAGATAAACTCCAAGTCGCCTAAATGAGTCTCTAAAAGGATGCAAATGACCAGTTGTCTGCAAGGAATATAAACCCTTCCATTCCCCACCATCCTGTCAGAGGTAAAGAAGCTTCTTGGATGAGAAGCAAAACATCTTCAAAAGAAAAAAAAAACAAGAAAGTCTACTTTGCTCCTGAAAAAAAGCACCTTTGGGACAACCATGACCTGCAGGACTGGGAATCTCCATAAACAACTCAACTTCATTCCTTTGGCACACACTTAGCACTGGGAACACGGCATGGGCATGTTCACAGGCCTTCCCAAACTGGCAAGTGGCTGCTGCTGTAGGGAGCATCACCACTTTACAGGATGCCAAGGCCTGGGTGAAACTGTTCTTCCCATCACCCAGCTGTGATTTTGGGAAGACCGTTGAATCCACTTCCCAGCAGTGCGCAAAGGGTTCAAATGCCACCATGTTAACTCTGGGAATTTCTGTGGGCCCCAGAGAAATGGGAACAGGTGGCCAATGAGCTAGCAACAGGGGCTTGGCCGCAGGCCACTTCTTTAGGCTCCAAAGACAGTGACCACGGCTCCCATGTTGCTTTCCCACAGTAGCGGGAACCATCAATAAACATTTCATCTGTTTTCCCTCCCGCAAGGCTGTTTCTGTCCTTTGCAGCTTCTCACCAGGAGATTCTGCATTCAAAAGATACCAAGGCAGCTGGCCCTCACCTGGTGTTTCCATTGCTGGCAATCACCTTAGGCGTCGCGTTGATGGCTTTGTTGATCACTTTAACTGCACCCTGAGACTTTTCCTTCAACTTATCTGGTTAAAAAGAGAGAGAGAGAGAGAAGAAAAAGGGAAGAAATTACTAATGTCGATGTAGTGACATTGTAAACATTTCAGAAGGGATGACACTCTACTTGCATCCTAGTAGATTAACAGATTATCAGAGTTGGAAGGGACCTTGTAGGTAATCGTCAAACTCCTCCACCCAAGCAGGAGATCCTACACCTGTTGTGGCCTGCCAGAGGCCATTGGAGCTGGCAGAAAATTCAGACAGTGAGGAGGTTGGGGAGGAACAAGGGCCAGTCCTGGAGTCTGGGGAAGGCTCTGATGAGGGCTCTGCGCCAGAATCAGAGATGGGGCCAAGGCTGTCTGACAGTTATTAGCTGCCTTCGGAGTTGGAGATCAGTGGGGCAGAAGAACAGCTGGAGCCTGTTCCCAGTGTACGCATGTGCAGAGCTGCCATGAGAAGGGAACAGCTAAGGAACAAGGATCGACTCGGGAGTAAAGCCACAAGTGGATGGTGAATGGTCCCTCCCATAGGGAATAAAGAGGAGTGAAAGGGGGAGTGGTGTTTGCAGGAGACAATTAGTTCAATTCATTTGGGTGAAGATCTATTCCTGACTTTTTGCCAAGTATTTGCTGCTACAGCATGGTGTTTGGAAGATATCATCTTGGCAACTCTCCAAGCCTGATAAAGGTCTGTAGTTGTGAAATCTCTTGAAAGACTGTTGGCCAGGACTTTGCTGGAGAGAAATTCACTTTAAACTAAATAAAGGAGGAGTTGGCTTTGTGCTTTTGGGAAGCCTAGATCACAACACCGCCATTTTTGACGCTTAAATGAGATGGCCGACCATACGCATCGAATGAACAATACGTCCAGATCATTTGTCTACGTTTACACGTTTGGAGTAGATGTACATGTTTATGCCAATGAAGCAGCCACATGCAAAGGATGCAACTGATGTCTATTTGCATCTCAGGCATTCCAGGAACATCTCACAGTTACAAGTCTCTAAAAAAAATGAGGGTTTTTGGCAACGATGGTGGCAAAACACCCACCTGTCTCCTCGGTGGTGCTTTCTTCCAATTTAGTTGCGTTGATTGTGAGCGGAGGCAGCCCTGCTCCCCCGGGCCCATTTTGCACCATTGTGGGTACTGCATTCCGGGTGGGAAGGTCCTTCTGATGGAAATCGTTTTCAGGGACCATTTTTCTACTTTTCAGTTGGCCAGAATAGCTGAAAGCCGCACATAGGGTTAAATAGGGGCAGAACACAGAGACTGAAAAGCAAGACACACACACACACACACACACACACACACACACACACACACACACACTAGAAAATGTTGCTGCTTAGGAAAGGAGAAAATTTTTCACTACTGGCAGAGGTACCATCTTTTTCACTAATGCTTGGTTTGGTACAAGCTTGTGTGAATAAAAAAAAAAAGAACCCTTTTTCTCGGTTTTGCAGATTTGTTCTCTTAAGCCTCTTGTGCTTAATCCTTATTGAGACCTTTATTGTCAAAGCTGCCCAAAATTAATTCTTTTTTTTTTTTTTGCCTATGCTTTAAACTGCTGGCATTTAAACAGAAACTCAGGAGTAGTCTTAAAATTCAAAGAAAAAAATTCTGGGTTCTCACAGCCTTTGTGTAGGTATCCCTCAACATATGACCACATTTTGAGCCCGGTGTTTCCGCGGCTAAGGGAGTCACTGGTTACGTGGATTTCGCTCCCTTTTCTTGCCACTGTTGTTAAAGTGAACCCACTGCAGTTGTACCTGTGCTGCCTTTCTACCAACTGCAGATTTGGTACAGGATTGTGGGGTTCTCCTAAGCCTCTGGGGTATCTTTGATAGTTGCGTCTCTGGTTGCCCGAAATAACCTTTGGCTAGCTTTGAAAAGAATAATCTAAACTGCTGACATTTGAATAGAAACACACAGCTAGCCTTAAATTGTGTCCCAGGATATAAAAAGAGAGATTATCTAAGAAATACAAGGTGAAAGGCAAGAGAGGCAAGTTGGGAGCATATAAATTAAATAAATAATGTCCCCTTTTGAGACCATTGGACACGCATCAGTGCTAGAAAGGAAAGAGGAGGAGGAGGAGGAGGAGGAGGAGGAGGAGGAGGAGGAGGAGGA
>BLBF01000058.1:6156601-6188009 GCA_015471245.1 Laticauda colubrina
ATCTATCTATCTATCTATCTATCTATCTATCTATCTATCTATCTATCCATCCATCCATCCATCCATCCATCTATCTTTCTTTCTTTCTACCCACCTATCCATCTAGAAGAGCCGTAGTGGCGCAGTGATTAGAATGCAATATTGCAGGCTAATTGTGCCCACCATCAGCAGTTCGATCCTAACCAGTTGACTTAGCCTTCTATCCTTCTGAGGTCAGTAAAATGAGGATCCAGATTGTTGGAGGTAAGATGCTGACTCTGTAAATCGCTTAGAGAGGGATGGAAAGGACTGTGAAGAGATGCATAAGTCTAAGTACTATTGCTATCTATCATCCATCCATCCGTCCATCGACCTAATGTTTAAAGAAATGTCCCTCTTTGTCACCTAGAGTGACTCTGGGTGCTGTACAAATGGAAATTGCAGAGATGGGTGGCAAATAAATTTAATAATTAACAGTGTTTTATATACAAAGCACAATCTGTTTTTCTCCACGTTGATACAAGAGGACAGCTGTTGCAAAGACATGCCCCAACTAAACCACATTTGAGGCGGCGGAACTGCATGCATTCCATAGATGTTGCGGTATGATTTTATTTTAAAAAACATATGCAATTTGCACTGCTTAAATCCAGGCGCTGGAAGGCAGTTAAACCAGCCCCATCTGCTCGCCCAGCCATCCACGCGTTGAGATATTAATATGAGCATATTTAGCACTATGTGTAACATGATGGCTGCGGAAACAAAGACAACAAAATTCCACTCACCTTTTCCCAGCCTTGAGTTGATTTGCCACATACTGGAGGAGCCCTGCAAGTTCTATTGGGTATTTTCGAAAAACAGCACCACAAAAACTTGCCAAGCCTGAAGTAAACAGGGGAGAAGAAATAGACCAGAGTAACTACCCAACAACGTAGTCCTGACCTTAGCGAGCCCAGAAATTATTACTTTTGGTACCCGTGTTATGTAGTTCCCAAATATTCTAGTTGATGAGTTATCTATCACCCATTCATTCTTTCTCTCTCCCTCCATTTTGATTCTATGTAACCTGTTTCCCTGAAAATACAACCTACCCTGAAAGTAAGCCCTAGCTTGATTTTACATGTGTACCCAATATAAGCCCTAACCCCCAAAATAAGTCCTTATTAAGATCCCGCCTACTCCAGAGTGTACAGGTAAAAATTAAGCTAGGGTGGGGATAGTGGGGTGGAGCTGTCCTGCTACTTACTTTTGGACAGCTGTAGTCAGGCCTCGCATACCCCGACACCTGCCTTGCCAGCCCATCTCTTCTGCAGCCGGCAAGGCTGGCAAAGGCTTTCCTGAAGGCCCCTGTAGCTGATAAGAAAGCTCTGGATCGATCCAGAGCTCTGTTATCGGCTACAGAGGCTTTCAGGAAAGCCTTGCCAGCTGGAGAAGAAGTTCCTGAAGGCCTCTGACTGCGAAAAGGAGGCCAGGGGTGACCCGCGCAAGTGAGGTTAGTCAGCGGATGACATCCTCCAAAAATAAGACCTGGAGCCCTTTTTGGAGGCAAAAAATATAAGACAGGGTATTATTTTGGGGAAAACATGGTGTCTGTCTATCTATTCATCCATCCATTCCTCCCTCCATCCATCCATGTTGGATGTGCATGGAAAGCATCTAATGGTAGCTTTTATTTAAGGTGTCATTTTTGATTGTTTTGTAAACCCCTCTGTACTCTTCCAGAAGACTGTTGTGGAAATAAATCCAGTAAAGACCAACTGCCTCCAGTCATTTTAGTTGGGTAAAACGTACAAAAGACAAATGCTTACTCTGAAGCCAACTAGAGATTGTCGTGTCATCGTGCTTCATCCTCTCCTTCTCGGGATTTGCCAAGGCTTCAATTATGCAATCTTGAACGACGTTAAGCAAGAATTCCACCGAGATGTTAATGTTGGCATTAAAACATATTACAGGGTGATGACAGCTGAGACAGTCTGGTGGAAGAGAGTATGTGTAGCTTTGGGGCTTTGGTGTTCTCTGAGCTGGGTTGTTTGCTTGCAAGACGTTTCACTATCCAACTAAGTAACTGCATCAGTTCTTCATTAGTTGTAATATGGATAATGAAACGTCTGTAAGAAAATAATAAATCTTAGAGACCCCCGAAGATCTCAAATTCAGTCAAGACAAAGCATCAAAAGATCTACCTCTGTGCTGCTACATTTCTTAGTAAATACCACTAACAAAGGAAATATTTTTCTAGCCCTCCCATTGCTATGTAATACTGCTAATTCTTAAAATGAAATAGAAAACATCCTCTTTAAGGAGTGTTTCTTTGAGAATAGCTGCAGTTCGATGATGGAGTGGATTATTTGATCTCATAACTGAGACTTAATTCTATTGAACAAAATTATACGAACTGCAACCTTTGATCCCTTGTAGATAAAAATTTAACATTTATGCAACATGGCAAAAATAAATAGGAATTCTTACCACCTTCAAAAAGGTGCAAGAAAAAAAAATGCTTCAAAACATCTAAAAAGAAACCAAAAAGAAACTTAGGAGCTATCAGTCACTTGTGTAAAGTGATCGAATTTCTGAGTCTGAATTCAATACGGCAAGAACTATTATTAGCCCTAAATGGGGAGCAATGGATCACCCTGGAATCACTTGTGAGCAACAACGGAGGCAGCAGGAATGTAAAACAAGATAGATCACAGTTCCAGGAAACTGGCAAAGGATACAAGCCAAAACATCGTAGTTTAGTGAAGTGAGGTATTTCAATGAATCAACAACTGGAGTTATTAAGTTATCGTATTTCTGGATCTGGGACAAAATCTGAAAAGAATTAAGTAAGAATGAAACATTTAGAGATGTATCTGCACATTGGTGAGTCTTTCACAGCCTTAAGAGAAATTATTTCTGTGACTTGCAGGTAGCCCTTGAGTTATAATCACTCATTCAGTGACTATTCAAAGTTACGAAGGAACTGAACGAGGGAGATTTGGTTCTCAGAGTTTTAGCCTGTCCCTGCGATTACACAATTGTGATGTAGGCATTGGGAGGCCTGGCTTGCGATTACATCGCAGTAAGACACAGTCATAGCATCATGACTTCTGATGCCTGCTGGCTTTCCATAAGCAAAGTCAATGGGAAAGCCAGCAGGAAGGCGAAAGTTGCCCTGGCCACTTTTTTGCTCGTTTACGTTCTATAGCACCACCCTGTGCTATAAACACACATGCACACACACAGAGACCTACACATGCCACTTGTAGCCCTCACAGTTTTAACCTGCCAACCTCCTCAGCTTGGACTCCTGTCTTTTCCTGCTTAATGACCTGTACAGTCCTGGGGTTACAATGGTAACCATGATTGCTGGTCTTGCTATCACGACATAAGGCAATTATTTGATTTTGTGCTTGATGACCAGGGGTGGGATCTGACCGGCATAACAACTGGTTCGGGAGTTCCTGCATGCCCGTCAAATATGTGCTGAATGTGCATGCATGCTATCGGCTCTGGCAAGCATTTATCCTCTCCAGCTGATGAGTGGCACTCATCTGTGACGCGCAAAGCAGCTGAGGAAGAAAATGCAGCCACTAAAGGACAGCTCAGAGCCCAGGTGGGCAAACAGCGGACCAAAACCTCGTCCCAGCAAAATCAGTTCAGTGTCAGCTGCTCTTTGGAGCTACCGTTTCTATAGAACCGGATCGAATCGGCAGGATCCCACCCCTGGTTATGACCAAACTGCTTTGTGTCAGAAATTCCTGCCCCAATTGCCACTGTAACCTGAGGACCACAATCTCTTCTCACTCGATCCTTTCCTTTCCTTTACAAGTTTACAACCAAGTTACAGTGCATTAATAAGACCATCTATTGTAACATTTTGATGAAAGTGCAGTTTTTAAACTACGCAACTTCGGCACATTTGCTGCGACAACAGATACATATTGCAACTTATCTTGCCACCTACATAGTCAAATAAAATGGTTGGGTTGCTATGACTCAGTTTCCCAATTTGTCTTCCAGAAGGCTTTACGTTCTCCTTCGTTAAACGCCTGTAAGAAAATATTGTACTTTAGTTCCTTTCTTTTGCAGCTTTCTTTGCTAATTACAGAGGAATTTATTTTACTCTCCTGTGAATAAAATCTAAGATTGTTATCTCCAAATCCTGGGGGAAACTGCATGTATGGTCACATTTCATGCATAATGTATTAATTATCTTGAATTTAAGGGTGTAAATCAAAGTAAGAAATCCTACTTATTTTGGTGAGACGGCAAGTATGGATTTTTTTTCTAATCCAGAAGAAAATTAACCAGGTTTTAATTCATCCTTTATTTTATTATTTAAGCTGGCACTATTTAAACAACAATTCCTGAGTTTCACACTTACAGGAAGTTTTGCTCAATGTTATACCTGAGGAAGTATAAGTGTGGTACTCTTGTCATATAATTTAGTCATATAATTTAGTCAGCAATCCTATACATTTTATGCATAATCTCCCCTGAATCATACAGGATGCAAAAGAATATATATGTTCAAAATTAACTTTATGAGGACACCAACATCTGCCTTGAGGTGAAAGAAATTAACTTTTGCAAACTGAGTGACCAACTGTACTCATGACCAACTGTACCCAGCATGATTTGGAGGACTAATAGGATGTTCTGGGCTTCTCCAGAACATTCCATGCTAGACTTATCCAGAACATTCCATTACAAAGTGTCTGGTTTTTCACATACTTAATAGCAATGCTTATTCAAACAAATATTGAACTTACTTCATTATATATTTGGCTCTGTCGATTATCTGAGCTTTAACTTTTACCAGCAGTGGATGGCTATTGTATGTTTCGTTCTTCCACTGGCCGTAGAGACGATACCTAGTACAGGACACAGAGAGAAAAGGAAGCCATTTATATATTTTTTATTCTAAAAGCACTGAAATGTTATCAAAACGTGTTTCCCTGAAAATAAGACTGTCTTAAATTTTTTTGCCACCAAAAAAGACACCAGGTCTTATTTTGGGGCAATGTCACCCTTTCACTGTCAGAGGGCTTCAGGAACATTTTTTGCAGCCAGCACAGCTTTCCTGAAGGCCTCTGCAGCCAATAACAGACCTGTAGATCGATCCAGAGCTTTGTTATCAGCTACAGAGGCCTTCAGGAACGTCTTGCTGGCTGCAGAAGAAATGGGCCAGTAAGGCAGGTGTGCGAGGCCTGACTGCAACTGTCTGAAAGTAAGTAGTAGGGCAGCTCCACCCACCCCTATCCCTACCCTAGCTTAATTGGAGTGGGCAGGATCTTTATTAGGGCTTATTTTGGGGGTAGGGCTTATTTTGGCCATGCATGTAAAAATCAAGCTAGGACTTACTTTTGGGGTAGGTTGTATTTTCAGGCAAACATGGTAGGCAATTACTCACCGGTGCTGGTATGGAAATGTTTTAAACATCCCCCAGAGTTCTTCAGACATGCATGCATTACAGTCCATCAGGGAAAGAGAAGGAAGCAGGACCTGGTCAGTGATACTCAGCAAGCAGCTGAATAATATCTCCTGGGGAACCGGGAAGAGAGGGAGGAGGAAAACCCAAAATTTAGTAATGTGGGGTCCTCTTTTTCATTTTGCTTAATTTGATTTTTTTTTTTTTTTAACAACTTGGTCAGGCCCAAAGATGCTTTTTTGTTTTTCAGGAGGCAACTGGACTTTTTTTTTTTTCTTTTGAAGATGTTTCACTTTTCATCCAAGAAGCGAAATGTCTTCAAAAGAAAAAAACAAGGAAGTCCAGCTGAAAAAAAACAACAAAACACCTTTGGGACAACTGTGACCCGGATGACTGTGGATTTCTACAAACTTTGTCAGGCATACTTTTCCAATAAGACTCATTTCTTTATTTATATGTCAGTGGTTAAAAAAACAAAACAACCCCAACTCTAATTTTAAATCATTAAAATGAAAGAAAATAAGAGCCAATGGGTGAAATGGTGATATTTGCATGACATCTCCTTCCCATCTTGGTACCACTTGCAAAGGAGAAAACTAGGGAGCAATTGCAATCAAATCCACAAGATTAGAAGACCCTGCCCCCCCTTCACAAAACAGTATGACAAAATTGCAATGAATTGGAGCTTCTTAGTAAAGAGAAATTTGCAGCTTGCAAACCCTGGGTTTAGAAATCATATTTGATATTCTATCAATGCTAATACTGAAGTAGGATGTATAAGCATTCTCGAGTAATACTGTAGACTGGGGTCCTCAAACTTGACAGCTTTAAGACTTATGGACTTCAACTCCCAAAACAACTCCTCCAATCATGTTAGGTCAGGAATTCTGGGAGTTGAAGTCTACAAGTCTTAAACTTGACAAGTTTGAAGACCCTTGCTGTAGACAATCAGAACTGATTTTAAGGAGGTGCACAGAGAAAAGTCTAAGAATATATGCATGGTATTCCAAAGGCCTTAACATTTTTCATCTTCTCCCTTCCCTAAAATCAGGTTTATTTCACAGTCAAGTAACCTCTAATCTGTTGGGAGAATTGCTTTCTCAATTCCATAAAAGGAAATTGATCCTTTACAAAAGTACAGGACTTTTACCCCTGCACTAGACAGAGAGACTATAAAATATTATTTGTTAAGGGTCTAGACCTTCACATCCTAGAAGTTGTGAAGATGACTAGAATGGCAGGCGATAAGATTCAACCCTATGGGGTGTTGCTTGTACAAAACCTATGTCAGCCAACAACGAGTAAGTGTCACTGGATAAGCAACTGTTAGTTCTATCTTGCATTAAATATTACAAGATCTGCTAAGGAATATTTTAAAAAAAGAACCTACCATTTTCTCTCGATCCTCTTGTTTGTTTCCGTCCAACTGGTACTACAGGAAAAAGATAGGTTTACTGCAAAGATGTCATGGCTTAAGACCAAAGAGACAATCCCAAGCATGTTAATGAAAACGTTTCCTCTTCCAAGTTTCAGAGGGAAACATCTGAGTCAGAGGAATCATGGCGGGATTGAATTTTTGGACCTCTGAAAGGGAAAGAATGGGGTGTGGCAGGCAGGAGGAGAACTCGAACTAGGGATCTCCAGCCTCAGTTGGTTACAATAACTCTCACAAATTACTCTGTATGTCAACAGTTAGAAAACTCCCAACCCTCAAATGCTTGGTAAGTTGGTGGCATTCATTATGACATCTCTTTTCCACCTTGGTTAAACCTGCGAAGGAAAAAAATTAGGAAGAAACTCTTATTGAGTTCACAAGATTAGAGATGGTTTTGGTCACATTATTAAAAAAAAAAAGATGTTGAAACTTTGGAAAGAGGGCAGAGAAGAACAACAAAGATGATTAGGAGGCTGGAGGAGAAAACATATGAAGAACGGTTACAGGAACTGGGCATGTCTGGTTTAATGAAAAGGAAAACTAGGCGTGACATGATAGCATGTTCCAGTATTTCAGGGGCTGCCACAAAGAGGAGTCAAAATCTTCTCCAAAGCACCAGAGGGTAGGACAAGAAGCAAGGGGTGGAAACTAATAAAGGAGAGAAGCAATCTAGAACTAAGGAGAAATTTCCTGACCGTGAGAACATGGAATGGCTTGCCTTCAGAAATTGTGGGTGCTCCATCGCTGGAGGTTTTTAAGAAGACTGGACAGCAATTTGTTTGGAATGCTACAGGGTTTCCTGCTTGAGCAGAGGGCTGGACTAGAGGATCTTCAATGTCCCTTCCAACTCTATTATTCTGTGAAATGGTCTAGCTCAGACTTAAACACCGAACCCTATGTAGCTTGGTATTACTAAGCGTAGTTTTGCACCTATACATCATCTGCTTCCCCTTTCCAAAATGGCTGCAAGAAAACACACAATGATGTTGGCTAACTGAGTTTTTCAACCTAGCTTCCAACCTTGAATAGAGTGTTTTAAGCTTAGGACCTCCAAAGTGGTTTAAATGGTCCATCATGAACTGGAAAGAACCTGCTTGGAATCATATCCTTCTTGCATGAACAAAGGAAATGCAATGCAATGCAACCAGACCATGAGCAAAGCAGAACTTAGCAAAGTATTAAACCCAGAAAATAGTGGGGAAAAAAGTTTACTTTATGCCAGTGAACATTAATTTTTCTAATTAATTTTAGTTTTAGACTGAGCCGTGATTTGAGCTTGCTTTTAATTAGTTTGGTCAACCCGTTTGTGTTCTTTTGGGGAGAAAATTGGGAATAAAAGGATTTTGAATAAGCAATTCTTTTGTTCCTCATAACTGTCCCAGAAAAAAAAAGAATGTAAACTTCAAGGCTGCTTATTCACCTTATCCCAAGGAGGAGTTAGGGATACCTGCAAATCAGGAAAATGTGACAAGCCCCTTGTCTCCAACAAATGAGCAGACAGTTAAGATACCAGAGAACTAAGAAACAAAATCAGCTTTCAACCCTACGCTGCATTTTTATTTTGCAAGACATCTGGAGATAGCTCTCAGCAAACTGCCAAATCCTGACTTGGGTTTACAAGAGCTTATCTAATTAACAGATGTTTAGAAGATAAATTTCACCACACTTTGCACAGAATCCACTCTAACGGCCTGTCAACTATTTAACAGTGAAATTATATGGGGCATTTTTGCTGTCTAAAGAAGACTATAATTTTCCTCTCACACTAGACTGACATCAGCACGTTATTAAACGTTACTTGTGCTAGCAGAATTCCCAAAGAAACATGAGAGAATTGAGCATTAAAAACATCAGCTTGCTTCTACAGTTTTAATATTCACTGTTTAAACTGGCCATTTAAGACAGCAAAGGCTTATGTTAACTCAGTTTTCTCTTCAGCTGCTTCCTTTTGAAACAGCTTATGAATAATAATGATGAAGATGATAATTTTAAACATGAAAAATAGCAGAAAGGAAGAATGAGACATGTAAGCTGTCTTATGGATACCTTAATGGAGAAAGGGACAGAATCAAGACCCCGTGAAGTGTTAATACTACTCTCTAAAGCCTTGGTAAGGCCACACTTGGAATCCTGCATCCAGTTTTGGTCACCACAATACAAAAAAGATGCTGAGATTCTGGAAAGAGTGCAGAGAAGAGTAACAAAGATGATTAGGGGACTGGAGGCTACGACATATAAACAACAGTTGCTGGAACTGAGGATATCTAGTTTGATGAAAAGTAGGACTAGGGGTAACATGATAGCAGGCTTTCAATATCTCGGGGCTGCCACAAAGAAAAGGGGGTCAACTTATTCTCCAAAGCACCTGAAGGCAGAACAAGAAGCAATGGATTTAAAACTGTCATGACTTATGACTATAATGGGCAGGTTCCCTTATGGTTATAACTCAAGGATGCTGCTGCTAAGACACTGAAGGTACATTTAAGGATACATCAGGCAAGGAAAGTCATAGTTGGAAGCTGACCTACTGTCAAGATGAAAGCTGTTGCAGCTATTTTCGTTTCTCAGCTCGCCAACAGACTGGGGGGAAGGAAGGAGGAAATGGAATGTAGGCTCCAGATATCAAGAAGGCAAACTGTGGGAACCAAGGACACTTCAGCAGATGGCTAAAAAAACTCAAGAAACACTTTCTCATAACAATACCATGATATTCCATTGGACAATGTGACCAGCACAAATAGGCAGAGGGAGAATTCTGTATGTTTAATTATATGGGATTGCGCAGGTTTTAGCTAGAGTTGGTTTGGCCTAAGCCAGTGCTGAAATGATGTACTCAATGAAGTTTTGCCTAAAGAGATTGGACTGTCTCGACCGCGCTTGCTCAGTTCAGTCCGTCAGTCGGAACCGTGACACCTACCTCTTTCATAAAGGCTTTCCCAAGACGCAACACTTTTGCAAAGAGAATGGGATCGTGGGAGAGATGCGGGCCGAGATAGCAAAGCATGTTGAACACTTCTTTCCTTAAATCTTCAAAATGTTCTGCTGGCTTTGGGGCTCTCTTGTTTTGCAACGGGGGGACAGGGGCTCCTTTGGCACCTTTGAGGACGCCGACTCTGCAATGAGAAAGAGAAGTTCTTCAGATGATCCTTTGAAGGTAAGGTTTTGGGAAAGAGTTTCTCGAAAGCATTGGACGGGGCAATAAGAGAACCCTTTTCCCAGGCAAAGGCTTGAGGCATGGGTGTCAAACTCAAGGCCCGTGGGCAACATCAAGCCCATGGGATGCTTAGATCTGGACAGGGGTGGGGTTCTCCTGGTTCAGGAAAACCCCTTGTTCCGACAAACCATCTTAAACCGAATCTGGTTCCAAACCAGTTCATTTCGATGAGCATTTGGGCCCACCGGTCCCTGCTTTCCTGTGCTTTATGTCTTTTTGTTAGAGCACAGATGATATGCACGACAAGAGTGATTTGCCGCACTTTAGCTGTTTTCTTCAGCTGCAGTTGAAGGTAAGTTTTAGCTTTTTAAAATACGGAACACATACACTTAAAGCTCATTTGGCATGCATGCTCACACCAAACTGGTTGTTATACCAGTTGAATCATACCCCTGGATTTGGCCCGCCCTGGGAACAGCAAGGGACCGGCCCACCAGCGAAAATGGAGCTCGGGAGGACCATGTTATAGGGGAACCAAGGGGACCCAACAGTAGCATTGGCTGATCAAACCCCAGGGATTCCTGAAATCCCAGTCCAAAACCATGATGTGGCTCAAGTCTTGAGTGAGGAGGAATGCAATATGCTACACCCACCCACCCCACCGCAACACAGACTGTGCAATGGAGTTGTTGTAGTTCACCGGCAGCAGGTGTTGATGGCTGAGGTCTCGGAGAGCAAGGACTCAGATGAGGGGCCTGCATGAGGCAGAGGACTATCAGGGACTGGAATGCTGCCTTCTGAGATTGTGGAGGCTGGCAGCAGTGATGAAGAGGCCCCAAGGAGCCTGTGCCAAATGTGTGTACACACAGGGTTGATCGTAAGAAAGAGCAGCTGCAGTAGCACGAGCAATTTGGGAGTAAGCTGCAAGGTAATGGCCCCTCCTTTAAGAGATAAAAAGCCAGCTGAGAAACTGGAGTTCTTTGCAGGAAGCAAAGAAGTTTTTGCGCTCAAGCCTTGTGGACGTTCGGACTCTCTTAGTTTGTGTTTGGAAACTCTTTGTGTTTGAAATACTTCTTGGCAACTTTATCTAGTGTTCTTGGAAGACTTGCACAACCTTGGCAAAGCTCATTCTTATGAGACAATTAGTTTGTAACAGCTTTTTAACCAAGAAGCAACGGACTTTGTAAAGAATCATTAAAAGGTTTTGCTGGTATCTCTGTTTGGTGTTTGTTTTCTTGGAACAAGGTTTGGGTCAAAACAAGAGTTTATAGAGGGGGAAAAACTGAGAAGCTCTAAAAACACCCAGGAAATTCTCTCCTAAACAAGTTAGATGGGCACAATACTTAAAAAAGAGTCAATTTCCAATTGGAGTACCTTCCAATTGATATTTCCAGGGGGGAAAAAAATCCACTAGCAGACACACTGTCCAGGAAACTGCAAGTTGAGAGTAAGCAAGAAGAAGTATTTCACCCAGTTATTCCATTGTTCCCTCAAGAAGCAATACAATTAATTATGCGGGCACAAGCTCAAACCCAAAAACACACGGCCCTTCCGAGCTCCGTTTTTGCTGACAGAGCGATCGGGCCACCACCAGGATCCCCGACACAAATATTGTCGAGCTGGCCACGCCCACCCTGGTCATGCCTCCCCACCGCCAAACACAACCCTGATGCGGCCCTCAATGAAATCGAGTTTGACACCCCTTGTTTGAGAGATAAAAACTCTCCCATCACACTCTCAGCCACAAATTCTAAAGCCAAGGAAGTTTCAATCAAGGAAGCCTAAAATTATACCGTTCATGAAGGTACTCCCAGTACGTCCTGTTTAATCAATTTATCTGGCATGCAGACCCCATTCACCTTCGATAGAGAGGCTCAATCATCACATGGAGAAGCTGGCAAAGAGCGAGAGCGATGGGTTTGTGTGAAGTTGCGTAAAATGGAGGCATCTGGTCCATAATGCTCTGTGCATGCTGCCAATCACCGATTTTTAACATGGCTTCTAATAAACCCAGTTTCTGGTTATCTGGTGGCTGAAAAAAAAATAACCAAGCAGAGGAAAGTATTTTTTTTTTAAAAGAGCAGAAGTTTAGTTTCTTCCAAGACTATTGGCAACTCTAAAACGACCATAGAAATATTTTCTGTTTTCAAAAATACCTGCATATTAATTATAGTTTTTCTATTCTTCAACATTACAGCTGAAGTGATCTGTTTTTAATATATATTTATACATTATATATTATATATGTATGTATAAAAACCAGGTGCCTGATTTAACCATACAGCTTCTGAAAGACAGGCACGACTTAACAGGCACAACTAAGCCTGAAATTTATGTTGGTAAACAAGACACTTTGCCCATTTTGCAACCTTTCTCGCTACTGTTAAGTGAATTGCTGCAATTGGTTAGCCAGGAACACGGTCATTCAGTGCACCTAGCTTTCCCTGTTGACTTTGCTTGTCAGGAGGTGCCAAAATGGAATCACACAACCCCAGGAAACATTGGAACCATCGTAAATATAAATCGGTTGCCGAGCATCTTGAATTTTGATCTTGTGACCATGGGGATGCTACAAAGGTCATAAGTGTGAAAAATGGTCATAAGTCCCTTTTTTCAGCACCATTGTAACTTCGGCCACTAAATGAGTAAGTTGTAAGTAGCTGTATAGACTTTGGCAGCCTAGTATAAGAGACTTGAGTCCAGTTCTATCAGGACCAGAAATATCTTATATTCAGTTTGTGTGTCAACTCATAAAACATTCCTATGTCTGTTTTAGTAGTTGCCATAAAAACAAAGGGGGGAGGAAGGAAATCTGGAAGAGCAGTGCAGCAAAGCAAAAGTACATTCCAACTCTTATCTTTAAAAGATTGAAACTAAACTACCAGAGCTTGTGCCCATGAATATATTTAACTGGAGAATATGATTGATGACACCCAGCCCGTGAACGTGCTCAGTTGGAGAATCTGATTTATGACACACCCAGGGGTGGGGAAACAGGGTCACAGGGGATTGTAAATGACATATGTCAGAATTGGCTTCATACAGGGCAGTGCCAGTATGTCGCCTCTAATGAATCCTTGGAAGTTCCTTGAAGTTTGGCTTGAGAATCATGATTTAATTAGGGCGATTGCTGGAATCCTGACATCGTGTTTCTGTGTGGGGCAAAAATAGAGAAGACTCCTTTCCCATCATCCACATCTTCTCTGCAAGTCAAAGCAAAAACTGATTCCCATCAGAAATGGGTGGTTTAATCGTGGCTTGTTAAAACAGTTGCCAGATTGCTCAATCGTGTACGAGGAAAATTCCAGCTATCTGTATATGCTTGATGATTAGTGCCTCCGACTGGATTTCACGGGAGGCTGCAACTCACCTTTTCCATTTTCTCCTCTTCCTTCTCCTTTTCTTTCTCTTTCTCTTCCGTCTTTTCGGAAGAGAGCACAACCATGGTAAGTTTCCTTACAATTTGCTTCGCCTCCCCGATTTCCCATCTGTGTTCTTCGAGGATAGTGTGGTCGGATGGCAGGAGCTAGAAAGGCAAAGCTGATTACTTTCGCATACTGATAAACATAATGGAACTCAATAGATGTTGAAACTTGTCAAATTTGGTACTCAATGCCTTTTGACATGAACATTTGGTCCCCATGCTCATTGTTTGTTTGCTACTCAACGCACAAGCAAGAACTTTGTTAGTGTTGGCTGCCTTATGACTCTACATTATTCCCTATGGGGAAAAAAAATCATTTGCTACTCATCATATTTGGTATTGAGTACTGAGGTACCACTGTATCTGGAATAATATAGATTTAGTGTTCTGACCAAGGCTTCCCCAATAGAATGAAGCTGACTCTTCATCCCAATAAAACCCCTTTTATTTTGTTTACAGTGAATTCTTCTCCAGCAAAGTCCCGGCCAACAGTCTTTCAAGAGATTTCACAATTACCGACCTTTATCAGGCTTGGAGAGTTGCCAGGCCCATATCTTTTCAGATGCCACACTATAGCAGACAATACTTGGTAAGAATGCAGGAACAGATTTTCACCTAAATTAACTAATTGTCTCCTGAAAAATTCCACTCCCATTTCACTCCTCTTTTATTTCCTATGGGAGGAGCCATTCACCATCCATTTGTGGCTTTACTCCCGAGTTGACCCTTCTCTTGGCAGCTCTGTGCATGTGCACATTGGGAACAGGCTCTAGCTATTCTGCCCCACTGATCTCCGACTCCAAAAGCAGCTAAGGCCCCATCTCTGCCTCTGATGCAGAGCACTCGTCCGAGCCTTCCCCAGATTCCAGGACTGGCCCATATTCCTCCCCAACTTCCTCACTGTCTGAATCTGCTGCCAGCTCTGCTGGCAGGCCACAACATTTAGATCCATCCTTCTCCAACCTTGGAGTGGCAAATGCAATGGAGAAGACCCCTCCTAATAAGTATCTATTTATCTTCATCTGATCTCTAAAGCCCGTTCATTTCACCCAAATAACCGTCCAAATCCGTACCAATAGTACCACTATATCACCGTCAATCCTAATCAATATTTATTCACTATGTGCATATCACAGGAGAGGTATTAAGCAGTAAAAGAAATGTCACATTTTTCAGATTTCTTTCCTAAATAGGAGAGGATGCTCATTCTTTACCGAAACTGTAAATATGCCCATAAATCATGGATTAAGAGAAAAAAGCCTCCTCTTTGGGAGAGATTTATCTTCTGCACTTAGTGGAACATATATTTTGTTGTTAAATGCAAAATAAATAACTTACGTGCACATAAAGATCTTCCAAATCTATTAAGTTATGCTGCAAAAGAATTGCAGCGACTCTATACAAAGAAACTGGAGTCTCTCCATTTGGTTCCTGGAAAGAAATATATATATTTCTTTTAGGATAGTTTTTGGATAGTTATATTAAGATCACGACTATCGGCTTTCATTAATTTCATTAACCTTTTGGACCTCAGGGACCACCAAACTCATAATTTTAAATTCCGCGGACCAGAGACTCTGGGAAAATCCCCCCAAAAGTCTGCAGGTATATTCTCCACCCCATTTTCCTACTGATCCGTTCTTTATTTTGAATCGCAGGATACCTTCTCTAGCTCTGTTTTCAGAGGGAGAGAGAGAGAGAGACTTTTGGCTTCATGCAAGGAAAGCAGCAGAAGCAGCAGAAGTCTTTCTCTTCTCCCAAATTCTGCCAGAAATGAACCTCTTGGAGCAGGAGGCCTTGCAGGGTCCCAAAGACTCATTTCTGGTGGAGTTTGGGGGAGAGAAAGAAAGAGTTTTGCTGCTTTCCTTGTGTGCAGCCAAAAGCAGAGGAAGAAAGGAGTGGAAATAAACAGCCCAGTGGCCAAGCGAAGCACGTGGAGCATGTTCACCCTCCAGCCTATTCCCCCTCCCCTCACTACTTCGCATTGTTCACAATGCAAGCGACGCAAGCCATGTGGGCAGCGCAGCCTTGTGTTCCTAGATTAATTACTTGGGGGCTGCTTTGGGGGTGACATTTCTCTGCGGACTACCAAAATTTTCTCATGGACCACCAGTGGTCCCTAGCCCACTGCATGGCAACCACTATTTTAAAGGTTAAGTCAGGGGTCCCCAATTCCTGGGCCACTACTGGGTCGTGGCCTATTCAGAATTGGGCCAGGTGAATGGCTGGCCAGAGCTTATTTGAGGTCATAAATCGAGAACTATCTGCATTTCATAGTAAACAATAAATCACTGAGATAATGGAAGGATTTTAAGCCGCGATCTTCTGTGATACCTGATAAAACTTGAATTTGAATCCAAGTATATGGCAGAGTGTTTGAGGTTCACACATATACATATACGACTCTATCAAAGGTACAAAAAAATCATCATATTCTGGTCGACATTCATAGACTTCTAAGATAATATCCAACACTCGGTTAGGATCCAGGTTAAAACATCCTATTAAACAGAAGGTGGTTATAAAAACATTACTTTTGTTCAAGACAACTGAACAGACAAGATTAAGAAAATATAGTCCTCTATCTAACATTAATTTATCAAATATCCTCAAATGTCATTAGTATCAGGAATATATTTTTTTAACCTGGGAAACTGTAAAATATAGAGGAAAGTGTGAGAATGTAGACTTGGGAGACATGAATAGAGTAGAGTAGAATAAAACATAAAACAGAATAGAATATGAAATGGATTGGAATGGGATGGGATAGAATGTTAGAATATTGAAATAGAATGAAATAGAATAGAAAACTCAAAATATAGTAAATCTAAAATATATAGTAATATAGAGAAAACTACAATTGGAGAATTTGTCTCAGAAAACATGACTTACCTATTAAAGATTTAATATTTTCTAGAATCAATTCACTAGTGATATTTCCAGATAAATCTTGTCCCAGTTCAGCAATCAGTTTTGCATAGCCTTCATTCTCTTCTCTTAATAAATTAAATTTCTGTTGCTTATAACTACAATTCAACAAATGAACAAAGAAAGCATGAAAGAAAAGAAGAAGTTGTAATAAACTGGTAACTTTTTGCCTTATTTAATGAATTTATAGGGGCGCCCATCTCAAAAAAATGTCACTCTGGGCAAGTCACTATAAAGAATAACTCTTTTTTTAAAAAAAAACAATTGTGATTTTAAAAGAATATTTAAAAAAGCACAAGGCATAAGAGAGGATATGGGAGGTGGGTGGGAGTTGGGGGGTGATTTTTTTTATTTATTTTCCCCCCAGGTTTTGTTCTATTGTACTTTATTAATTTATTTGATTTTTTTTGGTTAGTTTTTATTGTTTTTTAAAATTTTAAATATGGTTTTACATGGCGAGTCACCATGGGTGAATAGGTGACAATGTAAATTCAATAAATAAATAAAAGTTAATTGAAATAAGGTGCTTATCTCAAAACTCAGGGATCCTCTGAGACCCACACCCCCCAGATCGATGACACAGCTAGGTCTTGAGGGATTTCAGGAACATTAAAAGAGATGGGAGTTTTGCAAAACGTTAACAACATACTTACAAAAGTTTTGTCTTTATTTTCACAGATTTCTGATTAAACTGCTGGGACTGCTTGATAAGCCCTAATGATTCCAGAGTTTCTGGGTCCAGACGCTCTTTCAGTATAGTATCGGAAACCAGGTTCTGTAAAGAAAGGGAACATGAGTTTTACCTACAACTGGATCTATGTTATGTTATCTTTCCTTAAGGACAAACCCCTTTCTGGGGTTTTCTTTCTCCTTAAGTTTTAAAAGCAAATAAAGAGTAACTCACCAAGCAAGCCAACACCAACTGCATGAACTGGTCTCTTTTGTTCTTTTCTTCTAAACAACTGGTTTCGATATCTACAAAACCAACAAACGGCATCCAATTGTTAAGGGCTCGTATTTATCAAGAAACTTGCAGTCTAATTCAGCGGTATCCAACCTTGGTGACATTTATGACCTGTGAATTTCAACTCCCAGAATTCCCCGGCCAGCCGTTGGTGCCTGGGACTACCTTATATGACTGTGTTGTGGAATTTACATACTGGACTGACCATTTTGGTGATTAAAAATTATACATAATACACGCATACATAAAATTGGAGTGGTGCCTCTCATGTCACAATCAGGAGGCTGTGAGGAAGATATTTCTCTGGACACACTGAGAATATATCTGCTGAACAGAACTCCATACTGGCAACCGGGAAGGCATCTGGCCATTAAAACACTCTGCTAGCTCCAATCAGTTGCCCAGACTCCACCCCGCAAGGGATTATGGGGTTGTTATAAGATGGTGATGACATGCATACATAAAATTAGCTAGCATGATGAATATGGAAAATTATCCATTGGCTACTGAGCGTTCACTAGGATCCTATATATTTTTTCTTCCTAAATATGCGTGTGCTTCTTCAGCCTTCATTATATCCTCTGTCAAGGGCTAAAATTTCTTTTTGCAATCCTCAGCCTTTATGATACAATGATACTTTTGAGCAAACCCTTTAATAGATGGCCTTTCAAAACAAACCACTCAGGTCTTTCCTATCGATTCTTCCTTGAAACTGTTAAAAGAAGCTACACTGAGAAAATTAAAGGAAGGAGACCTACCTAATATGCAGAATACATCAGCCAGAATGGAAGGCATATCATCCCGAAATTCCTGTTAAAAGAAATTATTAGGTGAGAAACAATTTAAAAAAAAAAAAAACTTTGATCGGGGCCTGCAGTTCAAGTCAACATATAATCCCACGGCTGCAAGGGACCTTGGAAGCTGTTGTGGCCCACCAGCGGCCAGCGAAACTGGTGGCAGATTCAGACAGCGAGGAGGTTGGGGAGGAACATGGGCCAGTCCTGGAGTCTGGGGAAGGCTCTTACAAGGGCTATGCGTCAGAGGCAGAGATGGGGCCAGGGCCATCCAACAATTATCAGCTGCCTTTGGAGTCAGAGATAAGTGGGGAAGAACAGCTGGAGCCTGTTCCAGTGTGCACATGTGCAGAGCTACCAGGAGAAGGGAACAATTAAGGAACAAGGGTCAATTCGGGAGTAAAGGCCCAGGTGGATGATGAATGGCCCCTCCCAGAGGAAATAAAGAGAAGCGAAAGGGGAATGGGGTTTGCAGGAGACAATTAGTTCAATTCATTAGGGTGAAAATCCATTCCTGACTTCTTGCCAAGTATTCTCTGCTACAGTGTGGTGTTTGAAACTGACTCATAGTTATGATGGTGGCAGCATCTTGGGATCACATGATTCCCTTTTACAACTTCCTGACAAGCAAAGACAATGGGGGAACCACCCCTTTATTAACCAAACAATCTGCCAGGACTCCAGCGATCACCCTAATTAAATCATGAGCTTTGAACCAAACTTCTGTGATGAACTGGCACATAGGCAACACAGTCAAATAAACAATAACAGTCCCTTTATTATCTCCAACTTTGCCCCCAATGTCCAGGTTACCTTCGGCTAGAGAAAAACTCTCCCAGGAACAGCCTTTGACTGTAGAAAATTCAGTCCAAAACAAGGCACACACAAACTGTAACTTAAAGTCCAAACAAACCAAACTGAAATAATTAGCTTCACAGGGCAGGAGAAGGATTTTCAGACATGAAAGCATAGCAAAACTCACATAGTTGGGAAGACGCTAAGAACACAGATAAGCCACGATGATACAAGATAAAGTCATGTTTGTTCCCAACAGCTTGCTGCATGCAGTTTGCCTTTTTTTAAATACATTGTGTTCTCAGCTGCAGCTAATGAAAGGAATCAGGGCCCCTTCCTCCCCCATAAGCCATGCAGCCCACGTTGCTCTCTTTTCCTTTCCTCCCTGCGTGCCCTAGGATGAAGAGGAGGTGGACCTGGGCCTTTCTCTGAACTCCCTCTCCCTTGCTCTACCTCTCCCCTGCTCAGCCGGACTTTGCCCTTCTCCAGTTTCCTCCATAGCCAACAGAGCCACACTCCCTGTCAGCTGTTTGGCTTCCTCCTCTGAGTCGGAGGAAGGAGGAGGAAGGAAGGAAGGAGGATTCTGACAGACACTTCAAATAATTCATTAGGAACGACATACTGGCATTACCTGTATGAAGCCGATTCTGGCATACGTAATTACAGTCAGCTGTCACCCTGCTTCCCCCCTCCCCCCGGGCATGCCATAAAACAGTTTCTCCAATGAAGCATGTTCTCCAATTAAAGTTTGTTGCGGGCAAAAGCTCCAGGAGCTGAGCTACAATCTTTTTCAAGCTAAGGTTGGAATGTGCTCCTAAGTTCATTTGCCATATGCTTCTCCAGTCTTCCCCCCGCCTACTCTTTCTTATGGCAACTTGGAAACAAGTGGAGGAATGTTTTACAAGTGGACATGACTGCTGTGATTCACTGAACAACGGTGGTGAGAAAGGTCGTAAAGCGGGACAAAATTCACTTAACCAATGTCTCCCTTGACAACAGAAATTTGGGGTGCAAGTTGCAGTCGTAAGGTCTGAGGACTTAACCTGGATGTTGGCAAATAGCCATTCTATAATGGCTACAAACCATTCTAACACAGGAACTGATTTAAGAGTTTTAAGAGTGACCTGCTGCTCCAGGAAACATCAACCCCTCCAACTGCTCTGATTTGGAGCCTAAGAGCAGCGGCCGCATCATTCAAGGGCAGATTTTGAAGCGTTAATCATAAGCCACGCGGCGGCTTTCCAAGTCCCCAAAGCTGAAACAATATGTCAAAATGGACATGAATCAGTAACAGCTTCTAAGGCTTGAAATTAATAGGTCAACCATCCAATCTTCTCCCTTACAGCTTTTCGCTCCAGCCGTCTTGACAGAAGAATTACCAAAGAACTTTTTTTTCCAGTGTTCGCTTTCTTCTTGACTTTTAAATTGGACTTTGGCACTGTAAGGTTTTCTTTTCCCCGTAGTTTGCTTGCCACCAAAGCTAAAGCACCCTTATAGGGTTAGGATGTTGTTCTTAAAATATGGGAAAACTTGCAAAGACAGGAAGTCCTTGACTTACATCCACAATGGAGCCTAGAATTTAGGTGGCTCAGTGAGAAATTGGTCCAAGGAGTTTTGCCCTCTTCTTTTTTAAGACTTTTCTTGCTGCACTGATTAAGTCAAGGGTCTTCAAACTTGTCAACTTTAAGACTGGTGGAGTTCAACTCCCAGAATTCCTAAGCTAACATGGCTGGAGGAGGAATTCTGGAAGTTGAACTCCACAAGTCTTAAAGCTGTCAAGTTTTAAGACCCCTAGAAAAGAGAAAAAGAGGTAGAATAGATAGTTAGATAGAAGGGGGGGAACAGAGAGAGAGGGAGAGAGAGGGGGGGAGAGAGAGAGATAATAGATGATAGCTAGATAGGGTCTTTAAAATTGGCAATTTAAGACTGGTGGACTTCAACACCCAGAATTCCTGAGCTAACATGACTGTAGGAGGAATTCTGGGAGTTGAAGTCCACAAGTCTTAAAGCTAAGTTTGAAGACCCCTGGGTTAAGTGACTCATTGCAATTGTTAAATGAATCATGCGGTTGTTAAGAGAATCTGGCTTGCCCATTGCTGGTCAGGTCACCAAAGATGATCCAGGACACTGCAACCTTATGTCAACCCTGAAGCAAACCTGGCTGAAGCCATCTTGGAGGTTTCATGGATGCCATGAAGTGAAGGGGGAGAAAGGGAGGACAGGACAAATTTAGATAGCATGGCTTTGCCATCAAAATAAAACAATTCTTGTGGGAACAAAGGTCTTTCCAATAAGTGGCTGAGGAGTGGAGTAACCAAGTAATCTGCTAGCCCCATCGTTGGACAATGTGACTGATGACCTGAGGGGAAGGGGGAAACTTTCTTTAATTAGATGAAAACCGCAGGAACTTTCAGAGCCGGTTTTCACCCATTATGCCAAAATCATGTATCCAATAAATTGTTCTTTGGGGAATCTGCCTGCCTCCGAGTTCTGCTTTTGATGGGTGCAATCACTTGGAACACCGACACTGTCATCAATAGGAACCGGTTGTCAAGCATCCAAATGAAAATGACCATAAGTGGTCATAAGCATGAAAAATGGTCGTAAGTCACCTTTTTCAGTGTTCTAACTTTCAATGGTCGCTAAACTGTTAAGTTGAAAATTATGTGTAGATTCAGGCTGCAGCTCATCAGAATTTCCAACCAATGTGATCAGCATTCATCCTGGCTGGGAGAATTTGGGGAGGTGACAATTCCCACTTATCTATTTTGTGTATGGCGGTGTTACATTAGCCAGGAGGCTACAATACTAATGCAGAGTAGCAGTTTGGTTGGCTAAGAGTGATAGCTCTGTTTGGTTCATGCTTGGGCGCTTCCCAAGGTGTCGCCAGAGGGGGTCAAGCTATCTCCACTCCAGAAAGAAAGCAGAGTGGCTTTCCTGCCACATTATCTGGGATCCTTTTCCTCCACCAAAGCCACCTCACAAATATGTTTTGCAATCAGGAAGGTGAAACACCAGCAGGGTTCTTCTGTCCACATGAAGTGCCAGTTGTCTTCCCCAATGAAGTGATACCTATTTATCTCCTCATGTGGAACATGTTTTTGAATTGCCAGATGGGCGGAAGCTGAGGCAAATGATGGGAGCTCACCCCGCCACACTGTGCTAAGACTCGAACTGCTGGAGCAAAGACCATCTCTGGCATCATGAAGCCACTGATCCACCACGCCTACAATTCCCACTAAATTGGAGTGTAAGAGCTGTGGTGGTGCAATAGTACTGCAGGCTACTCCTGCCTGCAATTTGGCAGTTTGAATCTCACCAGGCTCAAGGTTGACTCAGCCTTCCGTCCTTCCCAGGTTGGTAAAATGAGGACCCGGTTTGTTGGAGGCAATAAGCTGACTCTGTAAACTGCTTAGAGACGGCTATAAAACATTATGAAGTGGTATATAAGTCTAAGTGCTATTGTTATTAGGAGCCCTGGTGGTGCAATAGTTAAAAATGTAGTATTGCAGGCTGACTCTGCCCACTGCCAGAAGTTTGATCCTGACCAACTCAAGGTTGACTCAGCCTTCCATCCTTCTAAGGTGGGTAAAATGAGGATCCAGATTGTTGAAGGCAATAGGCTGACTCTGTAAACCGCTTAGAGAGGGCTGTAAAGCACTGTAAAGCGATATATAAGTGCTACAAAAGAATACTTACTATAATATCATTAAGAACATTTGATGCTTGGTCATGCTTTAGATTTCCTTTGACAACGTGATACGCAAGCTCATAGAGGGCCTGTTGGACACCTGAAAGACAAGACAAAGAGGGACTGACTGACTAATGTAATATATTCAAAGGAATATTACTGAGACGTATTTCAAAACAGCATTGTATTTCATCAATGTAAGTCATTTCTAATTATGATGTTATGGAATGATGTTAATTATGATGTTATGGTACAGAACCGTCAGACATTTTAGCTTGACCTCAGTTATGAAAACCCCTCTAAGGCTCACCTCTAAAAGTTGCATTTTCCGAAAGAGCGCGGCACAGCTGCAAGCTGAAAGGGAATGAACACTGTTTAGCATCCAGAATCGATGAAGGATTTGCCTAGTGAAATCTATTCTCATGGCTATTCATAATATTTTAATGTTCAATCAAACACTGGGGACAAATCAAAAGGAAAACAATGAGGTCAATTTCCTGCAATAGAATGCCATTTTTTTGGTCTGTAAGTTATTCAAACACCTACCTTTGTTATAAATACATTCAAACCTAGGAAATGTTTAAAAGAAAATAGAACTATTGTGCCTGTTGTTACGCACAACTGGAATGTTTACTCCTTAATATATATTATGAATATTTTGAAATGATGTCATAAAGCTTTAATGCTAATGAACAATTTAGGTTAATTTTAAGTACTATAGCAGAATGAGAGACTCTGGGTATGTACTGGAGATACTTTTTTAGATGCCATCAATACCTGATTTCTTTTTTAAGTGAGTACAACTTTTTTTAATTACAACTTTGCCAGCAAGAAAACCCTCCTGATTACAGAATGTTATGAAAACCTAAACACTGGGAGAATTGTTAAATTTTAGATTTAAGCTTTGATGATTACATTTTAAGTTGCATTTTTATATTGGACCTTTCTTTCAAGTAGTACATTTCAAATTTGAACTCTTGGGTCCAAACTGATGTTCAGAAATTAACACTTCACTACACAGTCAAAGGTCTAATTATGAAGAGCCATTGAGTCTTTTCTAAATTTTGAATCTCAGGCAGTTTCTCACAGATTCTAAGAATCTACTGGCAGTGTCTAAGCAAATTACATCTTGAAGACAAACTCACTCTGTTTTTAAGTTTTACGTCAAGTGATTTTGTGTTTAAGCAGCATTTCTAAATAGGCTAAGCACTTTCTGTTAACAGAAAGGGATCTTTAGAGGTGCTTTCCTACAAACTAAAATAAAATCAACATCTTTCTGGGTTTTGTGCTATAATACGTACTTAAAAAAAGATATTAAAACTGACTCTCGTGTAAACTTATGAAGTGCTATTAATCATAGCCTGTCACGACTTATGGCAATATTCACAGCTGTCATTTAACCCAGGCAAACAGCTGTTGTATTAATTGACAGATCAGTTAGCAAAGAGGGTGGATGGAAAAAAAAATGAGGAGTTTGAAACATTTGATGAGACAAGTGGAGCCTGACCGAAGTTGTTTTGAAGTTTTGTTGTTGTGAATGTGATGCAAACAACAAAAGATCCACCCCTAATTTCTATATTGCACATGAATACAATGATTGAACACAAAAGGCCACTGATTTCACAGGTAGTCCTCAACTTACAATGACAACCGATCCCAAAAATTCTGTTGTTAAGTGAGACAGTTGATTTTTGCCCTATACAGTAGAATCTCTGGTTACAAACGCTTCTGGACCACGACCAAATTGGGTTCCGACCGAAAAAATCACAATTTTTTTCCCCTTACGGCCGATTTCCCCTTCCACGCCATTTTTTTGTAAGCACCAATTTTCGAAAATTAGGTTCGGATCATGACCAAATTGGGTTGCGACCAAAGTTATGGAACAAATTATGTTTATTAACAGATGTTATACTGTATGCATGTGTGTATGTGTATACATATACACACACAGACATACATATATATATATATATATACATACATACATACACACACATACATACACCCCCCCCCCAAATAACAAATAATCAGTTGGAAGGGATCTTGTAGGTCATCTAGTCCAACCCATCCCACCCAAGCAGGAGATCCTACACCATTTCTGATAAATGGCCGTCCAATCTCTTCTTGAAAGTCTCAAGTGGTGATACTCAAAACCTAATACACACACACAATACATACATACATACATACATACATACATACATACATACATACATATATATGCATGCTGTTCAGCTTTGTTCGGGTATTTTCCCACGTCATTGTAGTTGTGCTTTTAAAGTTGTAGCAACTTTTTGGCAGAATCTCATCTGCCATCATCAGGCTTCTGTACTGAGTTTCTCTGTGAGTCAGGCTATCACAGCTATCAACCCTATCACGGCTGTGATAGCCTGATCCACAGATGAACTCAGTACAGAAGCCTGATGATGGCAGATGAGATTCTGCCAAAAAGTTGCTACAACTTTAAAAGCACTACAATGACGTGGGATAAAACCCGAAGGAAGCTGAACAGCATATATGTAAGTACTGCGAAAACGTAAACACACACACATATACATATATATATGTATCTATCTTTATATGTTTTTTTACGTTTTCGCGGGTATATGACGTGGGATAATACCTGAAGGAAGCTGAACAGCACACACACACATACACACACATATACACACACACACACATACATATACATATATATATAGGCTAGCCTCAAATTTAAAACCAACGCCTGTGATAGCCTGACCCACATACAAACTCCATACAGAAGCCTGAAGATGGCAGATGAGATTCTGCTGAAACGTTGCTACAACTTTAAAAGCACAACTACAATGGGATAATACCCGAAGGAAGCTGAACAGCACACATGTAAGCAAAAACTTAAAAAAACAAATATATATATATATATATATATATATATATATGTGTGTGTGTGTGTGTGTGTGTGTGTGTGTGTGTGTGCGCGCTGTTTGTATGTGTTTGAGCTGGGCACAAACAGACTCCCTCTGATGCCTCCAGCTCAAACACCCCCCCACCAGGCACCCAGGTGAAACCTAGCTTCCTAATGGATAGCAGCCGTCCTTTCACACGAAGCCAAGCTGCACTGAAAGCCTCCAACACAGGAACAGAGTGTTGCCAGCCAATCAAAGACACAAAACAGACAGAAGAAACCAGAAACACCAATCAATCAAACTCCAAGTCCAATAAACACAGACCAAGACTCCCAACCAATCAGGATGAAGAAAAAAAACCATCCTGGCACAACAATAGGCTAGCCTCAAATTTAAAACCAACGCCTGTGATAGCCTGACCCACATACAAACTCAATACAGAAGCCTGATGATGGCAGATGAGATTCTGCTGAAACGTTGCTACAACTTTAAAAGCACTACAATGATGTGGGATAATACCCGAAGGAAGCTGAATAACACACACACACAACACACATAAATTTTGAGAGCAGGCTTCAGAATTGCAATTTTAATGTGTGCCAAGGTGTTTGCAGAAAAAAGTGATAATAAAAGTTATCTCGTCTCATCGATTTTATCTTTTCTTAACAACTTTCTTGGCACAGTTCTTAAGTGAATCACTGCAATTTCAAATTAGCAGCATCATTAAGTGAACTTGGGATCCCCATTGAGGTCCTAAGTGTGAAAACAGATATAAATCACTTTTTTTCCAGTGCCACCGTATCTTTGAACAGTCATTCAATGGACTGTTGTAAGCTGAGGACCATCCATATTGAAGTGAAAGAAGAGTTCACAACTGTGTATTCCTCTTGGCTGTTAGCTCGCACTGTGGGGCTGTAGGATCTGGGACTTTCAAATGATTGGATTTTTTATCAATATATTTTATCAATATTATGCCTTCCATTTCAATTTCCCAACTTCCATCTACTAGTTCTTCTCTACTGTCTTCCCTTCTCTCCAGATTACTGAAATGTGCAAGAACAGCACACAAGGAAGGACAAGTGCTTTCATTTCAAAACTGCCTCGGCAATTGATGAACTCTGTTAAGTTTGTGAGAAGATTTAAAAAAAAGATCCAGAAAAAACAGTCAAAGATTTCTTGTATTCGCGATGATATGAACTGATTCAGCATTCTTCCAACCTGGCAACTCTGAAAGGTGTGGATTTCAACGCCCAGAATTCCTCAACCAGCATCCCTCAACTTTTGGGAGCTGAAATCCACACATCTTTTAAAAGTTGCCAAGTTTTAGAAAACAAAGGACTAGATGATATAAGCAAAATAATATTGGGGATAATATACACCCTTGAGATTACTGGCCTGTAAAGTGGAGGTTATGTGCACTATATATGACTTATTTCATTAATGTCAAATCTTTTAGGAACCTAATACCTTACTCATGATGGAATGGGTTTAATTTTGCTCTTAGTTCTCTTTGAAGATTATACACTTGGATTCTAAGTTTTCCTCTAAAGAGGACCTACTTAAAATATCAGAATTAAGGGCTATATTTAAAAAAAAACAGGACCAATTCTTCACCAAATATTTTTAATATTTCTAACGACCGCATGAAAAGGAGTATATATTTGCCATCCCTGGTCTGGTTATGCTAAAGAGAAGGCTGTTTTAAACAAAAATGAATATATTTGGGCAACTCTGTTAAAGCCTTTTATTAATTCAGATAACCTAGTCAGGCCTAAAATTACATGGCTTATCTTAATTACTGGGCTTTAAATTAGAAAACCCCAGTTCTTAGCAAACATTTAACTATGTTTCCCAAACTGTCACTCTGGATTTCCACAGGTTATTTTCATTTTTCAAAGGAAGTGTAGCAATATTGAACATCTATTGTATGCTTCACAGATTACTAGCCTAATATCACTATGCTTCCTTCAAAAATGTAAAACATTCCATGGTGTCTTGATGAATTCATGGTCTTGTTACATCTCAGAGTTCCCGAGCTGTGCTGTTACACCTCGGAGAAATTGTACCACCACCAGGAAGAAACCAAGCCTGCCGTGAACTGAGAAAAACTTTGAAACCTCTCTCTTAATTCCTCTACCCAGGGATTGTAAATAATTGCAGCATGTTCCTTACTGGAATTATATTCGTCAGTTTAAAATGCAATTTTCCAGCATTAATCTGCATTAGCTACACTGAATCTGGATGTCAACACTCTGCATCTTCACTTCCGTATCAGTCACAATATTCTTTTCCGCAAATGAACATGTTTTAAAGTGAGCGCACACTGGATCTTAAATTGGCATCCCAAGTTAAGAGGACAAATAACACAGCATGCCCGGAGAGTTGATAATAAGGGGCACTTGGGGAATACCAACTCTTGTGTTTGTGCACAGATAAGTTACATAACAAGCCAATGTTCCCTTGTCCACCTCAACCCTATTTAGAAATGTTCTTCTGCAGAAATATGTGCGTATTAAAACAGTTTCCACAGCTGCACTTTCTGGTCTACACCTTGTCACATAAAATTAAATGTTCTTGTAAATTCAGAGGGATCAGAAATATAACCAAGTGGCAAGTCAGTGACCAGTCCATGTTTTTAAAGCAACTAACCAAAGATTGCTCAAGAACAACACTGTTATTAGAAAGTGCACCAGGATTTGCCCTCTGTTTACATGTATGCTTGATGTTTTCTAATCCACATGTACTTTTGATGCCTCCCTTTGGAAAAAAATAAGACCGTATTATTTAATGCATCTTTCCATCTGGGAAATCACTGTTAACATTACAGTAGGAGTGTAAAGAAGCCAGACTTATTGTGATTTGAAGAGATTTGTGTACATTGCTTCATTATTCATGCTAGTTTCTTCCTTACCAGTAAAAGCTGCAAAAATAACCCAAATGATTACCAATGGCATGTTAGTGTTACGTACAAATTAGTTACTTTGAATGTTCTTGACTAACAAGAATCTGTAAAAGGAAAATATTACAGAACTTCTGATTTGCCTATCTATGAACATGATGAAGAGGAAAAGCAAAAGAGAGTGTTCAAATTTACTTGTTTGTTTGAAGTCTTAATTTCTTAAGAATCCTGGCTTTGTGTGAGAAGCAGCACAACTGATGTGTTCTCAGAGGATTTTCTTGGCAGGCGAAATTAAACTGTGGGATTCATTATCACAGAAAATGAGACAGCTAACTTTTCTTGTTTATAAGTGGAAATGGAAAAAAAAGTTCCATTATTCTGAATTTGACAAATAGTCTATCAATGTATATAACACTACACTTTGATTCTACTTTGGGATTCTACCAGGAATATACCTGTATTCATCTGGGATGTTTTTTCCAAAGTTACTGTATGTTTCCTATGAACAGCAAAAGGCGGTTTAAAGATATGGGCAGTTAAATAGAAACGAGCTGGGATTTGAGCACATTCGCAGTCGCTAGTTGTGACTCCTAATGTGCTCAGCTGAAGATCAATGCTCTGCATGACAATAGCATTATAGTAAAATAAATTAAAATAGATACATGGACAAAGTCTCCATACTATATAAAGAATGCAAGTTTTACAGGACAATATTGCACACCATAAACAGTCCTCACTGGCCTTTGTAAGAACATTTTGGATTAAAAAAAAATCCTTCACTGATGTTCTTGTCCCCAGTTCATGACCTTGATTTAAGGGATTTAACAGAAAGACAAGAGTTGGAAGGGACCTTGGGTCTTCTAGTCCAGCCCCTTCCTCAAACAGGAAACCCTATACCATATTTCAATGAAATAGTTGTCCAATCCCTTCTCGAAAACCTCCAGTGTTGGAGCACCCAGCTGATTTTGCTAACTCTACTGCTAAGTTAACACAGACACACAATCCATTAGTCTTGAAATCTATGAATCACATTAAGAGAATGAGACAAAGCATCCCTGAAAAGATTTAAAGGGAGATAAAGAATAGGAGGGAAATCCTATATTAGCCCTTCATTTTCTTAAGGTTTCAATACATTGCTTTCCTTTCTCTTTTTTTGCCATGTACGAAAAAGAAGGAACCTTGGAAAAGGTACAAATAACTGGAAGTCAAAATTGGACAAGAAAATCAGAATCAGAATAGAGCCGGAAGGGACCTTGGAGGTCATCAAGTCCAGCTCCCTGTTCAAGCAGGAGCTCCTATACTATTTCAGACAAGTCAGTTTCAGTCCAGTTTCTTTTTGAAAACCTCCAGTGATGGAGCACCTACAACTTCAGGTGACAAGCTATTCCAATGGCTAATTAACCGAACAACAGAGTTGGAAGGGACCTTGGAGGTCTTCTAGTCCAACTCCCTGTTCAAGCAGGAGACAAATAACCATTTCAGATAGATGGCTGACCATTCTTTTCTTATAAACCTCCAGTGATGAAGCCACCAACTTCTCGTTGTCCTCCCTGTTAGGCAATTTCTCCTGAATTCCAGGTTGCTTCTCTCCTTAGTTAGTTTCCATCCACTGTTTCTTCTTCTTGCCTTCTGATGCTTTGGAAAACATCAGCCCTTCCAATATTGGATTACTGCTTTATCATGTCCCCTCCAAGTCCTTATTTTCTGTAGACTAGCCAAACCCAAATGCTAAAATGCCATTAGGCTAAGAAGAAGCCCAAGTGACAGATATTTGACAAGCCCTAGAAAAAGGAGATAGAGATATAAAGATAGAGAGATAGATAGATGAGAGAGAGAGAGAGAGAAAGGTAGAGTGATATATAATTATCTCTCTCTCTCTCTCTCTCTCTCGATATATAGATGAGAAAGATAGATGAGAGATAGAGAGATGGATGAGAGAGAAATATAGATAGGAGCAAGAGAGATAGAGATAGATGAGAGAGAAAGATGGATAAATGAGAGACAGATAGATGGATAAGAAAGATAGATATAGATAGGTAAGAGCGAGAGAGATAGAGATAGATAACAGCAAGAATTAGAGATAGATGATGGCAGATGAGATTCTGCCAAAACGTTGCTACAACTTTAAAAGCACAGCTATAATGATGTGGGAAAATACCCGAACAAAGCTGAATGCCATATATACAAAGTTGTATATATATATACATATATATATGTATACATACATATATATATGTAGATGCGTGTATATATGTATGTGTGTATATAGATATAAATCGATGAGAGAAAGATAGATAGGTAGATAGATGAGAGATAGATGGATGAGAGAGAAAGATAAAGATAGATAAGAGCGAGAGAGATGAGAAAGATAGATAGATGAGAGATGGATGAGAGAGAGATATACAGATAACAGCAAGACAGAGATAGATGAGAGAAAGATAAATACATACATATACATACATATAAATATACACACATGTATATATGTGTGTGTGTGTGTGTGTATAGATATAGATGAAAGATAGATAGATGAGATAGACAGATGAATGAGAGATAAAGATAGATAAATAAGTGTCAGAGAGATATAGATGAAGAGAGAGAGATGGATAGATAAATGAGAGAAAGATATAGAGGTAGATAGATGGGAGGAAAAGAGAGATATACAGAGAGATAGATGTGTGTGTGTGTCTGTGTGTGTGAGAGAGAGAAAGCTATGGGATGCTCAGTGGGGCTGGGGGAGGGGGAGAGAAAGGAAAGGGGAGGGGCAGTTGGGGGGACGATTCCAGGCTTGGGAATGGGAAAAGGATGGAAGGGAGCCTCTGGAGCTGCCCAGCCTGGACTGTCTTCCCGGTGGGTTGTGGAGACTCCAACTCCCAGAATTCCTGTCCCATCACAGCCAAGGGCAAGGCGGGCGGAGGATCCTGGGGGTTGTAGTCCCAGCGGCCAGGAAGGCGCCCGCTGGAAGCGGGGGGGGGGGGGAGGGGGGCGGCTTCGAGCTCGGGGCTTGAAAGCGGGAAGGGGGCGTGGCAATAAGGGGGGGG
>BLBF01000058.1:6212700-6257145 GCA_015471245.1 Laticauda colubrina
AATTCTGGGAGTTGAAGTCCATACGACTTAAAACTTGCCAAATTTGAAGACCCTTGGTATATAGTATATAGCATGAAGGAATTATCTCCCAGTGGAGAGAACTGGAACCTTTTAAGAGGAGACTGGACAGTCACTTGTTTGGAATGGTATAGCATGAGCAAGGGGTTGGACTAGACCTCCAAAGTCCCTTCCAACACTGTTACTCCATTGATAATCAGTTATGAACAGTATTGTAGAGGTAATGCACAGATCTTGCTTTCTAGCTTATTGCGAAAAGCACGACAAAGCTCCCTTAATGCTCTTTAAGGGAGCATTAATTCTATGGCATGTAGAATTACTGATCACATCAGCAATGAGGTGTCTACATTCAGGAATTCAGCTCACTTACGGGATGTTTGATGGTGTCACTGTATGATGGCTGCGAGTGGATTTATCTGCCCGAAATAAAGGCCTTTTGAGTCATTTAAATTACCCCCCCTCCCAAAAAAGATATAGCTGGAGATCAAATTATGCCCATTACCTGATTCAGGAACTCAGCGGGCAACGTTGCTTTTAACTACCTCTGAATTGTGTCTGGTCAGGGCATAATTGCAGAGATTGAGAGCTCGGAAGCCGTAGTACATCTAATGTGCCGCTTCCTTTTGGGGAGCGCAGCTGTTTGGTACAAATGCCTTTGGTGAATTCTGTTGCAATAGCTGACCTAATGCTTCCAGCAGCGGAATAAAATGTTGTGATAAAGGAAAACCATCACCAGGGATGGAAAAGAGCAGGAGGATTGTGTTGAGTTTCAATTGGGTTGGGAGGATGCCAGGAACAGATAACCAAAGTCAACACAAGATAAACTCATGTTTGTTCCCAGCAGCTGCCGTATTCAGCATGCATCTCTTTTAAACTCTCATTCCCAAGTGTGGCTAATGAAGGGAATCAGGGCCATTTCCTCCCCTGTAAGCCACCCAACCCATGTTGCTCTCTTCTCCATTACTCCCTGCATGCCCTAGCATGAAGAGGGGATGAGCCTGGGTCTTCTTCTGAACTCACTCTCCCTTGTTCTACCTCTTCCCTGCTCTGCCCAGCTGGACTTGGCCCTTCCCCAGTTTCCTCCACAGCCAATGGAGCCACACTCCCACTCCCTGTCAGCTGTTCGTCTTCCTCCTTGGATTCAGACTCTGGAAGCATACAGCAATTTGTTTAGTGACCATTCAAAGTTACAGCGGAAGTGAAACAAGGGACCGATGACCGTTTTTCACACTTAGAGCCATTGCTGCATCCCAATGGTCACTTGATTTCCATTCAGATGCTTTGATGCCTGGTTCACATTTATGATGGTTGTTGCAGTGTCCCAGGATCACATGATCTCCTTTTGCAACCATCAGACCAGCAAAGGAAAAGCTAAAGTTATGTAACGATGGTGATACTCATCTAACAACTGCAAGTGATTCATTTTACACATGCGGCAAGAAAAATCGTGAAATGGGGCAAAACTCACTTAACAAATTTCTCTTAGCAACATAAATGTTGGGCTCGTTGTAAGTTGAGGACTATCCAGTAACGATTAAATGGAAGATTTATGGTAACATCGTGCAGAGCTGCAGATGTTTTGGATGATGGTTTCCATAATCCACTGACACTGAACTGGCAGAGGGTGATAGGAGTTGTAGCCAAAAGCAGATGAGGGAATCCGGATTGATTATGTCTGTGTTTATGTTACCAGCATGTTGCACCTCTTAATTTGCATTGACTTTGAAGTGAGTAAATGGTGGTTTTTATCATAATGCCTTCAAGTGCTCAGGGTGGGATGCATAAGTTTACTGACCTCCCTGTCCATTTTATCCTCACAACAATTCAGCAAGGTAGGCTTGAGCAGGAGAACAAATGCCCAAAAGTCTGGGAGGAATCTGAATTTAACATTCCTCTTAGCCAGGTCCTCCTGGGAACAATTGCATATCTGCCACTAGCTTTTTTATTTTGCTTTCTTTGAATATTTTTTTAAATTGAGAAACAAAGCCCAGAATCTACAAAAATTGTGTTTTTTACAAGACACAGGTCTTAAAAAAAAATAAATGAAAAGGAAACTCTTGAGGCCTCTGCCGTCAAAAAAGGAAGAGTTGCTTGAAAAAGATCAGATAGGAACAACTGAAGGGGAAGACAACATAAACTTCCAGATTAATAGTAAGCAAAGAGAGAAACTTTTGGTATCTGCCAGATTCTTGGTCATTAGATCAAGCAAAGAATGAAACAACCAATTGGTCACACTGGCACACAAGTCATTTATAAGCTAAGGAAAATAGGTCAAGAAAACCCTGCTGATGTTACCACCTAGTCTGGTAAAGAAAAGTTCAGAAACGAAATTGAAACAAGCTTGAGCCTTCAAAATTTATTTATTTATTGAACTTATATTACCGCCTGTTTTTATTTTTATTTTGTTTTAAATGTGGTTTTTGCATTGTGTAAGCTGCCTCGAGTTGCCATGGGCGAATAGGCACCAACATTAAATAAATAAATATTCGCCTATGGCAACTCGAGGCAGCTTACACAATGTAGAACTGGATTTAAAATAAAAAATAAAAACTTTACAAAAAGAATCAAATTAATAAAATACAATAGAACAGAATTGGGGGAGGGGAAATGACGGCACTGAAAAAAAAATGTATCTTCTGACTTGTTTTCATACTTACAAGACTATTACAGCCTCCCCGATATCACATGATCAAAATTGGGATGCTTGGAAACTGGCATGTACTTATGCCAGTTGCAATGTTCTTGGGGGGGGGAATCACCACCCCTTATGCAACCTTTTCCAATATTCAAAGTCAGTGGGGGGAGGAGCCGGAATCATTGAACCATTGCTTGATTCGCTTAGTGACTGCAATGCTTCACTTATCAACTCTGGCAAAAGGTGCTAATTAAGGTTGGGGGAAGTCTGGGAACTGAAGTCCCACCAAGCTCCAAGGTTGGTTTTTGATCGCAAGCAGCTTGATTGCAGTTGCACCCTCTTCCAAAGCCCCAAAAATGCCGCCCTCTTTCCTCCCCTCCCCCACCTGGGGCGCTACGTGCCGCTCAGCACCTCCTGCGCGCTCCAAGGCAGAACAGGCATGGGCGGGGCCTTGAGGGGCGATGACGTCACGGCGGCGAGGAAGGCGTGGCGATTCGAGTCAAGGGAGGAAAAAAAGAGACAGCGCGTGCGCGGCACCTTGTTTACCCCGTTTTTTCGGCCAGCCCGGACGGAGCACCAAGTGGGCGCGCACGCTCTCTCACTCTCTTTTGCTCTCCCTCCCCCCCTCCTGCATTCCTAAGTCCTCCCAGCAGGTGCCGCTCTAGGCCCGCCCGAAGGTGGCGGGCTCGGTGGCCGCCAGGTGGCGCCTGCGCCCTCCATTCCCTCGCCAGCCGCCGAGCTGCGAACACCCCAAACAATCCCCAGCGCCGCCGCCGACGACGAATTGAATCCTCCGCCCGCCTCGCTGGCCTCAGTCGCCGCGCTCAAACCGGGAGAGACGACGACGACCCCTCTATCTCACGTCCTTCCCCCTCAGAAGGCCTCGCTTCGACCCTCCTCTTCCTACGGCGGCCTGTTGGATTATTTCCCGCCGAGGGCCCTCACTCCCTCACAGGCCTTGGGGAAGTGTCTGAGGTAAAAAAAGACGACGACGAAGGAGGGAACCGGAGCGAGCGAGGGAGATCGCACGACGCCTCGTCTGGTTGGGGAAGAAAGCAAGGCCGGAAGGTCGACGACGACGACTGAGGCGCGGAAGGGCGGGGGGGGGAGGAAAAAGGCGCGCGGAGGAGCCCCAAGCCAGGCCCGGTCGGCTAGGCCTCCTTTCCTTCACCACCTCAGGCAACGCGGGGGTAAGTCGGACCGCGGCGTCGAAGCTTCTGGAAGTATTCCTTTCTCTCTTCCCCCCCCCGCTTCCCGCGGGGGACGGGCTACTTTCGGCGCGGCTCCCTCCGGGCCTGGAGGAGGGAGGGAGGGAGGCAGGCCGAGCTGAGAGGCAGCCAGGCAAGATGGAGGACGCGGGGCCGGCGCTTCCTCCCCCCCCCCCCCCGGCCGCGTCGGGGTTAGGTTAACGCCGAGTGTGTGAGGGGGATTCCCTAAGGCCGGAGGCCCGTCTCATTTTCCCTCCTCCCCACTTTCTGTCTCTCTTCCCCCCTTCCCTCCGGCCCCGCCTGCCGGGAAAGGCCGAGGCCCCGTCCCCACTGCTTGCAGAGAAAATGGAGACGCTTCCCTTCTCTCTTTCCTTCCCCACTTCGGCGAGGAGCGGAAGGAGGGGAAAGGGAAACGGGGCCAAGTCGGGCAGCCCTGCTCTCTTGCCCGCAGCTGGGTCTTGGGGGAGAGGAGCGCGTGGACCCCGTGGCTCTGGTTATGGGAACGGACGGGCGGGGGGAGGAGAGGTAGACGCGTGTCGGGCGGGGGAGTCGTGAGAAAGCGGCAGGGAAGGGGGGGGACTCGTCCCCTTGGCTGCCAAACTCTTGGTTTGCTCACTCCTTCCCACTCCTTTCCTTCCTCAGTCCCTCCTCTATTTTTCATTCTTTACTCTCTGACTCGTCTAGTTTTCCTTCTTTCCTAAGTTGCCTTTCTCCTCCCTCTCTCCTCTATCTCATCTATTCTTCCTTTCCTCCCTCCTTCATTCTTCCTTCCCACTTTATTTTTCTTCCCTTCCTCTCTTAAATTGCCTTTTTTGTCCCTTCCTCCTTCTCTAACTCATCTATTTTCCTTCCTTCCCTCCTACTTCCTCCATTCTTCCTTCCCTTTTTTCCTTCTTTCCTTCCCCTCTTCCTCTCTTAAGTTGTCTTTTTTGTCCCTCCCTTTCCTTCCTTCCTTCCCCCTTCCTTTCTCTCTTAAGTTGCCTTTTTCGTCTCTTCTTCCTTCCCTCCTTCCTCTCTTGCCTTTTTCATCTTTCTCTGATTCATCTATTCTTTCTTCCTTTTCACCCTCCTTCATTCTTCCTTCCCACTTTATTTTTCCTTCCTTCCTCACCTATTTTTCTTCCTTTCCTCTTTTAAGTTGCCTTTTTTGTCCCTCCCTCCTTCTCTAACTCATCTATTTTTCCTTCCCTTCTTCCTTCCTCTCTTAAGTTGCCTTTTTCTTCCTTCCCACCTTTTTTCCTTCCTTCCCTCCCCTCTGCTTCCTCCTTCCTTCCTTCCCACCTTTTTATTTTTCCTTCCTTGGAAGTGAACACAGGGCCATTGACAGCATCCAAAGGGGGAAGAGTTGTTATTTTGGGTGAGTGGGGCTGGGAGAGAAACAGTAATTTTACCTGCCTGCTTTTCCCTTCCCCAAGAGGCCTGGCAATGCGGGCACTCTACTCCTTTCTGGGGAAGAAACGCTTGAGAGTCCCCGTTTTGGCCCACCAGGTGAGGCATTCCAGCCAAGGAGTGCTGGGCCAAAGTCCCTTTCCCTTTGCTGACTTTCAGAAGAGGGACGAGTGGGGAGGGGGGCTTCCCTTCCCCGAGGTTTCCCCCCATTAACCTCGCCCCACCCCCAATCCTTGGGAAAACTCAACACTCTCCCCCGTCCCTTTCCCTCCCCCTCCCCCAAAGCCGGAGGCTTGTCGGAGCAGTTGCGCGACTTCTGCCGGGTTTCAAGCGGCGCTTTGGACACGTCGCCTCTCCTTCCTTCCTCTTGGTCTCTTTATGGTGGCCGGTTTCTCTAGTCGGGCTGGCGGGGGGGTGGGGAGTGGAGGGAAGCAGCCCTTTCCCCAGGGGGCTTTTTGAGGTCTCGGCGAGCTGCCGGGTGCCCCGCTGGGTCGCTGTGGCGGGGGAGGGGAGCGGAAGCGGCAGCCTGTTTCAAGCTTTGGAACTCTTCAAACCCCCCCCCCCCTTTTTACTTTGGCGCCAGTTTTGGTTGAGATCTACTCGGTGGTCGCCCCCCCCCCACCCCACCCCACTTCTCCCCTCCTGCGCGCAGTCCAAAGCCAGCTCTCACCCAGGTAGGAGTAGAACTGGTGGAGCTTTACTATTATTATTTATTTCCTTTCAAGCAAGTTTCCTCTCCCTTCTTTAAAGCTTATTGACATTTGGAGTGGTGGGAAATAAAAATAACTGGTGGCAAGAAAAAAAGGAAGGGGAATCGGGTTTAGTAAGGCTGCCCGGCCGTTTTCTTTTGGGGTGGGCAGAGGGGTCGAGAAGGGGTCTTGGACTTGAGTTCCTAAAAGGCCGCAAAGCTTAGACGACCCTCTCCCCCCCAACTATCCCCAGACAACTCCCTTTCAGGACGAGCGGGGGATCAAAAGGCCTTTGGCTGGATCAGCCGGCCAAAGGAGTCCCCGAGACTCCACGCCCGTGGCCGCAGTCTTTATTCCTTATTCGGCGGTTCCTGTCCCTGGGTCCCGGGGGGAGGGGCGCAAAGGAGGAGGTGCCTCGGGCTGCCACACCCCGTGTTTGTTTCCTCCTCTTCCCTGAGAGGCCTGGCTGGCTCGGGGTCCCACTGTACCCTTTGCAGGTTCTGGCTGGGTTTTGCGCAGATGGTCGGCCAGGCTCCCCGCATTTCCTTGTTGAAAAGAGCCTCCTCCCCCCCACCACCACAAATCAATCTCTCTCTCTCTCTCTCTCTCTCTCTCTCTCTCTCTCTCTCTCTCTCTCTCTCTCTCTGCCAGCCCGCGGGGAGGGTGGGGAATCAGGTTACCGAAGTGCGTCACACGCTCTTTAGGATGTTGGGGCCTTTGCTTGGCAGCCGCCTGGGTTTCTCTCTCCTCCCCCCCCCCTTTATCTCGCTGGCAGCAGACACGCATCGCCTGGTTTATGGGGAAGGGGAGAGAGCGGGGTTGCCATGCACTTGAGAGGGCTTAGAATTGGCACCCATCGGGCCCTGCTTTGAAGGTGCGCTTGGACAGTCGTTGCAAAAACCTTCTGGGGGGGCGGGATTGGCAAATGAGCAGATGTTAAAGGTGTAATTCTTGGGAGGGGGGGGCACTTGGTTCGAAAAGCTGCATGATGGAGGGTACCCGATAAAGTCCATTCTGAGGCTTTTAGGGAGGAACGTTTAGTCTTAAGTATGCCCTGCTTTTCAATTTAGGCTGTGCCTGGCTTTTTTTTTTTGGGGGGGGGGGAGCAACTGCCAGGTGTCTTGGTGCCTTTTTCTCTGAAATTGCAAATACCTTGGAAAGGCTCTCTATCCCCTCAAGAACAAGGTTGTGTTTTCCATTATGTAAGGAGAATGCTTGAAAGCTTACAAAACATTTGTTAATGTTGGAATCTATACAACTTCCTAGAAACTCTTTCAATTTTGTGAATAAGAAAAATGGCTGATGAGTGAAGCATTAAGGATTCTACCATTTGTTACAGATGTGGATTTGAGCCACCATATCAAAGTGGCATTTAAAGTGGCAATAAACTGAAAATTGTGGGTTGTTTTTTTCTGGCAGAAATAGCATGCGTTTTTCCTAGCTTCCAAATAACCAGTTAGGATTAAAATATTCAATTACGTACTTTTCTCTCTCCAACACATTTTCATGGATACTAGAAGAACTTCTTGTGAAAATTTGTGTGATATCCCTTAGTGATATAAAGT
The DNA here is from genome assembly GCA_015471245.1 of Laticauda colubrina. Lineage (NCBI taxonomy): Eukaryota > Metazoa > Chordata > Lepidosauria > Squamata > Elapidae > Laticauda > Laticauda colubrina. The sequence goes on from BLBF01000058.1 coordinate 6,220,205, forward strand.
AAATTTCACTTAAAACATTTATGAATAAATATACAGTAACAAATCCCAAGTACAGTATTTTACTTTGCCCCAAAAACATAACTGTAGTGCCACTTGTTGCTGTCCATTTTTTTAAACAAGGCATGGAAACCAGTTACAATTTGGAAGTTATGTTTGTTTTCTCCAGTGAAGAAATACAGCCAGTTAACTACTTGAAACATGTGAGGTTAAATTTCAGTTATCCTGGTAAATCTGTTACTTTGCATATCCCAATATATGTGGTAGTTTTGATGGGAAATAATGACTGAAATCATAATTTAGTTTAATTTTTCTAATATAAATTCATTGCAAAATCACATGCTGATGTAGGTGTGACTGGAATTTTGTTTTTCAAGTGTGAGGCTTACTGTGTTAGTTAATAGAACTGGTTTTATATCCTTACTGACTTTTTTTTTTAATAGTGTTTCCTCTTCCAAACATCTGTGTGAAGGCTTTCCCAGTCTTTCTTGCAAAATCCCAGGTGATAGGGTTACGAGCACAGATCTACATAGTCTGATATCAAAATGACAACATGAGCTAATGAATCTTTTACATTTTAGCAGAATGATTCAGATTTAGTGAAATAGGTTATGAAAAATATAAATGTACAATGGCTTAGGGGTAAGATTGTTTTGAGAATGTATTCATTCATAAGAAAATATATCAACAGTTATTTTCCTTTGGCACTTTTCATATACAGATAGATATAATCTTGGGATATGCTGGTTTGGAGAAAAATATTTTCTGTGTTGTTCTGTTTCTGGAAGTAATAGTCTCGCACTCATATATTTCAATTTATTTGAACTTTCATTCATTTGCAGCTCATATATAACCCCTCAAAATGTTATTGACTTTATTGTACAAGTTGTTAAGTTCAGCATACAATAGGCTTAATTTCATGTTTCAAAGACAGCTCTAACAATAACAGTGTGAAAACAATTGATTTTCTCTTGTTTTCCTTTTAAATAGAAATTGCAAATGCAACTTTTCTTCTCATCTTCTCATCCCCCATTATACATGGGGGAGAAGAGGTTGTAGCAAAACATTGTACACTTAGTTCTTGTGCATTCAAATCCATACCTGACATGTTCTTTGTGTGTTAAGAAACAAAAAAAAAATTAAAGCTGCTGGGATCTTTTTGTATTTCCTCAGACCATTTCCCTATCTTACAATCTTATGTATCTTGCTATTATTTAAAAAATCTCATGTATTCTGGGTCATTCAAATTACCTAACTTTGTGAATTATCATTTAAATAATTTACCTCTGGAAAGTAATATTTGACCCCATTAACAGTTATACAAGCAAGTGAATAAATAGGTTCCGGATTCACTGTTTTGTTTTGTTTTGTTTTTTTTAAGTGCCAATTTAGTAATCTCCAGAATAAGGACTGTTTGCAGATGATAAGCATTTCATGTGCATGTGAGATATAATAGCCTAGAATAGATAATGTATATTTGACAGTTGCTCTTTACTAAGCACATTTACTTCACATTTTCTGAATCTATTGTTCAGTTTTTTTTAGAAAGCATATTTCATTCCTCAAATTTATAATGTTCTGTGTAGAAAAGCATTCCTATTATTTCTTGTACAGATAATCACTAAATACATTGTAAGTTCTATCATAGTTCCAAGTCAGATCCTCCTGGTTATAAATTTATTATGCCATATCGTTTCATCATTTCACCATATTAGGACTGGGTCAGTTGCTAAAATGATGCTCAGCCATTTAACTGTAGACTTGAGCAGAAATGGGCCCTCTGTTACGCTGCTAATCAGCTTCATCAATTGAAGTATTCACACATTTATCACAGTTTGATAAACACATTTATATGTTTTATAATCTTTAAAAAAAATTTACTAGCTTGCTTACAAGAATGGGTTACTGAAGCTTACAATTATTAATAGAGTCAAGGATTGGGTTTTTTTATCCATACCCAAATAGTTTATTTTGCTTTGATTTATTATGTCCACTTAGACCTGCTTGAACAATTTTATTATGACCTTACCCTTCTTGGCAGCACTACAGGCCTCTAAAGAGTTGTTTGGTAGATTTATAGACAGTATTTGCCCTTGCTAGAAATCCCTAGTTTAATTTCGTTTTCAGTGAAGAAGTTGGTGAGCATTGTTAGTTGGAGAAAAAATGGATAACTTAAAGTTCTTAAACCAACACTGGTTACTTTCCTGGTTATATGGCTGATTACCTAATCACTTCTTAACTTTTTATTGTATGGAAATTTGGATAAAAGAACACTCTGTTACATCTCAACTCATGTAGACCAGGGCTTATCAACCTTTTGGACCTCAGGAACCACCAAACTCATAATTTTAAATCCCGGGAACCACTAATATGAATTTTGACTGACAGTGGAAGAGAGAGAGATCTGATCTAATCTCCCTCCCTCCCTCCCTCCCTCCCTCCCTCCCTCCCTCCCTCTCTCTCTCTCTCTCTCTCACACACACACACACACACACACACACACACACAAACACATGCAGGGGTGGGATTCAAATTTCTTAACTGGTTCTGTGGGTGTGGCTTAATGATCATGTGACTGGCTGGGCATGGCTTGTATGTAAATATTATAAATATTTATATAAATATTGAATTTTTTATAAAAAAGGAGAAACTTTTAACCAAAAGCAGGCAGGCAGATTGAGTTGCACACAGAATCAGAATCAGATTTATTCAGAGATCTGTGAGATCGGCTACCTGAGCCTGGCACATAAAATTTGCTTGCACGTAAACCCATAAAATGTGCTAGCAAGAAAGCTCATAAAATTAACTCACAACACACCATGTATGTAAATATTGATATTTTTTAGAAAAAAAAGAGCAACTTTTACCCAAAATCAGGCAAAGCAGGCAGGCAGATTGAGTTGCTCATAGAATCACAGGTTCATTTAGAAATCTGTGTTTCTGCCATTGGCTAGCTGAGTCTCCACTGCTTCAGTCCTAAGGAAGGTTTGGCTTAAAAGCAGAACCGAAGATCTAAATATTAGCTAGTAAGCAAGAAATCCAACGGTTTCCTGCTTTCTAGCTAATCTAAATCTCCCAACACAGCAGAACAGCTGATGGTCGGAAAAAGGAAAAAATAGCAACTTAGCAGGCAAGCTTGTCAGGCAAGGAGTGAGTGGGTGAGGAGGGCAGTGCAACCTTGTGTTCCTGCGCAGCCTGGATTAATTGCTTTGGGGGAGTGCTCTGGGGGGTTCTCTGTGGACCACCAAAATTTCCTCTCAGACCACTGATATAGACCACTGGTGACCGCTGATATAGACCACCTGTTAGCTTTCATGGGAGTGATTTTGATTCACTTTGCTCCCCCAATTTTGAAAGTTTCCCCATTATGTTTATATTGCTCTAAGCCAATCTGCAGGGACCCATAGTCAAATGTCTTAAGTTAAAGAAACAAGTTTTTTTTTTTAAATTCCGCAGTCATCATTATCCTAACCAAATTCTAGCTGTTGATGTAGGCACTGTTGCTGCTGCTTTATGCTTAGTGGTCTTACAAGTGTCTTGCTTAAAAAAAAGTAAACATTTCAGGCTTGTGTAAACCATTAGTTGTGCAGGTCTCATGAAACAAAGCATAACATTGCCTTTTTAGAGCAGGGTAGTGATATTTATATCAGGTAGTATCTTTTTGTATGTAAAGGAAGTCTTCCATCTTTTTTAAAGTAAAATAGTATTGGCTACTAGCCTGTTTTCAAATACTTAGCAGCCCCTGGATATTGGAAACAATATAGCATGGAATATAAACATATTGCCATGGTCTTATAGTGGCCAGAGCTTGCAGTCTTCCTCTTGAAGGCTCTGTCTAGCATAGAACCTTAAACTGTATAGCGCCTGCTTTTCAGATCCATTGGAAGATGGTTAGTTGAGATAGCTAGATCAGTTAATTTATTGATTTGGCTCATCCATATTTGCAATCTCCCTTTCCCAAACTTAATACTGATCATATATTTGTGCTCGGAAGGATTTTACTCCATCATTGACCTAATGGTCTGCTCTCAGAAAAGCTGAATTGATAGTTGCATATTGTTTAATAGAGATGAGAATGAAAGTTGACCTTAGAAGACTGAAGCAGTAGAATATCTTGAATGTATCTGTCATTAAATACCCCCCCCCAAATTTTGGATTATTTTTAATCCACTTCTTTTAGTTTACATGCATATTATATACATACTAAACAAATTATATGTATATTGAAATCCTGTTATATATTTTTAGATTGCATACAGGGGGGCACTTAGGTCACTATGATTATATATTTTAGTATTGATTTGTAAGTATAGAATTTAATTTTGGGATGGTATATAGTATATACAAAAATTAAAAAAAACTGGCCTTATTCTCCTTGGTTTTTTATTTCTGAAGTATTTTATCTAATCACTATATAATTTTATGTACAGTATGTTAAAAATCATATTACCTTCAGGAAGCTTTGCTTAAAACTCCATCCTTATGAGATAATTAGGTAACTTAGAATTTAGCATAACAACCTCAGCTTAGATCCAGAAAGTATAAAAATTAAGTGTATGGAGCTGTAGCCTTTTATATAATCTGCACAGTATTGTACCTACATACATCTGAAATATTTGGCAATATTTTGCTTTCTGCAAAACTAGTCAGTTTCCATTGGGTTTAGCAAGCAGGTTGTTAAAGGCAAACATGTGTTAGTTGGCGAGTGATGTATGATTCATACAGGCTGGTTCCTTTCAGAGGGTTAAGAAAATTCTACAGGAAATAGAAATCAGTCATTTCATTCCCAGAGTCCATGCAGTTTTTTTATTGTCTTGCTGGCTACCATTGACTCCCTCTAGCAAATGCAAAGGTCCAGTAATATAAGTATCCATTTATTTGTCCCTTATATGTTCATTTCATATCCTATCTTTTAACCTGAAAGGTACCCTGAGCAACTTAACAATAAAATGCAGAGGGTCCTGGTTCTAATACACTAAATCTAAAAAGTTGTGGAAAAGAAAAATAGTTTGAAATTCAGAAGAGATTCTTGCCTCATAGCAGATCAGTTGCTTTTGAGGGTGGCATGTTGATGTATAGTTGTATACATTGATGTATAAGCCTTTTTTATTTTTGCTGCTTTTTTATTCTATAAGTGCATTGTGAAAATTATAAACAGAATTGTTGCAGTTTGGAATAAGCTTTATATTTCTATATCTAGAAAAATGCTGTTGATACTACTCCAACATGAATATGTAGAAAATATTATATTACAATTTTACAAATTGTGTACTTTATATGTAATTCTGCCCAAGATTTGAATTAATGTTTCTGATTTGGAGAACCTTCTATATATAAAATACAAAGCTCCTGTTTGGGAAACTCCAAGGCACAAAATAACTAGTTATTAATGATACTGAAAGTAATAATATAGCTTTACTAATTGTAGATGTGAAAGTTAATGTTCCCACAAGTGGACCAATATCATGGAGCTAAAGACAGTGTCATGTCTTTTTGAAATCATCATCACAAGAAGATGCATTTTTGTGCACTCCTTTAATTGACATGACATACTGTTTTCCGCACAAGCAGACGTTATATATTGCTAACTGAAATCCTGTAATATTAATGTTTGGGCAAATGAAGCAATACTATTGATAAAACAGCTAGGCTTCACCAATGTGTAAACTTGTTAGAAATGTTGATCTCCACCAATATTTTTATGAGAATTGCTCGAATTACTAGAGTTGAAATGACAGCTTTCATTTTTATAGGTTAGCTTTAAAACACTGATTTGAAAAGAATTATTTAGTTTAAACATGTCTCAAATAAAGCTTAATATTCCTCATTTACTATTCAGTGAAATTATTAATATCTAAAAAGCATAATGTCTGCATTTCCTTAATTCTTTAGAGAACAGTATTAGACTTTTTTAAATTCAAACACCTATTTAGTTCAACAGTATACAGCTGCCATGGCTAGAAGCAATTAAGAGTAAGAGTAAGGTAAGACAGCATGAGGCAGAAACTCGTAGGTGGCAACATGAGGAAGGGCCATAATTCAGGGCAAATGCTCTGGACAAATGTTCGTAAGATGAGCCCTTGACTGTAGGTAAAACTTTGAAAAACTGGCATTAATTACTCAAGAAAGCCATTTCTGGTGAAAAATATCACCCTAGATGGGTTGGTGGTTTCTTTCTGTATAAGTTGCTTATGCGCCCATTTATCAGGAAGCAGTGACAGGACGTGTACCTTGCAGGTTGATATTCCAAGGTTCAGTCATAAACATTGCCCGAAAGTCAAGAAAGCTGTTGCCAAGTCAAAGTTGACACTATTGAATTAGGTGAAGTTGTGGCCTGACTTTCTATAAAAATAATGGTGTTTTCTCTGTTTGCATGTGCCCTGATTAGAATAGGGATAGATAGCTGGTTGGTCTTCTAACATTTTGGACTACTCTTTGACCTACCATTGGCCATTGTCCATTGTGAATGAGAATGATTGTAGTTCAAAATACAGAGGGCCTGATTCAAAGAATAAACCTTTCCATAAAAGTTGAGAAAAATAAAAAAGCAAGCTAATCATTGTATATTACATCATCAGAACACTGTCATGATTATAGCAAGATATCTCAAATTTTGGAGCCATTGTGGATTTGATCTTGATACATAATGGGACATAAGTTGAATTTTGGGTTCTGATGGATGGTTCTACCATATCAGCTTCTATTTACAGATATTATTACAAGGTAGGATGATGTGATTGTTCTACTCCTGTATGTACAAGAATACAGAAATGCCCTGATAAAGGAATATAGGATCCATTAAGGGAGGAGAAACAACTTAGTCTTGGAGAAGGGGGATAGTATGAGGAACTCAAAATAATCCTTCTTTGAGTCTGTTTCTTTCTGCTCAGCCACCATTACTGAAAAGAAGAGACACGATATTTTTCAGTTTTCTGTGCAGTTTGAAAAAGCAATGGTATTGCTTTAAAAGTTGCAGCAACTTTAATAGTTGTATTCTTTAAGAAACAAAAACCATATTTTTATGATTCTATGGAAGCCTAAAAAAATCTGGGCTGCCTAAATGAATACCAGGGAGATGCTGTCTTGTGGTAGATTACTTCTTCTAAATCACTAAACAGAAAGTTTGGGAAGACAGTATGCAAAAGATAAGTATATGATTGTTGATAAAATCAATGGATGTTCAAATTACATATATTTAATTGAAATAAAGTTGGTTATGAAATACAGGCATTAGAATGAAAACATTGGCTATTGTGATGAGCTTCAGAATTAGCATAAAATGATAGTTCATAGAATTTTGTTTTAAATCCTGCTTGATCAATAAGTATTAGTTAATCATCACCTTTATATGATTCAAGTTAATATACATGGTGTTAAATTTCATATTGTCACATGCACGAAAATATTGCCTATTCTCCCTGGAATTAGGAGTAGCATATCAAATTCAGGGCATTCCAGGACTTTGGGGTTAGTGTAGTTATAACTACAACTTTATTCCCCCAAACCTCCATCCCACATTGGAGTGGACATTTAGTTGTATAGTCAAAAAGTATCTTGAACTGGCCTGGCCTGAATCCCGGTCCAAATATGAAATATCTTTAAAATAAAACAAACTCAAGAAACTCTTTCAAAAATGGAAAGTAATCAAGACCATTTTTAAACAATCACTCAATGTGCAATTTGAGAAGCCTAAATTCTGTTCTGCAAAATTCAAAATCTGTTGATCATGCCCTTCATTAATCTTTGTGTGTATTTTTTATAGTATTCACTGGTATGCATACGGTTAATAAATTTCACATAATCCTAAAAGAACATGCACAGTTAATTTAAATTTCAGCGTGATCTTAGACCAAAATAAGTACTGTTTAAAGGATAGGGTTTGAATCTATAAAATTATTTGATGTCTAAAATTAATCATAATTAAAAGAAGGACACAGTCATTATAGTTTTAAAAAAAACTGGTGGGTACCAGCATGAGTAAAGTTAGCCCAGCAAGCAGTGAGAATGTTCACTTACATCTAAAAGTATGTGGCTGATCAATTTATTTTATTATCAGACGCTGGTGAAAGGTATTGTAAGCTTCCTGGGAACCTAAGCAAGGTAGCTGCGTTAATGGGTAAAGGTATAATTTTTGGGTGCAAGTCTACTTGGTTAACTTAAAAGTTTGGTGAATTAGGAAAAATCTTTATTCCTAGTTAACTGAGTAGTACTAACTGTATTATATAATTTGAAGGTTTTATGCATTGTGGCCAGATCAAGGAAACAATATATTTTGATCCAAATTTTAACATGCTGGGAATAATAAATTTAGTGAAACTATCAGATTACATATTAACATTATATATATGGTTTTGGTTGATGAGAATGCAGAGAGTTGGATGCACTTTCCAGTTTACTTAGCTTGAAGCAATAGCAAAAAGTATTTATTTAGTATGCATTTCTAACTTCAAAATGATTCTGCAACTTTCAATTATCAATAGAATTGGTAATATATTGTATATGCTATATACAACATAACCATCCATATTTTTCTTTCTGCTCATTCACTTTATGTGGTTGTAAAAGCATAGTCTGCTCAGATGTTGACATTCCTTTTCTCCTAACAAGTATTTATTGTTTATTACGTTTATTTTCATAACACATATTCATGAGATAATTTTATATACTGTATGTGTGTATCATATTTGTATGTATTACATACACCTGTATGCACACACATACCACAAACCTTTTTATAAAATTGCCAAGTGATCACCACAAATCGTTATTCAAGGCATCAAAAAAAACTAAAAAATTAAGTGGCTGCCTAGCATCACTATAAAAAAGAAACTTCACAGATTATAACTGAGAAGACTGATTAAATAAAACAGTGTTGACAGTCTTTGGAAATATTTGAACTGTTTTGCCACACTCTAGAGTGAATTCAAGTTATAACTGGTTTTCTTTCAGGAATTAGCAATAGAATTGGCTGAATTAATTTGCTGTAAAAATCACTTGGCATTTGTTAACCTATATATTTTTTTCCTCTTTGTGAGATCATTTTCTCAAACCTACTTGCTTTCCTTTCGCTTTCTCATTTGCTGATAAGGTCACATTCCAAATGACATCCTTCTTAGCAATGGTGACATTGCAATAACTTTCCAGTCTGGGAAAAATATTTACTAGAAATAAGGGTTGTAGTTTTAGAGTACCAAAAGTGGGAGAATCTTCATGATAACCAAAGAAAGGTACATCCGTTGTGCTATGTTCCTGGGGAATGTGCTTACAAAATGCATTTTGTGAACCTGAAGAAAGGCTATTCATTCGCACTATGTAATTTCTGCATCTCAGCAATTGTTTAAGATATGATTGTGAAATCTGGTATGTGTGTTGCCTGTATAAAGCAATGTATAATTTTCCTGATTTTTCTAAAACCTGATTATTAAATACAATTAATACTTTACTTATATATAATCTGTAGTTAACACTGTTTAGTTAATATAAAATGTGAAGCAAGACATGACAATTACAATACCCAAATATTTTTCAGTTAACTGTTGTTCACAATTGTATGATTACAGTCTGAAACTAGCTATTGTTCACATAATAAAATGGTAAAGAGTTTCAAAAACTTGCCTTAATTTAGCTTTGTTAAATTATAGCCTGCTTCTTCAAAATCCTAATAGCTTTGGATCTTGAGACAAATATCAGTTATGAAAAAAATAAAACCCTTGCTTGGCTTCTCACTTATTAAGGATTTTTCCCTTTTCAACATGGTGAGATCATGATAAGAAAGTTAATAGATAATTTGATAAAATGGAAATTCAATCTTGTTAATTGTCCCCTCCCCACTAGTAGAAGGGAGGGCAGAACTATTCATAAACTGCCTTATGGGTAAAGCCTGGAACATCCTAGTCAACTACTTTGTATAAATAACTCCCACATGAACTTCCACCCTTTGATTGTCAACAGTATTAATCATCGTGTAGTATTATAAGTGCATCCCTCTTCCCCAAAGCTAATCCACAACACATTCTTGTTTTTTACAATACCCTTATGATACATCAGCACAAGTTTCAGGGAGGAATGTAAGTAGAATTTTAAGCAAATAAACACGAGAAAGGAAGGCTCAGTCCTCGCCTACCACCATATAGCAGCTCCTAGAATACTCCTGCAAGACAAAGAGAAAGGAAAACCACTTTTCTGAAATCAAGAATATAGAAGCTGCTCTGAATCTGGCTTTACAGGCTGGAATTCATGTTAAAGCCATTGAGGTTGATCATGAATAGTTTGGAGAAGAATAGCGATTGGTGAGAATTTTATATGAATGAGCTTTGATTTAATCAATAGATGCTATTACATCTGTGTAATCCTGGTAATTATTCACCTTGGAGCACAGAGATATCCTTAGTGCAGCGTCCCCCAGTCTTTTGGGCACCAGGGATTGGTTTCATGGGGACCAGAGGGGGCATGGTTTCACATGCTGCCTGCATCCCACAGATGGGGCTTCGCTTGTTTGCGCAGCCCAGTTCCTGGTATGCTGTGGCCCAGTGCTGCTCCACAGACTGGGGATTGGAGACCCCTGACTTAGTGAACTGAGAACTCTTGAGCAGTGTACATAAACAGGCAATTAGTGAAAAAGCCAATTTTCTTTGGTAGTTGTGCACCTACAGCTGAACGAAGTGCTAAGTTGCAGTCCTATAATCTGACCACTCTGTGCGATTGAGCCATAATAAACACAGCTCCCTGTATTCCCTCACTGACCATGCTCCCTGGAATTGCTGTGACTTGGAATTTAGCAACATGCAATGAAGCCACATCAAGCATCCTTATTCCCAGTGATGGTCTTGAATTGTTCAGAGGGCTACTGTGTAATATTGAGGAAAGAGTTTCAATTGTCTCAGTGTTAAATCCATGCGAATGTGCCATTTATAACATTAAAATAAAAATGTTTACGGTAAATCTTTTGACTTTGAGAATGATCATTTGAATATATCACCAAAAATGGGAAATATAAATATAAAAATAATTTAGAAAAGTAGAGCAGTGGTCTGTAAACTTAATGTTAGGTTTCTTTTTAAAAAAATAACTACATTTAAGATCTGTTAAAATTTGCAACCTTAAAAAAATGTGTAACCTCTGTCCCAAGCAAATATCCCCTCATCCCCACTTTTATTTTTAAACTGGCTTTTGGGCAGGAAGAGTTACGGTACTAAAAATTACAGCCAGATCAATTAAGGTGTTGCGTATTTGAGAAACGTTATTTAGACAATTGCCAAACACACATCTCAGTAGCTCTCTATTGGCAGTGTTTCCTGTCAAGAAGTGGCTTGATCAACCTCTGGGTGACCTGTCTTAACTGAGTTTTGGATTAGAGCTCCACCAAGTGATCTTTCAGCATGATACATTTTCTTTTTTTTTTTTTTTTAAAATAAACTGATTATTATGTTTTAGCATCCCTTAGTGGCAGTTTGAAATGCAGCTTTTCTTACCTCCAAGCAATTCTCGAACTTCAGCCACAAATGAAAAATCTAGGTTTTAGTTTCACTTGAATCAGATTTAAAATGGGTTGCATATCTATGGGAGTTCAAGACTTTGTTTAATAAATGGTAATTTGCAGGTTTATGCAATTTGAAGGTCATCTTTATCGAGGGGGGGGGATATTTTACATAGAAGTTGGAGCTTTAAAACCTGACTGACATTATATATTGAGATTTGATGCAAGATTGCTATGCATGCTGAATCATTACAGAGCATAATCTTTGATATATTTCTTTGCAATCTGCTTAGTTTGCTTATTTCCTCATGAGAAACGCATGATTCTCAATAATGTCCTCACATTATTATAAAATTGGAAGTCTATGGAGATTCTCAGTCATCCAAGCCATGGTTGACATAAAATTAGAAGGGACCAATTAGGTCAACAGCTGTAAGCTGCTTAGTTAGTCCAGGTATTCAAATGAAAGCATCTCTGTTTACCCTCTACTATCAGTGAACTGATGACAGGTAGTCCTTGACTTACAACCGCAATTGAGCCCAACATTTCTGTTCTTAAGTGAGACATTTGTTAAATGAGTTTTGCCCCATCTTACGACCTTTCTTGCCACCGTTGTTAAGTGAACTGCTACAATTGTTAAAGTTAGCAATAAAAGGTAGCAATTATTAAGTGAATCTGACTTCTCCATTGACTTTGCTTGCCAGTAGGTCGCAAAAGTTGATCACATGACTTTGGGACATAGCAACGGTCATAAATATGAACCAGTTGCCAAGCATCTGAAGAATGTTGATCATATAATCATGAGGAGGCTGCAAAGATAGTAACTAAAAAACGATCATGTCACCTTTTTCAGTGCCATTACAACTTTGATCACTAAATGAATTATTTAATTTAATGTAATTGTTTAGTCGAGGACTAAACATTAAACCCTCTGAGGGCTACTGAAGATGATGAGAGCTTGCTCTCTGAGAACTGAGGAAAAAGGAAGATAGAGACCATTGTTTTCAAAGGAAATAAAATATGGATTATTTTGATCAAAATATAATGAAACTATCACAATGCTTTTATGTAATTGTGCAAAGTGAATGCATCTGGAATTCTATATACAGTTGTGGCCACACAGCCTAAAGCAATTACTATGCAGATTCAAGATCCCCCTGCCCGCCCGCCCCCCAAAAAAAGGATGACTAAAATAATGACGATTGAAGTGCTTTTCTAACAATATTATTACGTCCGTGACATATTTTGGAGCATGAGATGAAAAACTCAAAACTATTAAAAAAATAAAAACCTTTTCATATTTTTGCTAAACAGTTGGCATGCTCATTAAGACACAAAGAAGGTTAAAAAATAAATACAAAAGGTTAGCATGGAAAACATTGTTGCACTGTTAACAAAGCAACAAATCACAGGAAACTGGACAACTTCCATTAACTGTTACTTTGTTTTTGACAGGCATAGACTACTACAATAATAGAAGAAAGTAACAAGCAAGTACGGCAATTTATCAACAACTATTTTTTGAATGTATTTCTAATACAGTAGTAGCCCAGAAGATGATAAAGAAATGATAGCAGCTCAAGAACCAACAACTAATTTTGCCCTAATTCAGTAAGTAACTGAAAATTATTGATATCAAATTCGAGAGTCACAACAATGTTTTCATTTTGCTTTTCTTTGTAAAACATAGATGTCGGGGGAAAACGTATTTTCTTTGGTTTGTCATTTTTAAATGAACTTTTATGATTCCTCCATTTATTGGTGGATTTTGGAAACTTGTGGACTTGAATTTCCTCATTTCATTTGAGTTGTGGACGGAATATATATTTTTTTTTAGAAAATTCCATTGCTTTCCTATGCATACAGTATTGAAAAACTCATTTAAGTAAATGTAGCATGTCCAGAGTATATTGTATTGCATCAAAGCAACTATAAAACATTTTAAGTGAAATAAGTATGTAAAATATGTCTTCCCAGGGAATCTGAAACACACTTTTCTTCAGATACTGACTTTGAAGATATAGAAGGAAAAAATCAGAAACCAGGAAAAGGAAAGGTGTGTTTATCTCACATTCCCAGTCTGTGTATGGTGTTGTAAGAGTAACAATAGTCTTATAAATAATTTAATGTTGCTATCTGAAACAGCAGTGCTTCTGTGACATGTAAATAGATTTGGTGCAATAAGGGTGAATTTCATAAAACACTTTTACATATTGGAAACCATTCCATGGAGATTCCAAAAATTGGAAAAGCTGACAATATCTGATACATATTCTCCTCTGTATTGTGATTAAACTTTTCATTTCAATGATTAGATTGTCTGATCAAATGTAAAATGGTGATGCAGTGGTTAGAATGCAGCATTGCAGGCTAACTCTGTCCATAGCCAGGAATTTAATCCTGACTGGCTCAAGGTTGACTCAGCCTTCCATCTTTCGACGTGGATAAAATGAGGACCCAAATTGTTGGGGGCAAAATGCTCTGTAAACCCCTTAGAGTGGGCTGTAAAGCACTGTGAAGAGTTATATAAGTAAGTACTGTTGCTATTGCTAAAAAAGGTAAAGATTTCCCTTGTCTGGTCATGTCTTTAAGCGACAATACTCATTTCCAGCATGGCTATATGCCAAAGGCACACAGAACGTTGTTACCTTCCCACTCAGCTGATGCTTATTAATCAATTTTGCATGCTGTTGAATTGTTGGGTGGGAAGGAGCTGGGGCTAGTTATAGGAGCTCATCCCATTGAGAGTATGACAATGAAAAATAAATAAGCAAAACTTCTTCAAAATATCCATTTCTTCAAGTGCATGTACTTATTTTTTTTACCTGTTAAGTTGCTAAGAAGTAACGTGGGCTTGTCCTTCATACAGACCTGCAAAAAGGGGAAAAAGGTTGCAGGAGAAAAAGCCAAAGTTGGAAATGGAGGAGGAAAGGCTGGTGGACTAAATCGAATGAATGGGCATCATCAGCAGAATGGTGTGGAAAACATGATGTTATTTGAAGTTGTTAAAATGGGCAAGAGTGCTATGCAGGTAACTATCACAGGCTTTGTTGTTTTGAGAGTGAGGAGAAAATCCATTTCAGTTTCAGGTTAACTCCATCTTAAAATGTCCTTCCTGTTCCAGATGGCTACCCTGAAATGATCCTGGCTGGGGCCCCCTTGGAGGCTTCAGGGTTGCCACACACCAGAAGGATGGGAGAAATAGTTAGACGGGGTTGTGTAGCTAAAACAATAAAGTTTTCCTGTAGGAACCAAGGACATTCTCACAGGTGTCTAGCCAGAGGACAAGTGAAGTAACCAAGCAACTGGCCAGCACCTGGATTGGGCAGCCTGACCAGTGACTTGAACATAGTTGTGCAATATGATGTATCCAATAAATTGTCCTTTGGGAAATTTGCCTGCCTCTGAGTTCTGCTTTCTATGGTGCATTATTTGGAACACTGACACCAGATTTCTTAGCGAATATCTAAACAGTGATTTGATGTTCACTTGTTCAACAGAATTTTAAAACTAAACAGAGTTTCTACAGAATGCTTTTGCAATCATTTTTTGGGTGAATGTGTAAGACCTAAGACTTCACTACTGGCTCTCCCATAGACTTTAAATGACAAGCACTTGTATGTATATTTATTTGGGTATCACCCCATTGTTTGAGACTTTGGCTGCAGCTTTATTTTTAAATGTCTCTGTTTTTTTTAATTAAAAATATAGTTTATGTCTAGAAAGTGGATGAAAAGAAGTCTATGACCTTAGTAAAGATTTGATTTGAAAAGTAGTTTGATTTGATTTGATCCATCTTATAATTAAATTTAATCCTATATGTGCAATTTGTTTTCGGATTTTGAAACTGTCCATTTTAACTTTTAACTCTGTTTCAAAGTAAAGTAGATCACAAATCAACCTTAGGCAGACATGAAGATTAGATATCTTAAGCTTTGATTAACATTGGCTTAAGTTTATCAGGCTCCTTTGGAAAAACCAATACACCACTTTTTGGTTTCTGAAAACAATGTTTTGGAGAAAGGGGGCAACTGTGGAAACCTCAGGGTATAAAAGATGAGTTTTGGGATGGTGATTGTGTGTTTGTAGATAGAGAGTAACAATAAGCATCCCTAATTTAATGTTGGCTTTATTATCTTAGTCTGTGGTGGATGACTGGATAGAGTCCTACAAACATGACAGAGATATAGCGCTCCTTGATCTCATCAACTTCTTTATTCAGTGCTCAGGTTGCAAAGGTAAGATTTCTATTGGGGGGGTGAGTTTTATTCCATATTAATTCCATTAAAAAGCTTCACATCCCTTCTTTGGTAGTAATCTACCCCAGTTACAATTAGAACTTCCCATGATAAATAGTGCTTTTTACAGTTCATTTATAATGTCTCCTTTCCCATCCCCCTTTTCAACTACTTGAAGATAGATTGTTCCCCCCCTACACACACACACACACACATTTACAATTGTATTCTGGCTTTTCAGAGCCTAAGACCCTGCTGATGCATATTAAAAAAAGTATGTTACTTTTTAAAAAATTAAATACGTAGAACTATCAAATTACAATTATGCCTATCCATGTATTTTAAACATTTCAGTCAGAAAAATGACACATTTTGTTTTGTAATATTGTTGCCTAAACAGCGTTTTTTAATCCTTTGAAGTTTGAGATTTCATAGTGTTCCATTCTGTGATTTGTAGGGGTTGTAACAGCAGAGATGTTTCGACATATGCAAAATTCAGAAATAATTCGAAAAATGACTGAAGAGTTTGATGAGGTAAAATGGACGTGTTTAAATTTACATTTTTCAAAACTGATTCAATATATGTCTTAACATTCCTTATACTAGACGTTTCTGAACTAGTTACTGCAGTTCTTTCAGTTGAAAAAGTATCTTGTTTTTGTGGTTTCTGTTCCTGTAACTTTTTAAAATGGATTTGTGGGAGGTGAAGAATAAACTCTGGAGGGCAGATAAAATCTCAGTTCATTGGCAACAGTGATAATCACTGTTTCAAGTAGCTGAGTATCTTTTCACCTTAGCACTTCCTTTTTAAGAACATATTTATTAACAGGATGTATAGGAAAAATCATTGGAAAATTCTGTATACAGGTAGTCCTCAACTTACAATCATAACTGAGCCCAGAATTATGGCTATAAATCATGCTGATCTTTAAAAGAGTCACCATGAATTGCACCCAATTTTATGACCTTTATTGTGGCAGTTGTTAAGTAAACCATTGTGGTTGTTAAACACTCTAGTGGCAAATCCAATGGGTATGTTTCATAAATGCTGGTTTCCCTATAGAAAATATAGCAAATCACAGTCATGTGACCAAGGGAGATTCCAAACTGTCTTAAATGTGGATCAAATTACCCTGGGATTACTAAATTACTAAATTACCTTGGGGTTTTTACCCCGGGGTAAATTACCCTGGGATTACTAAATTACTAAATTACCCTGGGGTTGCTAAACTACATATTTTTATAAATTTTTTACATTAACTTTTTTTTATTATTTTTTGGTTGTCTTTGTTCTGGTCTGCAAACAAAAAGATTATATTTTAAAAAACACACAATTAAAATCAAATCTTGTCTGTTGTGAGACAGTTATCCATGCGGAAGGGGAATAAAATCTCTCTTGGTTCATCGGGACATTTTAACCTTTTTATTTTAAATACCCAGATAATGCAATACTTTTTGTGCAGTTGACACATTCTGTATTCTAGGACAGTGGGGATTATCCGCTCACCATGGCTGGTCCTCAGTGGAAGAAATTTAAATCAAGTTTTTGTGAGTTCATTGGCGTATTGGTCCGGCAGTGTCAATATAGTATCATATATGATGAATACATGATGGATACCGTAATTTCACTACTTACAGGACTATCAGACTCTCAAGTCAGGGCATTTCGACATACTAGCACACTGGCAGGTAAACATTTATCAGCTTGATTTTTTAAAAAAAAAAATATGAAAAATAATCCCGAATATCAAATCATTCTAGATTATTTGAAATATTTTCATAAAAAGTTTTAGGTTTAAGAGTCTAAGAGAAAACCACTTGGGGGGGAGGCTAAGTTTCTATATGTATCCTTTTATTCTATATCCTTTAAACAGGGATAATAAACCCAGGTAGTTTTAAAGTTAAAAATTAAAGAATTGGCCAACATGCTGAGCTTTTCTGAAAATACCTTCTCTAAGTGCTTGCTCTTGCTAAGCAAAGTGTGATGCAGATGGAAAACTAATGTTTGAGAGATGATGCTATTTCCTTGAAATATAAATTTAACAAATAAAATGCTTTTCCTTGTGAAACTTACCATCCCTTCGATGGGTAAAAAACCATCACTCTACAAGGACAGAAGGATGTTATAGTTGACTTTTAGCCCAAGTGAAGCCTTCATCACCAATTTTTTAGTCTCTGGAACTCCAAGGTCAGGCTTCCCAAATATAGCAGGTCAAATTTGCTTCATAATAGCTCTATGGAATGGACAGTTAACCTTATGCGTACCCTGATTTTCCTCTGGGTGAGAATACTAGAAACTACTTCCTACTCTAAAAAGAAACATTTCCAGAAACGTCAAACCACGATTGAAATGCTGATATGAGTCTTATTTTGGAGTGGGAGGAATAAACCAATGCAAAGTCAAACCATCCAGTTTTTCATGCAGCAGCTTGATAACTATCTTCAAAGAGCAGAAATAATAAAACAGCCATTAAATGAATGAGAGGTGGTTTCCTGGGGTGCTTTCCAGCCACTTGTTCAAAGTTCAACACATTATACTGCCTTGGAACAATTGTTACATTCCTTCTTAAACAAAAAGAGTTATGTAAGCCCTTTAGTAACTGAGCCAACATAATTAAATTCACTTTCATGTTTCTTTTCAAAAGATCCTAAGTAGTCAGTGAGTAGATAGATAGATAAATAAAATAAATGTAAAAAAATAAAAATCAGAGAGCGAATGTGAAAGCGTGAATTTTAATTGACATGAATATTTTGTCCTGTGATAAAATATGGAAAGTGTTGCCTGAATTTTGTATTCCTTCTCAGATTTTATTGTGATTAGTCTCTTACCTATCCCTTCTCTGTAGGCAGCTAAACCATTTAGTAATGAATATTCCTTTTATATAAAATGGATCCCTAATCCTGAAATTAATCATTCAAGATCTTATTAAAATGTATTTATATGTCATTTTTCCTTTTGAAACTTAAAGACAGTGTGATTTAACCCTCTGTTCTGCAATTCCACCCACCCACCCACCCAAAGCAACAATCCTGCATTTGCATGTAATGTAGTAAGGCATTTTTGTATCCATATCATTGTTCAAGTTTGTTGATTATATGATTCTATACATTATGACTGATTTTCATTCTCTCTTGGCACTTTACAGCTATGAAGCTAATGACCGCGTTAGTAAATGTGGCATTAAATTTGAGCATTAATATGGACAATACACAACGACAGTATGAGACGGAGCGAAATAAAATCATTGGAAAAAGAGCCAACGATAGACTGGAACTCTTGTTGCAGAAAAGGAAGGAGGTTAGAACCTTTGCCCACCAGTGGAATGGTTACCTGACAAAGAGGGAACTATGGGGAATATTCGTATCCTTCCCCTCCAAAAAAGTTAGAAGTAAAAGTTCATGAAAAGCCTTCCTGAACTTTTCAACTGAAAAAAATAAATAAATTGTGCTATCATTTGGTGCCTGTGAAATACACATAGTCATCTCTTTGCTCCTGAGTTAAACATGTAGAGAGATCTGTTTTCACAAAGACTAACCCAAATTAACCCAAGTGAAAGGAAGGAGCAAATCTCTTGAGATTCAATTAAAACACCGATTTTCTTTCCAACACTATTTTTTCTGTCTGACCCTTGGAAAGAGGTAAATTTGCATACTTGGGAAGTCAAATGGAAGCCAAGAAAGGGGTCTTCTAGCCCAGGTGTGGACAACTCTGGCCCACTTTAGGACATGTAGACTTCAGCTCCCAGAATTCCTGAGCTAGCCATGTACCTGTGATCTAACCTTCAAATAATTATTAATTGTGCATTGTTTTATTGCCTAAGCATGTAACTGTAAAACTGCAGTATGATCATTTGGCAGTTCCTGTGTTTTTCAGCTTCAAGAAAATCAGGATGAAATAGAAAACATGATGAATGCGATTTTTAAGGGTGTATTTGTTCATAGGTACAGGTACGTCCAATTGCTGTGTATTAAGTCTAAATTTTTTTTTAAGATTCATTCTATTTTTTCCTTTTTTTTAACACTACAATCTTCATTTTCTTTATATATTATCCCTTTTCAGGGATGCAATTGCTGAGATTAGAGCAATATGCATTGAAGAAATTGGAATTTGGATGAAGATGTATAGTGATGCCTTTCTCAATGACAGCTATTTAAAATATGTGGGGTGGACAATGCATGACAAGGTAAGGTGTTGAATCCTAGTTTCTGCTGTAATTTATTGAGCAGAGAAAATAAGGCATGAAAATTGACGCCTCCCTTTTTCTTAAACCACATTGTAATAATTGATTACTTTTAAGAGAGAAATACTTCAGTTTTACATTTCAAGAGTTTAGTGTCCAAATGATCTGACAGCAGGGCGTACCTGGTACAATGATAAGGTTGGGTTTCTCTACTAGCTGGGACGAAATAAAACCTTTTCTCAAAGAGCAACTCTTCAGAACCTTGGTTTTCAATCCGCTTCAAGGCTGAGTTGAACGTGTTGCAGTTAAAACTATAAAATGTCTCCACTTGATGCAGTTTGTTTCATTTATGTAGAAATTAATATTCCATTGTAATTCAGTATTGAATAAATGAACCAAAGTATCAGAAATCACAATATGAATGTAGAGCTCTCAAAACTAATTAACATATTGTCCATCGTTGAAAAATGAAAACTTAAGGACAGTTATATTATTTCCTGTTGTTTTTTTAGCAAGGGGAAGTGAGACTCAAATGTCTTACGGCTTTGCAGGGGCTTTACTATAATAAAGAACTGAATTCAAAATTGGAACTCTTCACCAGCCGGTTCAAGGTTAGTGCTCACTCTATCTTTTCCTTTAAAAAAAAATAACCCAGGCTTTCCATGATAAAAAAAAATTAATTTTACAAACTAAATGTTCTTCCTACTAGGACAGAATTGTGTCTATGACTCTTGACAAAGAATACGATGTTGCAGTGCAAGCAATAAAACTACTTACTCTTGTTTTACAGTAAGTGTTTCAGATCCTATTTCGAATAATAGTCATTAATTTGACCTTTTTTGTATAAATGCAGTTTATCAAACTTTTCAAGAGAAGACAGTTTTTTTAGAGTGTCATGTTACAGTTAGATAAAAATGGATGCATGGTTTTATGTTATCTATGCTGCTAAAAGTTCACAGACACTGTGTAGTGAGTACGTGTGAGGTCCATTTTTGAGTTATTCTTCAGTAACTTAAGTAATGCGCCAAGACAGGCAACATTGCTTTAAATGGAATATTTAGAATTTGGGTAATCTACAGTTAAAAGTAACTTCCTCTTTTTTATTCCAGTAGGATTTTAAACACAGATAGTCCTTAACTTACGACCACAGTTGAGCCCAAAATTTATGTTGCTAAGAGAGAAATTTGTTAAGTTTTGTCCCATCGTACAGCTTTTTTTTTTGTCACAGCTATTAAGTGAATCACTGCAGCTGTTAAATTAGTAACCCAGTTGTTAAGTGAATCTGGCTTCCCCAGTTAATTTGCTTGTCGCAAAAGGAGATCACGTGACCGCAGGACACTGCAACCGTCATAAATGTGAACCAGTTGCCAAGCACCCGAATGTAAATCATGTGACCATGGGGTGCTGCAATGGTCATAGGTGTGAAAAATGGTCATGAGTCACTTTTTTCAGTGCTGTTGAACAATCACTAAACGAACTGTTGTAAGTCAAGGAACACCTTTTTTTTGTTTGCCTTTTTAACAATTAACTGTATTTTTAGGAGTAGTGAAGAAGTTCTGACTGCAGAAGACTGTGAAAATGTCTATCATCTGGTTTACTCAGCTCATCGGCCAGTGGCTATAGCAGCAGGAGAATTTCTGTATAAAAAGTAAGGAGAAAGTGACATTGAATTAAATCAAATATAAGTTGTGAATTGGACAGAGCTGAATCACTGAGCCATTTAGATAAAGTTTGTGGTTCCCCACATGGGGAATTGGGATTTCCTTTGGAGCAACTAAAAACTAAGTCTGTTATGTATCAAGAACACTTTTATTTTTAGCTAACTCTGTACAATTATGCTTTTTTCCCCCTTTTTTTCTGGGAAGGCTTTTCAGTCGCAGGGACCCTGAGGAAGATGGAATTCTTAAAAGAAGAGGAAGGCAAGGTCCAAATGCTAATCTTGTCAAAACATTAGTATTTTTCTTTTTGGAAAGTGAGGTATGTACACATACCTTACTTATTTTGTCAAACCATATTCTTCAAACGTATTTTGTATATGTTTTCTATTCAGCCAAATTAATTTTTTTGGAAGAATTGCCTATGATTTTGCAATATTTTGTAAACTTAATCCATATGATTATTGTACAATGTATTGTAGATCCTGAAGTAAAGCTTCTCTTAATCATTGTGTAGCTTTAGCTGAATGTTGTTACGGGAACTTTGTGTAAATTGGTTAGTGTCCAAAACTTTTTAAACACCATTGCAAGACATGGCATTTTTGTAGTTCTGAGTTTGTTTATCTTGTGTATGCTTGTTTATAAGAACCTCCAAATTAATCCCCTAATTCTGCTCAATATTGAAAATCTTAATATTAATGATGTAAGAATGTGGGAGAGAGAAAAAATAGTAATTGTCTGCCTTTCCAAGAGGATTGTTCTCCAATAAAGGATCATTTGAATTGCAAAGCCAATTGAAATCCAGTAAATTCAATGAACAAGTTTCAGTTGATTAAAAGTAATATTTAAAAGTAAGAAGACATGATGGATCCGAGGCAAATAACACAACATTTTTTAGCACAGAGTTCAGGCCTTTCTTCTACAAGTATACATTTTCTCCCTCAAATTATGAATGGTGTTTGCATAGCACTTTGGGGAAGCTTCTCATAAAAAGCATGGTAAACACCTCTGACTCTTTTTCAGTTACATGAGCATGCTGCTTATTTAGTGGACAGCATGTGGGATTGTGCAACTGACCTTTTGAAGGACTGGGAATGTATGAATAGCCTTCTGTTGGAAGAACCCCTAAATGGAGAAGAACGTAAGATTTCACACTGTTTTAAAAGCATGTTTTAAAATACATATGCCAGGATAGTTGTCCAAACTTCAAGAAAGTAAAAGAAATTGAATCAAGTCATATAAGCTAAAAATAAAATAACTTAGAAAACTTTGAGTAAGTTTAGAAATTATAATTATGTCGATTTTGAGTTTTCAAATTTTTACAAAAATGCCCTATGATACATCTCTAAAATGAATTTATTTGCAAAAATGAGCAGTGATTAAACAGTGGTAGTAACTTATTATTGCTAGCATATTTCATTACATAAAAAATAGAACAGTTATTTTATTAAATATTTACATAAAAAGAAAACTTAGAGTAAGAGGCCTGAAAAGGCATAAGAATTTTAGGTATTTAAATATTCCATCTAGATCAGTTTGTTTTCTGTTTAGTTCTGGTATCATGATAGCAGCTAATTTAGTATAAGTTTTAATTTGAAGTACAAAACAAAAAAATTATCAACAATTCTTGTGATTAAATCTTATGGTATGTTCAAGTGGTTCTTAACATACATGAATAAAAGAAATGACATCTTTCTTTTTTTCCTTTTTTAATAATTTCAGCTTTAACAGACAAACAGGAAAGTGCACTAATTGAAATAATGCTGTGTACAATTAGACAGGCAGCTGAATGTCATCCCCCTGTAGGAAGAGGCACAGGAAAACGGGTATATATATATATATATATATATAATTTAAATGCTATAAACATAATACTAACATATTGTCCAGCTAATTTTATTTTTTCTTTTAGAAAAAAATGAAGTGTATTAATAATTATCCACTGTATTTGGGTTTTGAGCCAGTGTGCATTACATCAGCAGCAGTGGACTCACAGTTGTTGAAAGAAACATCACACAATAACCTATAATTTCTAAGAAAATTATGCACTAGCCTTTAACATTTCTTATTCATTGTCATATTACTGTGTGCAATTCAAAATAAGTGTATAACATCATCTGTTTGGAATCAGAATACATGCCTAAAGTAGACAGTGAAAATGTGTTATTTTTAGCCTCAGTAAATCTTCTATTTCTGGGGTCAGATTGAACCACTTGAAGGTCTTGAAATCCCGATTTTATTTGCTTGACACAGTCAAAGCACTTAATTCTAATTTTTAGGTAAAACTGTTACATAGCAGAATTCTGGTGACTATTTAAAAAAAGCCCTACAACAGAATTCATGTGCAAAGCCGTCATTATAAAGCTGCTCAGACATCTACTGCATTCCCTTTCTTTAGTCCAGCTTGAGCATACAGTAGTGAAAAAAATCTTGATCCCTCTGAATGGTGACTGAAACAGTTCCTTTAGAATAACAGACTGTCGTATTTGGAAGGACGCTGGAAATAATTTCTTGATTATGAGAATATAGATCCTTCTTGAAATGTATTTGAATTTGTCTCATGTATAGGATATTGCCTATTAATGAATTGCATCCCATAGATGCTGATAATATCAGTTCTTTAATCTTGCTGATCCTTGTTTTTTTTATTTAGGTCCTTACAGCGAAGGAGAAAAAAACCCAGTTGGATGACAGAACTAAGATCACAGAACTTTTTGCTGTTGCACTTCCTCAGCTTTTAGCAAAAGTGAGTGATTTTTGTTTCTTTGTAAATGGCATGCTTGTTAGGCACAAGAAAGAGACCAGGAGCTGGAATGGAGTACAGAAGTATGATGAATCTGATCTACTAACGGTCAAAAGAAATTGGCAGCAGATAAGAATCAGCGGAATTCATGGGGGCTGGACAGGGGGCTGGTTCTTGTGAAGCGTAGTGACTCCAAACTGATGACATATTTCACCCTGCCATCAGGCTCCATCTGCTCATCTCCTACAATGCTGAAGTCACAGTTGAATAAGAAGCTATCTTATAACAAAGTAAATAGTTGATTAGCCTATTTTGATTAAACTATTATTGGTGACAGCTCTCCATGTTTTCAAAAAGTGTGGGGTCTTTTTAGCTCCTCCTGGGATTCAGTCTTTTTACTAAACTTCCTGAAACTTGGTGAAACATTCAGATTATTTGTTTCATGAACGTTTGCTAATTCTGTGTCCCCATTGTCTCATACTGAACATTTTAGATTTCTTTATGAAACTCACCTTTGGAATTGTGATAAGTGAAACACTGATTTTATGGGGAAAGGTTTGGGATTTAATGAATTGTCATCCATCTCCACAGTATTCTGTAGATGCAGAGAAAGTCACCAACTTGTTACAGTTGCCACAATATTTTGATTTGGAGATCTACACAACAGGGAGATTAGAAAAGGTAAGCCAAGGAAAACCAGATGAAAACTGAACAGATCTCTTTTGACCCAAGGCTGGCTTTCCCCTGTGGGTTCTGCAGCTAAAGAAATGACTATTTGTACTGTCACAATAGTTAAACACAGTTCTTTTAGGAGTGAGTAAACAGGAATTTGAACAAACACATCAGAAAATTGATAGTCAATTGATTCTTCTCCTTCTTTTTTTGCTGTGTTTACTAGCATTTAGATGCCTTATTACGACAGATCCGGGATATTGTAGAAAAGCACACAGATACTGATGTTTTGGAAGCTTGTTCAAAAACTTACCATGCCCTCTGTAACGAGGAATTCACCATCTTTAACCGAGTAGATATTGCAAGAAGCCAGCTCATAGATGAACTAGCAGATAAATTTAACCGACTTCTTGAAGATTTTCTGCAGGAGGTACATCTCTTTTCTTTCTCTCTCTCTCTCTCTCTCTCTCTCTCTCTCTCTCTCTCTCTCTCTCTCTCTCTCTCTCTCTCTCTCTCTCTCTCTGTCTCTGTCTCTGTCTCTGTCTCTGTCTCTGTCTCTGTCTCTGTCTCTGTCTCTGTCTCTGTATTGGTTTAATATTTCTTAATCTTAAAATACAGCAGAACCTTTCACTTCTTGAAATCATTGGCTAAATTGCAACTCTGCAACTTTTTAAACCTAGGGAGAAGAACCTGATGAAGACGATGCCTATCAGGTCTTGTCAACATTAAAGCGAATTACTGCTTTTCACAAGTAAGTACAGCAACAGTGTCCATCTTTTGATGGTGTTAGTTTTGTTTCTTTGGAGGCTTTATGAATCATTTTACTGTAGATACATTTTTTTAAAAAAGGTCCACTCACTTTTGTTTCAACTTCTTCTGTTATGCCTTGCTAGGATCGCTCTCCTCATTCTGCCTTTAAATGAGTATTGATAGTGATATTAGATAGTGAAAAAATGATACCAGGACACTACTATGCGTTCTATACAGTTAGATTATTTAGTCAGAATAACAAACATGTTTATACATGCATCTCTGTGGCACTCCTTTAAAAGAAAATAGGTTGGAGGCAAGATAAATAGTCTTAATGGTTAAAGTGATAGCCTAGGAACCAGGAAGATTGGGAGTTCTAGTCCTGCCTTAGGCACGAAAGCCAGCTGGGTGACTTTGGTTTAGTCCCACTGTTTCAGACCAACTCTGTAGGGTTGTTCGTTTTGGGGAAAATAGGAAGGAGTATTTGGTATGTTGAATTATAAACAACGATAAAGCCGAGATGAAAATCAAATAAATAAATGGCCAGAGCTTTGCATCTCCATGGATTGGGGCTTTGTGCTTACATTGCAATTCTTTTGATAGGAGCATGTAGCAGAAACCACTTACAAAGGGAAGCCATTCAGTTGGTCAATGACCACAGTCGCTGCTTGTTCTATCAGTTCAGTGTAGCTTGAGAAGAAACAGTGAATCAAAGGCCTTCATGCTTCTTCTTTTTTTAATTTCCAGTGCACATGATCTGTCAAGGTGGGACTTGTTTAGTTGTAACTACAAATTACTAAAAACAGGCATTGAGAATGGAGATATGCCTGAACAGGTTAGTATTTAGTTTAAAAAAAAAATTGGTCCCTTTAAAAGGACTATATAAAATAATAGAGCAAGCTGAGAGCGATTATGCCTTACTCCCAAACTTTTCCTTTCTTTCTTTCTTTTCAAAACACAGATAGTTATTCATGCACTGCAGTGTACTCACTATGTAATCCTCTGGCAGCTAGCAAAAGTAGCTGAGAGCAGTTCTACCAAGGTAAGTGCTGGCGGTACCAGGAAAAACTTCAGTCCGTATGGGAATGGAGTGCAGGTAATCCTCGACTTACGACCACAAGGGAACCCATCGTGTCTGTGGCCAAGCAAGACGGTGGTTGTTAAGTGTGCTTTGCCCCATTTGACGATTATTTTTGCCACAGATGTTAAGTGACTCAATGCAGTTATTAAGTTAGAAACACATGGTTGTTCAGTGAATCTGGCTTCCCCCATTGGCTTTGCTCTCCAGAAGGTCCTCAGGACACTGCAACTGTCATAAATTCATGCCAGTTGCCAACAGTCCAAATTTTGATCACCTGACCACAGGAATGCTGCAATAGTTTGTAAGCATGAAAATAACTCTCTTTTTCCTATATAACTTCATATTGCCACTAAGCAAATGGTTGTAAGTTGAGGGCTACCTATACATTATATAGAACTTTTAGGGTTCCTTATTGGGAAGTTAACCAATATCCTTAAATTCTGTCTTTGAGTGTGTGCATATGTGCACGCGCTCGCACATGTGCACGTGCACACACACACACACACACACACACACACACGCGCGCCTTACCTATATTGGGGTGTTGTGGTTAGCTGGCAGCAGGCTGAGGAGAGCGAAGACTCAGATGAGGGGCCAGGACCATTAGGGAGTGGACTGCTGCCTTCAGAGATTGTGGGGGCTGGCAGCAGCAATGAGGAGGTTCCCGATGAGCCTTTGCCCAGTGCACGTGTGCTCAGGGCTGCTCTCAGGAAAGAACAGCTGCATGAGCACGGGTGACTCGGGACTAAGGCTGCAAAGTAATGGCCCCTCCTTCAAGAAGATAAAAGCAAACTGAAGCAGACATTCTTTGTGGGAAGCAAATATGTTTTGAAACTCAAGCCTCATGGACATTGCAGTATCTTAAGTTGTTTTTTGAAGACTCTTGGGTTGTAAAATATCTCTTGGTAACCTTATCTGTTATTCTTGGCAGCCTCGCACAGTTTTGACGAGGCTTGTGCTTATCAAAGTTAATTAGTTTGCAGCATCCTTTTAACCAGGGGTTCTTAAGAATCATTAAAAAAGGTTTCTATTCCCTTTGGTTCGTGTTGGTTTTTTTGGAAATGGTTTGGGTCAGAACATGGGGTAAAAACTCCATTTGAAGTACACTCAGGGTAAAAATAGCTGACCTTGGAGTAATATGAGAGTTATTTCCTCTTTGCAATATGAAGAGGGGTAGAAAGAAGGTAGGATCTTATTTCTGATTTGCAGAGGTAGATCGAAAAACCTGAATTATTATGGGAAGCTTTACATTACTGTTCCCCTGCATAGAAAAAGTTCTTCCATTTCTTTAAGGAAAAAAAATGCTCACTTCTATTCATCATGCAAGTTTGATTCAAAATAAACACGCTCACTGTTTAATATTCTTTCATTTCTCAGGATGACCTTCTACGCTTAAAGAAAGAGATGAGAGTTTTTTGTCAAATTTGTCAGCACTACCTTACCAATGTAAATACTGCTGTTAAAGAACAGGTTAGTCACAGATTAATATCTGATCATAAGACACTTTTAATGCAGAAATAATTTTTCATCAGCACTAACAGTTGTGTATAGGAAAATGTAGCGTTATTTGTGTGCTCTGGTTAATAAAACAGACCTGAAAGCCTTTGTTTTATTTCAATTTTTGCCCTGCCAACTGTATTGAAGCAGAAGGAGAGGTCTGTATACTTTTCGAAAGGGCAAAACCTAAGAGGGTGCCAAGTCATATATTTGTAGAAAAGATAGTATACTTTCATTACTAGCAAGCCAGTACAGCTAAGGTAAAAGTACACAGTAAATACAAGAAAAGATAATGCTGTGAGAATGAATAATAAATCTGTTAATTCCAAATAATGACTTTGAATCAGCTTCTATTCAATGAGACAGTTTTGTATTGAGACAGTACTTTAAAAAATGTAGTTGGGTACGTTAACACAATTTTCTAAGTGTCTATGGAGGTTCTCAGTCCTCCAGGTCATGGTTGTCCCAAAGGTGCTTTTTTTCAAGAGGCAACGGGACTTCCTGGTTTTTCTTTGAAGACGTTTTGCTTCTCATCCTTCTTCAGAGCTGAAGAAGCTTCTCCGGGAAGCATCTTCAAAGAAAAACCGGGAAGTCCAGTTACCTCTTGAAAAAGCACCTTTGGGATAATTTTCCAAGGCAGTGGTTCTCAATCTTTTCTTCACCCTGGACCCCCAAGACTTAATATAAAGTTTAAACCATAACATTTCTTCAAGCCTTCTCAGACCCTCTGTGATGACATCATGCTCCCCCCCCCAAGTGTTCCATGGACCGCAGGTTGAGAACCACTGTTCTAAGGACCTAGCTTTTTAGAGGCTTGACTTTCAATAACTTTATGTTTTTGTTTCTCTCTCTCTCTCTCTCTCTCTCTCTCTCTCTCTCTCTCTCTCTCTCTGTGTGTGTGTGTGTGTGTTAACAATGCCTGTCATTCCTTCCCTTGCAGGCCTTCACTATTTTGTGTGACGTGTTAATGATCTTCAGCCATCAGATCATGTCAGGAGCACGTGACATGTTAGAGCCATTAGTTTATTCTCCTGATTCTTCCTTACAGTCCGAACTCCTGAGTTTTATTCTTGATCATGTCTTTATCGACCAGGACGAGGATAGCAACAGTGCAGGTATGAGGCTGCAGAAATGTGTCTCTAGAATTTCTTTTTGGTAGCAACAGGTTCTCACTTCTCTTTTTCTCCCTGAATTGTAGTATTTTTTTTTACTTAGCTAGACACGGAGGTTACAACAGGAATTGTAAGATCTTGGTCTCCACAGAGTACTTAGTTGGTCTCCAAAGGAAGTCGTTCAGTTAGAAAAGATTAGGACTTTAGTCCTGTCCGCTTTGAGATGTAGAGATACAACCTGCTCAGCCTTACTTGTCCTGCTGAAGTCTCTCTCCCCCACTTCCTCCCTACCCTTGAGAAGGTCTGGAATGATGTATTTCTCATGTGCAAAGCAAAGAGCCCTTGAGCTCTGTTTTCATCTTATCTTGGGTCACTTTGCTCTTGAAGCTATAGTTATTTTTTTCTGATGTGTGGAGTCCTTAGTGTGCTCTGAATTGTTATATTGCATGTTTGGTGAGCTGTTGTCTGAACTTAAAATTCCATTGCTCAAGTGATTTTAAAAACTGACCAGAGATCTGAAAACAAGTTTAAAACTTAACCAGCAACTCTTAAGAATTTAGGTTCTCTTTTTAAAGGCTTTGTTAATTTTGGAACTCAGAAACAAAAAGGCTTTTTTGAGTAGTTAATTTGAAAGTAATACTAATGGGGACAATACCACTTTAAATCTTTCAGTCTATTTTTGGTAGTTGACAAAACATCAGATTCTTTTCTTGCTATGAACTGTTACCTGGTTAGAATACTGCAGGGCAAAACCAGGTTATAAAGATACAATTGATACTGCAATCATATCTAAATGCCTGTTCCTGAGTGAATGCTCATGTACATAATTTTTTATTTCATTAAAGATGGACAGCAGGATGATGAAGCCAGTAAGATAGAAGCTTTGCACAAAAGAAGAAATTTGCTTGCGGCTTTTTGTAAACTTATTGTATATACCGTGGTGGAAATGAACACTGCTGCAGACATTTTTAAGCAATATATGAAGGTAATGAAAGACTACTGGGAAGGGGATCTGAGGTTCTCATATACAAATATGGAATGGATGTGGTTGTATTCAATCTCTGGAGGCTTTTTTCTTCATTATTAAGGGAGTCCTTCTGGATAACTTGTTGCCTTGGCTAAAAGCAGAAAATAAATAAACATATTTAAAGCAAGTTACCATGTAATTCCTTCAGTTTGAAATGAAACTACTTTTCTGCTCTTTGTCTCCAACACTTTTTCATGTTACTCACAAAGGAATATTTTTATTCTAATTGAAGTTGAAACTACCTATATTTTTATCCTGATAGTATTACAATGACTACGGAGATATCATCAAAGAAACAATGAGTAAAACGAGGCAAATAGACAAAATTCAGTGTGCAAAGACATTGATTCTCAGTTTACAGCAGGTATGTTTTTGCTATTCCACATACCCATACTGGTTATTGGTTAAAGACAAATCTTATTAAAAAAAACTAAAAAGAGTCAATATTACCACTATATGTAAATCTGTTGGGCAAGTTTTATTAACAGTGATAAAAATAATCAAAAATGCATAGAAAGACCTCTAGTATAATTAAAATAGTATTCTGCATGTTAGGCAAGTTTCAATTTCAAATTGTTTAAAAAGTGTAGAATTTCTGAAGCAGTGAGGTTACATCTAATGAAACAAGAAATTCTTCACACATTTGAACAATTCAGCGTCCAGTTGAAGCTATTCAAACATGTGAAGAATCTCTTAATTATTTTTAAACAATTTCAAATTGTTTAAAAAGTGTAGAATTTCTGAAAAAGGAGATTACTTCTTGTGAAATAATTAAAAGATTCTTCACACATTTGAACAGCTCAATTGGACATAAACTTTTATTTTGGGATCTTAGGTAAAGCAGGGTGACATATCACCCACCCCCCCAAATTATCCTAAAGAATGGGGGAACAAGGTGATTCACCCATAAAGTTTTCTATTCCAATCCTACCTCTTGTGAGAGAGTAGTAAACAGACCACACATGGAGAATTTTTGTATTTGGGTAAACCAGAAAAACAACATTCAGACATTTCATTGATTTCTTGTCATTAAGTGCAGGAGGTCAGCTTATAGAGGATGCAGTAAACTTTATAGTTGTGCTTTTACAAAGTAGTCTTTAAACCTATTTTCATTCCTGCATATTTGCTGAAATGTAAGCCAAATATAATATTGAAAGGTTTAAATAAAGTGTTGCTTGAAGCCCAGTTTTTTTGTAGGGGTTTAATAATGTTAGGAGAGAGAGAAAGAGAGAGTACATTAAAATACTCCTGAAACAGTGTTGTTAAGTAACACATTAGTTGTATTATGATTGGGGAAAACATGTTTTGTTTACACAGCTTTTCAATGAGATGATCCAAGAAAATGGGTATAATTTTGATAGATCATCGCCGTCTTTCAGTGGGATAAAGGAACTGGCTCGGCGTTTCGCTTTAACGTTTGGACTCGATCAGCTGAAAACAAGAGAAGCCATTGCTATGTTACACAAGTAATTATTTACTTTTTGTTTACTTTGCAAAGACTTTCCTTCCATAATGCTTTTCCTTTTCACCATCAGATGAAAAGAGCTCACCCCCCAAATAAGCATAATTGATAAGACATGAAATAAATAAGATAGTTAAATATAATGTAAATAAATATATTTACACTTAAAACTGTTCACCATACTTGATGCTGTAGTCAGAATGGGAAGAGGAGAAAACATTAGTAATAAATATTAAAGAAATAAATGGTTGCCATCAGATAGGGACATAGATGTTGGTTTTTGGTTCTTGTGACTTTGTCCTGATATGATTTTACTAGGTTTCTTTGCTGTTCTAATAACCAACATTCAGCCTTTATATAGCATTTTTAGTAAGATCAAGTCTGTTCTAGATTACTGGCCATATGTACTATTGCTGCTAATAATGAGGATAGTTCCAGACACATTTTGCATGCAAACTCAACCAGCACCCTTGGTTATACCTCCTGTTAATGTACACAAACTAGAATAATAAATTAGAGAAAAACAAATTTGAACCAGCGTATCTGTCGGAATATATTGGGTTTATGTGCAAAAATGTATAGGAAACTGCTGGTTTCAGGTAGTTTGTGTCTAAAACCAAAATTCAGGGGCTGTGGATAGAAGTAACAATTATTCTGGTTGGAACAAGATTTCAGCAACTGGCTAAGAATGGAAAAAGCCAAGGAAACAGCAGTGATTTCTGAGCAGGGGAAGTAGGCCCCCAGGGGAGTGGTGGGATGTGCCATGCTGGGAGGTGCTGAGGAGGTGACAAATTTGCTCTGGGTTCCTGCTGAGTTTTATTTCCACTGAACCACAACTCAGCTGGTCTGGTTTGGCACGATTTCCAGAATGTGATGTATTTGTGGTTTGAGCAAAATACTTTTTTTTTTTACTTCATGCACATACATCTCTGAGATTTAAATCCTTTGGCTATGACTAAATCTGGCTTTGACCCCAAATATATTTTTCACTTGTGAGAGGCATATAATTTACTGTGTTTGTCTTAAATATAGCAGCACTGATTGAAACGTAATACCGTTCTTTTGAAATATTTAGGGTTTGATGTTGAGCTCTTTTGTGTCAGGAAAGCACAATAAAAATACTCTTAGCGATGCTCACTTGAACTATTTTTTTTCAGAGATGGGATAGAGTTTGCTTTTAAAGAGCCTAACCCACAAGGAGAAAGCCATCCACCTTTAAATTTGGCATTTCTTGATATATTGAGCGAATTCTCTTCCAAACTTCTCAGGCAAGACAAAAAAACAGTGTAAGTACTTAATAGTTATTTTCACATTGTTTTAGAAGTTTAGTCAATAGATTTTTAATTTTCAGTGAAACTGGTCTTAAAACAAGTTGGGCAACTCCTTACTGATTTTTAGGATATGGAAAAACAAAAATTTCTACGAAGAACAGGGAGGAAAAAGAAATACTTCCTCTGGTTCATTCCAGTTGTAAAAGTCTATCTAACCATGTTCCAGGTTTTCCAAGCTTTTTGTGATTATTTTTTAGTAGAGCAGAAATAAAAAAAGATTAGTTGACACATGTCATTTATGGTGAGAAAAATATATGATCAGAAAATCGGTGACCATATAGATAACCCATTTTCTTTTCCATATTAGAATTTTAAACAGCAGAAGTAGCTATCTTTTATAATTCATTCATGAACTTAAAAGATGATCCAGGAGGTATTTCTAGTAATCCCTTGCTTCTCCTTTCCTTTTGAAGGTACGCTTATCTGGAGAAGTTCATGACCTTTCAGATGTCTCTTCGAAGAGAAGATGTGTGGCTCCCACTCATGTCTTACAGGAATTCTTTACTAGCCGGGGGTGATGACGACACAATGTCAGTCATCAGTGGGATTAGTAATAGAGGGACGACAGTAAGGAACAAGAAGACAAAACCAGCTACAGGGAAGCGGAAACTCCCTGAAGGTTTGCAGTTACTTATTGTGGTTTCCTTGGTGTATAAGAGTCTATACAGGTAATCCTCCACTAACAACCATTCATTTAGTGGCCATTCAAAGTTACAACAGCACTGGGAAAAAATGGCTTATGACCGATTTTCACACTTATATTGCATCTTCAGGATCACATGATCAAAATTCAGACACTTGGTAACTGACATATATTTTATGACAGTTGCACTGTCCGATGGTCACATGATCACCTTTTATAACCTCCTCAGCCGGCTTCTGGTAGGGAAAGTCAATTGGGGAATCCAGAGTTACTTAATAACCGTATGATTCACTTAACAACTGCAGGGATCCGCTTAACACTTGTGGGAAAAAAAGTTTGTAAAATGAGATACAGCTCACTTAGTTAGCCACCTTGCTTGGCAGTGGGAATTTGGGGCCCAATCATGGTTGCAAGTAGAGGTCTACCTGTATTTATATCCCCTACATTGTTCCAAATCAAGAGCCGCCCTGGTTTGTTTCCCCTCAGAATGGTGCTTTCTGGTTTGCATTTGTATTAGGAGAACTTAAGATTAACGCTAACCAAGATTACCTCCCAATTATAATCAGACAGATGTTGTAGACCATGCTTTGTAAGCAAAGGTACTCACAGCTTATTTGTACGCTAGTGTCACGAACCCAACTAATAAACCCAAGCAAATCAGAACTCTGAGGCTAAGGTCCTCCTCTAACACCAACTTTATTGGGTACATCATATTGGCATAATTAAATGGAAAACCAACTTTAAATGTTTCCCGCAGTTTTAATATAATTAAAATAGGAAATAACTCCCTCCCCAAAAGTTACAGGTCACGTTGTCCAATTAGGTTAATTGTTGGGCTCTCCAAGCACTCCTCCCCATCCCTGTCCACCACCTGTAGAGATTACCTTGGTTCTGAGGAGAAAATTCTGTATTTTGTGTAGCAACTCATTTCATCCTCCTTCCCCCTCCCCGCTGTGGGTGGCAGCTGAAGAATAGAAAAAAATGGCTTCTGCTAAGTTCCATTCAAAGTTGACAGCTAGGCTAACACTGCTGATGATACCTACCAAGTTTCCCCAAAAATAAGACCTTACCTTCTTTTTTACCACCAAAAAGCACCATGTCTTTTTTTGGGGGGGGAGAGGGGGGGGTCATCCACTGACTCACCCCACTTGCGCGTGTTGCCCCCGCCCTCCCTTTTTGCTGTCAAGAGGCCTTCAGGAACTTCTTTGGCCAGCAAGGCTTTCCTGAATGCCTCTGCAGCCAAAAACAGAGCTCCAAATCAATCCGAAGCTCTTACTGCCAACAGGCCTTCAGGAAAGCCTTGCTGGAAAAAATGAGTCAAGGTGTGCAAGGCCTGGCTGCAACTTTCTTCCCCCACCCAATCTTAATTTTTATCCATGCACCCTGGAGTGGATGGGGTCTTAAGGCTTATTTTGGAGGTAGGGCTTATATTGGATGCATGTGTAAAAATCAAGCTAGGGCTTACTTTCAGAATAGGTCGCATTTTGGGGAAAACTTGATAGTCTGGCAATAAAATGTCTGCAAGAAAGCCACCAAGCTCCAGAGAGTATCAAGGACCCCCCACAGATAACAGATACATGTGTCCGAGGAGCACATGAATTCTGAATTGATGCAGGGCTGCTGCTTTGTTTTTGCAGCCGAGGAGAGCAGCAGCAGTGACAGCCTGTGGCTGAATAGAGAGCAGACCCTGCACACGCCCATCATGTTACAGACGCCGCAGCTCACTTCCACCATCATGAGGGAGCCCAAAAGGTTGCGACCGGAAGAGAACTACATGGGCGTCTACCCCATGCAACCCGAGCACCATCAGCCACCCATCGATTACAAGTACATGCTTGCTTTTAATTGGGCCATACCCACTGCTCGAATACTGCACCAGTTTTAATTGGGCCATACCCCCTACGCGAATATCACACTGGTTCCCTTTTTTGTAAAGAAAGGTGTTATTCCTTCCAGTACACAGGTAACATGGATGCTGGCTCAAAGGCAGCAGGAGGAAGCGGCCAGGCAACAGCAGGAGAGGGCAGCTATGAACTACGTGAAACTGAGAACCAACTTGCAGCACGCCATGTGAGTACACAATGGCCGTTGTCCCAAGCCAGCTACTGGCTTTGCTCACTTGCGCACTGGTAGTGAGAAATCAGGTTGCAGCAATTTTATGCAAGTCTTCTTAGGATAGCAGGATTAAACTTTCCCCTCAGAGATAACTTTTCTGGATAAAAAATAAGAGTTGTGTTATATTGATGCTTCAGACAAACATCACCAGATATGGTTACCAAGAAAAAGAGAAATGATTTTTTTTTTTTTTTGGAGTTAACCCCCCTGCTCTCTAATAAGTATTGAGTGATACTGAAGACTATTTAACTAACACGGAAAATAAACTATTCAGATATTGGAGTCTAGAACATTTAAGAGTTCAAGGAGGTCTTAAGGCTCTTTCTCCTGATTTTTATCAGAAGGGTTTTAAGCTTGAAACATTGGAAGAGGGCAAAACAGCCTGCTCGAAATCATCAAGCGAAGGAGTGTTTTTAAACCCTCATGTGAAAAGTGGGGCTGAGCCTCCTCACAAATGCTGTTTTCATGATAAGATCATTCTAGACAGGATTTGCAGTTTTTATGCTGAAAGAACCGCTCGGTGTTGCATGACTGAGTGACATTCATATCCGTGTTGAAATTTTTTTAGTCGACGTGGCACTAGTCTCATAGAGGACGACGAAGAGCCCATCGTCGAAGATGTGATGATGTCATCAGAAGGGCGCATCGAGGATCTCAATGAAGGCATGGACTTTGATACCATGGACATAGACCTAGTAAGCATTAGTTACTTATACCTTGTTGCTTTAAAAAAAAATCACACACAAACAAACCATTCTCCTTCCTTTAGAACAGGGATCTCCAAACTTGGTAACTTTGAGACGTGTGGACTTCAACTCCCCAAAATCCACACATCTTTTATATATATATATATATATACTTATATGTGTGCTGTTCAGCTTCCTTCGGGTATTATCCCACGTCATTGTAGTTCTGTTAAGGTTGTAGCAACGTTTCAGCAGAATCTCATCTGCCATCATCA
>BLBF01000058.1:6262145-6275872 GCA_015471245.1 Laticauda colubrina
CCTGCACTCTCAAATAGAAAGATCTCCACACCACAAAACAGACAAACACCTGAGCACAGACAGACTCCCTCTGATGCCTCCAACTCAAACATCCCCCGACCAGGCACCCAGGTGAAACCCAGCTTGCTAATGAATAGCAGCCGTCCTTTCACACGAAGCCAAGCTGCACTGAAAGCCTCCAACACAAGAACAGAGTGTTGCCAGCCAATCAAAGCCACAAAACAGACAGAAGAAGCCAGAAACACCAATCAATCAAACTCCAAGTCCAATGAATACAAATCCAGGCTCCCAACCAATCAGAATGGACCAGCCCCAAATTTGAAACCAGGAACTAACTCCATACAGAAGCCTGATGATGGCAGATGAGATTCTGCTGAAACGTTGCTCCAACTTTAACAGCACTACAATGACGTGGGATAATACCCGAAGGAAGCTAAACAGCACACACACATATATATATAGTAAATAAATAAATAGATAAATAGATAAATAGATAAATAGATAAATAGATAAATAGATAAATAGATAAATAGATAAATAGATAAATAGATAAATAGATAAATAAATAAAAAATAAAAAATAAAAAATAAAAAAACATATATAAAGTTGTAGCTACAACTTTAAAAGCACTACAGTGACGTGGGATAATACCCGAAGGAAGCTGAACTGCGTTCATACACACACACACACACACACACACACATATATATAAATCTCTATTCACATTAACAGTGTTTGTGTCATTATTAATAATCTCCTTTTATAATTAATATTAATTAATCTCCTTTTATACATAAACATCAACTCTTATTTCTATCCTCCCCCCATTTGTACCACCTGTCCCAAATCGCATAATAGTCCAAATCATCTTTGCCTCTTAATTCCATTGTGAATTTATCCAGTTCTGCACAATCCATTATTTTTGATGTCAAGTCTTCTTCAGATGGTATCTTTTCCTTCTTCTATCCCTGTGCGAAGGCTATTCTCACCGCAGTTATGACATGTATAATGATGATGTATCAGATGACCTTGCTCAATTTTCCTTTAATTATTCCTAATAAGAATTGTTTCCGGTTCAAGTTCTAATTTGTGATCTGTAATTTCTAATAACCATCTTTGTACTCTTATCCAATATTTTTTAACCTCTGGACACTGCCACCACATATTGAAAAACGTTCCTTCTTTGTGTTTACATTTTCAGCATTCAACTTTTGTGTTTGGATACATTTTGGCCAGTCTTGCTTGGGGCTAAGTGCCACCTACAAAACATTTTATATTGATTTTCTTTAAATACTGTTGACAATGTCAATTTACAGTTATCAATCCACATTTTTCCCAATCCTCTAAATTTATATTATGCCCTACATTTTTTACCCAGATAATCATTGATCCCTTCACTATTTCCTCTTCTAATTCCACTTCCAACAAATAGTTAATACATTCTAGTTATAAATTTGATCTCCTTGCCTTTCAAAATTTGATCCAGTTGTTGTAAGTCCTTTTCTATCCCTTGTTCTTCCAAGTCTTTCCTAAATTTTGCCTGAATTTGTAAATATGACCACCAATCTACAATTATATCTTGTTCTTTTAATTTATCAATCATTTTTAACTTCCCCTGATTAACTAATAGTTCTTCATATCTGACCATATGAAGAATGCCAAGTTTGGAGACCCCTGCTTTAAAAGATTAGCTATATTCCATAATGGCTTTTTCCGCTTAAAATGTTGATTTGTCTTAGTTTAAATGCTGAGTCTTCTCTCCAGCACGATGATTGGAGAATCCATGGATGGGTTGACACATGTCTTTTTGCCTGGAGACTGAGCCCAACTGTTTTTTTCTCTTCCTAGATAGATGTATGCAAAGCTGGCCTCTTTTATGTCAGAATTGTCACATGTTCCAATGACTCTGCATGGATAAATACAATTATATCAGTCCAATACATGATAACCCTGGTTTGTCTTTTAGCCACCATCAAAGAACAGAAGAGAAAGAACAGAATTAAAGCCGGATTTCTTTGACCCAGCATCAATCATGGATGAATCTGTAAGTAGGATGTGACAAGTTTGGGTGAATTGTGGTTTCTTTCCTCAGTGGAGAATCATATGTGACCCTTCTAAGTGGAGTGGGAAATTAGGCCCTGCTATGGTGGCTGTTGTGGTTGAGAATCCTTATGAATAATTCTGAATTATCTCTGCATCTGAAAATGAGCAGAGCCTTCATCTTTCTTCTGAGACTAGGGAAGCAATGATTATGACAGGAGAGGAATTCCTTTGCAGCCTTTCCCAAAGTCCAAGGCGACTCATAAGGGCCCCAAACTTTGATGACTACCTTAGCATAAAATTACCATATCAAAGATTGTAATTAAAATAGGCACAAGATTGTAACATCACTAAAAACTTGCTCTAGAGAACAAACATTCCAGTAAAAGGCCATGTTGCTATTTCTTTGATTCCGCTATTAATGTGTTTCCCCCCCACAAAAAAAACCCCACAAGGTTTGTTCTGTTAATATTTGACTGGGTCTCAGGTACAGATAGTCCTTGACTTTTGGGACCACAGTTGGGTCCAGAATTTCCATTGTTATTATAAGTGAAACACGCCTCCTCTCTCCCTCCCTTCCTCCCTATGGCTGTTAAGCAAAATCACTTTTTTCAGCCTTGTTGTAACTTTTCAAAACTTCCTCAGGTTCCTCACGTGATACAATATGGAAAAAAGAAATTCTGTGCATAAATTACACTATAAATATTTATAGTGTCCTTATATGCCACCACATGAGGGCAGCATACGTTAAACATGATTGAGCAAGTCTTGTGGCTCTTCTGTTGTTGTTATAAGTGTTGGGGTTTTCTTTAAAAAAAAAAAATCAGAACAAAGCTTAAAAAGTAGCCATGTTCTGAAGCTCTTTCAAAATAATTTAAAACTGTCCTTAGAATGGTGGAATTAACATGGTCTGAGAAGAAACAGGGACATTTGGAAGGTTTCTAGCTTCCATCACTGATTTCTCCTTGAAATTAGTCATTTGAATGATAAATGTTTTGGGCATATTCTAAAAGCATTTTCACTCTTTGACAAAAACCTTACCGTTTAACCTTTTTCTCTTTTCTTCTAGGTTCTCGGGGTATCAATGTTTTAATAGTAGTTCAGCAAATAACTCCGTGATAAAGTCATTTTCTACTGTGGAAGAGGAGATTTTTAAATTAAAAAAGTGTAGATAACAATGATATTCTGAACAAGATTTTTTTCTCTAAGGAGAATTGATGTGCTTACAAGATCCAGTGCATTGAAGGGGGCAGTTTTCTTTGCCTGGAACAATAAAGGACAAGTAAACGACTTGAGGATAAGCTATTGTTTCTGTTGGGAAACCAGTATTTTATTTATACAATGTTTAGTTTATTTCCAACTCATAGTATAAATATCACTTAAAAAAAATAATCCTAGCATCAAAGAGGTGCTTAGTGTACGCACTTCTGTCATTGTTGAACATACTCAAGCAATTATATATATATATATTTTCTAGATTATCATTGAAAGCATCAGGTGAAAATAAAATGGGACGATTTGATTTTGAAGTTTGGAAATCTGTGTAATTAGATGAAAGAAAAGCATTTTTTAATGTGATGTTTAAATTCTGGTCAACAGAAACTTTACTTTTGGTTGTGATAATCATGGAAATAAATTACAAGTGATTTTTTTTAAATTCAGAAATTATTATAGAATATTAAAAAAAAGAAACAACACACACCAAGGCTTCCTTTACATATTCATGAAAAATTCAAGAATCATAAATGCCAGAAAGCACTGATACCATTTCAGCTTACCCATCTCTAACCCTAAGAGTTTGCTTGTCCTTTAAGAAAAGCAAATGTAATATTGTGAGATTCCTTCCAGTAGTGCCACTGTATTTTGTCTCCAAATAAAGAAGCTTATTGTAGTATGTTTGCAGAAAAAAAAATTCTAAACAAAAATATACAGCTTATTAGAGTGTGGGAATAGGGGTCTAAATTTTAAATAAAAAAATATAAATATATATATATATATAAAAAAAATTGGTGCTGATTTTATAATTGCGCAGTTTTAGTTTTTTCTTACTTTTAAATTCCAACTTAAAAATTATGAGGTTTCAGAAATATATTGAAAGTTTAACAATGTTTAAAAATAGATTTAAGCATGAAAATTCATGCTTTAAAATGATTTTTAAATTTGTATTTTATATTGTTTTATCTATCTCTGTCTTTGCAAGCAGTCTTCAGGTTAATGATACTTCTAACAGGTTACAGGACATTTCTTCTGTATGTAAATTGAATTGGGTGATAGAACTTCATCAGTATCCCATCATATTCTTTGAAAGCTAAGCTTTAAATGAATTTCATTGTTTTTTTTTTCCCCACAGTTAAATTAAAAAAAAAATTAAAACCCATGGATTTATGTCATTTCAACATAATTCATTTTCGCCATGCTTAGGCAGCTAGACAACATTTAAAGGAAATATTAACTTATAACACAAATGTATATTTTTGTCAGTTGTCTCTCAGTTCTTGAGGTATATTATTTCTAATCATTCCATTCGCCTTAATATGCTTGCAATATAATAATTTCTTCAAATAAGCAAATAGAAGAACCTCTTAGATAAAAGGAAAAAAAATAATCAAAGCTTGGGCTGTGGTAGCCATAAACCATAGATTCTCTAAAGGATCCTGATAACATAATTATTTTGAAAATCATGATCTAATACACAGAGCCAGTTTTGCATAACTCCATTTTGCATAAATATTCACATGTCTAAAATACTGCCTATATTTCTTTCTTTCTTTTCGTTCTTTACACCACTGCGTTTAAATAGAACTGCTGAGAGGACTGTATATATGATTTTGTTGATTTTTTTTCTTACTCTTGAAGGAGTTTCTTTGTGAAAGCAGTTCTTACAGCTTTATGTTTTCAGACTAAAAATGTTTTATATATTTACCTTAACCTGTTGTCCTCCACATTCTATCGTCCTAATTGTACTGTTTTCTGATTTGTATTTATGTCTTGAGACAAGTAACTTTTTGAATAAAAATAAACCTACAGTATGTTGTAAGTTTGATCTTTTTGAATCAAAAGGTAGAGGAAGAAAATAAAAAGAGTGTGAATGGTATAAAAAAATGTTATGTTTATAAGAATTAAAGCTTTTTCCATGTCTTTTAAGTGTTTGTCTCAGAATTGGGATAATGTATGGAAAACTGCACTGTTTTATATTTGTAATAAATTGTACAAGTTTTTAAAATGTGAATAAAGCACTAATTGGGTTAATAATTTAAAGTAGAGATGTTATGCGACATGATTGGTCTTAACTATTTCTTCAGTGGGGAAAAGATGGTCTCTTCCCCATTCTTGTCTCCATGTATCTATTTAATACACTCAGTACCAAGTGGGCAATGCAGGCTGTTTAGATAGAACTGATACTTTTAAAGACCTGATCTCAAATTCTTTTTAACACGTGTATGTATGCAGTGGACATAGTCCCACAAAATTTAATCATTAACACTGTCCCTCCTTTTCCTGGAATGAGATTGACAGCAAATTTCTTCTTAATTCTAGGCTGGATCTCTTTTCGATTAGCTTCCATCCATTACTTCCTGTCCTGCCCTCAGGTGCTTTGGAAAATGGGTGGACCATGTCTTCTCTGCAACAGCCCCTCAGATATTGGAAGACCGCTGTCATGTCCCCAGTTCTAAGAAGTGTGTGTGTGTGTGTATGCTGAGAACTGAAGGACTGTGGAGGACAGCCTGCCCTAGAGAAATTGCTGTCACGGGTATTTCTCATATACAGCAAGCAGGGGGGTGGGGTCTTCAGACAAACAAGAACGCAAAATCGACCCAAACAATGCTTTCTCCCTCCCCAGGTGTTTCACTTATAACACCCTTAAAATGTTTAGGATAGAAATAGACAACAGGGCACCCATGTATAGGCAGTCCTATCTAATTGGGTAATGAAATGTCTGCCAAGAAAACCATCAAGCTCAGAGAGCACCAAGGATCCCACAGTAGTTGTCCTTTTCCATTCCACGCACCCCCAGTCCCTTCTAGTGTTGATGTTATCTAGTTGGGTAATGAAATGTCTGCAAGAAAACAACCAAGTTCAGAGAGCACTAAGGACCCCACAATCCTCTTTCCATTCCATACCCTCCACTTCCTTCTAGCACTGATGCTGTTACCTAGTTGGGTCATGAAACATCTGCAAGAAAACAACCAATCTGAGACGGCACCAACTTTATGTTTTGAATATTCTCATTGGCAAAATAATCATGCTGAGTGGCTATTTTTATCTGGGATTGGATTCAGGCCCAAAGAACAAAAAACAAAACAAAAATACAGTAAATATTTTGATTCCTTTTCCCTTCCTAGTTCTAATCCTTGGATTTCACATCCTACGTACACTTTCCTCCCTTTATGACAGTTTTCATTTGCACAAATTAATACCTCAATAAACAACAGGCCAGGAAAAGTGGAAAGCGAGTGTGGAAAATATGGGCAAGTTTTAGTTTCCTTTCTGGCACCCTGCAAAACAAGGAACTATATTTAATTGCACGTTAATAATAAACATTGCTTTTAAAAAATCCCAATAAAGGAATAGTTTTTGTCAGTTGCTTTAATTTTGAGACTGCTGGATTACTGGCAACAAGCAGGCCTTCTGGCTTTTTAATGATTCTGTTACGTTACGAAAAAGAAAAATGAAAATAAAAGCAGGGGGAGACCTCAGGAAATGATTGTTTAAAGCAGATTGGAAGAAAAGTTGAACAGGAATTTCCTCCCTGAGAGGAAGGTATGTTGTCGGAGGGAAAATGCAAATATTATTCAGCACACACAGGCCACGGGAAGCAGGAAGTCGATGAGGGAAAGGTCTGATATAGTCTGGCATGCAAACAGGAGAGGACACACATTTTGCTTATTAGTAATGTTTTTCTTTCCAATGCCAGGATAAATCACAAATCCATGCTGCTGCAGGAATTTTGCAAAGCACTTTGATCCACGGTCCGCCTCTGGCTTGATAGAAAACAAATTTCCTTTCATTTCTCTCAACCCTCCTTCTACCCTTCGATGCAAAAAGCTTTATTGAATTGTTCACAACAGATTCAACAAGAGTTGGAAGGAAACTTATAGGCCGGGGGGGGGGGTCCTTGGTCTGGATGCGACCGCCGGGTGCTTAAATCTGGCCCGCGGGACCAACCTGGAAACAAAGGACCATCTCACGGGATCTTCCCAAGCTGCATTTTCAGTGGCAGAGAGTTGCAGGAGGCCATTGCAGCCGAAAACAGAGCTTGGGAGCCCATTTTTGCTGATAGAGCACTGGGGCCATCAGAGGCGCCCCTAACATGAGTGACGTCGAGCTGGCCATACCCTCTGGCCATAGCCTCTGGATTAACAGCATTGGAAGGGACCTTGCGGATCATCTACTCCAACCCCCTGCCCAAGCA
Source organism: Laticauda colubrina (assembly GCA_015471245.1). Lineage (NCBI taxonomy): Eukaryota > Metazoa > Chordata > Lepidosauria > Squamata > Elapidae > Laticauda > Laticauda colubrina. The sequence continues at coordinate 6,269,599 of BLBF01000058.1, forward strand.
GGAGACCCTACACCATTTCTGACAAACGGCTGTCCAGTCTCTTCTTGAAAGCCTCCAGGGATGAAGCTCCCACAACTTCTGAAGGCAACTTCTGTTCCATTGGTTGTTCTCACTGTCAGGAAACTTCTCCTTATTTCCAGGTTGTATCTCTATCACTTGGAATCCTGACACTCTCTTTGTTCAGTTTCCATACATGTCTAGCTTCTGGAAAATAACGTGACCCCTTCCTCTCTGTGGCACCCTCTTAAATATTGGAACACTTATTGGACAATTAGTCATGGTTTAATTCATATTCTGGTGATCAGTTACTGAGGTTCATCACCAGGTTTGTTTTGGGTAGACTGCAAGGGTGGGTGAGATTAATTCACCTTGGACAAGCCTCCAAGTTCGATTCTGATGGAGCCCACGATTTTTTTCCCCATAAGTCAAAAACTTTTTTGGTTGTCAAGCATCTAATGAGTTCTTTCTCTTTCATAAAATCTAAAACCCTGAAGTCTATCAAAGGGGCTCCTGAAACTTCAGAAGCTAAGCTCTGGATCCATTATTCAACCTCAGTGATTGTCACTACCATAGTATATACAGAAACCATCCCTTTTGCTGCTATGGCTTATAACGCCAGCCCTTGCTAAAGTCCTAAATCCCACACTAGTCATCCTGAAAACATGTAATTGCAATGAACTGTAGGTCATGTTTTGCAGGCTGGCAGGAGAACCTCCAAAGAGGCTTTATAGATTTCTAAAGAGTCCTCTGAATTTGATAATAAATATCCTAACTCTAAACTAAGTGGTTTACGTGGTTGCTTGGAGTCAAAAACAACTTGATGGAACCAAATTCATCCATGAACTCATCCATGCATCCATCTTGCATCTAGTCATCCATTCATCTACTCACCATTCCATCCACCCACCCTAAACTACTTTACCTTACCTATCTGAGTAGATCGACATACATAAGCTGAAACATCACCCCAAGCTTAGAATAATTGAGAATTATTCTAAGAACCCAATATCCAATTATGTTCCAATATCTCAGGTGTTGCCACAAAGAAGAGGGAATCAAACTATTCTCCGAAGAACCTGAGAGCAGGACAAGAAGCAATGGGTGGAAACTCATCAAGGATAGAAGCAATCTGGAACTAAGAAGAAATTTCCTGATGGTTAGAACAATGAATCAGTGGAACAACAGAAGTTGTAAATGCTCCAACACTGGAAGTTTTTAAGAAGAGATTGGACAACCATTTGTTTGAAGTGGTATAGGATTTCCTGCCTAAGCAGGGGATTGGACTAGAAGACCTCCAAGGTCCCTTTCAACTCTGCTATTCTATTTTTTCCTTATTCTGTTCTGTTCTGTTCCATTCTGTTCTATTCCATCCATTCCATTCCATTCTATTCTATTCTATTCTATTCTATTCTATGTTCTGTTCTACTTTACTCTCCTCTACTCTACTCTACTCCGCTCCGTTCCACTCCACTCCACTCCACTTCACTCTACTCTACTCTACTGTAGATATCTAGAACTGCTTGCATACAAATTTTGCTTTCCACCACACCTGCATTTTTCTGGATTGGAGCCCATTCCAGCATTTTGTTTTCCTCAGTGATTTCCATTAAATTCCTCCACCCCCCAACCGCACACACCCACACCCTGAAACCTGGGGGGGGGGGATAAATTCCTCTTTTCTTTTCTTTTCTTTTCTTTTCTTTTCTTTTCTTTTCTTTTCTTTGGCTCATTTTGTTTTTTGTTCTCCACCTGGCACCTTTCAAGAGAAGCTAGCCAAGTCCTGCTTCATGATCATGAACCTGCTTATTTGTGTAGCCAGCATTGCAACAGAGGACGGTGAAGTGAAATGTGCTCGGCAGAGCCAAATCGGGGTTTCCATGATCACCGAAAGCAAAATAATTCTGGCAAGGTCCTGAGAAAGTAAGCAGAGGAAGCGGGAAGAAAGCCCAAAGGAAGCTTACAGGAAACTATCTACCATCAAGCTTTCTAGGGACTGCAAGCTGGAACAACAAGGAAGATCTGTTTTTCAGTAGCCTGAGATGTTGCAGAGATGCACAAACACCAAAGACAAGTTGGGTGAAGTAGAGAGAAGTACTATCTGGACATGAAAACAGGCCAGTGGAGGGAGGTCTCAACCACTGCTTTTTGTGTGTGTGTGTGAGGGATGGAATTTGAAGGCCATCAATGAAGGATTCCAAGTTGGACAACCGTTCCTCTAATCCTCTTCTGACCTAGGCTTCCCAAGATCATGAAGCTGACTCCTCGTCCCAATAAAACCCCTTTTATTTAGATTAAAGGAAATTCCTCTCCAGCAAAGTCTCGGCAAACAGTCTTTCATGAGATTTCACAACTACAGACCTTTATCAGGCTTGGAGAGTTGCCAAGATGATATCTTCCAAACACCATGCTGTAGCAGCAAATACTTGGCAAAAAGTCAGGAATAGATCTTCACCCAAATGAATTGAACTAATTGTCTCCTGCAAACACCATTCCACTTTCACTCTTCTTTATTCCCTATGGGAGGGGCCATTCACCATCCACCTGTGTCCTTACTCCCGAGTTGACCCTTGTTCCTTAACTGTTCCCTTCTCCTGGCAACTCTGTGCATGTGCACACTGGGAACAGGGTCCAGCTGTTCTTCTTCCCCACTGATCTCCAACTCCGAAGGCAGCTGATAACTGTGAGACAGTCCTGGCCCCATCTCTGCCTCCCATGCAAAGTCCTCATCAGAGCCTTCCCCACACTCCAGGACTGGTCCTTGTTCCTCCCCAACCTCCTCACTGTCCAAGTCTGCCGCCAGCTCCTCTGACCCCTGGCAGGCCACAACAGGTATGAGGCTCCTTGCTTTGGAGAGAGGGTTGGTCTAGAAGACCTCCAAGGTACTTTCTAACTCTAGAATTCCAACCCTACATTTGTATCTTTGAAGTTTTCTCTAGTGGACAACACAACACTGGAGTGGGACTAGGAAAAGGAGACTAATTTCCTAGGGAAGCAAACCCCCTCCCCCTTTTTTTATTCATCAGTATTTCTGAATTTATTTCCCAATTCTTTTCCACCCCAGCCTGGCATTTTTAATTTATTTTTTGTTATCTCATGGATGTTCACGGGATTACAGGTGGAAAGAAAGGAAGGAAATAGCACAAGCGCATATTTTGAACAATGTAGAGAATCAATGGAGACAAAGAAGAGGATATAGTGTTCCAAAGGATAATGGAGATAATTGCTATTTCCTTCCCATCTAATATTTAGCATTCAAAAAAGATCCTTTTCCCACCCATACAATAAATAATTGGTATATAGAATGTGTGGCCAATTTTATCCTGAATAGTGAGATCATTAACAGTCTAATCTATTGTTCCTTATTAAGAAAAAGCACAAGCAGCATTTTCTTCAAGCAAATTCATTATTCACGAAAAATGGAACCAGTTGCTGCTAATTATGCGGCTCTCTTCTGCTCGAATTGTGAAAACTGATTGTGAAAACTTGACACGATAAAGACTAAAAAAATTATCCATCGGAGGAAGTGATGAAGAAAGAAGACAACAAAATAAACTTTTCTTCTTCCCACAAACACCCTTTTTATCCCTTTGTTTTAATCTTTATGTTTACTCATCATAAAAACTGTTTTCCAAAGGATGCACCTTAGCAACATAGTTGTTAGGTTTACACCTAATATCATGTACCAGACTTTTAAAAAAATGTTAAGAGAAACATTTAAAAAAAAAACCTCCATTTTCTTTCCTAGAATGGGAATCTGACAGGCAAAATTCTGGTCCACTCCAAATTCCTGATAAAACTTTCTATGCCACTTTGAGAAAAGTAAAGATGAAGGAATTTAAATTTTCTCACATCTGGGAGGGCCACAGATTTTTTTTTTTTTTTAAATTTCTGGTCACCACACCATAAAAAAGATATTGAGACTCCAGAAAGTGTGCAGAGAAGAGCAACCAGGAGGATGAGGGGATTGGAGGCTCAAACATATGATGAACAGTTTCAGAAACTGGGCCTGGCTAGTCTAGGGAAGAGAAGGACCAGGGGAGACAGGAGAGCAGAGCCCCAATATTTGAGGGGCTACGAAAGAGAGGAGGGAAGGGGTCAAGCTATTTTGCAAGGCACCTGAAGGCCAGACAAGGAATAATGGATGGAAACTGAACAAGGAGAGATTTAACCTGGAAATAAGGAGAAATTTTCTGACAGTGAGAACAATCAACCCATGGAGCAGGAGTTGCCTTCGGAAGTTGTGGGAGCTTCATCACTTGAGACCTTCAAGAAGAGGTTGGACTGCCATTTGTCAGAAATGGTGCAGGGTCTCCCGCTTAGGTGGGAAGTTGGACTAGATGATCTATAAGGTCCCTTCCAACTCTGTTATCTGTTATCCTGATATGAAAAAAAAATATATTTGCCACTCAATATGCAGTGCTTGCAATCTGTTTCTATGCTCCAGCCTATCACGTGCTGCTCTTTCCTTTCCCTTTTTCTTTTTAAAAATGCGTTATTGACCTGTAATGAAATCTAATTACTTCTTCTAAAATCTGGAAATGAAAAAAAAAACAACAACATTCAGCCGGCTGAAATAATATGCCATATCTGTAACCAATACTCTGGCTATTAATACTGGCTGTTTATCTTCAGTAATGAGATTGAGAGATTAAACAGCCAGGGAGCGGAAAAATACTCAGACTCTCTATGGAGCACAGAACCTTCTGTGGCTGATAGTTTTAACCCATCACTCCACAAAGAAATTGTCCCTGATGTCATCCAGATAATGACAATAATAACTCTAGAAAAAGTGCAGAGAAGAGCAACCAGGATGATAAGGAGACTGGAGACTAAAACATATGAAGAATGATTACAGGAACTGAGCCTGGCTAGTCTAGTGAAAAGAAGGACCAGGGGAGACATGATAGTAGAGCCCCAATATTTGAGGGGCTCCCCCAGAGAGGAGGAAGGGGTCAAGCTATTTTCCAAGGCACCTGAAGGCCAGACAAGGAATAATGGATGGAAACTGAATGAGGAGAGATTTAACCTGGAAATAAGGAGAAACTTTCTGACAGTGAGAACAATCAACCAATGGAACAGAAGTTGCCCTCAGAAGTTGTGGGAGCTTCATCACTTGAGACTTTCAAGAAGAGATTGGATTGACATCTGTCAGAAATGGTGTAGGGTCTCCCGCTTGGGCGGGAGGTTGAGCTAGATGACCTACAAGGTCCCTTCCAACTCTGATTAACTGTTATCTGTTACAAAAGAGAAAGAAAATGGGGCGGAAGAAAGAAAATAAAGCATCATGCAATCAGTTCTCATTTTACAACAGTCAGTCTAGGGACCGTTCAAAATTAGGATGGTACTGGGAGAAAAGAAGTTATTTAGGAGCATTTTTCACACAACCATTGTAGCATCCCCATGATCACATGATCAAAATTTGTATGCTTGACAACTGGCATGTACTTAGGATGGTTGTAGGGTCCCAGAGTCACATGATCCCCTTTTGCGACCTTCTGACAATCAAAGCTGGATTCACTGAACAACCAGGGATTCACTTAATCAACTGTGGCAGGAAAAGTCGAAATTGGAGCAAAACTTACTTATCCACTGTCTAATATAGCAACAGATGTTTTAGGCTCAATTGTGTTCATAAGACAAAGACTGCCTGCATTTCTGCACCTGAGGAATTGAACCCCCAAACCTGGGAGGTCAGTTCTCACTCAGCACAGATTTCAACAAATATAGATATATGTTGGCCTCCAGAATAGCTGTGATTGAGAAGATGAGAGAAGGCCGGCTCTGCTGCTATGGACATGTCAAGAAAGCAGCACCTTCCACTGTTGCCTACCAACTAGAAGTCAATGGCTGGTGGCCTCGTGGGCATCCGAATCAGAGATGGCAAGACACCATCAACAAAAATATGCAAGCCATGGGCCTGTGCCCTGGAGATGCAGCTGACCATGCAAGGTGGTGTTCAATGATCTGAAAAGCGGACCCTGTACTTGCGGGAATATGCTAGGGAGGAGGAGGAGCAGGACGAAGAGAAGGAGAAGGAGGGGAAGAGGAAGTGGTGTAGGGTTTCCTTCCAAAGTAGGGGGTTGGACAAAAACACCTCCAAGGTCCCTTCCTTTTATTCTATTCTATTCTATTCTATTCTATTCTATTCTATTCTGTTCTGTTCTGTTCTCTTTCTCTATTCTATTCTATTTTTCCTTATTCCATTCTATTATATTCTATTCTATTCTAGAAGAAGAAGAAGAAGAAGAAGAAGAAGAAGAAGAAGAAGAAGAAG
>BLBF01000058.1:6275972-6287340 GCA_015471245.1 Laticauda colubrina
GGAGGGGGAGGAGGAGGAGGAGGAGGAGGAGGAGGAGGAGGAGGAGGAGGAGGAGGAAGAGCTGTGATTGCAGAATATCCCCAGTTGCATCTACAACTCACAGAAAGCTGACTGACCTAACAGTCTGAGACTCCACAGAGAAATTGTTCGTTAGTCCTGATTTATGGAGGAAAGTAAAAAGTAGAGCTTTCCAGATTTAACTCAATCCTTCTAATCTGTTTTAAAAAGGAAGATATTTTTAATCACCGCTGTGGTTTTTCTGACTCCTTTGCAACTCATTCAGAGTTTCAAGAACCTCTCTTCTTCAATACTTAGTGGCTAATCTCTGAACTTCAGATGTTGAACATTTTGAGGTGTTATTTTCCCCAGGCGTTTTCTAGGCCACGTTGAAAGGAGACAAGGACACAACTGAGATGAGAGAGAGAGAGAGACAAGAAACATGAAAGAAAGAAATGGAAAATAAAATAGCAAGGAATGTTGTCCCCTTTGAGGAGATTAAGAAGTTGTGCTGAGATGCTTCAATGGCTCCACAATGAAGAATTTGCTTTTCTAATCCCAATATCACACTCCCAACAAGTGAAGAAAACAGTCGCTGATATCTTAAGGGCACAGACAAGGAAACCAACATGCTTGTTTAGGAGAGAGAGAGAGAGAGAGAGGGAGGGAGGGAGGGAGGGAGGGAGGGAGAGAGAGAGAGAGAGAGAGAGAGAGAGAGAGAGAGAGAGAGAGAGAGAGAGAGAGAGAGAGAGAGAGAGAGAGAGAGAGCCAAACAACATGCTTTGTACAACACACACTCACAGTCCCTCGCAAATTGATGTTCAAATTGAACACTGTCTCTCAGGAATCTTGCACCCCAGCCTTCGGAAAGGAACTAATGGTTTAGAAGATGGCAAGAATGCTAGAATTTCAGCAACAAGCCTTTGATCCACAGGGAGGATGAAGGAGGGATTGAAAAAAAAAAAAAAAACTAACAAAAGAAAATGCCTCTTCAGACACACTGCACCCAAAGAACAGATTAAATCACTTACTAACAGCCTCTGTTGACTTCATTAACTCTAGCCCAGGTGACAAATGTTTTAGAAGCTTTGCAAGAAAAATGAATAGCAAGTTTCAGAAAAGTATAGCCATTGGGTGTGGTCCCAAAGGTGCTTTTTCAAGAGGCAACTGGACTTTCTTTGAAGGTGTTTTGATTCTCCTCCAAGACATTCCTTTAGCTCTGACTGGACGGTGAGGAATTTATATTCCTTACAGACAGCTGGTCATTCGCATCCTTTTAGAGGGTCATTGAAGCCACTTGGAAGTTTATCTGTGTCCTCAGGGTCACTTGAGTGGTGCAAATGGTTCTTATAGCCTGCAAATCCATTCTTACTCCCACACCATTCAGAGCTGAAGAAGACACACACACACACACACACACACACACACACACACACCCGGTCTAGGATTTTTATGTTATTCTTGCAGTCCATGGGATGTGTGAAAATCGTTTGCAGCACCACAGTTCAAAGGCATCCTATCTACCTTTCTCCTATCTGCCTTTTTTCAGAAAGACCAACTTTTTCAGCCATGAGCAGCAACTGGAAAAAACAACAACATTGTGTTATCTAATCTGCATGGGGTTGAGCTTCCACAGTAGCTAAAAAAAACAATTCCTATATTGTTCAGCATGCAGGCGGCATGTGCAAAAGTTGCAGTTTGTCTCCGGTGTCACTGGAGGCTTTCAAGAAGAGACTGGACTGCCATCTGTCAGAAATGATGTAGGATCTCCCGCTTGGGCAAGGGATTGGACTAGATGACCTACAAGGTCCCTTCCAAGTCTGTTAATTTGTTTAATCTGTCTCCCTCTCCCACCTACATGACAGAAGAACTAAAGAAAAAACCTTTCCATATCCTAAAATACACATTTGCTCCTTCTATACTTCCAAGGTGCTCATTTAATGATGATGCTGGTAGCATTCTTCAACAGAAAAACCACACGAGGGGATGGAGAACTATAGATTATCTCTCTTTCTCACTCTCTCTCTCTTGGACCGTTCGTATCTGTATCCTGCAGTCATTGAAACAAAACAGTATTGACTAATCTATTTTTGACTGCGTTGGTGTCTCCTAGGAGTGGGAGAATTATTGCACAGATGCTCAAAAGGCATTGCTACAAACTGTCATTTGTAGCCCTTCGGACACCGATGTCCTCTGTTTTCACAGTGTGTCTCACAAAGGAAGGGAGGGTCGCAGGCAGGAGAGGAGAAGGGGTACGGGAAGAGTAATGAAAAGGAAAGGAAGCAAGAGGATGCTTCTGGCTGCAATGCTGTGCTGGATGAGAATCAGGGAAGCCTCAGTCCCAAGAGAATGGCCATCATCTCTCTCTACATCCCTCTCTCTCTCTCTCCCTCTCTCCCTCTCTCACTCTGCTGAATTTATTTTATGCAAGGATACAATGTGGAACAGAGAAGTAAATAGGTTATTGTAGAATAACAGCCTGTCTTTCTCTGTTGCAGAAGGTTGCCTCTCTGTGGAAGTCAAGATTTGGGGACCAAATAATAAAATACTGAAACCAAGGAATTGTGGAGCTGCACAAGTAGAAAAATGCCATCATAAGGCCTGGGGAGGGGGGAAAGCATATCTTTCCTACTCTGTAGTCAGGAGAAAGCCTCGATTTAATTTCACTGTTCTGGTTCATTCCATGAATTCATTATTCTTTCTTTCGTAAGATGAGTCCAGGCCCTGTGAACTGAATGGTCCATCCTGGATGTAGCTTGGACCCAAACAATGCAAGGCTTAATATATATTCATTGTATAAGAGGAAGCAGTGGTTCAGTTGCTAAGACGCTGAGCTTGCCAATCAGAAAGGTCAGCAGTCGAGCAGTTCGAATCCCCAGCACCGCGTAATGGAGTGAGCCCCTGTTATTTGTCCTGGCTTCTGCCAACCTAGTTCGAAAGCATGTAAAAAACTGCAAGTAGAAAAATAGGGACCACTTTGGTGGGAAGGAAACAGTGTTCCGTGCACCTTCAAAGGCGTTTAGTCATGCTGGCCACATGACCGCAGAGATGTCTTCGGACAGCGCTGGCTCTTTGGCTTTGTAACGGAGATGAGCACCGCCTCCTAGAGCCGGAAACGACTAGCACGAATGTGCGAGGGGAACCTTTTACCTTATTCATTGTATACATCAATAGTTCCCAACCTGTGATCCATGGACCTCGGGAGGACTGTGATGTCCTCATAGGAGGTCAGCAAAGGCTCGATACAGTCTTGCGTTAAGTCTTGGTGGTCTGTGGCCATAGTCTATGGCCACAAAGGGAATTTAAAACAGGTCCATGGTGAAGAAAAGGTTGAGAACCATTGATACATTTCATTGTAGAAGAATAAGGGATGGTGGTTTGGACAAGTCAGACCCAGCATATTTTACTTGTCCAAACCACCATCCCCCTTCTTTAATTTATAGTTCCTGTGTTTTCATGGAATTGCATGGTCCAGACAGAAACTGGTGACAGAAAGCTCTGCTACGCTATCCTTGAGGTGGACTTAGGATGCCATCAGCAGTATTAAAAATGGAAGTTTGGAGGCCCTTTTTGAAAAGCTTTTAAAGGTAGAGCGCTAGCTTGGTTTGTTTCTTTGCAAGTCCTTCAGTCCAGTTGGTGTCTATCAGATGAATCAAGTAATGAAAAGCAACTGGTAGACCACTTAAGAATCAGGAGTTTTCTCAAGAAAGATTGTTGCGATCCTAAATATTTTTCACGTTCGATGCATTGCTTGAAGGTTTTATTTATGAAGTATTCAGCCACTTCAAGGGATTTTGTTCCTGTAACATTGATGAAGTATTAGGGAGAAATTTCCAGATCTTTCTCAGTTCCTGCATGTGATATCATGATCACCAAATCATCACTTCTCCACCATTTTTAACCTGTAGATCTTTTTAAAGTCGTGTTGTTGTTTTCTTTCAGTGATCTTGCATTGTAATTTCATGGGTGGCCTTTCCCTGATTTTATGGCATTCTTCAGCTGGTGTATGCCAGCTTCTGTGGTATGTCCAAAGGCTCTCGGATGCAGGACGTATGAAGAGGCACCTGCCAGGCAATGGTGGGATTCAAAAATTTTTGCTACTGGTTCTGTGGGTGTGGCTTGGTGGGTGTGGCGGGGAAGGATACTGTAAAATCTCCATTCCCTCCCCACTCCTGGGGGAAGGTTATGTCAGAGTATATTCATGAACTGGAATAGAGCATGGTAACAAGGTCAGCCAGTGAATAGGCATAGCAACTAAGTCAGCCAATGGGGACTGTTTGGAAACTGAAACTAGAAGTAGCCTAGGTGTGGCTCTATATTAAGCTCTGCACAGGGATGGCATTCAAATTTTTTAACAACTGGTTCTGTGGGTGTGGCTTAGTTGGTGGGTTTGGCTTTCTGGTCATGTTATTGGCTGGGCATGGCCAACTCAGCATCACCCACATTGAGACACGCATCTCCTCGCCTGGCCTCTCATGACTGTGGGGATGCTGCAATAGTCGTAAGTGTGAAAAATGGTCATAAGTCACTTTTTTTAGTGCCATTGTAACTTTGAATGGTCACTCCACACAAGCAAAGTACCAGCAAAGGAGGGGAAAAATAATTCCAGAGACGTTCCTGAGACAGGAAGTCTAATCCTGCCAAGAGTGTAATAAGGGTTAACGGAGAGGCAGTTTCTGTAAGCAACACCAGAATGTTTCCTTCCTGCCTTCCTTACAGGATTAGACCAGTAATTTCTTCTAACAACCGATTCTCTGAACTGCTTAGAATGTCAACAACCGGTTCTAGCGAATAGGTACAGACCTGTAGAATCCCACCCCTGGCTCTGCAGCTCTGAAGCGATGTTGAGCTCTGAGTCTGTCTATTGAAAATGAAGCTGCTTCTCTCCTCTGCTGTGTGTCTTGCTTGCCTGCTGAACTAAAGTGAAACTGATGTCTGTTTCTGAACTCCTGAGTTGCTGTTCTGCTCTGAACTTGTAACATGTCTGCTTCTATTTGAGTTTCCTCCATGTTGGAGAAAGTCTACAACTGGTATTGTAAAATTTACTTAATATGTTTATAAAGATGTTAAATGAAGCCTCAGCCATCTGCTCTTATTTTTCTGGTGCTGAATTTATGCTGCAAAATTCTAAACAGGTTACTGCAAAATCCTATTCTCTTCCCACCCCACTAACCTGCTTTCCAGCTCTGTTCTCCTGTGCCGGATAACAAAAGGAGACCCAGCCAATCACCTGGGACTCCAGAGGCAGACAATAGATGGGGTTCGCGGGGCCAGTCAGAGGTGGTATTTGCCGGTTCTCCGAACGACTCAAAATTTCCACTACTGGTTCTCCAGAACTGGCCAGAATCTGCTGAGTGCCACCTCTACTTCCAGGTCTCCCACCCCTTGCAAAACTTCAGTCAATCCTCCCTCCAGCCTGTGCCTTGTTTACAGTTGTAACAGATGCTTAATGGCTGTTCTCTTTTTGTGATATGAATGCAGAGTGCCTCTATGGGAGTGCAAATTTGGCTCCGCGTGCAATTAGACAACATGTACGATCACATGAATTATGCATCCAACTTCCCCTTAAATCTGTTCCTGGGTAGAGCTGAAGGATGCCCTAAAAGCAAAGAGAAAAGCCACAGTGGAATCACATGGCAAGATCAGTGAAAGAAAAACAACAACATGACTTTAAAAAGGTCCCAGGTTAGTTTGTTTTGAGGGTGGGGTCAATGAGATTTGGAGCTCTCCGCCCATTGAAGCATTTCCTTCCATTCTTCTGTTGTGGTGTTCTGTCTTCATTGAAAAAAGGACATAAATCTGGGGAAACACAGACAGGAAAACATCCCAGGGTTTACTTACTTTAACAACTACACTTTATTGAAGCTTTAAAAAAGCCAACAACATTGTTCTACAATGCTGTGAAAAGCAAGTGAATCTTTGATGGGAATGTCGCTTCCCCAAAAATGGTGGAGAAGTGGTGATTTGGTGATCGTAACGTCATGTGCAGAAATTGAGAAAGATCTGGAAATTTCTCTCTAATACTTCATCGGTGTTAAAGGAACAAAACCCTCAAAAGTGGCTGAATACTTTATGAATAAAACTTTCAAGTAATACATCAAACATGAAATATATTTAGGACCACAAAATCTTTCTTGAGAAAACTCACAATCCTTAAGAGGTTTGCTCGTTGCTTTTCATTACTTGATATATCTTGCAAAAAAAAAAAAAATGGGTTAGTGACTAGTAGAACCAGATCAGGAGGAAGATTGCTTTAAAAAAAAAAAAAAAAAAACAGTTTCCCTTTGCAAAAACCACTTTACTGGTTTCTGGACTGGGTTGTTGGGAATTTTGGCATTCTCAGTTCTGGTTACAATTAGCTCAGTCATCACCAACTTATTTTAACTACTGACTTCTCAAGTCTAATAAAAAGAACATATAATAATGCATATATATTATTTAATAATAAGTAAATGGGAAGGAAGGAGGGAAAAAGGAAGGAAGGAAAGAAAAATAAAAAGCATGGGAAGGAAGGAACGACGGGAGAAGGAGGGAGGAAGGATAGATGTGCGGGAGGAAGAAAGGAAGGAAGGAAGAAAGGAAGGAAAAATAAAAATAAATAAAAGCATAGGAAGGAAGAAGGGAAAGAAGGAAGGATGGATAGACGGGAGGGAAAGATAAAAAGGGTGAGAAGGAAGAGCATAGTACCTCAAAATGCATTTTTTTAAAGAAACAAATTAGACTATTTTGTCTTTTAACACTTTCCACAGTCTACAACCAGGAACATTTTTCATTATTTCAGTATTATTTACCTCACCCATCATAAATCTCCCAAAGTACAGCCGTAAGCAAACAGCTCACTGTTACCTTGATTTGATGTTCCTGGCAAGAGAGATGGGCTGAAAGAAATTGAGAAAAGCCAACTTCAAGTCCTTGTCACTTTAAATTACTACATAAACTGTGGGGAAGAAAAGGTGCCTTTTCCTCCTGAAGTTATGAAGAAATCAGCTGATGGTTCATGAAATGGAGAAGTAGCTGAAACTGAACCATTTCCCTTTTCTTTCTTCTACCCCCAGTTTTGAGACAAAGAAGCCAGACAGAAAATACAGGGCTGTTTATGTCACTTAAGGTGAACCATTTATTTATTTATTTAAAAAATATTTTTAGTTAATTAAAAATCCAACACTTATAAATAATTATCAAGGTAACAACTACAAGCCCACGAAACAGAGGTTTTGGGCACTGCAAAGTAATGAGTCATCCAGGCAGGCTGTTCAACAGTTCATCACTGGAAACTTTCAAGGGGAGATTGGACTGCCGTCTGTCAGAAATGGTGTTGGGTCTCCTGCTTGGGTGGGGGGGTTGGACTAGATGACCTACAAGGTCCCTTCCAACTCTGTTAAACTGTTAATGTTCAAAGCTGTTTAACCCCATCCTGGTACCTTCAGGTAGTGGCCTCCAAGCTCCAGTATTGTGAGCTGGGACATCTCTGAGGCACTAGATTGGGGAAAAAGGAAGGAAGGAAAGAAGGAAGGAAGGAAAAAGTACAAGGAAACACAGAAAATTAAAGATGAAAAAGAAGGAGACAAGGAAGGAAGGATAGGAAGGAAGGGAGGAAAGAAGGAAGGAAGGAAAAAGTACACAAAAACACAGAAAATTAAAGAAGAAAAAGGAGGGAAGGAGGGAAGGAAAAAGTAGAAGAAAACAGAAAGATAAAAAAAAATGGAAGAAAGAAAAAAGTGCAAAGCAGTGGCTTCTAATATTCTTCATAGCAGTTGTAAGTACAACAAGATTTTAACCTACTCTCTGAAGTTGCACCATAATACTTTTCTTCCCATAATCTATTCTCAATCATCAAAACTATAAATGACAATTCATTTTTAAAAAAAATGTGTACACAAAAGAAGTCCATAAAAGGTTTGCAGGCACCAGTTAATGAAGATAGCTGTCTTTTCTCTCATCCAAGAAGCGAATGTCTCCATCTCAGCAAGACCTGCGTCAACGTCTCCATCTATTCCCCATCCTGGGTGGTAAGTATTAAAACTAAAGTCTCTGGACTAAAATGGCTGTGCTTGGACTGATGGATGTTCAGTGAAATCCCCCTCTTAGTCTTTGACAGCTGCCAAAATGATTTGTATCAGAAGCTTCTTTTAGCAAAGGCATTTTCCTGAACCGAGAGCCCCAAAGTCAAAATAAGGAGAGGAGAGAGAGAGAGAGAGAGAGACCGACTGACTTAGCAATGTGTACTTATTCTGTCAAGACGTAACCAAGCTGTTGAATGAAGATCCATTGTGACAACTGCCAAACACCCCTAGAAGCTCGGTTCAAGGCAACCATCAGAAGCTTCTCTTTGTATCATTGACAATTCGCCAACTATTAGTAATTCGGGCCAGAAGTCAGAATGGAAAGCTAAGAAGCTTCTCCAGGTTCCATACGTTGAATACTGTAAGCCAGGGCTGTCAAACCCAAGGATGTTTAGATCTGGCCTGCAGGGCCACCCTGGAAACAGTGAAGGAGTGGCCCATGGTGCCTCTGCCAGTGAAAATGGAGCCTCCCCCCCCCCCTTTCCTGGCTCCATTTTCTCTGGCAGAGAGCTGCAGGAGGCCATCATGGCTGAAAACAGGGCCTGGGGGGGCATGTGTGCCGCACTAGCTCAGTTTGTGCTGGCAGAGGGTTAGCAAAACAAACTAAAAACAAAACAAAAGGAGAAATGTTTCCCTTTTTGCATTTGAGCATGCATGCAAGAAGGGACAGGAAAGGAGAAAGGGAAAGAGGACAGACAAAGAAAAAGAAGGGAAGATGGGAAGAGAGCAAGGAAGGAGAAAGAAGGAGGGAGAGGAAGGAAGAAGAAAGGAGAATGAAGAGGGAAGGAAAAAGAAGAGAAGAGAAGACAAGAGAAGGAAGGGAGGGAAGGAGGGAGGGAGGGAGGGAGGGAGGAAGGAAGGAAGGAAGGAAGGAAAGAAGGAAGGAAGGAAGGAAGGAAGGAAGGAAGGAAGGAAGGAAGGAAGGAAGGAAGATTATAATGAGAAGGATGATCTCAGGGTGGTCCTGCCTTAGCACTTGGCCACCATAGGTGCTCCCAACATGAGTGACGTGAACTGACTATGCTCACCCTGGCCATGCCTACTCCAGTCACACCCCACCAAGGTCAAACATAATCCTGATGCATCCCTCAATGAAATCAAGTTTGACACCTTTGCTATAAGCCCACTCAGATCTTTCTTATAGGACCAATGTGGTAGACTTGTTCTCACAAATAAAAAGAAAGCATGGGAGAACATGCGTCTATTAATCACAGTCTATGTGAAATGAATAGCTCTTTCTAAAATTAAATTCCACCTAGATCTGGGCTCAAAAATCACCCCAAGCTGTTATGCATTATGTTGTAGTTTCTTGTCTAAACCACAATTTTGGGGGTGTTTATGCAATATATTAAGCTCAAATCAAACCAGCTGGGGGGTTGCATCTTGGTCAACAGAGCAAGTGAAGTTCATAATGCCAGAGATCAACCAGAAACGAGAAGGTGATAAGCTGCCTGGGAAAGCCAAGGAAACTCTTCAAAACTATAAAAAAGCAAAAGTTAGAATATTTCAGACAAGTGATGCGACACCCGGAAAAATATGGCATCCTTCACTTAATCCCCCAGGGAAAGATTGAAGGTAAACAAAGGTCCAGGCAGAAGGAGAACATTGTGGCTTCAAAATCTAAGGAGCTTGTTTGGACAAAACTCAGCCCCTTTTCATGTGGCTGTTGATCAAAATAGGATCGGCAACTTGATTGCCAATGTCTGATGATGGATATGGAAGAAGGAGGAGGGGGAGGGGGAGGAGGAGGAGGAGGAGGAGGAGGCGGCCATAGAGCAGGGGTCTCCAATATTGCCTACTTTAAGACTTGTGGACTTCAAGTTCCAGAATTCCAGAATTCCAATTACATTAGAAACTTTCTCTGAAATATGAGGCATCACGTAGCGTGGGCTTCTGGATCCTATGGCTCAGAGCACTGCCCCAAAGTCAGCTGTTTATTTTAATTTATTTAGTAAACCACATTTAAGTACACACTGAACTAAATTGTGCATCTTGAAGCAGAATCACAGTATTTGATTGCTGTTGTTGTTTTTAATTATTATTTTAATTACTGTCTGGGATCACTTAGGTGAGATGGCGAGCTGTAGAAATAAAATCAAATAAAAAAATCAAATCAAATCATCCATCACTCAGTAAAGAGGGAATACAGGAACAGCAAACCAATGGAGAGTGGCTATCATTGGATTATGATTCCCAGCATGCTTAGGAAATATAAGCAGTGATGAGGCATGCTGGGAACTGTAGTTCAGCTTCATTGGAATTTCACTGGTTGACTATTCTTGAGATCCTTCTAGGATGCAAGAAGGCACAAATGAAGAGATTACTCACAGCACAATTACACAATGCCAGAAGTCACAAAAGAGGCCAAGAGCAAAAGCTGTTCCACCATCGAAGAGCCTGGAGCTTACCCTGTGTTTTTACCAATATACATGATCCAATTCTTATTCTATGTTATCTTCTTGGCAATATTATTTTTCCTGTGTTTTGAGATCCAAATAAAAAGAATCACTGTAAACTTTGTTTTTGTTTTGTTTTGGAAGTTGTTCTGACAACTTCCTCAAATTTTGGATGGCTTCATTCAAAGGTTGACAGCATTAACAACTCGATCCAATGTCAACTAACCTAAAAAAATTTTTTTTGATGATCGAGAATTTCAAAGATTAAAATAGACTTCTGAAGACAATGTGGAAATGGTAAAATCGAATGAGAGCACAGAAATGTGTTCTTTTACAACAACCTACTCAAGGATTTGGTCATAAATCAAACAAGGGAGATACAGTTGCTCCCTAAGAGTGTGCAGAAGGTAAGTCATTTATGAAAAATGTAATTGTTTGCCAGAAAGAGAAAGCTGGCCTGTGATGAATTCTGTGCAATTTTCAGTGAACTCAGAAACAAAAGTCAAAAATGCCTGGGAGATAAATCCATCCTTCAAAATGCTTTTCAGGTGCTAACTTTCTTGCCTCTTTTTTCGAGTTCAGAAAGAATAGAACGTACACAGCAATGATTGTTTATTGTGGATACGGAGAAAAATAATACCAAGGTGGTTTAGTAAAATTTGTTCGAGCGCATCACATCTCTTTCCTATCTGGAAAAGTGGCTGAACCTCTCAACAATTCTTAAAGTACATTAACAGGACCTAAGAAGATGAAATTTAATAGACCACCAATTCCGATTTGCAGGAATTCTGAAAATTAAACCTTTATAAAACTGACCTCAAAGATGCTTGAGATAGCTATGGCTTTGGAACAATCCATACATTCACTATATATATATATATATATATATATATATATATATATATATATATA
>BLBF01000058.1:6297185-6308176 GCA_015471245.1 Laticauda colubrina
TATCTATCTATCTATCTATCTATCTATCTATCTATCTATCTATCTATTTTTCTTTCTTTTATGCCATCCATCTTCCTCACAATGTCACTCTTGGTGGCTTACAAGTTATAAGACAAGTAAAAATAGTTAAAATATCAAAACATTAAAAACTCTGCAGAGTAGAACATTGTTAAAACCTGTCCTGAAATATACTATTGTTAAAAGAATAACCCCATGGTCTTTCCCTTTCTTTCACACAGTAAGAATAATTTCAGAAACAATTTAAACTACATCTGGACTCTTTCAGGCATTTTCTATTCTTTCCTTTTCTAAATGTGGTCATTCACATCCTCCTAAAGTCAGAGACATGTTCACTGACAATGTAATTTCTGATTTTCCATCAGATCTGTTTTTTTCTTCTGTTTCTGTTTTTTTTTTTTTTTGTTCACTCCCTTTCAATAACTAGCATCTTCTTGCCTAGATATTTTAGATTCCCTGTTTCCATGGCCATCCATGCTGTTCATATTCTGTGAAGTTGGTTTCCTAGCCAACCTCACACTCTCTTTCTATTCAAAAAGTGGGTAGGATCTGTCAATATTCTTCCCTTGCATTTCTTACTGCTGGAATCATAAATGCTTGTTCAAATAACAGAGATAGAAGTTAACAGATAAAAGACAATATATGATCTTTAATTTACTATAAGAATTATATTATTTAAACAGAGCAGAACAGCTGGTGGACAAAGTAATTTTTAAGGTTATATTCTCAACCATACAGGTCAAGCAAAAGCACTATAATTTTCTGGACACATATTTTAGAGTCAGACTGAATATTTATTTACTTATGTATATTCTGCCTTAATTATTTTTACAAATGACTCAAGGTGATAGACGTACCCAAACAACTACCTCCTCCTATTTTTCCCACAACCACCACCATGTGAGATGAGTCAGGCTGAGGGACTAACCCAATGTCACTCAACTGGCTTTGGTGTCTAAGATGGGACTCACCCTCACCTAGTGAATGGACCAAATTCGCCTGGTGAAATTAATTTAGCTATGGTGGGCCTAAAACTCAGTCTCCCCCTGATTGTCCCAAAGTCAGCTTTCGTGGCCTAAGGCGGGACTAGAACTCACAGTCTCCATCTTCCTCGCCTGGTGCTTTAACTACTAGGCCAAATTGGCTCTCCAGTCATCCTCGAGGTTTAAATTAGAAGTACTCTTTTGAAGGTAATATTACCCTCTCTTGGTATGGGGATCAAAAATGGATGCTTTCAAAATGGCTTAGGGTATTGTCTGAAGTAATTTGTAGAACTCCTAGAATAACAGAATTAGATGACCTTGGAGGTCATCTAGTCCAGCCCAAGCAGGAGACCCCATATACATTTCAGAAAAAAAGATTTTTTTGTCCATTCTCTTCTTCAAATCCTTCACTGATACAGCACCCACAACTTCCAGAGATGATGAACTGATGAATTGTTTTCAGGATCAGGAAATTCTTCCTTAGTTCGACATTGCTTCTCTCCTTGATTAGTTTCCATCCATTGTTTCATTATTTGTGCTTTGGAAAAATCTTTGTGGTGGCCTCTCAAATACTGGAACACTGCTCTCATGTCTACCCTAGTCCTTTTTTTCTCTAGATCAGTGGTTTCCAACCTTTTTTTTTCGCCCCGCACCCCTAAAGAAATTTCACTCGAACCTCGCCCCCCCTGAAATTTATACTTTGCTCAAGGATAAATGATGCGAATTCCGAATAATATTTTATCAAAAAAAGATTGTTATTTTATTCTTTAATATAATTTGTAATGGAAATCTCGCACACCCTGGAATATCGTCTCGCACCCCGGGTTGGGAACCCCTGCTCTAGATTAAAGGTAAAGGTAAAAAGGTTCCCCTCGCACATACATGCCAGTCTTGTCCAGCTCTAGTGGGCGGTGCTCATCTCCGTTACAAAGCCGAAGAGCCAGCGCTGTCTGAAGACATCTCCGTGGTCATGTGGCTGGCATGACTGAATGCCAAAGGCGCATGGAACGCTGTTCCCTTCCCACCAAAGCGGTCCCAATTTTTCTACTTGCATTTTTACATGCTTTTGAACTGCCAGGTTGGCAGAAGCTGGGACAAGTAATGGGAGCTCACTCCATTATGTGGAGCTAGGGATTCGAACCGCTGAACTGCCGACCTTTCTGATTGACAAACTCATTGTCTTAGCCCCTGAGCCACCACCATTTCTCTAGATTAGACATACCCAATTCCTGCAACCATTCTTTGTATGTTTTAGTCTCCAGGTCCCTGATCATCTTTCTTGCTTTTTCCAGAGTGTCGATATCTTTCTTTCTCATCCGCTTAGTCTGGTGTATCTCCTTCTGTTTGTGTTAAACAAGGAAGGGCCAATGTGGAAACAATATGTGTTTATTTTAACAATTTCCCTCTGTTTAGGATGGAAAAAGAAACATAATAGAAGGGCCTTTCCCCCCCCCCCCCCCTTGCCATTTATAGTCAGAAGACTCTTTCAACTTTGTGAACATTTGGTTAACGCTTGAGAAAAACAACTTTTTGGAAACATTCTGCAGACCCTAAATGAAAACACAAACCAGTGCATGCAGGAAGAGTAAGGGTATCAAAGTCTGGTGTTTGGACCAGACTGGATTTCAGTCAACAAACAACTGTACACTCATTTTTAGAAAGACATAAAACAGTTTATAGAAATGCAGTCTAAAAGCACTTAAGCACTAATGGATAATTAAGGGTTATTTGATGGTTGAACCATGCACTTCTAAACTATTTATAGGAGACTGGAACAAGCTATTGGTACATATGTCCTGAGATTTAAAAGGTTGTCCTTGCTTTGTGTTATTAGCTGAGTAACAGACTATCAGAGTTGGAAGGGACCTTGGATGTCTTCTAGTCTAACCCCCTGCTCAAGCAGGAAACCTAAAACCATTCTGGACAAATGGCTGTCTTCTTTAAAACCTCCAATGTTGGAGCACCCACAGCTTCTGGAGACAAGCTGTTCCATTGATTGATTATTCTAACCAACAGGAAATTTCTCCTTAATCCCAGGTTGCTTCTCTCCTTGATGAATTTCCACCCATTGCTTCTTGTCCTGCCCTCAGGTGCTTTGGAAAATACTTGATCCCCTCTTCTTTGTGGTAACTAGGGGTTGAATTTTTTTAACAACCGGTTCTGTGGGCATGGTTTAGTTGGTGGGCATGGCTTGATGGTCATGTGACTGGCTGGGTGTGGCCAACTCAACATCAGTCACATCGAGGCACGCATCTCCTCACCTGGCCTCTCATGACTATGGGGATGCTGCAACAGTCGTAAGTATGAAAAATGGTCATAAGTCACTTTTTTCAGTGCTATTGTAACTTTGAATGGTCACTCCATGCAAGCAAAGTACCAGCAAAGGAGGGGAAAAAACTCCAGAGAAGTTCCAGAGACAGGAAGTCCAGTCCTGCCAAGAATGTAATAAGGGTTAACAGAGAGGCAATTTCTGTAAGCAACACCAGAATGTTTCCTTCCTGCCTTCCTTACAGGATTAGACCAGTAATTTCTTCTAACAACCAGTTCTACGAACTGCCTAGGATGTTAGCAACCGGTTCTAGAGAATAGGTGCGAACTGGTAGAATCCCACCCCTGGTGGTAACCCCTGAGCAGTGATGGGATTCAAAAATTTTTTACTACCACTTCTCTGGGCATGGCTTGGTGGGCGTGGCCATATGACTGACTGGGTGTGGCTTTTTTTTTTTTGCTTTTTTGCTTTTTTGCTGTCCCCACTCATTTTTGGGAGCTTCCTAGCCTCAGAGGAGCCTCTAGGGGCGGCGTTTTTTCTCCCCGATGGCTCCTCTTGGGCTCTGGGGGACAAAAAATGGAGGAGGGTGCTCCAGTTTTTGCCTTCCTGGGCAAAAAATTCTCCTCAGCAAGGGGAATCCCAGCACAGCTGATCTATGCACAGCTGATTTTTTTAGGAGGGAAAAAAAAAAGAAATATCTTAGGCAAATGTCAGGTAGGCGGGTAAGCGAGCATCGGGCGGGAAGGCGACCAGATCGGGGGCATGGCCAGCCAGAACTTACTTCCGGTTCAGCCACCGATGCCAAATTCTTGCTACCGGTTTGCACGATGCGGTGCAAACCGGCTGAATGCCACCACTGCCCCTGAGATATTGGAAAACTGCTATTGTGTCACCCCAGTCCTTCTTTTCATTAAACTAGACATACACAGTTCCTGCAACCATTCTTCATATGTTTTTAGCCTCCAGTCCCTTAATCATCTTGGTTGCTCTTCTCTGCACTCTTTCTGGAGTCTCAACATTTTTCCATGTCTATACTCCAATATTAACGTCTGGTTCTGAGCAATATTGAATGTTAGAAATGTATTGTTCCTATTTTTAAATGTAGACTCTATAATTCATATTTCCCTCTTTGTCACCTTCCCAATCAGTTCTGGTGCAAATAAGAATGAATTGACTGTTTAAATAGCCTTGAATTTCTACAACAAGGAAAAAAAAACTATCCTGAAGTTTCATAGGAAATTGAGCTGTCACTTGGTTTAATAAATAGTAGACTGTTATCTTTCTTGGCACCTTAAAGTAAACTCAGAAAGTCAAGGAGTTCAAGGTTATAAATCTGTAGCAGTTGTAAATTTCTCAAAGAAATTTCATTTTTCAATTCCGGTTTTTCAAGTTTGATTCAAATAATGTCAAGTCTAATGGAACTGAACCCATGATTTGAAGGAAAAGAGAAGTTGTAATGCAGTCCAAGCAAGATATCCAGATTTCCAATTTGAATGTTGTAGTTTAAAGCAAGATCCAGACTTGGGCTACGAGAAAGTTATTCTATGGTTATACAGAGAATTAGGCTCTGTTTGAATATAATTAAAGCTGATCAACTCTACTGAATTTCAGAGCCAGGCTACTTAAGGCATTAATCAAGTCCTGAATTAATCAACCTATGACAAGCATTATTCCATGTAAAGATAGGATCCATAAATGAAGGTAGCTATGTTTCTATGGGTGGGATGGAAGAATTCAGAGCTGAATTCTCCACGGACAGGCTCAAAAACAGGAGGACATCATTCTGTCCTTCTGGTTCAAAGACGTGGTCTTTTTACATCTATTCTGCTAAATGTCTCACCGTGGTCTTCTTCTGTCCTTCTGGTTCAAAGGCTTGGTCCTTCTGTGTCTACTCTGCTAAATGTCTCACCATTTTCTTCCTTCTCAAAGGAGGCTTCCAGGAGAGTTCTTCAGACATTTTATATACGTATACATTTTTTTTTCCCTCTCTCCATTAATCTTCCCAGCCTCTCATACATTTTTCCTCTTCACTGAAGAATTGGCTTGTCTAAGAGTTTGTGGTTGCTATTTACCAGAAGCCCAGTTTCTAACTATGAAATATCATTCAACTGACTTAGCGAGTTTATTGGCAATTTATTTAATAAAAAAGAGCTAAAATAATTGAGGCTGGAATACAATTCATTATTCATTTAAAACATTTCTATCCCCTGGCTCAAAGAATCCAGGAGAGCAACCTTTCGATAAAACTCATGAAATAATAATCATAGCATAAATGTTAAAATAGTGGTATAAAAATAAGGAAAAGATAAAATATATATCTGGATTCACATATGCTATTCTTTTGTTCTGACTCTTGACATTTAGCCATTATTAAGTTTACACAAGATTTGGAAAGAGGGAGGGAAGGGAAGGAAGGAGCTTAGAAGAGAAAGGGAGAGATAAAAGGGAAAGGAGAAAGGGAAGGAAAGGGAAGAAAGGGAAAAAGGAAAGGAAAGGATATAAAAGGGAAAGGAAAGGAAAAAGGAAAGGATAGAATCAGGAAAGGAAAGGAAAGAGGATGTGTTGATAATGCAATAAAATGGAAAGTTGAAAAAAAAATAGTGCTGGAGGATAATTGTGTTTTGATTCTCTACATATCTGCGTTGCTTATCTATACATTTTTAGCAACAAACATTGCATCCAAACTCAAATTTCCTAACAGAAATGAGACCAGCCTTCAGATCAGCACAGAATGTCCAGTCTTTTCATTTCATCTCAAGCCTGCAGCCTTTTTCTGTTTTTTCTTATCCCAAATAAAATCACACTTCAAGTTTAGATTTTGGCATCTCTCCTTCTGTCCACCGGTGTTCAGAGCTGCCAATGCCTATTAATTTCTGTCAGTATCTTTTATAATCAAGACCTGAAGAGAGGATGCAAGCTGATGAATTGCTAAAATGCACGAGTGAGAGAAAAGGATTATTCTGAGATTTTTTTTCCATATGGCGATATTCTACTATTAGCTTATTATTAGATTAGCTCCTGCGCCATGTTCAGATCTTAATCCAAAGACTCAATCAATCAACAAAGACTTAATCACTCACTCACTCACTCAATCAATGAAGACTTGAGATCAATCTTGAGATTTGGCAGGGATGGGTCCTATCCTTGTTACAAACTTGATGATGATTCTCTGAACTTCATGTGTACATCTAACCAAGATTTGGTTTACGCTACAAGAGAAGTATTTTCTTCTTGCCTTTATGTTGGATGTTTCTCTCTCTCTCTCTCTCTCTGAATTCCCTGCTACATTTGGCATTCTTCTCTTCTCTCACTTCCATAATGTCATCTTTTGACAGCAAATCCAGCCTACAGCATAATCAAAAGAACAGCCTGAAAGGTATTATCAGGACAGCAAGTTGCTTCTACAATGAGGCTGTTTCTACGGAAACCACTGTTTCTAATTATGGTGGGCCTTTCTGACAGCTCATGCAAAATGACACATTACTTTGGAGGTGTGCATCAAGCTGCACATGTTCTTGACGTCTTCTCTGGTTAGTGCTCAATTACCAGTTCCCACAACAATTTTTTTGAGGCTCTTATGATATGATGATATGATGAAGATGATATTTGTATGATGAAACTTTTGCTATACACCAGAGGTGGTATTCAGCAGGGTCTGACCAGTTCTGGAGAACCGATAATGGAAATTTGGAATAATTTGAAGAACCGGCAAATCCCACCTCTGACTGAAGATTTTACAGGATCCTTCCCCTGCCATGCCCACCAAGCCACACCCACAGAACCAGTAGTAAAAAAAATTGAATTCCACCACTGCTATACATGCTAAACTAGCATGTAAACTGCTATACATGCTATACATGAATGCAAGTAGCATTCCATGTATTACAACCAGAAGTATGTAGCAAAGGGTTCAAGTGGGAATATGCGCTAAATGTGTTCGTAAATTCCAAATTCTACTACAAAATACAGTAAATCTGTCAACTTGTCTTCAAATCCCAGAGAGTTCATTGCAGCTTGCTTCGAATTAAATGGGTAAAAGATGGGTATTAAATGGGTAAATTAAATGGGTAAAAGATTATATTCTAAAATCCAACTTATGGGTATGATTTTTCTTAGCAAATCCATCTCACTGTACATAAATAAAGGATCTTTCTTAATTGAAAAGCAGACTCAGAATCCAAGCAAATATAGAAATGCATTTTCCTTTGCAAACCAGTCTCCCGGTCTTCATCTTTGCCATTTATTTGGCAGGTCAATTTCTTGTAATCATTTTTACCTCAATCAGATATTAAAATGTATAAGCAATTACAAGAATAAAGAAGATTAATTGCAAAAGCAATTATAACAGAGCAGCTGGGTGAGCAATTACTGAATCTTGCATAATTAGATCAGTAACTCACAGCAATTGCAAATAAATCAGATTTTTTTCAGGCCCCAGCCCCTCTCTTCTAGATTGGTGCAATGGGTCCCAAGTTGCAATCATTCTTCTGCATTTTGCAGCCTTCTGACTTGGGCAACTAATCAAACCATAATTGGTCATTTACCTGACAAGCCAAGCAGATTATTTGAGCTGCACAGCACTAGGACAATTTAATTTATCATCATGTATGTGGAGGCATGTCTCCTGAGATATTTGGTGCATAATGAGATGTTCTTTATCAGGTCACAATTATCCAATCCTTTCAAATACTTCATCAGAATTACCTTTCCGAGAAAGGATATATCTTAAATAATATAATGAGGATCTGTAGTATATGTCAGTTGATTCCTTCAGGAGATTCCCCTGGACTCTCCAAGAGGCCTTGTTAAAATTCTGCAAGCTTTTGTCTACACATGCCCAAATCCAGTGGTGGTATTCAAATTTTTTTATTACCAGTTCTGTGGGCATGGCTTGGTAGGTGTGGCTGATTGTTTCACCGGTTCCATGTCTCTGGCTTTGATAGTAATATAAATAATAGAAGAACAGGCTTTTGTTAAGGATGCTTGTTGTTTGAACTCCCAAGAAGGTGCTGTGTTGAGAAATAATTGGGTTGTGGGTAAGAAAGATGAAACTTGAGAAGATGATGCAGGAAGGGATATATCAAGAATGGGCATGACCTAACAGAGGGACAGCCGCTGCCGTTTCCAGTTCTTCTCTTTGAGGCCCATGGAAGTGATGGCCCCAATTTGAGGGAAAGAAAACTGTGTATGTAGGTGAGGACAATGAATGTTACTACAATATGTACTTTGCGTCTATCAATAGTAAAGGCAAAGCTATTCCAGGCATGGAAATAAGAGCAGGAAACTGCAAAATGTGCCGAAACAAATGCTTTGCACGAGACATGATTTCCAGATAAAATTCCTGATCATGCCATAATAAATATTCAACTTGGAGTATGGTGAAATCTACAACTTCAAGATGGAGCTGTATCTTGATTCGGCCTTCATTTTAAAAACAATTATAGGTAAAATGTAAAGGTTCCCCTCGCACATATGTGCTAGTCATTTTCGGCTCTAGGGGGCTGTGCTCATCTCTGTTACAAAGCCAAAGAGCCAGCGTTGTCCGAAGACGACTCCGTGATCATGTGGCCGGCATGACTAAATGTCAAAGGCACATGGAACACTGTAACTTTCCCACCAAAGTGGCCCCTGTATTTCTACTTGCATTTTTACGTGCTTTCGAACTGCTAGGTTGGCAGGAGCTGGGACAAGTAACAGGAGCTCACTCCATTATGTGGTGCTAGGGATTCGAACCACTAAACTGCCGACCTTTCTGATCGACAAGCTCAGCATCTTAGCCACTGAGCCATCACACCCCCATTAAAAACAATTACACCAGCAAGATTATAACAGCTACTTTCAGAATACTTTGGTCCAATTCTGCACCAATTCACATTTTCTGCAACCCAAAATGCAGTGCCAGTAAATTTGCAACATTCTTTGCAAATGAAATAGGGTTGACATGATAGCAATGTTCCAATATTTGAGGGATTGCCATAAAGAAGAGGGGCGGGGGGAGGGATCAACCTATTCCTCAAAACACCTGGAGACAGGACAAGAAGCAACGGATGGAGACTAAGCAAGGAGAGATTCAACCTGGAACTAAGGAGAAATTTCCTGAAATTAAGAACAATTAGTCAGCGGAACAGCTGGCCTCCAGAAGTTGTGAATGCTCCAACACTGGGAGCTTCTAAGAAGAGATTGGACAACCATTTGTCTGAAGTGGTGTAGGGTTTCCTGCCTTATCAGAAAGACCTTAGCAGGTCTTCTTTGGACTAGAAGACCTCCAAAGTCCCTTTCAACTCTTTTATTCTGTCTTAGGTCTGAGTTCAGCCTTCCATATTGCATGTATCTTCTAAGGGCTCAGTCAGTGTTGGCAGCTTCATATGAAAAGTAGCTGGACATTAGGTCATACAGAGCGAGATTCCTTTAATGCTCATTTAGAGACCTGTGCTGTAGGTAACTCATTCTGACTGAATAGAGAGAGAGAGTTGGAGTCCCAGCTGACTGGAGCAAATGCCTTCGGTTTTCTGTAGATGATGGTCTTTTGCACTATACCTGGATTATGTTTTCCACCTGTTGTTAACCCCAACCCATCATGGCTAACTCATAAATAGGCTTAATAGAAATGCAGGTTATGAAACCCAAAGTTGATTCAATATTTCTGACTGGAGCCATTTCAGACTTTGAAAAAAAAAATGGTCCCTTGTGTATAAAACCTTAGAAATAGCAGCCTGGAACCTCATTGGGCTCCTTTTGGGTCCCTGGTTTGCTGAATTGTTTTCCTGGCTATTATTATTTATCTTCTGTAAATAGTTTTGCAGGGGTCCCTGTTACCTCTTAAATGTCAGAGGGAAGAAAGAAGCTGTCCCTTGGTCCCTATCCAAGTGTATGATTCCAAATAAAAATTAATTCTGGGGGAACTTCATTAATCTACCTCCTGGGTCTCTGAAGATGGTCATTTCCATAAGCAGAAATTACCTTGTTTAAAGCAGTTCATTTCCTCGCTAACAGGCTATCGGTGAGCAGCTCCTCCTCCTCTTCTATGGGAGTGAGCAGTAATGGCGCTGATAACTATTTCCACTCTGCAAACCATGCTGAGCAAACCTTCCGTAAGATGGAGAACTACCTGCAGCAGAAGCAGCTGTGCGATGTCCTTCTCATTGCTGGAGACCACAAGATCCCTGCTCACAGGTACCACCTTTTTGTCCCCGTTCTTTTCATATTTCAGAGGAAACATCAATCAGCCTGGATAATATGGAATTAAGATTGCTGTACAAGTTTTGGAAATGGATGAGAGACACTGCAAATCTCACAAAATCTGATTAGGGTCACATTCTGCCAAGCGTAAGCAACTAGATCCACGTGTGAAAGATTCAAGTTCTTCAAACACTTTATTGTGTTCTACCTATTATACATGAATCTTCTCAGACAGCTTGCCTTCCCTCTCTCATCTTCCTCTCTCCCTCCCTCTCTCCCTCTCTCTCTCTCTCTCTCTCTCTCACACACACACACACACACACACAAACCTCTCTCTCTCTCTCTCACCAAACACAGCTCTCTCTAACCTATCTATCTCTATCATTTATCTATCGTCTATGTGTTCATCTATATCTATCCATTTGTATCTTTCTATCCATCTCTCTCTTTCTCTCTCCATCCATCCATCTCCATCTATCTATCTATCTATCTATCTATCTATCTATCTATCTATCTATCTATCTATCTATCTATCTATCTAT
>BLBF01000058.1:6324256-6373733 GCA_015471245.1 Laticauda colubrina
GCAATCATAGTTTCTTTAACTTGTTCTTCCTCTAGCTTAATTCCCAATAAATAACCATATAACTTTTTAATCACTTTCTCATCAGTACCCATCAATATCTTATCTAAATCAGTCTGTTTATCATAGAATCCTTCCGTTTTAAAATCTTCAAGATATCTTGAGTGTATTTGCGCATATGAAAACCAATTCATCCTTATACCTTGTTCCTCTAAATTTTGGATTGTTTTAAGTCCACCCTTTTCATCCAACAGTTCCCCATATCTAACTGTTTGTTCCTTTTTATAGATCATAGGATAGGAAAATGCTTCAATAGTCGATAACCAAATTGGAATTTTCAAATAACATTGTTTTTTTATCTTCTCCCAATTTAACCACAAAGACTCCCGTATATAATGTCTTCTGAAATACCCCTGTGTTTTAGTTCCCTTGTACCATAAAAAAGCATGCCAGCCCAACAATAAATCATGTCCTTCTAATGTCAACAATCTATGTTTTCTTAATGTTATCCATTCTTTGACCCACATCAAACTTGCAGCTTGATAATACAGTTCCCAATTAGGCAGGCCAAAACCTCCTCTATTTCTAGCATCTTGCAAAAGTTTTAACTTTATTCTCGCTTTTTTACCTTGCCATATAAACTTCAACATAGTTTTATTTAAATCTTCAAAATAGTCTTTTCCAAGTCTAATTGGTATTGTTTGAAAGAGAAATAAAATTCTAGGTAAAATATTCATCTTAATTGTTGAAATTCTCCCTATTAATGACAATTGTAAATTTTCCCATTTCTTCAAATCTGTAATTATCTGTTGTTTAAGTTTAATATAATTATTCTCTTTTAATGTGCTACATCTTGCTGTCAAATATATCCCCAGATACTTAACCTTGTTTGTAATTTGAATTTTCAAAAGATCTGTCAGTTCTTCTCTTTGTCTCAACAACATATTTTTTGTCAAAATCTTTGTTTTATCTTTATTTATTTTCAAGCCAGCCATCTCACCATATGTCTCTACCTTTTCCAATAACTTTGGAGCGGTTTCTAACGGGTCTTCCAGAATAAAAGCTAAATCATCAGCAAAAGCTTGTAGTTTAAATTCTTCCTTTTTAATTTTCATTCCTTTTATATTTTTGTCATCTCTAATATTTCTATTCAACACTTCCAAAGTTAATACGAATAACAAAGGAGATAGGGGACATCCTTGTCTTGTACCTCTTCTTATATTAATAAGATCTGTAAATTCTCCCTCCATCATTACCTTTGCTGTCTGTTTATTATATATGGCTTCTATTGCTTGAATAAATTTTCTGGCAAAGCCCATCTGTTCCAATAATAATAACATAAATCTCCAGTTCACGTTGTCAAATGCTTTTTGAGCATCTAGGAATATCAAAGCCATTTGTTTTTCAGGATGAGCCTCATAATATTCCAAGGTATCCAAAATTACTCTCATGTTGTCTCTAATTTGTCTCTTTGGTAGAAATCCATTTTGATCTGGATGGATAAAATTATTTAAATATTTTTTCAGTCTTTCTGCTAAAATTGAAGCAAAGATTTTATAATCTGCATTCAATAAGGAAATAGGTCTATAGTTCTTAATTTGCAATGGGTCAGCCTCTTCCTTTAAAATAAGAGTAATATAAGCCTCTGACCATGTTTTGGGTATCATCTTTTTTAACATAACTTCATTCATAATTTCTAACAATGGAGTGTTCAATGATTCTTGAAATTTTTTATAGAATTCTGCCGGAAGCCCATCTGGACCTGGTGCTTTCCCATTATTTTGTCTTTTAAATGCTTCATTTAGTTCCATCATTGTTATATTGCTTTCTAACATTTCTTCAGTCTCTTCAGGTATCTTCGGTAAGTTAACATTCTGTAAATACTGTTTAATTTTTTTCTCATCAATATTCTCTTGATTATATAGTTGTCCATAATAATCTCGAATAATTTCCTTTTTCTCCTTATTACCACAACAAACTTGACCTTGATCATCTATTAGTTTCAATATTTTTCTTGATTCCTTCTCCTTTCTCAGTTTATATGCTAGCCATCTACCTGGTTTATTTGCGTCTTCAAAATAATTCTGTTTAGAATTTCTAATTTTCTGTGCCAGTTCTTCTTTCTCTATTAATTCCATTTTATGCTTAATTACATCCAATTTCAATTTAATATCTTTTTTCTGTGGTATTTTCTGTAATTCTTTTTCAAGTCTTATATATTCATCTTCCAAGGCCTTAGAGGTTTGTCTTTTTCTAATATTCTTTTTTCTTGTATAGTCTATTATCAAACCTCTTACATATGCCTTCATTGTATCCCAAACATTCTGTATTGAGGTATCTTCTTTTTTATTTTCTTTAAAAAAAAAGACCAATTCCTTCTCCATCCATTGTATAAAATCTTTCTCCTTTAAAATGGTATTGTTTAATGTCCATCTCGATCTTTTTCTTTGTCCCTTCCATTTAATTGTCATTGGACTATGATCTGCCCAAGTACTTATTTCAATATTTGTTTCTTGAATAGTAGATATTAGTTCTGTTGAGATCCAAATCATATCTAACCTGGACCATGATAAATGTCTATTAGAATAAAAAGTATATTGTTTAGTTTTAACATTTCTTTCTCTCCAAATATCTTTTAAGGTTAATTCATCTGTCATTTTAAAAAAAGATTTAGGGAGAATCTTTCTATTTTGTTTTGTTGTTGTTGTTATATAGTCCAATTTATTGTCCACAATTCCATTAAAATCTCCCATCATGATTATGTTAACATAGTCCAGTCTAATTATTTCCATATGTAGTTTTTTATAAAACTCTTCTTGTTTATCATTCGGAGCATAAATTGCAATCAAGAGTATTTTTTTATTATTATCCATTATTTCCACCATTAATACTCTTCCATCTTCATCCGTGTAGATCAGTTTTGCTAGAATATCTTCTTTAATGTAGAGAACCACTCCTCTTTTCTTACATTGAATCAAAGAAGTAAATATTTTCCCTAATTTTGGCTGTACTAACAAATGCTCATGTTGCTTTTTAATATGAACTTCTTGTAAGCAAATTATATCAAATTTTAATTTCTCTAATTTGTGAAAAGTTTTCCTTCTTTTAACAGCTGAGTTAAGTCCATTTATATTCATTGTAATCAATTTTTTTTCTTCCATGATTATGCTTTATATTTAGGTCTAACAGCTCTCGTAGCTCTCACTTCACGTTGTTCTTTACTGTCTACCTGTCCACCTGCAACTCCTTTCTCTTTTTCAATCTCCAGTTGTTCCTCCAGAAGCTCAATTAATGAGATCTCTTTCTCTGCCACCTCTTTTTTTCTTCCAAAAAATTCTGCATAAAAAAGTTCTGCTTTTTCAATCGAGTCAATTCTATGTCTCTGCTCTTGCCACGTAAAAATTAGTCCTTCTGGTATCAGCCATCTGTAGTTCACTTCATTTTCCAGTAGCACTTTGGTCAAAAATCGATATTCTCTTCTCATCTCTCTCACTCTTCTAGGTATTTGTTTTAAAACTACAATCTCTTTATTTTTATATTTCAATGCTTTTTCTCTTGCCACTTGTAATATTTGTGTTCTGATGGATTTTTTAGTAAATCTAATATGTACTTCCTTTGGTAGTTTATTTCTCATCGCATATCTTGTATAAACTCGGTATATCTCATCTACTCCGTCCATCATTTTTTCCTCAGTAATTTCCAGAAGATCTGCCAATATTTCTATCATTATCACAGCCAAGTTTTCTCCTTTTTCCTCTTCTATATTTTGAAATCTAAGATAAAATTCTGATCTTTCCATCTCCCACCTCAACATCCCATTTTTTTCTTGTTCTATCACTGTTAATCTAGTGTCAATATTTCCAATCTTCTCCTCTCTTTGTTTTCCTTCTTCCTCAATTTTTTGGAATCTCTCCTCATATTTTCCCATCATTTGTTTAAAATTTTCATCAGATTTCTCTATTTTTTTGTCCATGGTATCTATTTTTATCTTAATATCTTGAATTCCTTGCATAATCATCTGTAAATTTACTTTTTCTTGTTCCTTATCTTGCTTCAACGTTGTCTGAATTGAAAGTTGTCCTTCAAGTGGTGGGGAAGCAGAGGTAGAAGCAAAAACGCCGAATGATTTTGGCTTCCTGCTCATTTTAATATTTCCAAGTCTTCAAGCTCTCTTTGACTTTAAATCCAGCTGGTATAGTAACCAAATATAGTCCAAAAAATCAAAAAGAAAAAGAAAAAATCCAATATTAAAAAGCCCAAAGCCAAAAAAGAAAAAAGGAAAAAGGAAAAAGAAAGGTCTTCAGGTTCTTCTAGACCCTAATCCAATTAAAATAGATGGAAGAAGCAAAGAAAGAGAAGAAAAAAGAAAAAACTCTGAGGCTTTCCCTTTGAAATAAAAAGCAAAAATGCTAGAGTTAAAATTAACCAAAAAGGCTGGCGAGTAGGTGTTTCAAAAGTATATATATATATATATATATACACTGTACACTGCACTTTATTTCTTTATCCAAGGCTCTTATTATGACTGTCTTCTCCAGCAGCTTCAAAGCCAAACCTCAAATGTTGAGATATTGATAAGAGTCCAAGAGAGCACCTGTAATAATATTTTACTGTATTCTCCCTCTATCTTATCACATTAAAATGTCCTTGAAAAGAAGTGCTTTTCTCCCCAATTCAAATAAAATATTTTCAAGCCTCTAGTTGGCAGTGTTACAGCATCTCTAAATACTCTTTCCCCCCCCAGCCAAAAGAAAAAATGTTTATAAAGAACTCAAACAAAAGAAAAAGATAGTCAAAGGGAGCCTCTATCCTAAAAAGAAAGTTAAAAAGATAAAAAATAAAAATCAAGTGAAAAATAAAAATATATATAAGAGAAAATTCAATCCAGTTACCTACAAAGTCACCTTAAAGTCCTCAAAGAAAATAAGAAAAAAAATAATAATCCAAGTCTCAATTTGACATCACTTAAACGCCGCTCAACCCAGGTTCAGTCAAAAGAAAAATAAAGTCACAGATTTCTTCTTTGTTCAGGATGTCCTTTCAAGTCTTAATCAATTTATAATACAAAGGAATTTCTCACCCAACCGATACACGCTCATTTAAATCCCTTTCTTTCCGGAGTTGTCCCGACTTCAGCAGCTTTGGAGGCTGCCTTTCTGCTTCCAGCAAAAGGGCTTCTCCCGGATCAAACCAGAGATTTTGCGATATCTCTGGGATCCTGGGACTGTGCCCTTCACAATCCCCGTCTCTACGGGACGGTTTAGGTCCGTTAGAACCGACCAGAGGCAAAAATATCAGCTGAGATCTCAGAGCCCCGAGATCGCAGCTGTAACACCGAGACGTAGCTCCGCCTTCTTCAGTTCTCATCATCTTTTAATGACCTCCATAATCCCCTAAATGGTGGAATCTGGGCAAATGAATGGAGCTAACAGAGTGTTTACTGGCCAGATACCCTTCCTATCGCCAGTGCGGAGTTTTGTTCAGCAGATATATTCTCATTGTGCCCAGAGAGATAAATATCTACCTCTACCTAGGATTGAACTCACAGCCTCCTGACTGTGAGGTGAGAGCTCCACCTCTAGACCCCCACACCACTCCTAAGGAGAAAGTTCTGATATTGTGAACAACTAATCAGTGGAACAGCTTGCTTTCAGAAGTTGTGGATGCTCCATCACTGGAGCTTTTTAAAGAAAAGATTGGTCAACATTTGTCTGGGATGGCATAGAATCTTCTGCTCAATCAGGAGTTGGACTAGAAGACCTTCAAAGTCCCTTTCAACTCTGTATTTCTGTTCTTAAATTATGAACATATGTTATTTTATCCAGCAGTATTTTGGAAGAACCTTACTGTGGGGGGAAGATAGGAGAATATCTCTTGTCAGCCATTGTGACTTTTCTAAGGGGTTGTATTTTTTGTTTTTAAAAAGTGGCATTTAAATACCTTTTCTTTGTTGTCTTCTTCAGGAACACTTCACCGAAGTCATCAAGAACCAGGAGTTTCTGTTACTTCCTGCTGGTGAAATTGCTAAGCTGCTTTCCAATGATGACATTAATGTCCCAGATGAGGAATCCATCTTCAAGGCCTTAATGACATGGGTTCAGCATGATTTAGACAATCGGCAACACGAGCTCGGAATGCTTCTGTCTTACATCAGGTTGCCCCTACTTTCCCCGGAGGTAGGTTCGGGGTAGTATGCTAGGAATATTCTCTGAATAGGTTCTTATGCTGGGAAAGATGGAAGGAAAGAGAAGAGGGCAACAAGAAGCAAGGTGGATGGACTTAATGGAAATGAGTGCAGCATTTAAAGAACAGGGGCAGAAGATCAGGTTTCAGATTAACAGAGTTGGAAGGGACCTTGTCGATCATCTAGTCCAACTCCCCGCCCAGGCAGGAGACTTACACCATTTCCGACAAATGGCAGCCCAATCTCTTCTTGAAAGCCTCCAGTGATGAAGCTCCCATGACTTCTGAAAGCGACTTTTGTTCCATGGGTTGATTGTTTTTACTGTCAGAAAATTTCTCCTTATTTCTAGGTTGAATCCTTTTTCAATTTTCATCCATTATTCCTTGTCTGTCCTTCGGGTGCTTTGAAAAAAAGCTTTGCATGTGAAGGTCCAAATAAACTGATTTATTACTATATAACAAATCTTCTCAACTAATGTAAAGCCCCTGCTTGAAGTGAGATAAAGGTCAATGGAATTCAAGGCAGGTTAGACTTAGTCCATTTGTGACTACATAGAGATTCTTGGCTGATCCCTGTTTTAACTTCACCCTAGGTTCGGTCACTCTTTCTCCTACAACAGGTTAGGGATCAATCATCATGGAGAAACTCTATCTATGTGGTTTCTAAGACTAAAAAAATGTCTTGAGGTTAGCTTGCCTTCAGAAGTTGTGGAAGCTTCATCACTGAAAACTTTCAAGAAGAGACTGGACTGTCACCTGTCAGAAATGGTGTAGGGTCTCCTGCTTGAATGGGGTGTGTGTGTTGGACTAGATGACCTACAACGTCACTTCCAACTCTGTTAATCTATTAATCTATTAATTCAGTCAGTTGGTCAATCAATCTATGCTGTGGATATAGAAGGTCTTTGAAATGTTTTGTTCAAGAAGTCATTGAGGAAGGACCCACTACTGGGTTAAGAAAAATGCACATATAGTCCAGACATGCTGTTAAAACCCTATTATTTTTGGTCCCCACCCCACCCCATGATGGAGTTCCACAAATATTTGGTCCATTCTAGGACACTGTATTTTATATAGAGTTCATAGGCACTGCAATAGATCCAGAGAATGCAACTGGAAAACACAATATGGAGTGTTCACTTGGCTTTATCAGACATTTAGGGAGCCCTGTATTTATCTCATCTAGCATCCATTAGCTGCACAATCTGGTTCCTAGTCCAGTTAGCTCTGGAGATAAATAATAGTGTTAATAAGGAATTGCTGATAGAAAGGAATTCCTGATTCTTTCAGTACCAATAATAAGATTATGTTTGCCTCAGCTTTTAGCTGACCTGGAAAACAGCCCCATGTTCACGACTGATCTTCAGTGCCAGAAACTCTTAATGGAAGCCATGAAATACCACCTATTACCGGAAAGGAGATCAATGATGCAAAGCCCACGGACAAAGCCCAGGAAGTCCACTGTTGGTTCACTTTATGCTGTGGGAGGCATGGATGCCACTAAAGGTAACCTCCACTGTTTGATGAAGTGGCTTTTAAGATTGTAGGGAGCTCAGATCAGAATAAATAAGCTCACTTCTATAATAACACTGAGCCGGTTGTATAAAATACAGGATCTGAATACTGTTATGTGGTCTACCAAAGTTGCTTTTAGGATCCCAAGATCCCACAGTGTTTTATTTTTAGAGGTGATGGTTAAGTGGAGATCACAAGGAAGAGGAGGAGGAGGAGAAAGGGAGAAGAAGAGGGAGAGAGAAGGAGAGAGAGAGAGAGAGAGAAGGGGGGGAGAGAGAAAAGGGAGAGGGAGAGAAGTGGGGGAGAGAGTAATAGAGAAAAAGAGGGATAGAAGGGGAGATTTGGATTTCAATTTCCCCTTATAGAAATGTTAACCTCAAACCTACCGCAAACAACCCCAGAAAAGCAGTTTTTGAAACAAGTAGCAGCATTATGTGAAAGCTGTGGCAATAATTGTAAAATTGAATGTTTGCACTGATTTCAAGCATGGTGTTTGGCCACCATATTTCTTTTTATTACACCAGATGAATATTAGTATTATTGAAGAGAGACCAGATCACCAACTTCTAAAATGAAAAACGTGGTGCTTTACACGCTGAAGATTTTTTTTTTTTTTTAAAGGATGGACATGGAGGCTCAGTGGCTAAGACGCTGAGCTTGTCGATCAGAAAGGTCAGCAGTTCCACAGTTCAAATCCCTAGTGCCACGTAACAGAGTGAGCTCCCATTACTTGTCCCAGCTTCTGCCAACCTAGCAGTTTGAAAGTATATAAAAAATGCAAGAAAAAAAATTGAGACCACTTTGGTGGGAAGGGAACAGAGTTCCACATGTTGTTGGTGTTCAGTCATATCAGCCACATGACCACGGAGACGTCTTCAGACAGTGCTGGCTCTTTGGCTTTGTAATGGAGATGAGCACCACCCCCTAGAGCCAGAAACGACTAGCATGTATGTGCAAAAGGAACCTTTACCTTTTTAAATAGGACATCCTATGTCAGGTTGCAGTATTTATTTATTTATTTTATTTTATTTTGTCAAGCGATTATAAGATAACAGGTATAAGTATAAACATAATTATTAATACATGAAATGGATACATATAAGAAAAATAAAAAGAAACAATAGGACAGGAACGGTAGGCACATTGGTGCGCTTATGCACACCTCTTACAGACCTCTTAGAAAATGGGTGAGGTTAATAGTAGACAGTCTAAGGTTAAAGTTTTTGGGGTTTGGGGAAGAAACCACAGAGTCAGGTAGAATATTCCAGACATTGACCACTCTGTTGGTGAAGTCGTATTTCCTGCAATCAAGTTTGGTGCGATTAACCTTGAGTTTGTATTTATTGTGTGCTCTTGTGTTGTTATGGTTGAAGCTGGAGTATGGACATTGCAATGTATGATTTTATATACAATAGTTAGATCTGATCAAAGGCGGCATAGTTCGAGATTTTCTAGGTCTAGAATTTCAAGTCTGGTGGGAAAAGGTATTCTGCTACAAGTAGAGGAGTGTCTTAAGGTTCCCAACTGCTTTTTAAAATCCCAAATACATTCTAATTTTAAAGCATCAAGGAATATGAAAGAATAAGAGTTTTTAGTTTTGTCATATATAACTCTTCCTTCTGAAAAAATGGGAAGAATGTATTTTAGATGTTACTCCCAGGAATGCTTGGAGAATATGATCTTTTGCAAATTCTAGTAGGAATCGATCGATTTGACAACAACCCTATTATATAATTCAGCTTTTCACCAAGTTTTAGAAACATTTCACCGCAATTCTGGGCTCAAGAAAATTAAAAATAAAAATGTAGTATCAATCAATTCAGTTTATTACAGTCTTAGACCAGAGACCAGAGCAAATAAAAACACCCAGGAAATATACAATTAAAAATTCCAGTATAAAATAATAAATTACAGCTAAACTTTGTGATAAAATCCAATGTCAATAATTGACATTGGATTTTATAAAATCCAATGGACTTTAAAAATGGACTCTTATGATAAAATCCAGTGTCAATTATACATGGTCTAACTTTACTAAAAATTACAATCCATAAACCGTGTGGCCCTTTTAATACTAAAAGGAAAAAGTGGTATTAAATTATTTAAATTTTCACATGCTTTTCATGCATTTTTGATGCAGATTTTAAAATAAGGAAAGCATCTTTTAGAGCAATTGCTTTAGTCTGATGGAAATCCTTATGCATACTTTTTTGTGGGATGCAATACAGGAAGCCCTTGACATACAACAATTCATTTAATGACCATTCAAAGTTATAACAGCAGTGAAAAAAGTAACTTATGATGATTTGTCATACTTACAACCTTTGCAGCATCCCTTTAGGTCACATGGTCAAAATTCAGATGCTTTGTAACTGGTTCACATTTATGACGGTTGCTGTGTCACAGAGTCAATCTTCTGAGAAGCCAAGTCAATGGGGAAGCCAGATTTACTTAACGACCAGGTGACTAACTTAACCACGGCAGTGATTTCTTTAACAATTTTGGGCTGAGTTGTGATCATAGGTCAAGGACGACGTGTATCATCTTCTTTTAATGACCCTAAAATCACTTGCGGGGTGGAGTCTGGACAACTGAATGAGCTGAGTGTTGACTGGCCAGATTCCCTCCCTGTTGCCAATGCAGAGTTATATTCAGCAGATAGATTATCAACGTGCCTGGAGAGAGAAATATCTGCTTTTACCTATGATAGAACTCACAGCCTCCTGATTCTGAGGTGAGAGCTCCACCTCTAGGCCACTGCACCAGTCAAGGACTACCTGTATATATACATATACCTGTATATGCAGACTAAATTAATGCACTATTCTTTTAATGATTAAGCCATTAAAATTAAATCAGCCGATTGAGGAATTGCCGTAGGAATGTGATTTTTAGGCTGCTTTTCTATTTGCGTTTCCAACAGGCACCACCACCATTGAGAAATATGACTTGAGAACCAACAGCTGGAT
This sequence comes from Laticauda colubrina, assembly GCA_015471245.1. Taxonomy (NCBI): domain Eukaryota; kingdom Metazoa; phylum Chordata; class Lepidosauria; order Squamata; family Elapidae; genus Laticauda; species Laticauda colubrina. The sequence goes on from BLBF01000058.1 coordinate 6,334,921, forward strand.
ACAAATTGGGACGATGAATGGAAGGCGGCTGCAGTTTGGAGTTGCTGTGATTGACAACAAACTCTACGTGGTGGGAGGAAGGGATGGCTTGAGGACATCCAATACCGTTGAATGTTTCAACCCAATAACTAAAGTCTGGACTGTGATGCCCCCTATGTCAACCCATAGGCATGGCTTAGGTAGGATAGACAGAACTGTGATTCATGAAGGAGTAGAGTGAGATATATGCAGGTAGAACTCCACTTACAACCATTCATTTAATGGCTGAAATTACAACCCTGAAAAAAGTGGTTTTCACACTTATGATTATTGCAGCTTCCCTTGGGTCACATGAGAAAAAGTATTGGCACTTGGGAACTGGCATGTATTTGTGATGGTTGTAACATCCTGTGTCACCTGATCATCATTTGTGACCTTCCCAGTTGGCTCCGAACAAGCTAATGGGGAAAACTGGATTTGCTAAGGGAATCCATGATCCCAGGTGTGATTTTAAGTTCAGGACTACATTTCTGTGTGTGTTTGTGTGTGTGTGTGTGTGCATGCGTGTGTGTGTGTGTGAGAGAGAGAGACAGAGAGAGACAGAGACAGAGAGACAGAGACAGACACACACAGAGAGAGACAGAGGGAGACACAGAGACAGAGAGAGAGAGAGAGAGAGAGACAAAGAGAGTAGAGAGAGACACACAGAGAGAGTCAGAGACAGAGAGTAGAGAGAGACAGACAGACACACACACAGAGAGACAGAGACAGAGAGTCAGAGACAGAGAGACAGAGAGAGACAGAGAGACAGAGAGTAGAGAGAGACAGACAGACACACACAGAGAGAGACAGAGAGAGAGACAGAGAGAGAGAGAGAGAGACAGAGAGTAGAGAGAGACAGACAGACAGACACACACAGAGACAGAGAGAGAGACAGATAGAGAGAGACAGACACACACAGAGAGAGACAGAGAGAGAGAGAGACACAGAGGGAGACACACACACACACACACACACACACACACAGAGAGTAGAGAGAGAGAGTAGAGAGAGACACACAGAGAGAGTCAGAGACAGAGAGAGAGAGACAGACACACACACAGAGAGACAGAGACAGAGAGACAGGGAGAGAGAGACAGAGGGAGACACAGAGACAGAGAGACAGAGAGAAACAGAGAAAGAGACAGAGAGACATACAGCAATCAAGCTTCAGATTCTGACTTCTGAATTGGTAGACACTTCAGTTATTCAAGCAGGCCTGAATGTACTGAGGTAAGCTTACAGGAAAAATCAGAAATCAGCAAGAATTCATAATATTTACAGCAGAAAGTCAGGAAGCTGTCATCCAAATAATTTCATAAGTGAAGTGCTCCAAGAGTTAACCTCCTTATAAAAAGGTGATTCACCCCTCCTTGTGTTTCTTATCCTTACCACCTCATGCTATCAGCTCCTTCTTTTGAGTGGACGGTCAAATTTCTTCTTCGTTTTAATGGACCACGTGAGAACTACATGTGTCATCGCTGACTGGCCATTCAAATAATTAAGAATAATTTAAGACATTGACTTGGAACTGGCGAATAGTTAAGATGCGTGTTGTTCAGTATTGTAGACTTCTTGATGACTTCTTGGTTGGTAATGAAGGCTGCAGAGATATTAAACAAATGTCCTTGCTTTTCTAAACCCAATATTATCTGTTGACCTGTCGTGCACATTTCATCCTCAGGGGTGGCAATGCTTGAAGGACCCATGTATGCTGTTGGGGGCCATGATGGATGGAGTTACCTAAACACAGTTGAACGATGGGACCCTCAGGCTCGGCAGTGGAATTATGTGGCAAGCATGTCAACTCCAAGGAGTACTGTGGGAGTTGCAGCTTTGAATAGCAAGTATGTCTGGCGAGTTTTCTCTTTAATCACCAATGCATAGGCTGTTCTTATGTTTAATATCCCTTGAAACAGTCCTCCTCTGAGGGCATCCTTTCCTCATTGCACTTATTATTCTGCTGAAGCACTCCTCCAGGTGAAATGGAGGAAATTCTTATTGACCAAGGAAATGTTTAGATTTCTGTATTTTTTCTAGGGTTCCCTTCTTCTAAATTTCTCCTTTCCTCTTGCGTAGAACAGCGAGTAGCTCACTAAAGTGCTCCTCCCTTGCTTCATCAAGGATGTAGAAAGGGTAGAAGAGCTTTGGATCCATTGGATCAGATGTTCCTCCCACCTCAGTCTAAACCAGTCTGGAGAACTGGGAGATTTTGAGTTTAATAAAACAGGAAGGGAATCCAACATTGACTTTTACATCTGATGTTGTAGACCTATTTTTTTAAATCCATGAATGTTAAATCCATGATCCTCATTGACCCCTGAATGCCCATTCTCCTGTAACATAAAACAAATTGCCTAACTTTATAGTACAGGTATCATCTGGATAATATGGAAACAAGGATGTTTGAGATGAATATTGAATGTAAGGCATTATGGTTAGACCTTTTGGCATTTAAAATTTTGCAAATTCAATGTTGGTATTTCTGGGCAGGCTGAAGCAGAGTCCCCTCTGACATCTAGCAGAAACTCTGCCCATCTGTGACTATCCCAGATCAAAAAAAGGTCTATTGTACTCTTTAGTACAGCTAATATCAGGTGCAAAGTATCTGGGTCATATATTAAGTTCCAGTTCAGAAGATGTATTGCTCAACCCTACACACAAAAATCTAGTCAACTAAAGTTCAATATTAAATTGTTCAATATAGGGGGTCAATGGATTTCAAGAGGGATTGGATTTAGACCATTTGTAGAAACATAAGGATTCCAGGCTGATGATTCATTTAATTCTGCCTCCAGTTCTGCCTTATCTTTTTCTACAATTAACTTGATCTGTGTTGTCCTCGTGCAATTTATTACCATAGGTTGTATGCAGTTGGAGGGCGTGATGGAAGCTCCTGCTTGAAATCCATGGAGTGCTTTGATCCCCACACGAACAAATGGAGCATCTGTAATCCAATGTCCAAAAGACGCGGAGGAGTCGGTGTGGCAACCTACAATGGGTTTCTCTATGCTGTGGGAGGCCACGATGCCCCTGCTTCAAATCACTGTTCTCGGCTCTCTGATTGCGTAGAAAGGTATGAGTTAAAGATAGAAAAATATAGGTGTGAGATTAGGATTGGGCCAGGGGTGGCGTTCAGCTGTTTTTGACTGGCTCTCCCGAACCAGTAGAGGAAATTTTGAATAGTTCAGAGAACCAGTTGGTCCTGCCCCCAATCTATTCTCCACCTCTCAAGTCCCAGCTGATTGGCTGGGTCTTCTTTTGCTGCCCTGCACAGGAGAACGGAGCTGGAAAGAAGGTTTGTGGGGTGGGGAAAGAATGGAGATTTTGCAGTATCTTTCCCCTGCCATACCCACCAAGCCATGCTCACCGATAGTAAAAAAATTTGAATCCCACCACTGGATTGGGCTACGTGACGTGTCTGTTAGATCTCAACCAATACTGTCCTTATTAAACTTCTAAATAAATTTATAGTTTAATGAAGCCATGGTCCAGCTGGGCAACATTCAAGGGAGTAGAAAATGAGAAAAACTATCCCATAGTACCAAATTTATGTATCATTCCTTAAAACAAAGCCAATGGTTTGATATGAAATGAATTGTCCTCTTCTATCTCCTATACTTAAGTCTTGATTAGCTAACTTTAAATAGTGGCTTTGCTATAATACATTCTCACTCCTTTCAAGAGTTCAGAAAGATTCCGAAATTGGAAATGATTAAAATTTGCGAATGTGTTAAATTAATGGGTGACATGAGCAAATCATTGCTAAGCTACTCCATATCACTAAATGCGATTATGATTTAGAGCAGCTCAATAAGAGAATTTTTCTTGGGCATTTATCAGGCATTTATAAATGTTCTTGGGCATTTATCAGGCATCTTTCAAGTACAAATAGCCAAAGGAACATTTTGTCTTGCTACCCCATTTTTGCCATTTTGCATCATAGGATATAACTAGCAACATTCTAGATCACAACTAGGCTATTAGTCTGGAAAGCCCTCTAGTGATTGAAAAAGAAATAACCAGATATCCTATTTTTTTTTCTCCTCTGTTAAATTAAAAGTACAGGAAGTCTTGGACTTATGACCAATATTGAGCCCAAAATCCCTGTTGTTAAGTGAGACATGTGTTAAATGAGTTTTGCATTCCTTTTATGACCTTTCTTGCCACAATTGTTCAGTGAATCATTTTGGTTGTTAAGTGAATCTGGCTACCTCATAGACATTGCTTGTCAGAAGGTTGCAAAAGGGAATCACGTGACATACAGCAACGGTTATAAGTAGGAACCTATTGCCAAGAGTCTGAATTTAAAAATAAAATAAAATAAATTAAATATAACATTTGAAAAACATTGAATGTGGTGGAGTTGTTTTGACATAACTTTTTGTTATAATTCTAGTGAAATATAGTAGTATATAAATCTTATATACATTTGTACATACACACACACACACACACACACACACACACACACACATTTGCTCATCCTTACTTACATCTTCCAACATTCTTGGTATTATTTACGTCTCATGATCACAGATGTCCCCATAACAGCTCTTTTTATTCTTAAACCCTTCTTTTCTATCCACCAATAGTAAAATCTATTCCACATTATATAATATTCCGATTAATCTTTATTTTTCATCTCTAGTGTTAGCCTACCCATTTCAGTGCACATCAGAATTTTATTTATTACTTCATCTTCACTAGGAATTTCTTTCTTTTTCCACTTCTGGGCAAATATCATTCTTGCCACAGTGATGACATGTATTATCAAATATAAATCTTCTTACTATATTTTTTGGTATAATTCCCAATAAAAAACATTCTGGTCTATGGTCTATTTTAAATCCCATCATTTCTTCCAGCCATTTCCCAATCCTGTGCCAAAACTCTTGTGCTTTTTTACAACTCCATCATATGTGGTAGTAAGTGCCTCATTCCGTGAAACATTTCCAACATTTTAGGGGTGGATTTTTATACATCTTGGCCAGCAGGAGATGCCATCGTATCTGAATTTTGTTCATGTGACCATGGGGAAGCTGCAAAGCCCATGACTGTAAAGAATGGCCATAAGCCATAATTTCTAGCGCTATTGTGACTTTGAATGGTCTCTAAATGAACTGTTGTAACTCAAGGACTCTCTGTATCCTACAAGTAGTTTGCTGTTATTGTATTCTTCTTTTTAATTTCTCACTTGAATCTACAACCTTGGTATTTATTCCCTGGTCAGTTTCTATCTACATACTTACATAACTTGACCTTAACAATTGAAATTTTGGTCCCAAATGTGATTATAAATTGAGGATTTTCTGTGCTCTGAATTTATACTTTTGTGATTTTAAAACACGATTCATACGTTTGTGATTTTAAAACACTCTAATAACAATAAAACCTTTTTTTCTTTCCATACAGCTCATTTCTAAACTATATTTAGTTCATTTGCATGACCGGGAGATGGGTGGTGGATAAATTTAATAAATAAAATAAATAATATCTCCCATTTAACAGAGGAGAACTAGAGTGGTATGGTGGCCTAGAGGTGGAGCTCTCACCTCACAATCAGGAGGCTGTGAGTTCAATCCTAGATAGAGGCAGATATTTCTTTCTCTGGGCACAATGAGTAAATTAGGAAGGGCATCCGGCCAGTAAGCACTCAGCTCCAGTCAGTTGCCCCAATCCTACCCCGATGCAAGGGATTACGGGGTCATTAAAAGACAAAAAAATATTAACAGAGAAGTATTTCTGTCACGATGGCCTGATACAATGCTCTTGTTTTCATCAATCTCTCTTCTGTGACTTTCTAAGCCAAACTATCAAAATGATGCCAATAGGAAAATTATGGCCATGAACCATGAGCTAATGTATTTGAGGTACTTTGAAAAACCTGCATAGCTTATGTCTACAATACAATAAAGGAGTGGATATCTTAATTTAGTAACATCCATAAAAACAAAGATTTTGTCCTTCTCATTGAAGCTGCTTTTACTCTTAACATCTGTTAACGTTGTCTTATAATGTTTTAGGTATGATCCCAAAACTGACAATTGGACCACTGTTGCACCTTTGAGTGTTCCTCGCGATGCTGTTGGGATTTGTACGCTTGGAGATAGATTGTACGCCGTTGGGGGCTACGATGGACACACCTATTTGAACACAGTAGAATCTTACGATGCACAAAACAATGAATGGACAGAGGTAATTTCTTAGTTGCTGCATTTCTGCTCCAATTGCTTAGTTGTATCCCTGTCATGGTGGGCATGGTGGCTCACTGGTTAAAGACTGGTTTTGAGAACTGAGGAACGGGGTGCACTCCTGTTCCTTGCTTCAGCTCCTATCCACTTAGCAGTTTGTGTTGTGGCTTGTCAGTCGCTGGCTCCTCCAACATCTGAATCAGAGGAGAAGGAGAAGGTATGGGAGTCATGGTCAGCATCAAGGCAACCTGGAGCTCTGAAGGGGAAGAGGGAATGGAGGTGTCAGAAAGAGAGACAGAGGCGGACCCTGGGCTGTCTGTCAGCCCGCAGATGGAGAGTCAACAGCCCCCCCGGGTCTGGAGGTGGCATGATGAGGAAGAGGAGGAACAGATGGGTCCAGTGCCTGATCTGCACTGTGCCGAAGGCAGAGGAGAGGAGAGCAGTGGAACTCTATGGGCTGGTCCTTGGGATGGAAGTGTCACCACTGCTAGTTTTGGAATTGAGAGGCAGGAGGTGGAGATACACTGATATGGCAGAAAACTATTCATCTTCTGGCTGGACAGATTTGTTAGCCTGCGGTGAAAGAGAGACTTTTTGCTGGCTCTCCTAATAAAGGAATCATTCCTTCAACTACAAAGGGTTTGGTGTGTTTGGGGAGCTGAGTCAGAACAGTTTGAAAATATGCAGATAAATACATGAATAAAATAAAATATTTTTTTTGCTAAAAGACAAGGACCTAAGCCAGGTCTTCTCTGTTTTACAGGAAGTGCCAGTCAATGTCGGAAGAGCTGGTGCCTGTGTTGTAGTGGTGAAACTTCCATGATGAGCGTCTTCAGCTGTGAGTATAAAGCCAAGCGCAGCTCCTTCGAGAAACCCTCACAGAAGGGAAGAACTTATGTCCTTGAACAGAAAGACTTTTCATGCTGCTTTCATTTCAGAAGAAGCAACAGGGCTGCGTTAATGGGAAACCAAAGTATGGGAATAACGATTTCTTATACTCCAAAGACGGGCCCTGCAGGGCTTCCATCATCTATGGTGATAGGCACCTCAGTTCAGAGGGCAGTGCTGGGGACATCATGTGCTTTTATTTCATTCTTTAAAAAAAAAAGGGAGAGAGAGAGAGAGAACAAGACGTCTACCTGAAGATAATCCCATTTCTGTGTTGGGCACACCCAGTGTGCTATATATGACACGAGCAGCATACTTTCTACTTGGCATGAAGAAACAGGCAGATGGCCAGTTTGCATCCTGAACTTTGAACCCCTCATTGCTGGAAAATTTGTTCTAGACAGGCTGGATGTTGGCACCCTTTGATTTTTCCACAATGCCACCGATCTTGAGACATGATTGGGCATTGTGGAGAATGAAAAGAGTTGATCAAATGCAGATGATTCGGCATCTGTTCATCACAGCAAGGCAGGTTCACTGATGGATCAAGAACCATTAGAAGACTCTTTGACCTGGACTTATTTTTTAGGTTTTGATGGCAATCCTCCTCTCTGGAGTCCTGAGACCAGATCAGAACTGAAGGCTCATGAAATTTCTTATGACTGGATGTAAGGCACAGATCTTTTCTTGCCATTCCCAAGATCAAATTGTGAGGAAAAGGTTGTGATGGGATTTCAAGATTGTTTTGCTGGGTAAATGAAGGGGGGGGGGGGGAGAGAGAGAAACCACTCCTGCACACAATGGCCAACTTTTGACAGATTTTCGATATGCAGAGTAAGGGAAGACCCTGCAATTGTTGAGATAAAGTAATTTTCCGTATCTCAAAAATAAAACAGACAGCAGTATAAGTACAACTCAAGCTGGCATTTCTTAAATCTTTGAACTCCAGATCATACTTGATAATGATGGCGATGGCCTAATGGCTTTTATTTTCTTAAAAGCCAGTTTACTGATCTAAAAATCTCCACAAGATTATCTGTTCTCTTTATTTCTTTTCTTTTCCCAAGATCACAGTGACATCTATAGAAATTGTTTTTGATCATCTGAACATTGATGAAAACCTGGAACACACATGCAAATGCAAACTTACACCTGATGATAGTTTGTAACTCAAGGTATAGGCACCAATATATGTTCAAAATCATAATTGCAAAAAAAGAAAAAGAGAGAGGAAATTTGCAAACAGCCTACATCCATAAATGTATACTTTTGGAGATATGCACCTGAAAATGTATCATGCAAATTTTCTATAGATAAATATCGGAAAAAATGGCCCCACTCACTATTATTAGAACTAGAGGAGAAATAAAAGTATCTGCATTGGCCAGACATATTTTGAATGATCTCACTGAAGAATTCCACAATCAGGGCAAATATTTGCATGATTAAAAACCTTTCAGGGAAGTAACCTTCTAAAAATAATGAAGTCTTTCGGGAAACTATGACGTTTGCAGTGGTGTCCATTTTTCTTGAAATGCCTGCCTTCAAAAGGAAGAGACTTTATCTCTTCGATTGGATTGTAAATTGGTTCCTTGAATGGCGTGGTGGCCTAGTGGTGAAGACGCTTGGAAGGTTGAGAATTTGATCCTAGGTAGCAGCAAACGTTTCTTTCCTAGGGCACAAAAAGAAAATATCTGCTGTGAACTTCACATAGGCATCAGGAAGTATATCTGGCCAGTAAATGCTTAGGTCCACCTAGTCACCCTAACCCACTCTGAATTAAGGGACTAGGAATGTAAAAAGAAAAAAAAATGTAAATGAGGTTCCTTAGAACCAACAATTAGGCCATTTCTGAATAAAAACAAAGGAAAAACGATGTTCCTAATGCAGGCAGAATCAGAGCACAATCAGCATTGATGTTCCAATTTTCACATTCTCTTGGCTGGACAAGTCCATTTATCCAATATATTTTAAGCCTTTTGTCTTCTTCTGGAATAATCACTGCAAGTTAAGGCTTTGTTGTTGACAAAGTATGAATACAACCATGCCTTGTGATCTTGGAGTCTTAGTGAACACCCAGCTAAATAGGAGCCAGCCGTGTGCAGCAGCAGCCAAAAAAGCCAAAACAATCCTAAATTGCATTAACAGAGGGATACAGTCGAGATCAAGGGAGGTGCTAATATCACTCTATAAATTCTTAATAAGACCACACCTAGAGTACTGCATCCAGTTTTGGTCACCACATTATAAAAAATATGTTCAGACTCTAGAAATAGTGCAGAGAAGAGCAACCAGGATGATTAGAGGACTGGAGGCTCAAACATACAATGAACGGTTGCAGGACCTGGGCCTGCCTAGTCTAGGGAAGAGAAGGACCAAGGGAGACATGATAGCAGTCTGCCAATATTTGAGGGGCTCCCCCAGAGAGGAGGAAGGGGTCAAGCTATTTTCCAAGGCACCTGAAGGCCAGACAAGGAATAATGGATAGAAACTGAATGAGGAGAGACTTAATCTGGAAATAGGGAGAAACTTTCTGATAGTGAGAACAATCAACCAATGGAACAGAAGTTGCCCTCAGAAGTTGTGAGAGCACCATCACTTGACATTTTCAAGAAGAAATTGGACCGCCATTTGTCAGAAATGGTGTAGGGTCTCCCGCTTGGGTGGGGGGTTGGACAAGATGACCTACAAGGTCCCTTCCAACTCTGATTATCTGTTATCTGTTTATCACTTTTATGGAATGAAACTTATACACAAACACGCATCAACATCATATTGATATGACAATACCCTCAGCTACAGATTGTCAATCCAAAGAGGCAGTCGGGAAAATAGACCAGAAGAGAAATAAGGGCTCAGTTTATTGTCTTTATCTTCTAATGGGAAAAGTGCTAGCAGTGGATAGAAGCTCATCAAGGAGAAAAGCAACCTAGAACGAAGGAGAAATTTTCTGACAGTGAGAACAATAAACCAGTGGAATTACTTGCCTCCAGAAGTTGTGGGTTGCTTCAACAATGGAGGTTTTTAAGAAAAGAGGTTTGTCTGAAATGGTATAGCTTGGGCAAAGGGTTGGACTAGAAAACCTCCAAGATTCTTTCCAATTCTGTTATTCAGTTATTCTGTTAGATACTTAAAAGAACAACTCAGTTATCACATTCATGTTGTAGACTTGATTGAGAAAACATAATTATTTAAAAAATAATCTGGAGGAGGACACCAGGAAAACAACCAAGCTCAGAGACCATCACGGACCCCACAGTTCAACCCTGAGCTACAATATTCTCTTCTATCGGTATCAGGTAAACAAGAATTGTTCCAGGTTCTCCCAGTTGCAAGCTCCTACATTAAAACCTCAACAGTGTTTGCAAATATTAATGTTTACATTTATGACGAGATTAAAAGATGGGTTCGCCTTGAAAAGGAAAACCAAAACACGATGTGTATCTCTTGAGTAGAAAGAAAAAAAAAAGAGTTTCATTTTTTATGATTTCATGTGTTCTCTTCACAATGACAAGGAAATGTCACCTTGCAGAAAAACAATGTTAACCCATTTAAAAACAAAGACACTTTTAGGAAGGTCTGTTTTAACCAGTCTTCGAAAAGCATGGGCTTTTTTCTTTGAAAAAAGATGTGGGTATGATTTAAGAGAAAGAAAAAAAGGAGCTCTCAAAACAAAGCTAACTCCCTCTTTTACAGACATTTTTTTTTTTTTTTTGCCATGGGTGCTGACTTTTTAAAAAGTCTCAATCAACTGATTGCAGGCAAACCATCCCACAAAAATGCTTCCATTTGCATTGACTTGCAAGTGAAGGGCAAAAATTGTTTTGCAAGGGGGGGTGGAGAAGACGTTTTCTTGGTCATCTGGGCATGTAAGAAGTCATTATATGGAAAAGATTGGCTATGGATAGTTGGGTCACACGAAAGAAAGGACAGAATGACCCCAGCTGAATTCCTTATCTCGCAAGTGATTGCAGATGTAACTAAGAAACAAGGATAATGCCAAGTGCTTTGAGATATTGGCTGACCTTGCTTTCAGCTCCAAGGTCTGGTACATCTTATTGTGTCGGATAATTAATTTTTTGAAGTACTCATAAGATTTTAGTTCATTGTGAGCTATGTGTGTATGCCTCTCTCCTCCTCCTCCTCCTCCTCCTCCTCCTCCTCCTCCTCCTTCTTCTTCTTCCTAAGGCCTTTGGATTTTGATGCCAAATGAGGTGGGGAATGGCTCATGTCTAAAAGTTGCTTTCAGATATGGTAGCTCTGAACCTGGATCTAAGTCAGTTCCATTTGGCCACACTCAACTAGAAGAATGGTCTGTGGAACCAGACTACATTCATGGCCAATAGTTTCACCTTTTAGTTGGACCAGTATTACTCAACCTTGGCAGCCTAAAGAGGTGTGGACTTCAACTCCCAGAATTCTCCAGCTGCTTGCAGAATCCTGGGAGCTGGTCATCACCTTCTTACAAACATACAAACATGCAAACAAATATATATTGTACAGAACGTATATAATAAGTGTATGTATCTGTACATATGTGTATATGTGTGTGTGTATATCCAGTGAGAACATATGCAGAATACACACACACACACACACACATAACAGACACACATACACATACCTAACACACACATACACACACACAAACGTGTGTGTGTGTGTATCTATATATTCTTAAGTTTTTGTGGGTACTTACATGTATTTTCCCACGTCATACTTGCGCTTTTAAAGTTGTAGTGATGTTTTGGCAGAATCTCATCTGCCATTACAGAAGCCTGATGATTGCAGATATATATGGTTTTATTTTTTTTTTAAGTTTTCGCGGGTACTTACATGTGTGCTGTTCAGCTTCCTTCGGGTATTATCCCACGTCATTGCAGTGCTTTTAAAGTTGAGGCACCCAGATGAAACCTAGCCAAGCTGCACTGAAAGCCTCCAATACAGGAACAGAGTGTTGCCAGCCAATCAAGGCCATAAAACAGACAGAAGAAACCAGAAACACCAATCAAAAAAACTCCCAAGTCCAATAAACACAGACCAAGACTCCCAACCAATCAGGATGTAGAAAAAACCATCCTGGCACAACAGTAGGCTAGCCTCAAATTTAAAACTAATGGCTGTGATAGCCTGACCCACATACGAACTCAATACAGAAGCCTGATGATGGCAGATGAGATTCTGCTGAAACGTTGCGACAACTTTAAAAGCACTACAATGACATGGGATAATACCTGAAGGAAGCTGAACAGCACACATGGAAGAACCCGCTAAAACTTAAACACACACACACACACATATATATGTGTGTATGTGTGTGTGTGTGCTGTTTAGCTTCCTTCGGGTATTATCCCACGTCATTGTAGTGCTTTTAAAGTTGTAGCAACGTTTCAGCAGAATCTCATCTGCCATCATCAGGCTTCCGTATTGAGTTTGTATGTGGGTCAGGGTCTCACAGCCGTTGGTTTTAAATTTGAGGCTAGCCTATTGCTGTGGCAGGAGGTTTTTTTTCTACATCCTGATTGGTTGGGAGTCTTGGTCTGTGTTTATTGGACTTGGAGTTTGTTTGATTGGTGTTTCTGGTTTCTTCTGTCTGTTTTGTGGCTTTGATTGGCTGGCAAAACTCTGTTCCTGTGTTGGAGGCTTTCAGTGCAGCTTGGCTTCGTTTGAAAGGACGGCTATTTTCTATTAGGAAGCCAGGTTTCACCTGGGTGCCTGGTGGGGGAGTGTTTGGGTTGGAGCTATCAGAGGGAGTCTGTTTGTGCCCAGGTGTTTGCCTAGCTTGTGGTGTGGAGATCTTTCTATTTGAGAGTGCAGGCTTCCAAATGATTGACAGTCTGCTGGAATCATCTCTTCTATTCATGCTTTCAGGTCTTTTTTCAATCTCTATGGCTTCTCTGATGATTCTGTGGTTGGGGTTTTCTATAATGGCCAGGGTTTTAGTGCCATTGAAGTTGATGTTGTGACCTGTGGTTTTCATGTGTTGGACTAGTGAGGAGGTGTGTTCCAGCTTTTATATATATATATATATATATATATATAAATGCGCAAGCCAGATTCGCTAAACAACCTTATTTACTAACTTAACAATGGCAGGGATTCCCTTAAAAACGCTGGCAAGAAGTTTGTATGCATATATTAAGTACATATATATTCAGTGAGAACATATGCAGATGACTGTTTTTATATATAATTGTAATTATATATAATTCAAACACACAGTATACCTTGTCCCAATGTCCCAGCATAAAATAGAACAGTCAACAAAAGTAAAGCCAACTTTGTTTAATTTACTTGCTGACGCTTAGTGGGAAGAGTTGATTATGCTTTTTGTTTTTGTTTTTGAGGCTCTTGCTTTTTATTATTTTCCCAGAATATACAATAGCCATGGAATTAACTGAACAGGCCTCAGTTTATATGGACATTACAGGATCAGTGGCTCGAATGATTAAACAGCATTAATAATACATCAGACAAATATTTGGTGCCATATTTGTTCAACCCAAAGAAATAAACGAAAGAATAAAAAATGCTCTATCTGCCTCAGGGAAGAATCATGTTTGTATTTTTCCTCAACTAAAGTTCTCAATGGTGAGATGGCTTAGCTGAGGCTGGTGACCTTCTATCAACAAAGAAATTTGTGTTGAGGGTATCTTCACACATCACAGCAATATATATATTTTCACACAAGCTCAAACCGCTGTATAGAGTCAGTCCTTGATTTACGACCTGGAATTTTGATTACAAGGTGGTCGTTGACTTACAATTCATTTAGTGTCTGTTTGTAGTTATGACGGCATTGGTCACATGATCAAAATTCATGCCACTTTCTGACAAGCAAAATGAAATGCGCAAGCCAGATTCGCTAAACAACCTTATTTACTAACTTAACAATGGCAGGGATTCCCTTAAAAACGCTGGCAAGAAAAGTCAGGAAATGGTCTCAAACTCTTAATCACTACCTCACTTAGCAACAGAGATTCCGGGCTCAATTTGAATGTCAGTCAAGGACTACCTGTACTATAAGAGCCATGGTGGTGTAGTGGTTAGTATGCAGTACTACAGGCTACTTCTGCTGACTGCCAGCTGCCAGCAGTTTGGCAGTTCAATCCTGACCGGCTCATGGTTGCCTCATCCTTTCGAGGTTGGTAAAATGAAGACCCAGATTGTTGAGGGCAATGGGTTGACTCTGTAAACTGCTTAGAGGGAGCTCTAAAGCACTGTGAAGTGGTATATAAGTCTAAGTGCTATTGCTATTGCTTGCTATTGCAGGCTAACTTTGCTCATTGCCAGTTCGATCTGGCTCAAGGTTGACTCAGCCTTCTGAAGACTTCCTTCCGAAGTCAGTAAAATGAAGACCCAGATTTTTGGGGGGAGGGCAAGAGGCTGATCTGTAAACTGCTTAGAGAAAGTGGTAAATTGCAATAGCACTTAGATTTATATGCCGCTTTATAGTGCTTTTCAGCTCTCTCTAAGCAGTTTACAGAGTCAGCCTATTGCCCCCAACAATTTGAGTCCTCATTTCACCCACCTCAGAAGGATGGAAGGCTGAGTCAACCTTGAGCCTGGTGGGATTTGAACTGCAAAATTGTAGGCAGCTGCTTACAGAAATAGCTTGCAGTATTGCACTCTAACCACTGTGCCACAGAGGCTCCTAAAGCACTGTGAAGTGGTATATAAGTCTAAGTGCTATTGCTAAGTGATACAGCCATTGTGCAAGTTCTCACATGACCCCACAAAAGCACCCCACCAATCCCAGTGTCCAACCTGGACATTGGTTAAAAGCTCAAAGGTAACAGAAGAAGCAACAGAGCTTTCCAAGTTTTGGGACTCCACAACTTCACTACCCCTCCTTAGATATTTAGTATATGTAGGCAGCTGAGCTTCTGTAAGATAAGAGAGGAGTGAGCAAACTCTTAAAACCCATAGAAGCCGAGAGGAGCATCTTAAGCTCTAAAGGTAAAGGTTTCCCTGGTCCAGTCATGTCCAACTTTACGGAGTGATACTCACCTGTGTTTCTTAGCCAAAGGAGCCAGCATTGTCCAATGACACTTCTGCAGTCCTGTGGCTAGCACGTCGATAGGCCAAAATGCAGAGAACACTGTTACCTTCCCATTGAAGTGACACCTATTTATCTCCTCGCATTTGCGTGCTTTCAAGCTGCTGGGTGGGCAGAGCTGGAGCAAGAATGGAAGCTCATCCTGTCAAACAGAGCTCAGGTCTCGAACCCAGACTGTGAGCTTTCTGGTTGACAAGCCCAGCATTATTGTCACAATTGCAATCATCCTGGCAATAAATGCATTGCTCACCAGATGGCGCTGTCAGATCGCTTTTAACGGAAGCTGCGGGTTTTGGCGGATGCATTTTTGAGATCTCCTAGTGCTAACAAATACCCCTTGTACACCTTCCTCAGGGTTTCATGTGATTTAAAACCATCAAGGATTCATCTGCATATCTCAGCTTATTAGGCCAGCATGCTTGCATTTCACTACTTTTATTTTGCATGATTTCTGGCTCCCGGTATCTCTTGATTTTTGTGTCTCTGTTTGTTTGCAGTCATTGCCAATTCTGAACAGGCCCCACTCCTAATTCTCCAGCTGGTGTTTGAGTTTGGTTCTTTCTCTTCACTTGGCTAGCTTGTTGGATTAAAGGAATATGATTACAGTGTAAACAGAATATAAAGCAGACCAGGCTGGGTGGGATTAGAATCAGTACTGACTCAACACTTATTTTCATTTAATCATCTTTCTCACGGGCTGTCACTGTTTAGCGTTAAGTTAGAGAGACCTCAGCGTCAGAGATGTGGCTAATGTAAGATGGGAAATGGCTGAATGCTAAAATTAAAAGGGATTGAATGAAGCGTCGTGTGAGCTTGGGAATATCTAGATGTGTAAGGTAATGCAACGCAATGTGATACAGCACACATTATTTTTACATGAAGAGCTACGGCTAAGGCACATTTCTCTCTGACTCATGATCGTGTCATCCTGTTTCTGACAACATGATCAGAGCAAAATAAAATCTCCTCCCCTCCCTGTTACTCTTCAGTTGCACCTTCCACTGTTCTGCACTTCCTACAGCAAAAAAATATTTCAAAGCAGTGGATAACAAACTTGATTGCAGGAAATACGACTTCAGCAACAGAGTGGTCAATGTCTGAAATACTCTGCCTGACTCTGTGGTTTCTTCCCCAAACCTCAAAAACTTTAACTTTAGACTGTCTACTATTGACCTCACCCCTTTCCTAAGAGGTCTGTAGGGGGCGTGCATAAGTGCACCAACACGCCCACTGTCCTTGTCCTATTATTTCTTTTTATTTTTCTTATATGTACTTATTTCTTGTATTCATAACTATGTTTATCCTTATACCTATTATCTTGTAAGCGATTAACAAAATAAAATAAATAAAAGATAAAATAACAGTAAAAAAATAAATGAATAAATAAAGAAGATAAAGAAGAATATTTCTAGCCCAGGATTGAAATGACGGTCTTTGCTGCTTTCTGAGTTTGGTGGTTTTCTCACAGATGTTTCACGACCCAACTAGGTAACGTCTTCAGTGCTAGAAGAGAGTGAGGTGTGTGAGGAGGAGGATTGTGGGGGTCCTTGGTGCTCTCTGAACTTGGTTGTTTTCTTGCAGATGTTTTATGATCCAACTAGATGACATCATCAGTGCAATGATGATATCTAGTTTGGGTAATGAAATGTCTGCAAGAAAACCACCAAGCTCAGAGAGCATCGAGGACTCCTCAAGTAAATTAAAAAAAATATTATTTCTTATGGTCATCGAGCAAATCACCACGGCCATTAAGTGAATCATGCAGTCGCTGTGTAAATATGTCTTTCCCTATTGATTGACTGTTGGAAGCTTCCTGGAAAGATCAATTTACCAGTACATTTCAGTCTTCAAGGTGCTAGTCACTAAGGTTCTACATGCCTCAGGTAAGGGTATCTTAGGAACACATTTTTATCCAAAAAGAGAAGACTTGATGATGATTGTTTTCTGAGCAACCCCATCTGGCCTGGCATGACTCCAAAGGAAAGGATGACCCATATTGTCATAGTATTCCGGAAAAGCAATTTAAAGATGTTTTTAAGATGTCTTTGTTTTTCCTTGAAGTCACTTCGCTTCTGATCCAAGCAGAACCGAAGAGGCTTCTGGGAGGGGAAGCGAAATATCTTCAAGGAAAAACAAAGACAGTCCCGTTGCCTTTCAAAAAAAAAAAAAAGCACCTTTGGGACAAAAACCACGATCTGGATGACTGAGAATCTCCATAAAAGTTTGAAAGATGGTTCCTCCAAATGCCCTTCAGGAATTCATGATAAGCCTCCACGCTTATTCAGCACATTTAAGGTTATGACTTTTCAGCGTTTGAATTTAAACCAAGAGAATTAGCTTTGGAGTTACTGTTTTAATGAATTGCTGTATTGACATTTATGGGCATGTTCTCGAGTGTCCTGGAGTCTCTCTCTCTTTTTTGGGGGGTGGGGTGGGGTGGGGTTCTAAGGACAGCAGAGAAACCCAATAAAGAAAGAAATATGCCAACCAAAGACATTATTTAGCTGGGAGAATTACTTTTGTCCATCTCTTTGGATTATATCGTGGCTTGAATAATCGCGGCTTACGTCTGTTCAAACACCTACAAGAACAAACCCAAGTTGAGATGTAGTAAGATATGACTTCTTACCCCGGGCTTCTTCCATTATGAAAGCCTGGCTTAGCTGAATCTACTCTGATCAATATGTCCCCGTATGGCAACTTCTATGCTTTAATTCCATAACCAACTAAACACATTGATCTTTGAAGACCTTAGGGGCAGGCAGTGCTGTTCAGCTTGTTTTTGAGTGTGCTTTACCATTCATTAAACATGATGTAAAAATCTAGTTGTCTTATTACTGGGATATAATTGGATTTATGCACAAGAAGGCTTGAGGAATATAATGGTAATGAAGTCTCATTCTGCTGTCCCTCTCAAAAGATCCTGGAACATTTCAAAAGAGGTGGGAATAGGAAGGAGGAAGGTAAGATCTGGCTTGCAAATCCAAAACATTGATGGGCATCCCTTCACACACACACACACACACACACACACACACACAGAGAGAGAGAGAGAGAGAGAGTAAAGATGAACAAGACCACCAAGAGGAACCATTCTTGAAAAGAACCTGAAGATTCATAGACAGCTTAGGATCGATGTTCCCAGTTGGTTTCTCGTGGAATTTGTTGGACATCCTGATACTTTATATCTCCCTAACACTAAAACCTAGAACACATCAGAAGTTTAACGTTGCCAAATTGGTGGCACATCAGTTTGAGGCCTACAACTTATTTGTGTCAGAGTGTCATGCCCTTGTCAGAGTCTGAATCCGAGGAGGAAGACGAACAGCTGACAGGGAGCGGGAGTGTGGCTCCCGTTGGCTGTGGAGGAAACTGGGGAAGGGCAAATCCCAGCTGGGCAGAGTAGGAAAGAGGTAGATCAAGGGAGAGAGAGTTCAGAGGAAGACCCAGGCCCACCCTCTTTTCATCCAAGGGCACGCAGGGAGGAACCGAGAAAAGAGAACAACATGGGTTATGTGGCTTACGGGGGGGGGGAGGAAAGGCCCCTGATTCTCTTCATTGGCCACACTTGGGAATGAGAGTTTAAAGAGATGCATGCTGAGTGGGGCAGCTGCTGGGAACAAACATGAGTCTATCCTGTGTTGACTTTGCTTATCTGGGTTCCTGGCATCTTCCCAACTGGTTTGAATTACTGCTGTGCCTTCACATCTGGAATTCCTGCTCTTGCCCTGCTGGACTAATTACCTCATTTTGCATTGATTGGACTTATAGTTACAGTTTTTGATGACCATGTTTTGGACTTGTTTCTCTGCAGCCAAAGGCTGTTCCTGGGAGAGTTTTTCTTCATCCCAGAATGTAACCAACCAGGACATTGTGGGCAAAGTTGGAACTCATAAAGGGACTCCTACTGATTATCTGACTGTGTTGCCTTTGTGCCACGCTCCAAGTCATCACACAGGGTGACCAAGTTTTTTTTTCCTTACAGAAGACCATATTTGGTCACTGAGAAATTGTTGAAAAAAAATTAGAAGAAGACAGTAGCAAAGTCATTAGTCAAATATTGTAAATCAAGGATTATCTGCAATTGATTCTTCAGGGTAGAATCTACAAGGTCAGTAAAATTAAGACCCAGATTGTTGGGGGCAAGAGGCTGACTCTGTAAACCACTTAGAGAGGGCTGTAAAGCACCGTGAAGTGGTATATAAGTCTAAGTGGTATTGCTATTGGGAATGCTTATATTAGTCAGGAGAATGGGAATTGTAATCCCATACTTCTGGCTTATACCAAACCAATCAAGCATCAGATTAGATCATAATCCTGTATTTTTGAGGGAGCTTCTCTACTCAAATCACAACGTAAAAGCACTGTTGCTCATCCAGAGAGAAAAGGACAAGTGTTATGCCAAGCATATTTGCATCCCTGATTAAAACAGAGATTTTCATTGACAACATGAAAATATTTAGATCTTTCCCATATTTTCCCCTGAAATTTGTTTTTACTCATTAAAATCACAACCTCAATTTATGCCACAATATACAACTCTAATTAGCAGGATTACAGCTTTCTCCGCCAGAGAGATTCCATATTGCATGCTAATCCCATTAACATTCTGTCAAAGATAAGTTAAATGTTTTCTATTTACAGTAAATGTTTACTCCAATGAAGAAAGATTAGTGGGCTGATATGGGATCTCAGATTCTTTAGAGGTGAATCCATAAAACATTGGTTGGTGGTGGTTTTTAATGGGGAGAGGTGGTACACAATGGGCCTCATTTTGATAATATGACTCACATGATGAATTAGTCCATTGTCTGAGTTCATGTCATACATTTAATGATAATTTAATCAAATTGTCCTGACACAGCAGGATAAGCCAAAATAAAGCTAATTCAAGTTAATACCTACCAAGCTTTAGCATATAATGTAAATCGGAATGCTGCTTTGAAGACATGGAATAAACTGCTTTATTCCAGAGTATTGGGCTCATTCTGACATCAAACTGAATAATATAATTTAACCAATGCAGTTGAAAAAAGAACAACAGTAAATGCAAACATTTTGTACTGAGTCATCAGTACCAAACTTATAATTACATGGGTAAAAGCAACATAGAAGAAAGGGACTATAGAGAGCATTATTTAAACATGTGATGTGTGTGGAAAACTAGCCCATGACAAACTTACACCTACAGAAGGCATAGATAGACAGACAGTTGTTTCTACACACACAATTATATAACAATTATATAAGAATTACATATGCTTAAAATACTCTTGAAGTCCCATTGTTTTGGATGGCTCTTTTTTAAGTAGGAAAAAAAAAGATACTGGGAAGTAAGATTCACTTATCAACAGTGTTAATAATTAAACAGCTGTGGTGTTTCACTTAACAACGGTGGCAAGCAAGGTCTTAGAATGGGATAAAACTCACCAATTTGCTCAGCAGTGGAAATGTTGGGCTCCATGTGGTCATAAGTCAAGAATTACCTGTATAACAGTGTGGTTCTTAGACAGCAATCCTGCTCCTTATGAGCCGTAATGGTGCAGTAGTTAGAGTGCAGTACTGCAGGTTACTTCTGCTGACTGCCTGCAATTTGGCAGTTCGAATCTCACCAGGCTCAAGGTTGACTCAGCCTCCCATCCTTCTGAGGTGGGTAAAAGGAGGACCCAGATTGTTGGGGGCAAGAGGCTGATTGTGCAAACCGCTTAGAGAGGACTGTAAAGCACCATGAAGAGGTACATAAGTCTAAGTGGTATTGCTATTTATTAGGTGATTCTAAGAAGTCTAAGTTAATGAGGCAAAACAAGTCAAGTGTGGAAGTGAAATTTTATGAATCAATTAACTGTACAATACTGTAACAAGAAAACATGCAAAGTTTGGTCTATTTGATTGTCATGTTGGCACAGAATTATTTTAGCCAGCTCAAGAACAAAAATGTTCCCTTTTTTTTGCAGAAGGGGAAGAAGTGACATTTCTGGAAGAAAAGTAGCACCAGCAATGGAGATTTAAAGAGATCTCTACAGCAGACTGTTCAGCTAACATTAATTCTGAATTTCTGAGGATTTTTTTTTTTGGGGGGGCGGGGGTTACTTTGAAGAGGAATATAATTTCCTTGTGATACACTGCACTTTAAATTATGGTTGTGACCTCTGTCCTTAACTTAATCTTAACATAGCTTTTGTCTTTTGGATAAATGGAAATTTGTGTTAATCTTTTATTCGATATACTTACTTTGAATTATAATTGGATGGCCTCTGAAGATAATCATACATTTTTGATCAGGGGCCCAGATGAAAATAGGAGAATGTGAAACATTAATTATGCATTCCTCGAAGACTGGGCAGTGTTGAAGAATGTGAAACATTAATTATATATCCTTTGAAGACTGGACAGTGTTGATGTGAAATATATAGCATTCCCCATGACTGAAGATTTTTTTTTAATGATTAGATTTGCAAATTTGCAATGGGAAAGAGCTCAAGAAGCTGAGATGGCATGAAAACATCACATACCGATGACATTTCCAAGGAAAGAGTTTTACGCTTACATTTTGTTCCATTTTGGAAGAAATCAAGCAGCCTTTAAAGTATAACTTTTTCTTGTGACCTTAAGTGGTATTTTTAAAAATGCTGATTTCAAGTGAATTTGCTGACAAACTTCTGGACAAAAGCACTTTCTTTTTCAGTTGTTGTGATAAGCCCAGATAGATGGTTGGAGAATGCAGCTTATAATTTAGCCACTATGTGACACCAGTGGCTAAATTTTGTTTTGAAGAGCTGAATAACCCTTACAAGTATCACAATCTTCTCTAGTTCATATCAAAGGCCCAAATTAATCTCATTCAGAATTTACTGTCTGATGTCTGCAGAGATTCTCAGTCATCCAGGTCACAGTTGTCCCAAAGATGCTTTTTCAGGAGGCAACTGGACTTTCTTATTTTTTTTTTCCTTTGAAGACATTTCATTTCTCATCCAAGACACTTCTTCAACTCTGATGGGATAGTGGGGAATGGAAGGATTGATATTCCTTGCAGCCAGCTGTTCATTTGCATCCAATGATCTTCTAAAATGATGCAAATGACTGGCTGGCTGCAAGTAATATAAATCCTTCCAGTCATCACTATCCCGTCAGAGCTGAAGAAGCTTCTTTTTTTAAATTTTTTATTCTTTAAAAACAAAAAATACAAAAATCTTGGATAAGAAGCAAAACATCTTCAAAGAGAAAAACAAATAACTGTGTGACAGCTCTGTAGCAACTAACTACTGGTGTTGTACCGCAATGGATACCCATTGTCCACAATTTTGATATCAATGAGTAACAATGAGAAATGAAGTGATGGAGAACTTGTTTGATCTGACAGATGGACGAATGGACAGACAGAAGGACAGGTGGACAGGTGGACAGGTGGACGGACAGACAGACGGACGGACGGATGGATAGATGGATGGACAGATGGACAGACAGAAAAGGTACAGAGAAGAGCAACCAGGATGTTTCGGGGATTAGAGACGAAAACATATGAAGAACAGTTACAGTAACTGGGCATGGCTAGTCTAGTGAAGAGAAGGTCACTTGCATTAGATATGTGTATGAACTTGTACCTCCAGAGATACCAGGAACTGAATATAAGATATTTTGCATGCAACACAAGCAATCTATGTGATTTTCTTGCCAAGCTGGGCCAAACTGCAAAAAGAATAGTTCTCAATGGATTTGAATAAAAATGCACAAGAAACAGTGAAAAAGGTAAGGTGAGGAAGGGCAGGATGTCAGTGTCACTTGCAGAAGTTATTCCAACAGGGGGAAGGAGGAAATTTTGTAGAAAAATACATTTTTGGAGCTTGCCATAAAGAACCAGCTCAAAAAATCTACAAAAACCATTTCCTCTTTTAATCTATTTATGGCATAAAATCCACCACTGATGTTCCATGGTTGAGGTGGAGTTTCAACCTGGGTCTCCTTAATCCCTAGCTAGCATCTTAACAGCTAGATCTCCTGCTTGGAAAATAAAAGAAGAAACTGATAATCTATCCGTGTTTGGAAATAGGTAGTCCAGCTATCTGCTTTCAAATTGTGGTTCTGGAGAAGACACCTGGACTACAAGGAAGTCAAATCAGTCAATCCTAAATGACATCCACCCTGGCTGTTTTTTGGAAGGACAGAAACTGAACTCAAATACTTTGGCCACCTCATGCGAAGAAAGGACTTATTGGAAATGACCTGATGTTGGAAAAGATGGAAAGCCAAAGGAGAAGAGATGGCTGGATAGTATTGTTAGATAGTATCATTGACCAAATGAACATGAACACAAGCAAATAGTTTGCTCAAATGGAACATGAATTTGACACAACAGTTAGCCAGACAGTATCATCAACACAATGAAGATGAATTTGACCAAACTTTGGGAGACATTGGAGAACATGGGGTTCTGGCATGCAATGGTCCATGGAGTCATAAAGAGTTGGATGCCAGTGTTCCAACTAACCAACTCCAAACCAATAAACTCTGAGACAAACATTTCCTCAAATGTTTGTCTCATATTTATTAGAGAAGTCATATTGGCACATCTGGGAAAACTTAAATCTGAGAGTTTTGGGTTTTCCCTTCCCAAAAGAAAATCAAAGAAACATTTCCTGCATCCATCAGTCCATCACTTGACCCAATCAAATCTTTGTTCCAACTGGAGACATCCTTCCAGTCACTCCCTTCCAGGTGCAGGGCAATCTGTCCTTAACTTTCTGAGAAAGAAATGTTGTTTTTCTACCTCACTATGAAATACCCCCTCCCAAATTCCCAGGCACTGAATGTGGCAGCCTCAAAGCTTCTAAGAACAAAAATGGCTTCCAGGTCTGACATTAGATATGACTGAGTGACTAAGCAAATCCAGCTGTCAAAGTTTCTCCACTCTTTTTGTGAGAGGCAGACTTCTCTGAACCAGCTGGTGAAAACAGAAGTCAAGCTTTGAGGCTGGTAATAGTGTTGAGCTGAAAGCTAAGGCAGGAGGGCTGTGTGAACACACAGGTCTTCCCAAGAGCCTTGTTTTGACAGGTGAACAGCAAAGGGAAGACAAACATCCACATGGACAGGCTTGAGATCATCGTCATCCAAAGGAGAAAGGGGAGGAACCTGAGCTACAAAAACAAATGAGCTGTTGCAAACTCACTTTGGATGATAAATCTCCTGGCCAGGAACATCTCATTTCATGCATGCCAAATTTTACTCTTTGGTAAGGATTCAATTTTCCAATTACCACTCCAGCATTCTTGAAACTGATGATCAAATCAAATTCTCTCATAACTTTATTTAAATCTTTCCTCCTCCACTGAGCTATAAAAGCATTTTCTTTAGGAAAAGGAAAATGTATCGAGGCAGCGAAACTCTGCATGCTAACGAACTTCTCTCTCCCGATGCCTATGGACAGAGATGCTGCTTGGTTCCCTTCTTCTTGTTAAATATAGTCTTTGCCCCTAACATTAATTATCAGGCTAACTCGTGAAGCAGTTTAATTATGTTGTTAAGATCAATATAGCTTCTGCGAGTCTCTAATCAGAATAAGAATAAAAGAGATGTAAATACTTTAAGGAAACCAGGCCTCCAAAGAATACAGAGGCTGGACACCATCAAAGCTGACACCAGCATAGTAAAACTCAAAGAAGTAGTACAAGATTGAATGATGTGGAGAGACATAGCCCATAAAATCACTAAGAATCAGACTAGACTGAATGGATAACTACTACTATTTCTTCTTCTTCTTCTTCTTCTTCTTCTTCTTCTTCTTCTTCTTCTTCTTCTTCTTCTTCTTCTTCTTCTTCTTCTTCTTCTTCTTCTTCTTCTTCTTCTTCTCCTCCTCCTCCTCCTCCTCCTCCTCCTCCCCTCCTCCTCCTCCTCCTCCTCCTCCTCCTCCTCCTCCTCCTCCTCCTCCTCCTCCTCCTCCTCTTCTCCCAAAGGCCTTTGGGTGTTGATGCCAAATGAGGTGTCTAAAAGTTGCTTTCAGATATGGTAGTTTTGAGACCGGAAACTGAACCTGGATCTAAGCCACTTCCATTTGGCCACACTCAACTAGAGGAATGGTCTGTGGAACCAAATTACATTCATAGCCAATGGTGTAGCCCTTTAGTGTAAATCAGTGTTTCTCAACCTTGGCAGCCTAAAAATATGTGGACTTCAACTCCCAGAATTCACTCCATTACGGGGTGCTAGGAATTCGAACCATTGAACTGCCGACCTTTCTGATCAACAAGCTCAGCATCTTAGCCACTGAGCCACTGCCTCCCTTGTATAAGTAATACCAACATAGAAAGGTAATGCATTTGAAAAGAGAAAGCAACCTTAAACTTCAGCAGTTGTGCTACCTGCCTAATATTTTAAATCTCAATGATTTCACTTGTCTTAATGCGAATGTGACAAAGTCTGGAATCCTTGGGTTACACAGTTAACACCATGGGATTTTCATAGCCATTCTCCTTTACACATGCTCCAAAAAAGCATAAAAGCAGAGAACTCTGTTTCCCATTTCTGGCTGCGTGTACTTTTTTAAACCATAAAGCGTGCTCCACTCATCCCTTCCTGACCTCAGATTGTGATGCTTTCCCCTTGCAACATATCCTTCAGGTCTGTCCTTGTTATCTTTCGTACAGCAGAGAGATAATATTGTGACTCAAGAGGGTTTACCGAAGCATTCAAAAGCATCTTTTTATGTAGACCCCATACTTCTTTTCCATTCATGGCTGTCACAGCCATAATTGCAGCTTAATATGCTTTACCCCCCCTCCCCTTCCCCTTAATTTGGTCTGCAACCGTTTCCAACTTTTGACCAATGCCGCTGGAAAAAAAAGCAGAAGTAAATTTAGTATTTGAAAGTGTAAGCAAATGGAAGCATAATTCAAGGCTGACAAAGAATTATGCCTCTCCAAGGAAGCCAAAATGCACTCATTTGCATTTCTGTACTCAGCTACAGGGGCTACGAGGTGTCGATTATGTTCTGTGTGTGACCTTTTTAGTTTTTAGGTAATGTACCTCAATTAATTGTCTGTGGCATCATAAAGAACCTTTTCCGCTGCAGTATGATTCGGAAAGCCATAAAAATTCTTCCTGTACAGCTGAAGTATGAAATGTTCAGCTGACCTTAGCACTTAGCAATAGCTCACCGAAGCTAATGTAGACTTTCTAGCAACATAAATTACAATGGGACCCAAATCTAACTAGAACTCAACTAAAGTTTTCCTAGCAAAGGCAGCCAAATTGAGGCAGAATTCACAGGAAGAATGCTACCTCCGCAGTTGTGTTAAAGCCAATTTTCTAGTTTCCCCGATAAAAGGCGAGGAAGAATTCAAGGCCTTCTATTGAAATCTGTTGGGGGAATGCTACACATAAGCATATTAATTACTTGTAGATTTGTTTGAAAGATGTACTTGTAATGCTCAAGTGTCCATGGAGATTCTCCATCAACCAGGTCATGGTTGTCCCAAAGGTGCTTTTTCAAAAGGCAACTGGATTTCCTTTGTTTTTCCTCAGTTATTTTACTTCTCATCCAAGAAGCTTCTTGAATTGTCTTCAATGAAAAACAAAGACAGTCCCGTTGCCTTTTGAAAAGTGTGGGTCATCCTTTCCTTAGGGGTCATGCTAGGTCAGAGGGGGCTACTCAGAAAACTATCACCATTAGGTCTTCTCCTTCTGGGCCTGCTGAACTGTCTGTCATGCCCCTGGTGGAGATTGACTCTGAGGGAGAGGAAGAACATCCGACAGGGAGTGGAAGTGGGGCTCCGGAGGTTGTGGAGGAGGCTGGGGAAGGGCAGAGGCCAGCTGGGCAGTCAGAGGAGGACCCAGGCCCATCCTCTCTCTAAGGCATGCAGGGAGGAGAGGATAAGGGAGAGACGTGGTCTACTTGGGAGGAGAGGGTCTTGATCCTCTTCATGGGCTGCAGCTGTGACAACTAGATAAGAGGATGTACCTGCGTACTGGCAAGTGTTGGAAATAAAGCATGGAAATATCTCTAGTTTATGGTTTCTCTCTGACTTTGGCATCCTCCCCAGTGTATATTCTGTTATCTGTGGACATCCTCCAGCCCTGATCTTGCCTGGTTTGTGTTGCTTTTTTCCTCCTTCTTGTAACTGTTTGTGTGGGAGATTTTTTGTCTTCCATCAAGAATATTCGGAGCTTGGAAGCAATGTGAAGGAATAAAAGGGGATTCATCTGTTTTCTGTGACTGTGTTTCTTTGGAATCTCCACCCTGGGTCATCACACTGTCTTTGATTTCCCTTGAAGACATTTCACTTCTCATCCACAAAGCTTCTTCAGCTCAGTTCTTCTTAAGAACCCAAGAAGCTTCTTGGATGAGAAGCGAAACATCTTCAAAAAAATTGCCTTTTGAAAAACATCTTTGGGACAAGTATGCTCTGGATGACTGAGAGTTACAAGTACAGTACATTGTTCAAATAGATCTACAACAAATTAATACACCTTTGTGTAGCATTCCTCAATAGATAGCAATAACACTTAGCAATCACATTTAAACTTATATACCACTTCATGGTACTTTATAGCCCTCTCTAAGCAGTTTACAGAGTCAGCATATTGTCCCCGTCCCCCCAATAATCTGGGTCCTCATTTTATCGATCTTGGAAGGATGGAAGGCTGAGTCAACCTTGAGCCAGTGGGAACCGGACTGTTGGCAGTGAACCATGCGTTAGCCTGAAGTACTGCATTCTAACCACTGGGTCACCACAGCTCTTAGATGTTGATAGGATGACTGAGAATCTCCTTAGACAACATATAGGAGTGTGTATGTGTGTGTGGGGGGGGGGGGGCAATGCTCCACAGCTATCAATTTAAGGAAACTGTTTTGCAAAAAAGCCAAGGCAAATTTACTTGAATGCCTGTGTCAGAGCGTCTTAAGCATAATGCCCCAGGCTTGGTAATTTAAGATTTGTAAGCCTGTGTTTTGCAATAAACAGCTGTCATTTTAATAAAGACACTGATGATGATCCTGACTTATCATTGTTTTGTAAAAAAACCTATCCAGCCATTTTCTCCTACAAAACAGGCTGTTTTTTTTTTTTTTGAAAACCCAAAGAATTAGTAAATTAGACGATCGGCAGTTGCTTATTCAACATGAATAATAGGTTGCTTATAGGCTGGTTTCAATTTAGCTCAGTCAGCTAACCAGATAATCTGCAGTGCTGACTTTTAACATCATTTTAGCTTATTAAAATCAATAGAGCAACAGACAGATCATGCCCCACCCTAAAGCTGTTTTAATTTAGCTGCAAATAAACCTTCTGTTCTGGGCAAGTTATCCAAATTTGCTTTGCCTACTTTTAAATGCAGTACACCAGTTTTTTTGTATTTGGGGAGCCTTTTTTAAATTTAGCCAAAGGGACCCAGGACATCTGTTTTCTCTCTCTAGGCTGGTGCTACAGCTTATCAGGGTTGTCTACACTTCATTGAATACGCTTGGTTCTTGCTAAGCTAATCAGCTTCTTTTTCTCTCACAAATTGAATCATTAAATAAGGTCAGGTAACTTTTCTGTGGACAGGGATTCTTTAAAGAATGTGTCCTGACATCAGCTGGTGGCTCCAAGCAAAAGCAAGGTTGACCTAAGCCAGCTTCTGAACTCCAATAGCAAAGACTGGAGTTTGCAATAACTTGCATCAACAGTCTCTAATACCATAGCATGCACCATTGTCTCATCCCCAATAAACCACAATAATAGAGTTGGAAGCAGGGGTGGGATTCTACCAGTTTGCACCTATTCTCTAGAACCGGTTGTTAACATTCTAAGCAGTTTGGAGAACCGGTTGTTAGAAGAAATTACTGGGCTAATCCTGTAAGGAAGGCAGGAAGGAAACATTCTGGTGTTGCTTACAGAAACTGCCTCTCCATTAACATTTATTACATTCTTGGCAAGACTTCCTGTGTCAGAAATGATTCTGGAGTTTTTTCTCCCTCCTTTGCTGATAATTTGCCTGT
This sequence comes from Laticauda colubrina, assembly GCA_015471245.1. Taxonomy (NCBI): domain Eukaryota; kingdom Metazoa; phylum Chordata; class Lepidosauria; order Squamata; family Elapidae; genus Laticauda; species Laticauda colubrina. The sequence continues at coordinate 6,364,049 of BLBF01000058.1, forward strand.
GTGGAGTGACCATTCAAAGTTACAATGGCACTGAAAAAAGTGATTTATGACCATTTTTTACACTTACGACTGTTGCAGCATCCCCACAGTCATGAGAGGCCAGGCGAGGAGATGCATTCCTCGATGTTAGTGATGTTGAGTTGACCACGCCCAGCCAATAACATGACCACCAAGCCATGTCCACCCAGTCACATGACCAGCAAGCCATGCCCAGCACCTAAGCCATGCCCACAGAACCAGTTGTTAAAAATTTTGAATCCCACCCCTGGGTGGAAGGAGTTCTACAGAGGAATGATTGAGTCTGTCATCTGCACCTCTATAACTGTCTGGTTTGGCTTTTCAACCCAATAAGACAGACAGACTCCAGAGGATAAGTAGGACTGCAGAAAAAACAATTGCTACCAACCTGCTTTCCATTGAGGACCTGTATGGTGCACGAGTCAAAAAGAGGGCTGTGACAATATTTACAGACCTCTCACATCCTGGACAGAAACTGTTCCAACTCCTACCCTCAAAACAACTCTATAGAGCCCTGAACATCAAAACAACTAGACACAAGGACAGTTTTTTCCTGAATGCCATCACTCTGCTAAACAAATAATTCCCTCAACACTGTCCAGCTATTTACAAAGTCTGCACTACTATTACTGTTACTCTTCCCATACTCCTTATCACCCATCCCCTTCCATTTGTGACTGTAACTTTGTTGCTTGTATCCTTACGATTTAATATTGACAGTTTCCTAGTATGATTTGATTGCTTATTGTACCCCATGACTATTATTAAGTGTTGTACCTGATGATTCTCAACTCTTGAGGAATGTATTTTTTCTTTTATGTACCCTGAGAGCATTTGAACCAAGACAAATTCCTTGTGTGTCCAATCACACTTGGCCAATAAAGAATTCTATTCTGTTCTATTGTTGAGCTAAGTGTATTCCTGAGAAGGGTGGACCTTCACCTTCTGTGGACCTTTGGAGGCAGCACCAAGGCATCCGGCAGCTATGAAGATTTATTTATTTAAGTACTCAACACTCTGCAGCTAGCAAACCATTTATTAGACAAGTTGGACATGTGGAAATCAGGGAAATTAAGAGCTTGTCATTCAGGGCCAAAATGCATATAATTTTGGTTGCTGTTATGAAAAATGGGCAAGATAAAGAAAAGCTTGAACAGGCCTACTATATTAGCAACCCTTAAAATCAGAACAACACAAAAATTCCTAAAATCTCATTGGTTACTTATGTGTACCTCCTATTCTTCTTTGTGAAACTGGCAATGAAGAGATTGGAGAATAGCAACAATTAATGTATTTATGCATGCATTTATGTGCAATTGATTAATTGGAGGATAAATAACTGTAAAAACAAAGGTAAAGTAAAAAAAAAGAACTATGCATGTTCTATTTAAAGGACACCTTTGAGGACTTGAAGATTCCTGATTGCAAGGCAAACAATCTGATAAGAGAGCAGCACTGCTTAGTCAAAAGTAGAGAATCAGTCAGGAAAAATCAAGGAGTTTCTCCTCCTTACATTTAAGGAGGAGAAAATATTCAGGAAAATATGTACTTCCAGGTTAGGTTATTTACTTTTGTGTTTTGCTCTGGTCTACATTATTGTATTTTGCTTCTTTTAAGTTACCCTTTGTCTTTGTGAATCTGCCTAAACTCAGTTGACATCAAAATTCAACTAATCAGTAAATCAATCATCTATGGAGATTCTCAGTCCTCCAGATCACAATTGTCCCAAAGGTGTTTTTTTCAAGAAGCAACTGGACTTTTCATTTTTCCTTGTAGACATTTTTTCCCCTTGAAGACGTTTCACTTCTCATCCAGTAAGCTTCTTCAGTTCTCCATCATTCCATCAGAACTGAAGAAGCTTTTTGGATTTGAAGTGAAACATCTTCAAGGAAAAGCAAAGAAAGTCCAGTTGCCTCTTGAAAAAAAGCATCTTTGGGACAGTCAATCAATCAACTGAACTGATGTTATCAATCAATAAATGTGGACACAACTAGATCTGGGATTTTTAACCTGAAGATGCTCTACTTTAAAATTGTGACACTTTCCCCTAAATTTCTGTCTTTTCAATCTCTCCCAGAAACTGAACAAAAATGAAGACATGAAGAAAATAAGTCAGTTCAGCCAGAGAAGTTGATATCTAGATGGCAGCAGAACATAATCTACAAGGAAAATATTACCCTAAATTTGCTATCCCTCCAGCACAGTCTGATTATTATGAAAACATAATCCCATTTCCTTGCGTGGGCATTTCTATACATTGCCAAAATATTCTCTGAAAATTATATAAACAGATCTGGGGGAATATGTGCTTTACAAGCAAACACACTAATATACTGAGAATAATCAACTCCCGTTTATTTTATTTTTCCTTCTGTAATAGTTCCACATGATTTTTTTTTTCAATAAGGATATGAAGGCACAGGCTGTAATCATATAATTCATGATAGATGCAGCATTCAGCCAAGTTGGGCACATGAGCAACAGTTTGCCATCCGACCAGATTTGTTCTAGGAGAAAAATAGAGAATCAGCTTGGCACCGGGTTAGGAATCTTAGAAACCAAGCCTATCAGTTCAGTGTTTAACCCTGAAGCTCACTTGGCTGAAGCCATCTTGGAGCTTTAGTGCTGCCACACTGGAGCTGAAGGATAAGGAGGGGCAGTGGTAGGATTCATTTTTTTTTTACCATCGGTTCTATGGGCATGGCTTGGTGCGTGTGGTAGGGGAAGGTTGCTGCAGAATCCTATTCCCTCCCCACCCCACTAACCTGCTTTCCAGCTCTGTTCCCCTGTGCAGGGCAACCAAAGAAGATTCAGCAGATCAGCTGGGACTCAATGGGAGGCAGAGAATAGATGGGGACGGGGCCAGTCAGAGTGGGATTTGCTGGTTCTCTGAACTACTCCAAATTTCCGCTTCCAGTTCTCCAGAACTGATCAGAACCTGCTGAATACCGCCTCTGGGGAGTGGGGCGGGGGGGGGGGGAATTGGAGATAGCGGGGATTGTGCAGTCAAAATAAAATTATTTCACCCGGGCACCAAGGATATTCTCACACCTGGCTGGAAGAAGGAGGAATGATTTCAGAAGACCAGCGGATGCTGCTGTGACTGGGCCACATGACTCATTGTTTGGGATTGAGGGAAAAACTTCTACTCTTAATTAGGTGAAAACCAAGGGGCCCTTCAGAGTTGGTTTTCACCAGACATGTGCCAATTTGATATTTCCAATGAAGCTATCCTCTGAGGAATCCACCTGCCTTGGAGTTTCTTGCTTACAATGGACCTGTTACTTAGGACCCTGACATCAATGTTCTTTGCTCAAAGTTTTGTAAGGTAAATCAGCTGAATTCTGATCGACTCATTTACAAATGCTAAGTTTCCTGAGATGAAATGATTTAAGGCACCAGATCAGAAGAACGTGAGTTCTAGTCCCACCTTAGACACCAAGCCAGCTGGGTGACCTTGGGCCAGTCACTCTCTCTCAGCCCTCAGAAGTAGGCAATGGCAAACCACTTCAGAAATTTTGCCAAGAAAACTGTGAGGAGTTGCCAACCCTGATTTAAAGGCACAAAATAAATAAATACAGAAATAGAACTTTATATAAATAGACTGTTTTCAGCAAGCTGTGGCTGAGTCTTCTTTAAGTCAGTCAGCTTTAAAAAAAAATCCAATCATTATCAATCGTGGTCATGGTCTTCATTTACAGACTAACTTGCAAGCCAACAAAATGTTTCAGGTAACTCACCAGCCAGGTACCGCATATGCAATAAATTGTTTTACTCCCCAAAATGCTTTTTCAAAAACTGGAAAAAAACTGGACTTTCTTTGTTCTTCCTTGAAGACATTTTGCTTCTCATCCAAGAACTGAAGAAGCTTCAGTCTTCAAGGAAAGGAAAATGTCTTCAAGGAAAAACAAAGGAAGTCCAGTTGCCTTTTTTTTTTTGTGGGGGGGGGGGAAGAGTACCTTTTGGACAACCATGACTTGGATGACTGAGAATCTCCACAGACAATTGTTTCACACATTCTGCAGATAATTGCCCTATTGGGGAAAAAAGATACCTCAGGGGTTTCCAACCTTGGCAAATTTAAGACACGTAGACTTCAACTCCCAGAGTTCCTCAACCATCTGGCCTGACCCCTGCTCTACCTCACATTTTTCGGCACAGATGCTATGATAGGAAAGAATTCTTTATTCACCAAGTGTGATTGGACACACAAGAAATTTGTCTTGGTGCAAAAGGTCTCAGTGTACATAAAAGAAAAGATACATTCGCTAAGAGTCAAGCCCCTGTCACACTGCACCAACGGATGGAAAGAGGATGTAAAACAGAGAAAAACACTTGTCATCCATTGATTAATGTGATGCATCCGTTCTGTACTCACTGCCTCCATTTTTCATCCTCTCTATCCGTCCAGCATCCGTTTATTGATGTTTCATCTGCTCAGACAGTTTTGAGCTGCTCAAAACCTTTGAGCGGAAAATGTATCCAATGCGTCTGTTCTGCATCCGCTAGGCATACGGGGGACATCCGTTACGCATCCGCTATATCCGCTAGGCATCCGCTAGGCATCCACGCAACTCGAATCCGCTCCAGCGGTAAACGGACGCAGGGAGGAAGCGGAACAGACGCAGAATGGATGCAGAACGGATGCAGAACAGATGCAGCACGGAAACAAAGCATTTAAAATGGAAAAAATGTTCGCAGAGGGGACCTATCTCGGATATTAAGGATGTCTAGAGGATGCCTAGAGGATGGCTAGAGGATGCAAAGGGACACCTATACTGCCTATAAAAAGGGGGAGAAACACATCTGGATCTCACTTTCAGAACATCAGCCCTGCGGTGCAGACCTCTGCAGCCTTCATCTGACTCTTCCTCTTCCACAGCATCCAGTTATGTCCACCGTGGATCGTAACAAAGTCCTTTATCAGCCACCATCCTTCTGCAACAGTGCGAAGCCATCTACAGGCTCTGTGAACTCTTCTACGGGAAGAAAAGGAGGCAGCCAAGAAGCGTCTGGGTCCGAAGATGGTTCGCCAGAAGAGCAGAGGACGGACTGTACAACAAGGTGATGGTGGAGCTCAGGAACGAAGACACTCGGGCGTTCCAGAACTTCATGAGGATGCCTCCAGCCATGTTTGACGAAGTTGTGCAGCGGCTGACACCCAGGTTGACCAAGGCAAACACCAGCTCTGGCCCAGCCTGGAACCTGGGCTCAAGGTGGCACTCACTCTGTGCCAACTGGCCTCAGGAACTACGTACACGAGCATGCAGTACGGCTGGAGGGTGCCACACAACACCATCAGCATTGTGGTTAGAGAAGTGGTGCAGACCATCATCGAAGAATACATGGAGGAGCTCCTCCAATGCCCCACCACCGAAGAAGGATGGAAGAAAGTTGCAGAGCAGTGGTATCAGAGGTGGAACTTCCCCCATACCGTTGGAGCCATCGATGGCAAGCACGTGGCCTGCAAAGCTCCAGCCAAGTCGGGCTCCACTTATTTCAACTACAAGGGCTTCTTCAGCATCATCCTCTTCGCCATGGTCGATGCTGGCTACAAGTTCATGTACATCGATGCTTCAGTCAACAGCTCATCTTCAGATGCCCAGGTATACAACGCAAGTGACCTCAAGGAGGGGCTGGAACGCAACCTCATCATGGGCTTCCCAGATCCAGACCCCCCTGCCCAACGACACGCAAGATGTGCCCTACTTCATTGTAGGGGATGATGCCTTCTCCCTCACAACCTACATCATGAAGCCCTACACCTCCAAATACCTCACCCGTGAAGAGAGTATCTTCAACTACAGGCTGTCCAGGGCAAGGCGGGTGGTGGAGAATGCCTTTGGCATCCTGGCCAACAGGTTCCAGGTACTTCTCACCATCATGCAGCATCGCCCAGAGACCGTGAGGAGGATCATGGAAGCTTGCTGCATCCTGCACAATCTCATGCGCACCCGCTACCCAGTCTTGCAGAACAGGCTCGTGGACCTCCAACAAGGCAATGGGGACATGGAGCCTGGGGAATGGAGGCAAGGGCGAAACCTGATAGACACTGAGGATGTGCAAGGCCCCAACAGAGCTTCACGTGAAGGGAAGAAGCAGCGCAACCTCCTGAGACACTGGTGCAACTCCCCAGCTGGAGCGGTGGAGTGGCAAGACAGGATGGTAGATGCTTAATGGATGCTTCCTTCAGCCTGTCTCATCACACGGATGAGATTGGACCATGTATGTTGGGTGGGCCTACAATGAACAGGGCATTTAATAAAGAGTTGTGTTTATGTTAACATGTGTGGATGATTGATTACATTATTACTGATAATAAAGGGCCATAAGTGTGGCACCTGGGAGGGTGGACCATCCAGTCCCACTATGCTTGCACTGGAGGTTTATCTATCCCACAGCTATTACCCATCCCAAAGGTATCCCTGCCCATCCCACTGCTATCTTTACCCATCCCACAGCTATTACACATCCCACAGGTATCCCTGCCCATCCCACTGCTTTCTTAACCCATCCCTCAAGCCTCTAAAGGCTTAAACCATTTCTAAAAGTTTCCACCAAGACTTTATTCAAAAAAAAGAAATGAAGCAAGTGTGTGAATCAAAGATAGACTTTATTAACAACAAGCTATAAAACAAAAATGAGTCTCTGGCACTCCTCTTGGTCGTTCAGTCTCAGGGGTGAAGGGTCCAGGTGCTGTGGAGGTGGCTTGTGCTGGAGTGCTTATCTGATCCCCCGCATCATCAGCTCCTCCAGAAGCATAAGCAGCAGAAGCTTCGGCCCCAGAAGAGCGAGCCCTTGCTACAGAAGCCCCAGCAGAACCAGAGTGAGGGCCAGGGGGTGGAATGGTGGCCCTGTCCCTCTTGCCAGGCCTGGCAGCAGATGGCTGAGGCTTTCTGTTCTTCCCCATGGTTGTGGGGTTGCTGGCTGGCAGGGAGGCTGGCAGGGAGGCTGGCAGGAACCAAGGCTGGCAGGAAGGCTGGCAGGGAGGCAGGCACCAAGGCTGGCAGGCAGGAATGAACCAAGGCTGGCAGGAAGGCAGGAACCAAAGCTTGCAGGAAGGCAGGCACCATGTCTGGCAGGCAGGCACCAAGGCTGGCAGGCAGACTGGCTGGCAGCAAGGCTGGCAGGCAGGCGGACAGCAAGGCTGGCAGGGAGGCTGGCAGCAAGGCTGGCAGGCAGGCACACAGCAAGGCTGGCAGGGAGGCTGACAGCAAGGCTTGCAGCAAGGCTTGCAGGGAGGCATGTAGGCATGTGGCATGTAGGCAGGGCAGGCAAGGCTGTCAATCCGTCCGGCAGCAGGTCTTTCCTCTGAATGGTGACCTGCTCCGAGCTGCTTCCCTTATATCCGCGGGGCTTATGCAATGCATCCTCCCCGCATGCGCAATTAACGCTAGGCTTCCGCTCTGCATCCGCTTCATCTGCTGTGCATCCGCTGTGCATCCGCTGTATCCGTTCCGCGTCCGCTTTGCTGAGGCCCCCTGGAAGCCCTGCGGATGTGCCATCCTCTCTCATCCGCTTCCATCCTCTGGGCTTCCGTTCCGCATAAGGAGTGTTGAGAAGATTAATAGTAATGCAGACTTTGTAAATAGTTGGACAGTATTGAGGGAATTATTTGTTTAGCAGAGTGATGGCGTTCAGGAAAAACGGTCCTTGTGTCTAGTTGTTCTGGTGTTCAATGCTCTCTAGCATCATTTTGAGGGTAGGAGTTGAAACAGGTTATGTCCAGGATGTGAGGGGTCTGTAGATATTTTCACAGCCCTCTTTTGGACTTGTGCAATTTACAGGTCTTCAATTGAAGTTTCCAGTACCATTTTGTACATACCAATACATTGCATAACATAGTGTTACATAGTGCTTCTTGTAAGCCAAAAAGCATAAATTCAATTTATTTGAAGTTATTTGAAGTTTGTTTATTACTTTATCTAACATATTTACATCTGCACCCAACTCACCCATGGTTATTCCAGGAGAGGTTTTTTTTAACACCACCAATGGCTGAAGGCCACTGTGATTTACAAGCATTTGCATCCATAACATATCTTGGTGCTTCAATCTAACATTTGGCTGGGAAAAAAATGTACAGAAGGGGATATTCAAAAAGCACATTGTCTCCATTCCTTGATTAATACGTCCTTGATGAATTCATACCAGCCAATTTCTCTATCTTCATATCATATCATCTCTCTATAAGTGTTCAAAAATATGTGACTTTTTCCATAGGAGGGATTCAGCTTCCTTCAGATTTCCACACAACTGCGTGCAAAGAAGAAAATCAAAGGAAGTTAGTTTAGGTTTTTTTTAAATATATGTATAATACAAAAAAATCAACTCAGCTTTCAGAAATGACAGCAAATTCAGCCCTTCATAATTATTATGATTATTTCTGTGATTACTACTATAATTACATAGCTATATTTATTAATAGTATACTGGCATTCACACACACACGTGTGTGTGTACAGAAACACATACAAAACATACACACACAAATCTCTTAAGCAAAAATAGGCATAGATAGATAGATATAGATACACATAACTTGCTTTTTTTCTTCAGTTCCCCTTCTAACTTTGTATTGTCACAAAACAAGTAGTTGTGCGTTGAGGGCAATCTTACTATTTCCAAATGTATGGACAATTAAGGCATACCTTAAAAGGCATGTCCAATATTATGTGAAATGAATGAACTGTTTAGTCTCTCTCTCTCTCTCTGAATTTCCTTTCCCTCAGCAAACTAGCAAATCACTGATAGAAGGACAATATTTTCATTGTTAGGACAGGCTTAATGCCTGCGAATTGAACAGGTTGCATCCTGTCTTTGGAAAGAACAACCAACCACTTTAAAATTTGGCTTAATGAAATGGAAACTTCTCAAGCTTGTGTTTTCTAGGACTTCGTGATTTTTCCCCAATGTTTCTGCAAAAACGGATATCTTTAAAAAAAAAAAATTGCCAAAGGGACTTGATGCAAAATTAAAATTTGCAGAAGGACTTCTCTTACATTTGCCTCTTATAATTAATAATTTGTCACACAAAAGGCTTGGGAGCATTGCCATTGCTGATAAAGACAAATGAGAAAATGAAGGTTGAATATGATATCTGTATTCTCCATTTGAGGAACACCATCAAGTAGTGAGTTACCATTAAATTACCAGCAGCATATAATCTCCAGGACTGTAAAGCCGACAAACTTGAAATTTGTCATGTATATTCCTCTTGGCTTCTAGAAAGGCTTCTAGAAAGGATTTTTCAAAATGACCAATGGAGCATTAGTATTTCGTATAGTATTATTATTAACACACTCTGACGCTGAGTTTTACCCCCCCTCCCCAGCTGAAAGGAAATCTCTTCCAAATGCAAAACACAAGCAGAGGAGAGCAGTTTCAGTTTCACAGCACCAAGCAGCTTTAGTACAGAACAGTTGAGCTAAGCCATGCCCAGGTTCCTTGCTGTCTCCTTCTTGCTCACACGGCAAATACTGCTTCAGTGTCCAAACAGTCCTCAACACTCTCACACACTGACAGGATGCTAGCCAGATGAATACGATAGATGCTGGAAAGCAGAGGCAGAATTCCCCCCACATCCTTATTTTCGTCTCAAAAAACTAAGCCCAACCACATAGTTTCATAGCGAAGCATGAGTATCGGGATATATATATATATATAT
>BLBF01000058.1:6377368-6409694 GCA_015471245.1 Laticauda colubrina
TCTCTCTCTGTCTCTCTCTCTGTCTCTCTCTGTGTGTGTCTCTCTCTGTCTCTCTCTTCTCCCATGGATTTTTTTTCCAACTGGGAAGTGTGGGGAACCAGAAGGATTCTGAGTAATAGAGAACCACACCAGCATAACATGCTCCACCTCCAACATTAAAGCAATTTCAAAATAAGCACCACTGGGATAATTTCAGAACAATTTCTCCAACATCCTACCTAAAATATCCGGAGTCTCCATGAAATTCAGCATTTGGAGAGCGTTCACTTCTAAATGTAGCCCATTCACTATTCTGCTTGGGCCTGGGGGTTGGAACAGATGACCTACAAGGTATCTTCCAACTTTGTTAATCTGTAAATCTGTAAATATCCAAAAAGGCAGGAAAACTAGTATTAAGGCTGCTGGAGAATTAAATGAGAAGCATAAGTAGACACACAAACAGAAAGAAAGGGAAAAGAAAGAGTCTAGAAGCCATTCATCGATTATTTATGATACAGTACCAGGAATTAACTAGTCATTAGGACTGTATAATTTTCCCACTTGGGTAAAACCTTGAGAACTAATTAGTTCGTACCGTGTCAATCCCAATCAATGACAGAAAATTGTCTCCTGTTTGGGGGCATCCACAGATAGAAAGATGCTAGATGTTCTTTTTCCAGCTGAGAAAAATACATAAAGAAAAAATGGTAATAATATTCATGGGGCTGATCTGTGGGTTTTCCCCTCTTTTTAGTCCTATAGGTTTTACCCATAGAATGAGAGGGGGAAAAGAGAGAACTGCATGCCCTATACTGTTGACCAACTAACATTTCCAAAAATTAGAATTTCTATATTAACGGGAAGCAACCACTCTGTTCTTCTGCTCAAAAGCTTGCAAACTAGGCAAAAGCTATATTTGTACCAATTGAATGAGTATGTTAATGCCATTCAATGCTATTTGATTGTCTTCTGAACACAGTGGATGCTTGCCTGAGTAGCAGATGAACGCAAAGTCAAGGTTGAATGAGCTGTATAAATTTATGCTGAAATGATGAGATATTTGAATTAACAGGAATATGTGGCAAAGGCTGGATTTGTAAGTGATAGTTCCCATATGGACTCTCTGATATTTCCATCTGGTCATTACCAGAAGAATAGATGAAAATCGGTACTTCCGCTCAAAAAAAGAAGGCCATCCAGCCCATAGTGAGGATGGAAGAAATGAGAAGCAAAAATTTCACCCTGAACTTACTACATACAAGATTTATTTTAGATAACAAAGAAGTTGCAGGAATGTCTTTTGTGGTGGTCTTATTAGGAGTTGCTAGATCCTTACGTGCTTGTTCATTGTTTCCAGATAAAAGCTGAGAAGACCAAACTGATTCTGATGGATTGCCTCAAATGAATTGGGAAATCTGGTGAATTGCAACTATCCATAACTGGAAGATCCCACTCTCATGTTGGTTTAGGAGGATTTGAACCTCTGTGTTGGAACTTTGATCTCCAGTAGGGAGAGGAAAATATATAACATTAATCTGCTTCTTCTTAATGCTTCATCTAATGTTTGTCTATAGAGATTCTCCATGTCATGGTTGTCTCAAAGATACTTTTCCAGAAGGCAACCACACCAAGAAAGTCCACATTTGGTTCATCCAATCACCATCCTCTTTTAACAAGCCCATAATCCAATACAGGGTGAAGTCTGGGCAACTGAATGGAGCTGAGTATTTACTGGCCCTTCCTGTTGCCAATGTGGATTTTTTTTTTTCCAGCAGATATATTGTCAGTGTGCTCAGAGAGAGAAATATCTGCCTCTACCTAGGATTGAACTCACAGCCTCCTGATTGTGAGGCAAGAGGTCCAACTCTAGGCCATCGCATGATTCACCCTTGGTTCATTCAATGTCCTACTGAAATTTCTTCTGTATCTTTCAGACATTCCCATTTAACCTGGTGCAAGAAAAGGATCTGAAATTCACTGCCTTTTTTGGGCTGTGATTGTGTTGGATATTTGCCTTTATGTCCACAACTCATGTATAGTCATGGCTTCCCAGATACCTATCCAATTCCAAGAGAAGATCTTTCTTTTTCTTCTTCTTTCTTTCTTTCTTTCTTTCTTTCTTTCTTTCTAAATACCACTTTTCTAATTGAAAAGCAATATTAGAACAATATACTTCAAAGCCAAAATAACAAAGAACAACTTTAAAATAATTACAAAGTTGGATGGTAAAGGAGTCCCTGTGGATGTTATTCTGCTAGTCATTGCCAACTCTAGGGAGTGGTGCTCATTTCTGTCCCAAGGCCATTGAGCCAGTGCTCTCCAATAGCATTTTCATAGTCATGTGGCCAGCATGATGTCAAATACTGCTGTTACTTTTCCATTGATGTGGTACCTATTTATCTTCTCGCATTTGCATGATTTCAAACTGCAAGGTTGGCAGGAGCTGAGGCAAGCACGGGAGCTCATCCCATCATGCACTGCTCGGCTCTTGAACCTGAATTGTTAGACTTCCAGCTGGTCTTAACCCCAGAGCCATCATGCCACCTCATAGTGTTGGATGGGACCAGGGAAATCCAGATGCAGTCCAGCCTCAGCCTTTGAGGTAGTAGATGACTTTTGGCCAGTCCTTCTTCCTGACTCAACTTGTTCTTCTGGAAACATGGAACATTATGTACTAGTTCATGAATGAAAGGTGGAATTTCAACAAAAAACTGACATCTTGAGTCAGAGGGAGAGAGGGCAGCAAAGACATTTTTAAAAAAAGATCACAAGAACTTAAAAAGCAGGTGCACAATGAAGAAAAGTGAGGTCACCAGGAAGGAGGAAACCCACATCACCTCCCAATAATGAGGTAAGATCAAAACACATTTCGTCTAAGAAATCTTCAAAGCTTGAAAACATGCTAGGATCTTTTTTTTTTCCCAGGAAAGCAAACACTTAGGGAAGTGACTTTCTTTGCTTGTAATCTATCTATGGGTGCAAATGGAAAACAAAGTATTTGCATACAGCTCTCGAAGTCTGTGCTTGGCTTCCCTTTTCATCCCTACCCACAGATTTTCATCCCCAAGCATCTAATGAGGTAACAAGAACAGATGGGCCAATCCTGCTGCTTGTTTTTTTTTTTTTTACCTCTCAACTTCAGGCCGATGACTTTGAGAAGAAAACTTTGCACGAAGGTTATAAATCCCCAGAAGAAAATTGAAAGCCCTTGCAAACAGGAGAAACGGTGACAGAGGTTTCATTCCAGTGGTGTGAGTTGTGACATTATAATTACAGGTAAGAACCTATTGAAGTAAACATTTCAGCTGTCTCACAATGCATGCTGTTGCACAGTGACATTTCCACACAAGGCATTTGGTTGACAATGGGACTGACAAGCAACTTCTCTGTGGGCACAGATCAGCCAACCCACCACAAACACAATTGTTTCAGACACAGGTGAAAGGCATGGATTGGCCAGTCTTTTTTCTCCTTTGCTGCCCTCCAGGTAATAAATGCAATTAATCTAGGCAGGCCTTATTGTGTTGCCCCTAATTAAACTATTTATACGAATTGTCACCAGAGATATCACTGGGGGTTAAGTTAGGCAAATTTATAGCAGTTTTCTCTGAGAAGAAGAATGAATGGGAGAAGATTACAGAGATTACAGATTAACAGAGTTGGATTGACCTTGTCGGTCAATCTAGTCCAACCCCCACTGAAGCAGGAGACCCTACACCATTTCTGACAAATGGCAGCTCAGTCTCTTCTTGAAAGCCTCCAGTGATGAAGCTCCCACAACTTCCGAAGGCAACTTCTGTTCCATTGGTTGATTGTTCTCACTATCAGAAAATTCCTCCTTATTTCCAGGTTGAATTACTCCTTGATCAGTTTCCATCCATCCATCCATGAAAAGATGGTTTTCATATCTTATCTTCTGGCTCTTCAGCTAACGTGTCTCACCTCTAATGCCTCCCAAAACCAGAACATCTGGACAGGACATGCTCATTTTCAGTGGGTTGTTATAACTGCGTTTTGCATCAAATCTCACTCTTGGTAGCTAAGCTCGCAAAACAATGGAACAGGATTGTGTAAACAAAAGCTGGTTGAATTCACACATCTTACTAAGCCACATATTATGCCAAACCACAGACTGGTGCATTCAGTTATGACTTAGCTTTTATTGCTTGGATGTTGCCTTTGGTGTTTGCCTTCCGTTATTAATGAACCTTGTACAATATATAATTCCAGCCAGTTGTGATTTTATGGAGGAAAAAAACTCCTTGTTTGCCACAATTTCTAAGAAGAGAGCTTTACTTATTGGTAAACTTAGGGACTATGGTACCGAATCATGGTAAGAACAAAGCATCAGATTCTGTCTTTGTTATTTATCTTCCCTTTAGAAGTTCAAGATATCTCCTCCCATTTTTCTCCAAAGTAGCATCCTGATGAAATAAGTCAGGATGAGAGGAACTGGATCAGTGGTGGTATCCTGCTGGTTTGCACCTGCTCTAGTGATCCAATAGTACCAGTCAGCAGTTGTCCCTGTCCATCCACCCCTGCCCTTTCCTATCCTAAATTTCCTTTGTTTGTAGCTCAACTGATAGGTGCAGCAGAGCGAACTGCCACACCTCAGCTGTTTCACTCACCAGTGCTGACGGTAAGGTAAGTTTTCAAGCTTAAAATTGCCCATTTTGGAATGCTCCCTGTACACCCACAGAACTGGGTGTACATAAAATTTTTTGTATCCCACCACTGAACTGGATCAACATCACTTAAGAATTTTAGGCTGGGATGAGATTCAAAAATCCCAGCAACCGGTTTCTACCTGGTTGCTGGGTGAATGTGGCCATAGTGGATATGGTCTACTGGAACTTCTGGGAGGGACATTTTTCACCTTCCCCAGAGTCCGGAGGCTTCCCTCAGATCTCCGGGAGGGTGAAAACTGCCTCCCCTGGGCTCCAGAGGGCCTCCAGAAGTCAGAAACAGGCCCTGTTGAATTTCCAAAAGGCCCATTTTTCACCTTCCCACAGCAGACCCTGCGCTTACCTGCATCCAAAATGAGCAACGTAGAGACTCCTGGGAGGAGTGAGGTGGGAGGGGCCAACCATTCAGTTCAATTACTGGTTTGGTGAACCAGGTATAAATTAAACATCCGGTTCACCTGAACTGGCCTGAACCAGTATAATCTCACCCCTAATTTTAGGTCTAAGGGACTAGAATCAGGGTTTCCCAATGCAGTTTGGCACTATGTTGGCTCTCGGGGCAGGTCCAAGTCAACTACCTGGATGCTATCTTGCGGATCTTGGATTTAAAACAGAGTTTTCCACTTTAAAACCCTGTCAATTCCATCCAAATCTATTTTCTGCTACTAAATAGTCAGCAGATGTTTTTGCCTTCTCTGTCATTATGAACACAAAGGAGAAAAAAATGAGCCTAAATCCAAAAGACAATCTGGACCCCAGCTAGGGGAGTAAGAGGTCCCAGATATAATAATCTGAAACTCTTGTCTCATCCTTTGACCGGGAAGGTGCATAGCCAATTCTCCATGTTGTACAAATAACCTGAAAACATGACATCTTTCCAGTCTTGATGAATGAGCTTCAATTAACAGTCGCTAAAAGAAGAAAAGGCCACTAATGTGTTTGATGCAGTCACTGATCAGTTCCTGACATGTAATATTTCAGTGGTTTGAAGACATTAAGGAATGTTGTATACCTAGGAGCAGCAGCTTGCACAATGGTGCATCTATCATTACATGCGTCATAAAAACAAGGAGGACATAAATTTGTTTCTGCCTGTTAAAGTCTAATTACCTGTAAAATCATTACGTGGCACTTCAGCAAATTGACACAATCAAATTAATGATCCTCAGTGTTCTCACCCCTCCCTCCACACATGTCCCTGGTCTGTTTGCACACCCTCAGATCCCACAACATGTTCACCAATAGAGATGACATGATAGAATCAAAGAATTGGAAAGAGACATCCAGGCCATTGGATATTATCTTCCCTGTTTAGTACAGGATTCCCAATTAAAACCTCCATGACAAATTAGGGTGCCTTCTGCTTGAAAATAAATACTCAAGGGAGATCCACTGTTCTCTTTATTAATTGTTTCAACTGTCAAACTCTTCTTATCATTAGGAACTTTGCTTTAATGTTATATCAGAATCTTCTTCCCTAGAACTTAAGACCCATTAGTTTGAATCCTTCACTTTGGATCAAAAAAGGCTGTGACGCTTCTGCTACTTAAAATATGCCTCTTGTATTTCCCTCATTTTTCTCAAAGCTTTCTCCCAAATATCCTGTTTCCTCAGCTGCTCCTCCTAAATTTCAGCTTCTGGTCTTCTTTATCCTCCATGCTCTTCTCTGCATTTTTGTCATATCCTCTCAGAGAAGAGTAACAAAGTCAATTAGGGGCCTGGAGGCTAAAATAATATAAAGGAGGGTTGCAGGAATTGGGGATGTCTGGTGAAAAAAAGGTCTAGAGATGACTTGATAGCAGTGTTCCAATATTTGAGGGGCTGCCACAAAGAAGAAAGAGTCAAATTTTCCAAAGCACTAGAAGGCAAGACAAGAAGCAATGGATGGAAACTAAACTAGGAGAGAAGCAAGCTAGAACTAAGGATAAATGTCCTAACAGTCAGAATAATTAACAAGTAGAACAGCTTGCCTTCAGAAGTTGTGGATGCTCCCTCAGTGGAGGCTTTTAAGAAGAGACTGGATAACCATTTGTCCAAAATAGTATAGGGTCACCTGCTTGAGCAAATGGTTGACTGGTAGACCTCCAAAGTTCCTTCCAACTCTGTTATTCTATTAAGTCTGAAGACCACAAAGTTCCCTCTCAACTCTGTTATTTTATTAAATATGTTATTCTGTATTGATATTGCTCAAATAAGATACTCAGAATTGGACATCCAAGGCTATTCAAGGACAGAGAAAGAAAAAAACAACCAGCAGTTGGATGGTTGGACTCTGTTCCAGAGGCACTAATGAGTGCACCATTAGGCTACTTGAAGGACCAGTGAGTTATAAAAAAAATAATTCTTTATTGTCATTGTATGTATGTACACAGTATACACCTACAACAAAATTCACATAACACCCAAAGACCAGACTCAACACGCATGACAATACCCAAACATCACCACACACACCAAAATTCCCTGCCCCCTAAAAACACACAAGCATCCACACAACAAACCAAGTAATACTGTCCAACAGCTCACTGATGGTGGCCCTTAAGTTTATTGTTAAGTGCAATTATAACTCTGGGATAAAAACTGTTCAGAAAACGTGTGGTCTGAGTTTTAATCGTTCTGTATCTTCTGCCAAAAGGCAACAGTTCACAAAGATTGTGAGCAGGATGGGAAGAGTCTCTGAGAATGTTGTGTGACTTCCTCAAACAGCGAAATGAAAAGATGTCATCCAGGGTTGGTAGCTGGAGCCCAATGATATTCTGGGTATAGATCATCATGGAGAAAAATCTATCTATGATGTTACTAGGAATCAAAACTCTGAACATAATCAGCCTATCTGTTCAAAGTAGCATCTAATCAGTGCAGACTGGAGAAGAACCATGCTTTCCCCTATGCACTTAAGTGTCATGTTCGAAATCTCAGCACATAAATAAGACCAAACCACCAAAGGACAATTCGTTGCGGCTCTAGTTTTTCAAGCACAAGATGCCTTTCCATAGATTTGTGAAGAAGGGTCTCCCAGAAAATCCATCTAATGTCAGCCAGCTGATTTTGCAGCTAGCAACTTAAACCAGAATGAATTTGGAAAATGACACCATAGCGACTAGGTTGGAAAGGGGGAGGGGTGAGAAGAGCAGGACCTTCATAATCTGTTCTGACCTATGCTTCTCAAAAGCACAAAACAGACTCCTCATCCCAACAAAACCCCTTTTTATTAGGCTAATGTCAATTCCTATCATTCACATTCAGCAAAGTCCTGGCAAACAGTCTTTCAAGGATGAATTGCACAGCTTATCAGGCTTGGAGAGCTGCCAGGCCGATAGCTTCTAAACACAACACTGTCCATGGAAATACTTGGTAAGGAGTCTCTGTGAGTTACAAACTTAGATACATGAATCTTCACACTAATTAAACGAACTAATTGTCTCCTGAAAACAATACTCTCCTTTCACTCCTATTTATTTCCTATGGGAGGGACCTTTACTCCCGAGTCACCCCTTGTTCCTTTAACTGTTTCCTTCTCCTGGCAGCTCTGTGCATGCACACATTGGGAATAGGCTCCAGCTGTTCTTTTGCCCCACTAATCTCTGATTCCAAAGGCAGCTGATAACCGTCAGATGGTCTTGACCCATCCCTGCCTCCCATGCAGAGCACTCATCAGAGTCTTCCTCAGGCTCCAGGACTGGTCCATGTTCCTCCCCAACTTCCTCACTGTCTGAATCTGCCACCAGCTCAGCTGGCAGGCTATAACATAACCTGACCTTTCACAACATTTTATGTGTTTCTGTTGGACGACTTGTAGGCGAGTTGGCCCATTGTATCCGCAGGAAAGGAACAATGTGTTTTTCATGATGAAAAATGTCCAGAACATGTCAATATTAGAATGTATTTCAGCTGTTACAAATATGAGATGAAAAACTGTTGTGAATCATTTGTGAAAGTGACAGAGCCATGCAGTCACAAGTTGAACAGCATAAAGTGAATATTGTCTCGTTGCCTGAACAATATTATTAGCTTTTGACACAAAAGAGAGACTGCCAACTTTTTAAATTTCCTTTCTTATTTGCATTGCTTACCAATGAGAAACCATCGGACTAAATGATCAGATTCAGATGTCAGGCTCTCTTCTCCTTTTTTTTTTCTTCTTTCCTTCCCATTCTTGGGTTGTTTTATTTTTGTTTTGGATCCCTAAAATGAATTTATTGAAAACACTTCATGCGCTTTTTCTGATATATAATAAATAGAAATCGGTTAACGCGCTGAGCAGTTGATGAAGACAGAACTTCAAAAGTGGTTGTCATTTTAAAAACCTTCTGACTGACAAAATGTACAGACACTCTCACAAGAAAGCAGTGTAGGAAGTGTTTGCTGACAGAAAATATTAGTGAATTAGTCAAGCAGAAAAGTATAACAAGACCCTATCTTTTGTATGGAGCTTACCTGAATAATTTAAACAGTTTCTGATTGTAACTTCTAGATTAACTAGCTTTAAATCGTAAATAAACCACCTTTGGCTTGGTTAGCACAATACACTGTGTCATGTTCCTGTGAGCTACCATCCTATGGCTCATAAGCCAGAACTATAAACCATGGTTTACAAACTACAGAGGGTTCATTCATACAACCTGTTAAGCAAAACCATTTTTCTGAACCAATGTGAAAGCCAGCTCAGATTTCAGATGATTTATATATCCTAATTATTAAATCAATGATGGTGAACAAGGAAGAGTAACTTTACTAAATTATTTAACAGTGCACTGAACAATGGTTGGTTTGATCATAGTTTACTGAACAATGCTTAGAGGCATGGCTTGCACATAACACTGAGACATAAGCCCTTATGTACAAACCACAATTACTGAATTCATATTAAACTACAAGGAAATTACAGCAGGGCTTGGCCTTGAAGACTGTTTCTTTTTCTGTCTTGTCTCTTATTCCTGACATGATCAATTCTCATTTTGATTTATTCAAATATTGCAACTGATTTACTTTTTTTTACAGAAAGAAGCTGTAATAAATAAAGAATTTAAGGCAGCCAAAAAAGCCAATGCAATTCTAAATTGCATTAGCAGAGGGATTCAACAAGCTCAATTGATGTGAGGTACTAAAACCACTCTATAAAGCCTTAGTAAGACCACACCTAGAGTACTGCATCCAGTTTTGGTTACCACACCATAAAAAAGATGTTGAGATTCTAGAAAGAGGGCAGAGAAGAGCAACCAAGATGATTAGGGGAGTGGAAGCTAAATCATATGAAGAACAGTTACAGTAACTGGGTATGGCTAGTCTAGTGAACCAGGGGAGACAGGATAGCAGTCTTCCAGTATTTAAGGGGCAGCCACAGAGAGGAGGGGGTCAAGCTATTTTCCAAAGCACCTGAAGGCCAGACAAGGAAGACTGGATGGAAACTGATCAAGGAGAGATTCAACCTGGAAATAAGGAGAAATTTCCTGACAATAAGAACAATCAACCAGTGAAACAGAAGTTGCATTCAGAAGTTGTGGGAGCTTCATCACTGGAAGCTTTTAAGAAGAGACTGGACTGCCATCTGTCAGAAATGGTGTAGGGTCTCCTGCTTGGGTGGGAGGGGTTGGACTAGGTGACCTACAAGTCCCTTCCAACTCTGTTATTCTGTCTATCTTCTATCTAAGGTGAAATTAAGGCTGGAAAACATCAAACCGAGATGACATCAGAAGTAGAATATTTTCTTCTTCTTTTTTTCAAGTGCCTGTACAAATTGCTAGCTTCTTTGTTTAATCAAGCCCAGCACTGATCTATTGCCAACTCATCATCTAATTAAAATAAGACAGCATCCTGATCAACCATTAATCACAGACTGGGAGCATCAATATAAGTGGGTCA
Organism: Laticauda colubrina; assembly: GCA_015471245.1. Taxonomy (NCBI): domain Eukaryota; kingdom Metazoa; phylum Chordata; class Lepidosauria; order Squamata; family Elapidae; genus Laticauda; species Laticauda colubrina. The sequence continues at coordinate 6,387,895 of BLBF01000058.1, forward strand.
TTACATGATTTAATTTGTAATCTCATTGAGTCCTCATTTTTCTGTCCTCCAACCCTTAGCAAAGTGTTGACACTTTAACAAAGTGGCATAATTTCAATGAAATATTTTGAGAACCATTTATATCCTCCAATGTCTCCAAAATAAAACAAAACTTACTTTACTCCAGTTTTTAGTACAGGAAGATAATCCTAAACACATTATATATTGTTTTGCAGTCTGCTAAAATGACTGGAAATGGGAATGTTATAGAAAATGACCTATTTAGCCATATTAAGTTTAGCTATTGAAAAAAATTTTTTGATATTGGGGTGCAGTAAAGTCTGTGCAGCTGAACTATGAATATTAGGCTCAATCCAGAATGGAGTTTATATGTAGGTAGACATGCAAATTCAGAATACAGAATAACAGAATTAGAAGGGATCTTGAAGGTCTTCTATGTTCTGATCCAGGCTTTCCAAAAGCACAAAGCCAACTCCTCATCACAATAAAATTCCTTTTATTTAGGTTATTCCTCTCCTGCAAAGTCCTAGCCAACAGTCTTTCAAGAGATTGCACAACTATATACCTCTATCAGGCTTGGAGAGTTGCCAGGGCAATATCTTCCAAACGCCACTTCCAGATGTTTTATTTCTACATGCAACAAAACATTTTGAACTCCGGAAAAAAAAAAGACACTGGGTTGAAGGTTATACTTTCAAATAAAACACTCAATGTCTCTTTGAGTCCTCATATTTATGAAATAAAAAGCCAAACTTAAATGATCCACCTACAGCAAACCAAAAATTCTTCCTGCTTCTGTGTCCATCATCCTTTTATCCTTTTATTGCATGTACTAGAGGATACAGTAAATCTCAAAAAAAAAAAAAAAAGGCTCAATAAATTGTGTGCCAGAGGGTGTCACACATTGGTGGTTGTGATGCATACTTTGAGCAACAAGGAACCACAGAAGAGGGACAAAAGAGCCACATGCAGCTCTGGAGCTGAGAGTTACTGACTCCTGTTTTAGGGTCTTATCTTCTTTTTTTGTATCGTGGAGACCAAATATTGACTAAGAAAGAGAAGGTTCCTTTTTTTTAAACGTTCACAGTAGAAAACAATGTAGTAAATTTAGGCAAAATGTTGGACCTTGTTGTCAGCATTTCAGAAAACCTCCAACAAATAACTCTGAGACAGACCATCTTCTCAAAAGTTCTGTTTTATTTGGGTACCAAATTGCAATAAGTAAAAAATTACAAATCCACCCCCTTGCATCTATCAATCGTCATCCAACCCAACTTGAGACATGGCCTCACCAAGGTGCAGAAATGACATGATCTTGACTTAACAGAAGAATGCTATTATGTCTAACCACGTACACTCCAAGAAATTCTCCCCACCCATTTTTCCAGGCTCAAGAATGTAACAGTGTGGAAACGTCTGGTATCAATATGGCTTCCAAAGCTGATACTTGTCAAGCAACTCCTGCTTCGTTTTTTCTATTCCTGGCCATTTGATGAGAGTTATTCCTTCTTTGCATGACTTCTAGAATGTGCTTATCAAAAGCTTTAATTCTTCTCCTCCCCATTCTAAAAGAGGGAACAGGTCACACGCTGAGATTACCTGCTATGTTCCAAGGGATACTTTTTTTTTCTCCTCCCAATGAGTGATAAATTGGCCTGGCACCTAGATATTTGAGAAAGTTTAATTGTCTACACTTACTCCTGATGATGAGAGAAGCAAGAGGCACCATATGGGGAGGTTAAAGATGACACCGGGATATTAATTAGAGGCCTACTCCCCAGATGTATCTGTAGCTCCTCATTAACATTAATAGAAATTAGCCTTGCATGTCAGAGCGAGGATAAGTAGGTTCGCTTGCATCATTAAAAGCAAAACAAAAACAAGACACCAGATATATATTGTTCCGGGCAAAGAGATGAAGCGGACTCTGGTTCAGATGGCTAAAATCTTTGAAAGTGTTGAGACTTGCAAGCTAAGAAGACAATCAAACCATGTATGTATAGAATTGCATGTATAGAATTTTATATAGAATATAGAAGAATTCTATATTAGTGGTAAAAGGAAACCAAGAATTCAAAGAACATGGTGGATGGACACCATCAAAGCCGATACCAGCCAGAAAACAGGTTTTTTTTTAAAGATAACATCAATGGAGATTCTCAGTCATTCGGGTCATGATTGTTCCAAAAGTGCTTTTTCAAAAGGCAACTGGACTCTGTGTTTGCTTGAAGACAAAGAACTGAGGAAGAATTCTTGGATTAGAAGTGAAATGTCTTCAAGCAAACACAAAGTCCAGTTGCCTTTTGAAAAATAACTTTTGGGTGAAAGTAGTAGTAGTGCAAGATCAGAAGATGTGCCCCATAGAATCACCAAGAGTAGGACATGACTGAATCCATTATTATCACATCAGCAACTTGTGTAGAATTAAAGTACTATAGGGTTACAGTATACTAGAATCTTCCAGAATAGGGTGAGAATTCTTTCTTAATTTTTAGTTCACAAGAACCTTGTTAAGCCTGGGTTCCCCAACCAGGGTTAGGTAGACAAGCTAAATAGAATGTGCAGCGTTAGTCAGATAGGCACACAGATAAATGAGTGAGCTAAGCTTGTATGTTTATTAACATACAGTAAAAATAACAGATACGCTTGTGCTATCAAAAATATAGTTTATTCCAGTATAAGTTTATGGCATAGTCAAATATCAGTCCAATAGTCATTTACCATGTAGTCAGTCCATTCAGGGATATTCAGTTAGCAAAGTCCATGTAGAATATCCTATGTCAGTTCACTTATAAATCAGTCCTTTGTTGTCTCTCCCGTTCAAGCAATGCAGTCTTGATTCCAAGCAGTAATCAGGGATCATCAAAGCCAGAGAGAGAGAGAGCAAGCCGTAGTCTTGCTACTTTTATATTGTTTTCATAACCACTCCTTTAATTGCTATTTCACAGTTAAAGCTGTATACACTCTAACATACACTAACTATGATTCATAGTTATTATTTCACCTAAACCAGTTAGGGTGAACAATGTTATCCCTAACAAACCTGATTCGTAGAAATGCCTGTTTGTTAACAGAGAATTTCTTTCAACAGAGAAGGTGATAAGACAGCAAAAATCCAACCTCAACTTAGTCAGGAACATCCACCAGGGCAGGTCTCAGAATGATTTCGATTAGCAGCTCTTTCATCTGACAAAGGTATTTTCCTTTTCATTTTTATCCATTTGTTCTCTCTGTTCCCTCTGAGGATTCACATCTTGAATGGCTCTAGGAAAAGAAAGTCACACCAGTAGGCTAAAAGGAAGGATGAGAAAGGTAGTTCTTGAATGTTCTTCAAGAGTAGAAGCACGTTGTTTGTTTTACAATATTCTTTTTGACCTATAGTATGCATACTTAAGAGTCCTTGGATCTTAAGAACCCAAAATACATTGAGATAAGCCTGTTCCTTCTCAAGGAGTTTCATCAGCAATTGGCCTCTGCCTGCTGTGATGGTTTTACAGTCACTCAGTGCAATAGAAAGGTATCACTCTTTACATTCAATAAGGACAGAATTACTAAATAGTTCATCCCTGTCATAATTTTTACTTTAGACAATGAAGAATTTGGAATTTTTCAATGCTTATGGTTCCTCCACAAACCACGGACATTTATGAGCCTTCAAAATTAAAAAAAAATTGGCTTCTTGACTGCCATCTTAACAACTGATTGTAATCCTTGATGAGTTATGAGTTAAATAAACTCCTGTTGAAGGGATCCTTGCTTGTAACTTCACTTTCCTTCTATCATGAAGTATGGGAAATCAGAGTGAGTTTTGAAAGGACTGTCGTTCTAACTTTTCTCTTTGCAATTTAAAAAGAAAGATTTGGAGGAAAAGAGCCATACTTTAATTGGTTTAATTCAGGTTTAATTCAGAAACAAAGGCAACTAACTAATGCACAACTAAGAGACATTGGGAACATCTAAGTCTAGCCACATGAACAGTTAGTTGATTGCAACTCTAGGCATCAATCTGATACACACTTGCTCAAAGTTTCATTGATTTCAACAAACTCAGGTACAAGTAGCATGTACTGTATATAATTGCATTATTAAGAGATGATTCTCGCCCATCCAATTTCAATCTAGTATCAAGAAAACAAATTTATATGAATGTGTGATATTACTCCCATTGTTTCCTGCAAGTGCAATGATATGGTTTCTATTTATCACACCCCAGCCTTTGATATGGTTGGAAAGATTTGAGAAATTCACTAACAGTGGTCTTGCTGGAACAGGGCTGACCACAATTAATTGGCAATCATTATTTCCATTAGTGGAAGAATTATAAAGTGGGCACCTGGTTAATTCATCAGCACTTGAACAAAATTAGAAAAAGAAAGAGCAGGGAGCAAAATTCTGGGAGGAAATTATGTCATGAAGATCTAAGAATCTGGTTAATATCCCATCTCTTAAACCATGCCATCTTCTCATTATATAGACCCCATATAGTAAAGTCATATGAGAATAACCTTGGGAGACCAGGTAAAGAGATGCTGCCTATGGAATGGTCAGATAAGAGACAGCATAGCCCATAGTTGCATAACGGGTGAAGAAAGAGCTTCAGAAGAGACCTTCCTTAAGATATTGGGCTGTACAGGTGACAACTATACTTTCAGACTTGTAAGATTCTGATTAAGGTAAAAGTAAGGGTTTCCCCATATCTAACTTTTGGGGCTGATGCTCATTTCCATTTCTTAGCCAAGGGAGTCAGCATTATCCAAAGGCATTTCCACGATCATATGACCAGCATGACTACACACCAAGGTGTATGGAATGCTGTTATCTTCCTACCAAAGTGGTACCTATTTATCTGCTTGCATTTGCATGCTTTTGAACTGCTAGATGGGCAGGAGCTGGGTGGGGCAAGTAATGGGAGCTCACCCTATCCATGGCACTCAGGTCTCAAACCTGGGTTGCTGGCTTTGTCGTTAACCACTGAGCCATTGCAGCCCCTTTCTGTTAATGTAGTCATACAACAAAGTAGAATTAGATTTTTTGCTCATGTATGCTATCAGGTCTACTTACTTAGACTGACACTTACCTTCTCTCTCACTAAGCCTGAAGTCTTTCCACCAAAAATATGAATGGTCCCATTTCTACCTGTCTTTGAAACACCTGGCCTTTCCCTCAGCCCCCCAAAATTTGGGGTTTTATTCAGTGGTGCGATTCAACCAGTGTAAACAACCAGTATGATGATTGCATGTTCTGGGTGTGTGCATACCACTTCAAAAAGCCCATTTTCAGCTATAATACTTACTGTATACTGCAGCCCTGGTTAGTAAAACAGCTGAGGCGTGGCAAAACCACTCTGCCATGCAAATCAGCTGTGCTCCAAATAAGCACAGAAAAGGGCAGGGGCAGGCGTGCAGAGCGAAATGATCACCAGAATTACCAGTTCACCTGAACCGGTCCAAATTGGTATAATCCCACCTTTAGTTTTAGGAAACTGCCTGTTGGTGGAATTTTGGTTCATCATCATCACAATTTTATTTTACTTTACATTCATTTTTGTTACTGTTTATTGTTTTATCTGTGCACTATTCTAAGGTGGTTTTTTCTGAGGGAAGTTACATTAATCTTCTAAATCAATGAATAATGAAATAAATATACGTTGTGTATGAATATAAATTAGTCCTCTGTTCAATAATGCTGTACAAAATTGTTGCGAGAAGGATTTTTCTTTTTTACTGAAAAGAGCACCTGAAATTATTGAAGCAGTTGAATTAATTCAATTTTTTTTTGCAAAGGCAAAGAGCCCTTTTCTGCCTTCTAAAAATTCCACAAATTTATAAACTATGCAAACTGGACTGGCTTTGCATAATTGCTCTCACTGTGCCTCACTTATTTTGTAATTTCACATTTGGTAAGAACTAATATAAACAATAAAACTGTTCTGGCACCAATGATTCTACACAATCTATCTCAAAGGCCTTTTGCAACAACCAATTTTTTAGTATCCTTTGGATAATCTTCTGGACACACCAGTTCAGTCCTTAATTCCTTGCATGAAAGCTTAAAGCGTTGATACCATCCAGATGTTAGCACTTTGGTGTTAGATTAGAAGTGTCCTATCAGAGATCCAAGCAGGATTCTGAACATTTGGGGTACAGTCTACACACCTCACTCAGTGCAACAGAAATTCTTGAATTCCTTTAGCAGATGTAATGCAAGTGGCTAAATATAATGTAAATAAAAGATAACAAGTTATTTTTGTCTTGATTCCATCCAGTTCTTTCTCTTATAGCTTGGGGTGCAATCATACTCCCCAGCCAAAGGTAAAATATAACATCAACCAAAGGTACAATATAATGTTTGCTTTGAGTTTGTAGAGATTCTTAGTCATGTTTGGTTATTCCTTATGGTTATTCTGTAATCTTTGGTTGTTCCAAAGGTGCTTTTTCAGGAGGCAACTGAACTTCCTTGTTTTTTCTTTTGAACTTTTAATGGTGTGGGAGTAGGAATGGATTTCCACAGGAAAAATTGCAGACCACAGGAACCAGGAGTAGCACTCAGGTGGCCCCGAGAACACAGATAAACCTCCAAATGCTCCAATGACCTTCTAAAAGGATGAAAATGACCAGCTGTCTGCAAGGAATATCAATCCTTCCATTCCCCACCATCCGGTCAGAGCTGAAGAAGCTTCTTGGATGAGAAGCAAAAAAGAACAGAAGTTCAGTTGGCTCCTGAAAAAGCACCTTTGGGACAATCTTTGTTTTGCTTTGAAAAAAACCTTCTTTAGATGATCTAGTGCTGTGGCTTAAGATAAATCAACTTCATTGCAAATATGGAACTTGCAATCAGATGGGTTTATTCAGATCAGTACAACTGTGTTTGGAATGATTTATTCTACCTGAAGAATCAACCAAAAGGAGCTCCATATAGAGACCAACATCCTTGCACAATGAGTTGCATGTTGACATGCTTCAATGTCACAACCCTGTGCACATTTTCTCGGAGATATGCTGCACGGGCTCACTGGTATATATCCCCAGATCCATGGGTTTATAATTGCAGCCAGAATGCCACTTCTGTTTGATATTTACCTCCCGTTCTTCTATCTCACTGAAGCTGTCAACAACACTTCAATTTCTCTTTAAGAAAATCCATCAAAGTGTAAACCAGACAGATTTATTCTTAATTACATCTCAAATGTGCTTAGCCTTTATAGCGAGGCAGTCACATTCCTCACCTCTCCCTCCCCTTCCTACCACCTGGAGAGCCATGGCTTGGAATCTTTCACCTTTCTGTCATTCATTGCAAATCTGAGGTGAGAACACTGAGTATATTTGCATTCTCGTTTCCAGAATGGCTTTTATTAGTCTTAATGAGACAAGGACACTTGGAGGAACCGGCACACTGTAGATAGACCAAAGCCTTGATGCCGAGAAGAATCCTTTGGCACAGAGCTCAGAAAGAACCAGGAATATGTGAGTTGATGTCAAAGGACAATGGATGCCACACATAATGTAGGCGATTTCTTTACATCTGAGCAGGAACAATGGAACCATGGAAAACCAACTTGTAACCAGTAGTAACTACAAACAAAGATGCAAACAGACAGGGAAAAAAAATCTATCTGAGAGAGTTGTCATGGTGAGGCAACTTGAGACTATTAATATTTTATGGACTGATTTATTTGTTTGTATCCCGCCCGGTTATTTTTAATAATATTTTTTTAAAAAACTGAATGTGGTGAACATATCTAACACAAATCCCTGCTCCGATTTTCCTCACAACAACAACTCTGGGAGGTGAATTGGGCTGAGAGAAAGGGACTGGTTCAAAGTCACCTAGCTGGCTTTCATAGCTAAGGCAGGACTAGAACTCTCCACCTCCTGGTGATTGGCCCAAAATCCCACAACCAGCTTTCATGCCTAAGGTGGGACTAGAACTCACAGTCTCCTGGTGATTGGACTAAAGTCATCCAGCCAGCTTTCATGCCTAAGGTGGGATTAGAATTCATGGTCTCCCGCTTTCTACCAGACCAAACTGGTTCTCTGCAGATATGTAGAACATTTGTTCATTATTATTAGTTAGTCAACTCTAACTCTATTTGCTGTCTTTTAGCTATACTTGTCTGATACGTGCAATTAAAGAACTAAAAGTAGCTATGAAAAGAATAAATAATAAATTCAAACTATCGGTTATAATTAGCAACCCAAGGTCTGGCTTGGTTGCACCTAGTTAACTTCATCTGATGTAGAAAAGCCAAACAAGATAAGTCCTAATTAATATGTGACTGAGAGTTCAATAAAAAGAATCCCAAGTCTGGGGTTGTGTTCAGGGGATTCACTAGAAAATTGACACAACATTCTGGAAGGAAGCAATTAAAACTGCCAAGCAAAAATGACATGGATGTCCCATAACATCACCAAGAATCAAACTTCACATGAAGGGGATGTGAAGCAACTTCACACGAGTGTTGCTTTTTTCTAGCAACACTCAAAGTGATTAAAAGATCTCATGCAAAATGAATAGGGTGCTGGAGGGTAAAGCATATGAAGAATGGTTAAAGGTTTAATCTAGGGAAAAGAAGGACTTGGGGTGACATGGTAGTCCAATATTTAAGGGGCTGCCACAAATAAGAGGGAGTCAAACTGTGTCATGCCCCTGTCAGAGTCTGAATCCAAGGATGAAGATGAAAGCTGACAGGGAGTGGGAGTGTGGCTGTGTTAGCTGTGGAGGAAACTGGGGAAGGGCAAAGTCCGGCTGGGCAGAGCAGGGAAGAGGGAGAACAAGGGAGAGGAAGTTCAGAGGAAGACCCAGGCCCACCCCCTCTTCATCCTAGAGCATGCAGGGAGGAAGGGAGAAGAGAGCAATGTGGGTTGCATGGCTTATGGGTGAGGAAAGGGCCCTGATTCCCTTCACTTGCCACACCTTGGAATGAGAGTTTAAAAGAAATGCAGCTGAGTGCAGCAGCTGAGTGCAGCAGCTGAGTTTATCTTGTGTTGACTTTGGTTATCTGTGTTCCTGGCATCCTCCCAACCATGTTGAGTTATTGGTGTGACTTCACATCTGGAATTCTTGCTCCTGCACTACCAGACTAATTACCTCATTTTGCCTTGATTGGACTTATAGTTACAGTTTTTGTTGACCATGTTTTGGACTTGATTCTCTGTAGTCAAAGGCTGTTCCTGGGAGAATTTTCCTCCAGCCAGAAGGTAACCAGGACGTTGGGGGCAAAGTTGGAGCTAATAAAGGGACTCCTACTGATTACTGACTGTGTTGCCTTTGTGCCACACCGCTTTGGTAATCACAAACTGCTTTCCAAAGCACCAGAAGGTCAGGCAGGAAACAATGGAGGGAAACTGAGAATAATCAGTGGGATGACTTGCCTTCAGAAGTTGTGGGTGCTCTATCACTGGACAGCTATATGTCTGAAATGGTGCAGGTTCTCCTGCTCAATTAGGGGGTTGGGCTAGTAGACCTCCAAGGCCCCTTCCAACTCTATTATTCTATGTTCTATACTGGCGCAGCTATGAAGGTTCATTAAAATGAAAAATGGCCAAGAATAACAGTGCTTTTGCTGAATGCTGAATGGTACCAGATGAGATTCTTTGGGCTGGGCATTTTATATTTGAGGGCTATCACTGAAAAAGTCCATCTCTTAGTAACCCATGATGTCCCATGGAATATCTGATACCAAGATAACTTGTCTAGATCTTCTCTAAGTATCTTTTCTTCTCTTTTCTTTTCAAACTCCTGTCCTTCTGTTCCCATTCAGATGAAGCTAAAGCACCAAAGATAAGGAAGCCATCTGAACTGCTGGCTGTTGATACAACTGAAAAAAACCACACACACACATAGACACACACATACACACACACAAAACCAAAGCTGCTTCTGCTGATAGATTTTTGCAGGAATCCAAAGGGGGTAAACAGTATAAATGCATAGCTTGAAGTCCCTGGCACAGGCTTTGCTTTAATTAGCAATTTAGCTGTCACTAAATGAAAATACATTTCACTTTTTATTAAAAAGGAACCCATGATTCATACATTTTTAAATTAAAAGTGAAAGATGAAATGAATGCCAGAACAGTCAAAATGGTAATTAAAGTAGCATTCACTTCAAAACACAAAGTGCCACAGCTTGGAAGGCGGGATGGAAGCGGGGTAGGGGTGGGGGTGAGAAGGAAGATGGTTGCCTTGAGATGGAATTTGTTGCAATTGATTTTGGGAGCATGCTGGTTGCTCCGACAAACTGAATGAAAGAGGATGAATGGAGGCGAAGGATGGTTGGCAACTTCCAGACATCTAATCTGGAACAATCTTTATCTAATCTGTCTCCAAGAGGAGGGGACAACTTATTCTCCAAAAAGGAGTAATGGGTGGAAGCTTATCAAAGAGAGATCCAAGAGAAGATTTAAGAGAAAAGATTTAGATTCCTAGATTTCAGAGAAATCTGTCAACAATTAATTAACAAATTAACGATTAACTTCTGGTTTGTCTCCAGAAGTTGTGGGTGCTCCATCACTGGAAGCTTTCAAGAAGAAGCTGAAAAGCCATTGGTCCAGAATGGTATAGAGCAGGGGTGTCAAACTCAAGGCCCAGGGGCTGGACCCAGCCCAAAGGGTGCTTAGAACTGGTCTGCGGGACTGCCCTGGAAATAGAGAAGGACTGGCCCATGGTGCTTCTGCCAGTGAAAATGGATGCAGCTCTCTCAAGCTCTTTTCACTGGCAGAGGGTTGCAAGAGGCATGTCATGCCCCTGGTGGAGACTGACTCTGAGGGAGAGGAGGAACAACCAACAGGGAGTGGAAGTGTGGGCTCCGGAGGTTGTAGAGAAGACTGGGGAAGCAGCTGAGCAGTCAGAGGAGGACCAGGCCCATCCTAGGACAAGCAAGGAGGAGAGGATAAGGGAGAAACATGGTCTACTCAGGAGGAGAGGGCCTTGATCCTCTTCATGGATTGCAGCTGTGACAACTGAATTAGAGTTTGGACCTGCGTACTGGCAAACACTGGAAACAAAGCGTAGAAATATCTCTAGTTTATGGTTCCTTTCTGAGTTTGGCGTCCTTCCCAGTGTGTGTTATCTGTGGACATCCTCCATCCCTTATCTTGCCTGGTTTGTGTTGCTTTTTTCCTTCTTCTTGTAACTGTTTGTGCGGGAGTGTTTTTGTCTTCCGTCAAATATATTCGGAGCTTGGAAGCAAAATGAAGGAATAAAAGGGGCTTCACCTGTTTTCTGTGACTGTTTGTTTTGTATCCTACCCTGGGTCATCAAAGGCCATTCCAGTGGAAAATAGAGCTCAGGAGCTTTTTTTCACTGGCAGATCATTTGGGCCACCACAGGCATCCCCCCCAACATGAGTGACATCATGCTGGCCATGCCTACCCTGCCCCCACTATGGTCAAACACAACCCTGATGTTGCCCACAATAAAATCAAGTTTGACACCCTTGGTATAGAGTCTCATGTTTGAGCAGGATATTGGACTATAAGGCAAGTCCTTCCACTGATTAATCTTTAATTAATTAATGCTCCCCTTTCCCACGGATTATGTGCCATCAGGTGGTTTTGATCATTAGTGACCACCTAGGTAGGACAGAATAATGGGCCTTGCCTCAGTTTCAGAAGATCAGAATTCTGACAAGCAGAGATGAAGACACTGACTTGACAAAACAAGGGCCTTCTTCCTGAAAGTCATCATGAAAACCCACCTTAGCTTCAGTTGATGGGTGTTGCAGAATCATACCTGGATGATTTTCTGAACTGAAGGTAGTTGGGTTGTGTCCCCTTTACCAGCATGGTGTGATCAAGGTGAGATTTTTTTTAGGCAGGTGACACCTTGAGGAGCTGTCCTTGAGAATAAGAAATAACGAATGTATTATCCTACCTTCAATTGTCATTTCCCTCCACCCTTCACTATAAATGGAAGGTCATCTTTATGGGATTCTTCTAATGGAGCTTCCAAGAGTAAGTATTAGCACAGGGGTATGTCTGGTGACAGCCGAAATGCAATTAAGCAAATGAGACATACTCCCCGATGAGTCCTAAAAGGATTTTTGACCTATATTCTGTTTTAATTTGTTCTCATGCTCTTGTTCACACCATCTTCCAGATGTACAAGGAATTAACATTTTCCAATTGTTCCTCAATAATACAGTTTTTTTTTTAAGGCTTCCAGCATTCAAGTCTAGGAAATACTAATTGCCAACCTGGTGCCCAGATCCATGGTGTTCAGCACCACAAACCACATCCATTTATATTATTGAGATTTATTTATAAATAGATAAAAATTTGTAAATAAATAAATATTACAGAGAATCTCCCAGTGAAAGGGGCCCAGCTAATTTTAGGCAAGAAGCTACTTTAGAGGGGTACCTATGTGGATCTAGATCAAGTGTCTTCAAACTTGGCAAGTTTAAGACTTGTGGACTTCAACTTCCAGAATTCCTAAGCTAACGTGATTGCAGGAGGAATATTGGGAGTTGAAGTCCAAAAGTCTTAAAGCTGTCAAGTTTGAAGACCCTTGATCTAGATGGACATCAACAGCTCAACATGGTGGGTGTGACCAGCTGATTGAACTCTCACTCTGTTTTACATGTGAACAATGCAAGTAGCCCTCATCACCAATAATGGAACCTGCCTTTAATGGTCATTAATTGTGTTGATCATAAAGTGACTCAACCACATGACCAACCTGGTTTTGCAACTTTTTTTCCCCTGTGATAGTCATGAAGCAAGCTCTGTTCATTTTGGGCCAGTTTTGCCAAAAGTCAGAAGTTAATGCACAATTTTGGCAAAAACTTTGTAAAAGTGGTCACATGACCACAGGACACTACAAAATGCTTGTAAAAGTGGGATGGTTTTCAAGTGTCCCTTGGCTAATTGGTCATATTACTGCTGTGGAGGGGGAGGCTGGCTGTTGTGACTTCAGAAACTTGTTGTAAGTCTATTGTTTTACTTCAAGTGTTCGCTAAGTGATCGGTTATAAGTTGACAACCACCTGTGTACATAACATAGAGATGGGGCTTTGATATCCGGGTTGCACCTAGTTGCACACATGAATGACCCTGCTGTCCTGTACAAAGTCAGACTGTTGATTCCTCTGGCCCAATAATGCCAACACTGACCGGTAGCACTCAATACGTCAGGTAACTCTCATCTGTCAAGATAAAGACTGCAAGATTAATTTCCCCAGCAAAATAAGGGTGGTGGCTCAGCAGTTAAAATGATGGGCTTGTCAGCTAGAAAGCTGGCAGCCCAATGTTCGAGACCCAAGCTCCATGGGATGGAGTGAGTTCCCATCCTTGTTCCAGCCCGAAAGCATGCAGATGTGAATAGATAAATAGGTACCACTTTAGTGGGAAGGCAACAGCGCTCTGTGATGTCATGCTGGCCACATGACTGCAGAAATGCCTTTGGACAGCGCTGGCCCAGTGGCCTTGAAAGGGAGATGAGCACCACCAGCTAAAATCGGCAATGATTAGCAGAGTAAAATCCACAGGGGGAAACAAAATAGCAAGCCAGAGCTAGTAGAGATTCTCAAAGGTTAAATTCTGTGTTTAAAAGTGCTTCGCCTGTAGCTTAATCATGTCTCCGACTTTAGCCCCTCTGCTCCTCTAGCACAGCTTCAAGCCTACCTTCTTATGAATGGAATAAAACCCCACTGATCTTATTAAGGCCCAGCTCTAACCATCCTCATCAGCTGCTCGTAAAGGAAGTCCCACTGCTTAAGTTTTGAAAGTTTTTTCCAAGGACGTTGATGCATAAATCTTTCCTCCCTGAAGAACATTTAGGAAGCAAATCCCTGAGCATCATTTTTGGTTCGGGGGGCGGGTGATTAAACCCCATGGCAGCTTCTCTACAGCTTCAGCACACAGAGGAAGACAGGTTGCAATCTCCTCATCTCGATTGAGCTGTGTTTTGCTGCAAGATCATCTTTAATTGACTACAACAAGTTCCTCCCTAACTGGGTGCCCTTTGATTCACGTTTCAAAAGCGTTGCCTGTCAGGCTTGTCTCAGAAGGTACCCTTGTAGTTGGCTGTCAGTTCCAGACAGATTCTCCCACGATGGTTTCTTTCTTTTTGTTTTTCTCTCCTTCCCTTCCCTCTTAAAAAGAAAATTATTTATCGATACACTTTGTCTGTACTTCACCTTTCTTTGGATGGAAAACCGAGATAGAAGAGATACTGATTGCTTTATGGGGAAGATCCCCCAGAAATAGTCTGTGTTTATTTTTATTGTACTTTTGCTATATTTGGAGGAAAAAAAAAATCAAAGGTGGCTCACACGAGCATGAAAGCAGTTACATAATTCCTCTCTTTCTTCTTCTTTTGACTAGTGAATGATGCCTCAGAGAACATTTTCTTGCACAGGAACATAGGAACATATCGTTTGCAAGGAAGCCCATTGGGGATGTTTTGTTCAATAGGGGTTGCTCCTATTGTTATTGTTGATGTTGGAGATCTACATAACCTTTGAGTCAGTTAACAGTCCAAGGTAAGGCAGATCAGGAGTCAGACAAAGCAAAGATTTCAAAAATTCTACATTGGATGGAAAGCCAGCAGTCCAGGTTCAAGTCCCAAGCTCCATGCAATGGGGTAAGCTCCCATCCTGACCTCAGTTCCTAACAACCTAGCATTTTGAAAGCATGCAAATGCGAATAGATTAATAGGTACCACTTCAGTGGGAAGGGAACAGTGCTCTGTGACATCATGTTGGCTACATGACCATGGAAATGTGTTTGGGAAACATTGGCTCAACAGCTTTGAAATGAGCATGACGGCTGCCCCCCATAGTCCATAACAGTGGAATAAAATCTGCTGAAACTCCTTTTATGTAACTACGGCTGTTGAAATGAACCCCAAGTGGCTAGATTCACATCATAGCTGAACTATAAACCATAGTTTAGGTCCAACCCATTTTTTTTTTTGGTTTAATTTGATTGGAAAATGAAATTAAACCCACTGTCTTGCAGGATCTTGGGAATTATTTCCTTTTTTCTAGTCTGCATTGGGATAGATAACAGTGTCATTGCTAAAATTAGTTTGTTTATAATTTTATTTATAGCTTGCATGTGTAAATTATAGTCTCTCTTAGTCTCTGCATTCAAATTAAATATTTGTTTATTATATGAAGAAAAGCATTTGTTACGAGATGGGACATGTATTCGCTTCATTGAAATAAGTGTGGTTTGGTAGCCAAAATTTTTACTGAATTAAAACCTCCAAGATCAACACCAAATAAATAACTTGCTCCAGGTTTTCAGTACTTTTAATCAAACTGTCTTGTAAATCTTGCCAGAAAGATAAACGACTCACCTAGATAAATAAATAAAAAGTTGTTAAACATAATAATGAATTGCCAGGATTAAAATTTTCATTATGATGCCAGCACATGTTGTCTCTTAATGCAAGTACATGATCCTGAATATTATTAGCGTTTCAACAAATTTTGAATGTGACAAGCTCAAGATTTAAGGAAGCACATAAATGAGCTTAAAGAGCTAATTAGGTTATGTTGGTCAGTTCTGCATCTGATAGGTTAGCAGCAACATCGCTGAACAGATTTTCATTTTACATTAAATATTTGGCTTTTAGCCTCACTTTTACTGTGCCTTGAATTCAGAGGAAAAGGTTTTCCCATGCTGGCTGGGGAATTCTGGGAGTTGATGTCCACAATTTTTAAAGTTGCCAAGCTTGGAAATCCCTGCCCTAGGAAGTTTTATTATTGTTTGTTAAATTTATTTGCTGCTTGTCTCACTGAGGGGTTATTTCTAGACAGCAGTTCGATTCCAGGAGGAAACAGTCTCAATTGTGTCCCTTTATCAAGCCAATTTTATTTGAAGTATGGAATCACTTATTATTACCTTTACTGTCAGAGTACAACATGTGTACAATGAGATTGGCTGAGCCTCCCTTCATGCAACACTCCAATACAATTCACAGTGAGGACAGAAGTCCCTAACCCAGACCCAATCTTATTACACTATATGACCTTGTTGCACAACATGCTGGCCTTGCAAGTCTATTCTACTATGTTGACATGAAGTTATTTTCCATTCAGAAATCTGACAGCCCATGGGTAGAAACTGTTCTTCAGCCTCTTGGTGTGGCTGGCTATGCTTCTATAGCTCCTATCTGATGGTAGGAGAGTGAAGAAGTGCTGACAGGGAGGTGAGTCATCCCTGAGGATTTTCCTCACACTTCTAAGGCAGCAAGCCTTCACGAGGTCATCTAGTGGTATCAAGAAACAGTGCACGATGTTTTGTGCTGTGCTCACCACCCTCTGTAATGTCTTTCTATCCGTGGCTGTCAAACCAGCTTACCACCCATAATGCAATATGAGAAGATGCTTTCTATTGTGGACCAGTAAAAGGAGGTCATCAGCTGTTGTTCCACTTTATTGTTTCACAAGACCCTAAGGAAATGGAGTCTCTGTTGGGTCTTTCTGGCCACCTCGGTTGTGTTGGTTTTCCAGGTAAAATGCAAAACCTAATAATAATAGAACATGATTGAATGTTGGCTATTTGCAAATAACTACTTAGTCTCTTCTTTGGACCGGAGTGCTCTGTAAAATCATGTCTGCTCGAAGAGAAAGGTTGTTAACATAATTCTTGAATTGTAATGTACCTGTTTGGTGGCTGGAGATATTGAGGCTTTCATCACAACCACTGCAAAAATATGGCCAGTCCATAGTTGGATTTCCATTCTAAATCAGAACTGTTGATTCTGTTAAGCTTAGCTCAAGAATGTGCACTCATTATAAAGTGGTTAATACCACTCTATCAGATGTGGTATTCAGCAGGTTCTGACCAATTCTGGAGAACTGGTAGCAGAAATTTTGAGTAGTTCAGAGAACCAGCAAATCCCACATCTGACTGGAGATTTTATAGTATCCTTCCCCTGCCATGCCCACCGAGCCATGCCCACAGAAATGGTAGTAAAAAAAATATATATCCCACAGTTGCACTTTATAATGCTTTGTTAAGGCCACACTTGGAACACTGCATCCAGTTTTGGTTGCCACAATGTAAAAAAAGATGTTGAGACTCTAGAAAGAGAGCAAAGAAGAGCAACAAAGATGATTAGGAGACTGGAGGCTAAAACATATGAAGAACGGTTGCTGGAACTGGGTATATCTAGTCTGATGAAAAAAAGGACTTGGGTGACATAACTGGAGTCTTTCAAAATCTCAGGGGTTGCCACAAAGATGAGGGAATCTACTTATTCTCCAAAGCACCTGAGGGTAGGACAAGAAGGAAACTAATCAAGGAGAGAAGCAATCTAGAACTAAGAAAAAAATTTCCTGACTGTGAGAATAATCAATCAGTGGAACAATTTGCCTCCAGAAGTTGTGAATGCTCCAACACTGAAAGTTTTTAAGAAAAGAGTGGATAACCATTTGTCTGAAATGGTATCGAGTTTCCTGCCTAACCAGGGAGTTGGACTAGAAGACCTCCAAGGTCCCTTCCAACTGGTGGTATTTGCCTGTGCTCCAAATAACTCAAAATTTCTGCTACCAGCTCGCAAGAACTGGTCAGAACCTGCTGAACACCACATCTGAAAATGAGGGTTTTGAAGCTGTCAGCAGGGGAAAAAAAGACATGGGTTATCACAAGTTCCAGAGACAGTTCTGGCACATGTCGTCATTCATCTTGAGATATCCATTTGTCTAAAAGCAATTAACACTTAATTGCTGCATAACCTGAATAATTTAGGAAGCCAAATGAGTAGAGCAGGCAAACAAGTACATGTTCATTAATTTCTTTGTTATCACCATCTGTTTAATTAAAAAACTACTTTTCCTGAATGAGAGTTTACTATCTAAATGTTTTCTTAATTGAAAATATCTGCCCCAACACAGGTCAACATCTAGCATAATATATTTGAGCTTGTACATAAAGCAGGAGAACTAAATACATTCTGAATTTCCTGATGGCAAACGTTGCCAAATAATATTCTGTGGAACCTACTAACCCACCAAGCTGAATATGTTTCAGTTAGGGATAGGATGTTTGGACAATCACCAGATGAACATCATCTATCAAATAAACTTTGATGAACTAAGAAGGAAACATATTTTTTTAAAAAAGTAGATGGAAACCCTATGTAAACAAGTCTTATGAGGCACATTTGTGTGTGTGTTCAACTCTCTGTCAGTGTTCCAATGAAACTCCCCATTCTCATTCAACACTCAGAAACAAAGTTCATCCAAGTAAGAATTTATTAAATAAGTCAGGTTGGCACATCTGGGAAAATCCTAATCTGAGAGTTCTGGGTTTTCCCTTCCCAATTGAAATTCACAAACCCATTCCCTGCACGACCAGTCCATCAAATGTCCCAATCAACCATTGTCCCAACTGGAGACATTCCTCCAGAAACTCCTCTCCAGATGCATAACATGTCCTTGACTTTATGAAAAGAATGTGCTTGAGTCTAATCTTCCACCTCTCTATGAAATCCCCCCCTTCCAAATTCCCAGGCACTAAAATGTGGCAGCCTCGAAGCTTCCAAATAAAATATGGATTCCAAGGCTGACACTCTCCTTTAGTGAAGAGGTAAAACTGTGGGATCCTTGGTGCTCTCCAAGATTGATTGTTTTCTTGCAGACATTTCATTACCCAACTCGACAACATCATCAGGATTAGAAGCTGAAAAATCCCAGTTCCAGAAGATGAACTGCAGTGGGATAATTCCTTTTCTGAGTTGCATAGAATTTTCTGAGATCAGTTTTTCCAATACAAGGAAGGAGACAGAAGAACCTGCTATACCGAAAACTGTATTAAGACTACACTTCCCAGCATTCTGAGGCAGAGTGGCCATTTTGGCATCTCCCAATGCAAAGCTGGGCAAATTCTATGAAACATAAAGTTCCAAAGCCATAGCTTCAAACTCTGTACTCAAGAAAGACAAGCATTGATGAAAAATTTTCTATTTTCCAGATGTTACTATAGACCACAGTTTCTGTCATTCCTGACTCCCATTTAGACTGGGAGTCTGATGATAATTGATCCAGCTAATCAACTATGTGAAATAGCAAAGTGCAGAGTATTTTCCTGGAGTATATTTTAATTTTGCTCATGAAAGAGCTATGAAAGAGGGTGGATGGGTGGAAACAGATGAGTATGGATGGGTGGAAGCAGAATAATGGAATTGGAAGGGAGCTTGAGGGGGTCTTATAGTCCACCCCCTTCTCAAGCAAGATATCCCATTCCATTTCCAACAAATAGTTATCCAATCTCTTTTTAAAAACACCAATGATGAGGCAACCACAACTTCTGATGCCAAGCAATCCCACAATTTTCTCACTGTCAGGAAATTTCTCCTCAGTTCTAAGTTGTTTCTCTCCTTGATTAGTTTCCACCCATTGCTTCTTGTCCTGCCTTCTGGTGTTCTGGAAAAATAGATTAGCCTTCTCTTTTTTGTGACATCCCTTCAAATATTGAGACACTGTTATCATGTCAGCCCTAGTTCTTCTTTTCACTAGACCACACAAATTCAATTCCTGCAACTGTTTTCCTTCAATCTGCTATTATGACTGTGTGTTGCATGACCCAACACTTGAAGCTGTACACTTGAACACTGTCTGAGACAGGAACTTTTCTCTAGCAGTACCCTTCTAGAAAGAAATTCTTTCTTCT
The DNA here is from genome assembly GCA_015471245.1 of Laticauda colubrina. NCBI lineage: Eukaryota > Metazoa > Chordata > Lepidosauria > Squamata > Elapidae > Laticauda > Laticauda colubrina. The sequence continues at coordinate 6,407,521 of BLBF01000058.1, forward strand.
TACCTTTGGAAGATGAATAAAGACAGCACCATCCCATCAGGTTTTAAGTGGTTAATGCTATTTCATGATTTTACTGACCTCTTTTTTTAACCTTCTGTTTATATATGGAGCTTGATGCATTGATTTAATTGTCTATTACTTGTTTTAAACATGCAGCAGCTTGTATGCTTATGGAATAGAGAGTGTAGACTTAGATCTCAAAGTTAGCAAGGATTAACATTGTTGGTTTGTGCATGTACCAACATGGTCCAGAGTATCACCGATGGAAAGCAACTAGAGTGTGATAGCTTCAAATTCTGGACTTTTCCAATAACATGAATTAGTAAATGAAATTTTGGCTTGTGTATTAAAAAGAATTGGGAGACTTAATTGAAAGTAAGCCTCTTCTTTCATTCTTACACCTTCTCTACTCCCATCCATGGGGATTCATTTCAATGCAGGATGCAATAATATTTTCCCAAGTCAAACAGGGGTTGCAAGGTGTTAAGCATAACAGGACTTAAAATAGTCTGATCATGGTTATTTCACTAGGTGGCAACATTGCATTAGGTTTGCATCTACTTAAATGATCCCAGGTTTCTTTTTTTACAAGTGAAAACAACTTTTCTCCTTGGAAAACAGTTACAACACAAAGTTAACACAGCAAAGCAGTGGGGTAAAAGTGACCTGCGATTATAATTTCAGGTATAGGTAGGCAATGACCCAAACAGTCAACAATGATCCCATTCTCAGAGTGGCAGAAGAGCACAAGCAAACATTTATACAAAGGTTCTGAGGTTCATTGCAGGAGAATTGTGTTGTATAGGAGGATGTTACAATAATCACTGTGGATTTCTGCAAGATGACATGCTTCCCTGTTTAAAAAAGGACACTGTGTAATAGCTTACGCAGTAGGTGATTCTTATTTATGGGTAAAGGGGGAACATTTTGAGTACAAAGTCTGGATTAATGATTGAGTGAAAGTGCCTAATTTTAAAAAGGGGACAAAAAGACCTCTGGGGGGGGGGGTCAAACAGTTTGGTCAATATGTGTCTTTTTTTCAAGGGAAGGCAGGTAGTGTGGCAAGATTCTTGTCATATAGGTGACCAACAATAAAATATCTACTTTGGGCCTGTTCAAAAGTGGTTCGGGTTGCTTGCATCTGACAGTCAAATTTTCCTTCCTTCCTTCCTTCCTTCCTTCCTTCCTTCCTTCCTTCCTTCCTTCCTTCCTTCCTTCCTTCCTTCCTTCCTTCTTTTTTTTCTTCTTCCTTTCTCCTTCCTTCCTTCCTTTTCTATCTATTCTTTCTTTTTCTTTCTTTCTCTTTCTTCTTTCTTTCTCTTTCTTCTTTCTTTCTTTCTCTCTCTTTTTTCTTTCTTTCCTTTCTTCTTCCTTTCTCCATCCTTTCTCCTTCCTTCCTTCCTTCCTTCCTTCCTTCCTTCCTTCCTTCCTTCCTTCCTTCCTACTCTTCCTTCATTCCTACCTTCTTTCTTTCTTTCTTTTCTTCTTACTTTCTCCTTCCTTCCTTCCTTCCTTCCCTTTCTACCTATTCTTTCTTTCTTTCCATTTCTTCTTTCTTTCTTTCCTTTCTTCTTCCTTTCTTCTTCCTTTCTCCATCCTTTCTTCTTCTTTCCCTCCCTCCTTCCTTCCTTCCTTCCTTCCTTCCTTCCTTCCTTCCTTCCTTCCTTCTTTCCTTCCTTCCTTGCTTGCTTACTTTTCTTTCCTTTCTACCTACTCTTCCTTCCTTCCTTCCTTCCTTTATGTCTCTCTCTACTTTTTCCCTGCCCTCCTTTGCCTTTTCCTCCTTTCCATTTCCCCCCTTTTCCTTTTGAAGCACCTCTCTTTCTGTCATTGGTTGGATTTTGATAAACAACTTCACTGCATTGAAGAGTAACTGAAACCAAATGCCGGCATTGTTTGCGGTATTGTGGAGACTCAAAGAGTTCTGATCTGTGCTCTCCAATGCTCAAGTACATTCCTGGGGGAAGAAAAGAGCAGGGAGGCAAGTATGTGAAAAAAGCCTGTTTAACCTGGTTACACATGATACACAATACCCCTTTGCTGGTCCTTGAAATCAGCATGGAATAAACACACAAACAAGAAGCAACACAACCTCCATCTAATAATGTCAGGGTTGCTACCAGTTTGAAGAAGAAGAAGAAGAAGAAGAAGAAGAAGAAGAAGAAGAAGAAGAA
>BLBF01000058.1:6414132-6438570 GCA_015471245.1 Laticauda colubrina
CAGGACCAGGAGCACCAGCAGGACCAGGAGCACCAGCAGGACCAGGACCAGGACCAGGAGCACCAGCAGCACCAGCAGGACCAGGATCAGGACCAGGAGCACCAGCAGCACCAGGAGCACAAGCAGGACCAGGAGCATGAGCAGGACCAGGAGCACCAGCAGGACCAGCAGGACCAGGAGCAGTGCCAGCAGAGTAAGCACCAGCAGAAGCACCAGCACCAGGAGCAGTGCCAGCAGAAGCACCACCACCAAAAGCAGCATCAGCAGAAGCACCACCTCCAAAAGAAGCATCAGCAGAAGCCCCAGCACCAGAAGAGCGAGCCCGGGCAGCAGAAGCCCCAGCAGAAACAGTCAGGGCCAGGGGGTGGGAGGGTGGCCCTGTCCCTCTTGCCAGGGCTGGCAGCAGATGGCAGAGGCTTCCATTTCTTCCCCATGGTTGTTGGGTTGCTGGCTGGCTGGCTGGCAAGCTGTGTCTGGAAGCAGGTCTTTCCTCTGAATGGTGACCTGCTTGTGAGCTGCTTCCCTTTATATCCACGGGGCTGACACAATGCATCCTCCCCGCATGCGCAGTGAACGCTAGGCATCCGCTAGGCATCCGCTAGGCATCCGCTTCATCCTCTCGGCATCCGCTCTGCATCCGCTCTTTCCGTTCTGCGTCCGCTTTGCTGTGCTCCCCCGGAAGCCTTGCTCCCATCCACTTCCATCCGCTAGGCTTCTGTGGAGCATCCGCTTTCCATCCGCCCTGCATCCTCCCCCCGTCTGTTCCTTTCCGTGTTATCCGCTCTGGTTATGCAAATTTGGGGCACTTTTGAGAGCGGATAACAACGGATGGAACATTTTGCTCGTCTGCTGTGTCCTTTTTAGAAACGTTTTGCATCCGTCGGCCAGTGTGACAGGGCCTTAAGAGAGAAAATTGTAAGCAAATCACAGGAAAACAAGGTTGAAAGGAATACTTGCTTGGAAATATCCCCATTGACTGAATCTGCTATGTTAATAAAAGCCTTTCATTGGTTCAGGTTTCTGGCCTATTGTTTCCTTTTCTTCTCCCACTTATAATAGGGCCTGCTGCTTCCTTCATTAACTTCATAACAAGAAGGAATGAAAATATTAGCTCTGGGCCACAGAACAAAAATGCATTGTATGTAACCATAAATCATAAGAACAGACATGTACAAGTGAACTTTAATCAGTAACGATGGGGAGACCCAAAAGGCTGTTGCTTGATCAAGATCATATCTAAAACAGGGACTCAATACATGGCTGGAACACTAGCTTCTCACATTCAGAGCTACAAGTTCAGTCCCTGACATTTCCAGAATAGAACAGAATATGGAATATGGAATACAGAACAATAAAGAATAGAAAATAGAATAATATAGAATACAGAAAATAGAATAAAATAGAAAATAGAATGGAATGAAATAGGATAGGATAGAAAGAATAGAATAAAATAGAGTAGAATAATAGAATAGAATATAGAATAGAATATAGTAGAAAATAGAATAGAATGGAATATAATATGGAATATAATAGAAAATAAAAAAATAGAATGGAATGGGATAAAATAGAATAGAATAGAACAGAATTCTTTATTGGCCAAGTGTGCCAAAACTAGCATCAAAACTAGGTAAAAATGATTCTCACCTCTCTTAGCAGTGAACGGTGAGCTTAAACTGAACCCTAAAGCTCACTTGCTAGAAGGGGATACCACAAACACAGAGAACCAACAATAACCAGCTTTGATATCCAATTTAGCATGCCAGGGACAAAATGGACAGAGCTTGGCAGAAGCATTTATGCAAATTTGTATGTACCATAATAAAAAGAAGTGATTTCTTGTTTTGTTTTTTCTTTTGGTTTTCAAGGCAGCCGATGATGTTCTACAGCAGTGATAAAAGACAACACTTCACCTACAGGAGCATTTAGTGATTATGGAAAATGTCCTCCTGTGTACCCAACATCTGTGAATTCCACAAATCTCACAGTTTGTATCCTACTCTGTAGAAACCTTAATGCATTTGCTTCTGCCATTTTGGAGATTTGGCTATTTGTTGAGGGGATGGGAAACAGCTGGGAATAAATATATCTGAGATGATGCAATGCTAATATGCAACAATTAGATTTTAGGAGGTTTCTGGTGTTCAAAGGCTGATTTAAGAACCACTTCTAAGTCAGCCAGCTCTGGAAGGAAGAAGAGAAGGCGAGTAGCCTGTTAATCTTTATTACGCAGATTTATTTAAGGAAATTAATGGCTGATTTGGGCCATCCAGTTCAGGGCTGAGTATGGATGATGTTCCTCTGGGAAGAATCTCATTATGAATATCTAAGGCAACAAGACAGGAGGAAAGGTTTATTTTCTGTTGTAACAGAATGCAGGAAACGGAATAATGTTTTTAAGTTAAAGGAGGGGAGATGCAATATTAGGCAAAATGTCCTGATGGCAAAAGCTATTCAATGGCTGAATTAATTTACAAGAGATGTAGTGAACATAGCAAATTGGATGTCTATGAAGATTCTCCATCATCCAGGTCATGGTTGTCCCAAAGGTGCTTTTTTCAAGAGGCAACTGGACTTTCTGGTTTTATTTTAAAGAGGGGTTAAAGAGGCCATCTATATCAAAATTGAACAGCCCTCCCTCAGAGGAGAAGGGATACAACATCATCTATCTCCAATCTACAACAGTCCTTTCATCAGTTCCAATAAGGCTCCACACCAATTTGCACTACTCAGGTGACCCTGAGGTCACAGATAAACCTCTAAGTGGCCTCAACAGCTCTCTAAAAAGGACACAAATGACCAGCTGTCTGCAAGGAGTATAAATCCTTCCATTCCCCACCATCCAATCAGAGTTGAAGAAGCTTATTGGATGAGAAGTGAAATGTCTTCAAAGAAAAACCAGAAAGTCCAGTTTGACTCTTGAAAAAAGCACCTTTGGGATAGCAAATCGGAATTTATCAGTCACTAAGAACAATGGATGCTGTTTCTCAACAGCTTCAAGCTCTGAAAAGCTTACTCAGAAGCACTCAGCTGATCTTCTGTAAGGTTGTTCCATGGACAAGTTGAATAAAAAATCGACCTTTGTAGGCTACCTTGGTGTTATTATGTCTGATAGAAACCAAATACTGAATTCTGCAGTAAAAGCTTTATCTCAACCAGGGTGATGAACATTTTGAGATTCTTTGTTGTCTCAGGATCTGGTTGACTTGCCATCATCAAAGGAAGGCAAATGTTGCCTTCTAGTACAGAACTCTACAGTGAAGTTGTTGGTCCATCAACTGAAGTTGAAACACAAGTTAATCATGCAGACACAAATTCCATTGGAATAGCCGAGCCAAAATCTAGACCTAAACTTCATAGAAATGTTATAGTAGGACCCATTAAGAGCAGCTGATGCTAGAAAAGACCCCAGTGTTGCTAAGCAGAAGCAGCCCTTTGCCATGCAAGAATGAGCCAAAATACCTATTCAGTGATGTAAGACTGATCACCAATTCCAGGAAACATTTAGTTGCACTTACTGCAGCTTAAACATAATGCTTTTTTATGGAATCTAAAGGAGCAATTACTTTAATTAGTTTTTCACATTGTCACATGTTGGGTGACTTTGTTTAGGGAATAAATGAAACAAACAGCAAACATGGCTGGGGGGGGTATTTGTTCACTGTGTCTCACATATTGGTACCATCCACATAAACTCTGACAAATGGGGCAAAAGTGCTGAAAAACTAAAGAAGACCAAATGGTTTTTCAGCCAACAACTTTCATTCTTGCATTAGCTCTGGAAATGCAAAATAGGACAAATCCCCATTAAAAAATTCCACTATAAATATGTATTGCTTTGTTTGTTACACTTTTGCTTTGATTCTCAGGAGCTCAAATAGAACAAGATAGATAGATAGATAGATAGATAGATAGATAGATAGATAGATAGATAGATAGAAAGAATTCTTTATTGGCCAAGTGTGATTGGACACACAAGGAATTTATCTTGGTGCAAATGCTCTCAAAGTACATAAAAGATAAGATACATTCATCAAGAGTCAAGAATCATAAGGTACAGCACTTAATAATAGTCATAGGGTACAATGAGCAATCAAATCACACTATGAAACAGTCAATATAAATCATAAGGATACAAGCGACAAAGTTACAGTCATACTGACACAAGTGGGTGGGGATGGGTGTTAAGGAGTAACGAGAAGATTAATAGTAATAGTAGTGGAGACTTTGTAAATAGCTGGACAGTGTTGAGGGAATTATTTGTTTAGCAGAGAGTGATGGCGTTCAGGGAAAAAAACTGTTCTTGGATCGAATTGTTCCACTGTGCAGGGCTCTATAGCATAATTTTGAGGGTAGGAGTTGAAACAGTTTGTGTCGGGGGGTCTGTAGATATTTTCACAGGCCTTCTTGACTCGTGCAGTATACAGGTCCTTGACTGAAGGTAGGTTGGTAGTAATTTTTTTTTCTGGAGTCCTAATTATCCTCTGAAGTCTGTGTCTGTCCTTTTTGGGTTGAAGAAATAGTCTGATAAAAACCTGAGAGGAGCCCTCTAGAATCACCAAAGTCAACAAGAATTCGCACAAAATCCAGGAAAAGGAATAAAAAGATGGCATCACAGAAAAGCTTCAGAGACATGCATTCCAGAAGGCTGAAGTCAAGGGTTGGTACTGCCAAAGAAAATGCCCCCCTTTAGTCCCCCCCCATGAACCCATTGGAATTGTGGGAGTTAAACTACTTTTCCCTGGTGGTTCTACAGAACTGTGTCAGTTTAAGCCAGTACTGGCTGGAATAGGTTGAAGTCCCAGAAGTTCAAAAAGCAAGGGTCCTCCACCAACAGGCCATAGATCAACTCCAGGAAGGATCCAGGAGAGATCCTATCTCCAGCAGAATTGTTGATACTCAAGCAGGATCCCAAGCTTTGCTTTACAACACAGTTTAACTCACTCTAGCATCTCTACAACAAAGTCTGTAATCACAGATAAAGTATCTCTGTAGAAGAGAATAATTCAGGGTTGAATTATGAGGTCCTAGGCTTCTCTGGACTTGGCTGTTTTCTTGCAGTTGTTTTATTACTGAAGGGATATTTTGGAATTTCTTTATATAAAAGTGCAAGCCACTATTCCCTTCTAGCACTGATGATGTTACCTAGTTGGGTGATGAAAAGTCTGAAAGAAAACAACAAAGCTCAGAGTGCACCAAGGACCCAAAAGTATCTCTCATGGTAGAGCCATCCACTCTCTCCAGCTGTGTGATGCTGAAGGATCCAATATATGGCTGACAAAATTCTAATAAGTCTACATTGTCTTGGTGATACTTGAGTAATTTAAACTTATGGATGGGAAAGCACCATAAGAACTTTGAAATCTATCAAATAAGCTGCTTCTTGAGTGCAGCATCATTAGTGGATCCCAAATGTTCTTCTTTTTTTTTTTTGTCTGCAGAATTTCATCCTCCAAATTCCAAAATTGCATTTGATAGGGCCAAGTTTTCTAACAACCCAGACCTTTGAATTAACTGCTGCCTCCTCGTAAGGAAGCTGAAATTAGCCATCTAAAAAAAGAAGTTTAAATGAAGGGAGTTTAAAAGGAGACACTCAAATCTAAAGGCTTGGGCAAGCAAACTCTTGTGGATTCCGAGGCTGAATGGCTGTTTAGTTAATATTGGTCAAGGGAGATGTAGTTTGAAAATGTTCAGAGAAGGTGATAGAAGGAACTAATGCTTATTTGATGTTGGCTGCTTACACCCATCCTTGGAAACAATACAATTCTCCCAGGAAACCTATTTTCAACATATTAGCTCTCTCCACTGTGTCTTGAATCCTTGACTCTTCTGGAGGTGGTGCTAATGAAGTTGCCAATTGTAATGCTACTTGGGGTATGGGCCACTGAAACCTTTAAACAAAGCTGGCAGACATTCCTAATGCATAAGGAAAAAAAAGACACGAGACTCTTTAGGAAGGAGGTCCAAGTTTATTGCAGAGCAAATAAGCAAAGAATTAAAAAAACAAAACAAAAGCAGCCAGTTCTCCTTTTTAGAAATGTTACTTTGCTTTCTCCAAGCTCTGCTTCATAATCACCAACTTTTCAGAATGACATCTTTATCCTAAGAATGCATCTGGAGCTTGGGCTGACTTTATGCAGGCTTAAGGTTAAAGAAGGTTAAGTTAAGGTTAAGGTTAAGTCATAAACACCCCTTTTGAGTAGCCATTTACAGTAAGAATATGAGAGGTATTAGAAATAGAAAGCTGTCCAGTGCTGATGTAACTGTAGTACTGATAGAACAGAATAGTTGTAGTTCGGGGTTGAATAGAACAGAATAGAATTCTTTATTGGGTGTCCAAGGGTGATTGGACACACAAGGAATGTGTCTTTATTGCATAAGCTCTCAGTGTACATAAAGAAAAAATAAAATACATTCATCCAGAATCATAAGATACAACACTTAGTGATAGTCATAGGTTACTAATCAGCAATCAAATCATACTAGTGAACAAATAAAACAATATTTTTTAATATTTTTTTTAAATAAGAACTGTGGGATCCTTAGTGTTTTCTGAAACAACACCCCAACTGAAGAACTACCAACTTGACAAATAATATTGTAATTAAAAAACCACCAAGAAAACTCCCACCAATGCTGACAGGGCAAACCATTTTTATATAAAAAGAGAGCAAACCCTACTCTCTTCTTGCACCCATGTACTACAGTACAAACAGGGGGTTAATCCCATTCCCTTCTGGCACTGATAAAGTTACCTAGTTGGGTCATGAAACATCTGCGAGAAAACCACCAAGCTGAGAGAGCACTAAGGACCCCACAGCCCTCCTCTTCCTCCTCATTCCCTTCTAGCACTGATGATGTTACCTAGTTGGGTCATGAAACATCTGCAGGAAAATCACCAAGCTCAGAGAGCACCAAGGATTCCATACCAAATAGATTAATGAAATAATGTCTCCCCTACCAAAAATGGCAGGACAAGTTACTGTATATAAACAGGGAGTTAACCTCACTCCCTTCTAGTACCAATGATGTTAGCTTAGTAACAAAACATTTGCAAGGAAACAATCAAGCTCAGAGCACTAAGGATACCACATAACAGCTGGTGTTTCTGAGCGATAAGAGACTTGGAACTTGTCCCTGTTTTGTCTCTTTCCAATTCAAACTTCCTTCATGTAACAACAACACCCAGATAAGCCACAATAAGCAAATAATCATCCCTCGATTTCACATCCCTTATCTTTCCGCTCAAGGGTATGGAAGTACTCTACCATGAAAAATAACTCCTGATATATACTTTTGGTTTCCTTTTTATGCCACCACATTTCTTTATTGACACAAATTGTTGGGAGAGCATCCGTTTGCTGCAGGGTGCCCACTTTTCCTAATAATGGGACATCTTTACTATCTCCTGAGATGCCCCTCTTGACACTATTTTACTCTTGCCTTTCCTGGACCTGCATTACAATAGCTCAAGTCAATTACAATGACATATAGCATCCGTCCTGGCTTATCTGATTACCTTTGACCTTTTAACAGCTGCAGAGAGACCAAAAAACCCCCCAACAAACCAGAGAAAAGCATGGCTATATAGATGACACAAAGCTGGAATTTCAAATCTGGGCCACAGTCAAAAGCTGTCTTAATGTTGGCAGATTTCTGATGATGCCACCAGCATATAATTTTGAGGAACTTTGGCTCTTAGAGAAGACGTTCATCTATAACGGTTGGCCAATGACAAGAGACATTAATTTGATTAATATTATATCAATATGATTAATTTGATTGATCTTATATCAATAGGAATTGGGTATGTATAGTCTAGTGAAAAGAATAACTAGGACCGAGCTTATAATCTTTGCCCCCTTTATCCTTGAAGCCTTATTTGACATTTTCCAAGAGAATGTAGTTGGTCTGGTGAGGTTCTTGTAACATTGGTGGCTAGCAATAAAGTGACTCCTTTTGTGTGATTCTGTTCATTTTTGCCTGTTATTAATCTAGCCAGACTGACTGCATTCTCTTGGGAACAGTCAGATAAGGTTTCTGGTATTCTGGGGAAGGTTTGGCCCATGCAGTGGTAGGACTCCAAGCTTGTACTTTTTGATGGTTTTCCTTTTTGTGCCTTTCAGGAAAAGGCAGGGGGAAAATAAACATAATTGTTGGAGGGTAGTTTTTTAGGCTGTTTGGTTGGTAAGTTACAGCAAGTGGACTTTCTCTTATGCTCAATTAAAATTTAATTGCTCACTGACGCTCTTCCTATTCTTCAGGCTGCAGCTCTCTTTTCTAAACAAAGAAAATGGTGCCAGTGTTTATGAGAACTTATCCAGGTACCCTCCAATTTGATAACATTGCCTGCTCTGCTATTTTGAAGAGCTTCAGGTGGAATTAATGTGCTTCACATCTGATAGCTAATTTGATGTATTTTAGAACTATGTTTATCTATTTATTGCACTTCCATCCGACTCTTCTGGCAAAGCACTCTGACCCTCTTGTCTGAGATTTTCAAGAGCCTCCCATGTAGGCAATAAGTGGGAGGTAAAAATAAATAACTCAGCATAGTTGCTTTTAAACTCAACATTTCACAATTCACAGCAATGCAAGTTGCAACTCTAAATAGAGTTTGTGTATGTGTACACATGCACATACCCACACACTCATACATATTTATAAACTCAAGTTAACATAAGAGGTTATGTAAAAACCATCAACTTTGTATTCTGCAAACTTCAAGTTAATGGGAAATGAAAGAACTTACACTATCTAAAAAAAAATTGTTTCTAATGAAAAGGTGTATAGAGAAAAGGACTGTTCAGATACATTTTCCCAAGAGAAAGCATAAAGATACTTGGGTACAAAATTGAAAACACGAGGCAAAAAAATATGAGGAGTTGCTAATGTTTCTGAACTTTGTAAACTCTCCTCAGTAATTTATTAAAACAGAATATTATGAATATAGAACTGAGATGCTAGGGAATGGAGTATAACCAGTTTAAAGACTGCCATAAACCATGATTAGCTCCATATAACCCTCCTCCATCAACGCCACTGGATAATTTCAGCCACTTTCTGGTCTTTTTTCCCTTCTATACAGAGTAATTACAACTTAGGAATTTGTGGCAAGGCAATTTCCAATCTTTGGAGTGGCCTTCTGAATGCATCAACCAAAGTCATCACGATCATCTAAGGTAGGAATGGCAAACAACAGCCCAAGATCATAATTTGGGGAAGAAATGAATATTCAAGGACCAGATGAATCCCTATGAATCTCCAACCATTAAAGAAAGCTTAAGAACGACTCATATCATTTTACTTTGAAGGAACCTAACTTTGATATCTATTTTTGAACTGGAAAACAAAGCATTGTGAAATGCATATCTGAAATACAATAAATTCTCATTAATATGCAGGAAGATGCTTGCCGCAAATCCTTTGTGCAAACTTTATGTGTCTTAAAACTGAATTGAAGCAATCTTGAAGAAGAGAAATTTGGGCAGAACCCTAGAAAAAAGTGCAGAGAAGAGCAACCAGGATGATTAGGGGACTGGAGACTCAAACATATGAAGAACGGTTACAGGAACTGGGAAGGGCTAGCGTAGTGAAGAGAAGGACCAGGGGAAACCTGATAGCAGTCTTCCAATATTTGAGGGGCTGCAACAGAAAGGAGGGGATTCAAGCTATTTTCCAAGGCACCTGAAGGCCAGACAAGGAACAATGGATGGAAATTGATCAAGGAGAGATTCAACCTGGAAATAAGGAGGAATTTTCTGACAGCGAGAACCATCAACCCATGGAACAGAAGTTGCCTTCGGAAGTTGTGGGAGCTTCATCACTGGAGGCTTTCAAGAAGAGACTGGACTGCCATCTGTCAGAAATGGTGTGAGTCTCCTGCTTGGGCAGGTGTTCGGACTAGATGACCTACAAGATCCCTTTCAACTCTGTTAATCTATAAGTCAGAGTCAACTTCCTGCATTAGAGTTTGTTGCTTAGCAACATGCCCAGGAGTGACCCCTAGGTGGCACTGGAACCCTTCTTCAACCCTTTGCAAATTTTCAAACACCAGCCGCATTTTGCACTGGAAGGTTTTATTGCTATTTTGCTTAATTAGAAAGAAATATCTTTGGAACAAACCTTTAAAGAGCGACAGGTATGTCTATGCCCATTTACCTTGTGCAGCTTTAAAAGGCTAATCAATATACACTCCACAGTATATCGTTTTGGTATGTCTAGACGCTTGACTGCTGACCATCCAAACATCAAGGGCAGGGTTATTTACTCTTTCCAATGGATTTAGATGCTGCATGAGGACACAGTGCAGTTCAATTACATCGCTAAATCTAACTACGTTAATTAAGCTGCACTGATTTTCATTATCCAGGTCTAGCAAGATAACTGCCAGACTACTAAGACCATCCTCTAAGGACTATTAATGTCTTCCTTAAGCTCTTCTTTAAAGGAAGCAGAGAAGTGATTATTCTTTGGATCACATAACTCACTTCTTATCACTGGACTACCTTGGGCTGGAGCGGAAGCTGCTCAGCATCTTTGATACCTTCGGAAGGCCGTCTTCATTTACCTTTCACAAGACTTCTGGGTTTGAGTACCTGCAGAAGTTCAAGTACAAAGCCTTTATTGTCATTGTGCACCATATATGCAACAAAATTGGTTTAGCCTCTGCTGGTGCAATCAATACAAGAATACAAGACAACATCCATAAATATCCACTGTCAGTCTCTAGGGATTGATGGCATGGGTTCCATACTCAAAACAGAGGTCCCTAGTTGCTGGATCCTAGAACATCTTTCCACTCTTTCTCCTCTTGGTGTGGGGTCTCCTCTAAAGATGGTAGCAAGGATGGGAGAAAGGCAAAGTAACAAGATAAGCCAGTGCTTAGAGGGCAGTACTGCAGGCTATTTCTGCTAAATGCCAGCTGACAATTCAAATCTCACCAGGCTCAGGGTTGACTCAGCCTGCCGTCCTTTTGAGGTGGGTAAAAGGAGGACCCAAAATTGTTGGGGGCAATAGGCTGACTCTGTAAACTGCTTAGATAGGGCTGTAAAGCACTGTAAAGTGGTATCTACATCTATTTATTTATTTATTTTATTTTATTTATTTAGTCAAAAGCTTACATTATAATAGAAATAATAATAAACACAAGTTTAAATGTAAGAAATAGGAACTAATAATTGGAGACAATAGGACAGGGACAGTTGGTATGATTGTGTACTTATGCACGCCCCTTACAGACCTCTTAGGAATGGGGTGAGGTCGATAGAGGTTAGTTTGAGGGTAAAGGAGTTGGGGTTTGAGCAGGTGACAACAGAATCAGGTAGTGAGTTCCAGACATTGACCACTCTGTTCCTGAAATCGTACTTCCTGCAATCGAGTTTGCAATGGTTTACATTTAGTTTATATCTTTTTTGTGCTCTTGGGTTGTTGTTGTTAAAGCTGAAATATTCATTAACTGGTAAGACATTGTAACATATGGTTTTATGTACTATGTTTAAGTACAATCTTAGCCTGCGTCGTTCAAGGTCGTCTAAACCTAGAATCTCAAGTCTGGTAGTGTAGGATATTCTGTTGCAAACAGGAATGTAGTACTCTTTTGGTAAAATACTTCTGGACTAGCTCAACTGTATTTAAGCCTGATATACAGTGCAGATTCAAGACAGCAGAGCTTTATAAAGTATTGGTCTAGCAAAGGTTTTGAATGCTGTAGTTTGCAAATCAGTATTACCAGAGAAATAATTTGTAAAAGTAAATTTTAAACTCTTAAAGCCTTTTTTTGGCAATACTGTTTCAGTGAGCTTTGGCACTTAGGTCATTCGATATGAGAACTACAAGGTCCTTCACAGAGTGAGGGTCATCAACCAAGTTATATCCACCTAGCATCTATTTGGTATATAGATTTTTTATTTTTTTTTACCAATGTGTAGGACAGAACATTTGTTGGTCAAGATTTGGAGTTGCCAACAGTTAGACCATTCGGACACATAATTAAGGTCTTTTTGAAGGGCAGTAGTACTGATGGTTGTGTTGAATAGCTTTACATCATCTATTGCTGTTGCTATTGCTATTCTCTGCTCATGTTATCCTTTTGCCTTTGGGGAAGAGAAATTAAAGATGAGGAAAGGGGGATTCCTTTGAGGAGACACCCACTGATAGCAAGTTTGCCTGAAGACTCTGGATATTTCTTGGAGAAGCAGGTTGCCTTGGATGAACAATCAAAGGACCATCCATTAATTTATTTTTGGTTTTTCTTCCAAAAGCTTAATCTGTCATATTTGGTCCTCAACTTCATATTAATCCTGAGATTGGACAGGATGGGGAAAAAAAAGAATGGGCCAAAGTTACATTGGGGATTTCACAGGGGACCTTAAGCTAACTATGGGTTTAGGACAATATGTGAACTCCACCCTGCCTTCATTTGTTATCCTACCTGTTACACTATGAATGAGAAAAAAGGAGGAATATTAAAGCCCATTAAAACAAAATGGGAAGAGGATTATAAATATATTAGGGGGAGGAGTAAAAGTATGTAAAGCTGTTGAGGACAAAGTCTGATGCTAAATTCATTAAATATTTCCTTAGCCCAAGCATACTGTCCAGACTTGTTTTCAAGCTTCAAATGAAGATTAATTTGGCTATCTGCTGATCGTGAATCAAGCTTTTTTTAATAGATCAATTAACTAAATAGCTTTCAAAGTGATCTTGGTGCATTTATATGGATGAAAATCTTCATTGTTAATTGTCCTTAATATCGTTCCCTATTCATCCCGACTAAATGAAATTAATAATCTATGTGCTCTTCCAAGTTTGACACCACCCAATCCTTCCAAGCACTTCTTTTTGCAGTTAAACAAAGGAAGGAACAAAAAAAGCTGGAACGCCAACTTTCATCTTTTCCTTTCTTTCAGATTGTCATTGTAAGATGAAAAGGACTTTATTTGCAACTCAGCAAACATACAGCATGGTACTGCATCCAGGTTCACAATTCTCTGAACTCAGGAAAGAGCACAGAGAAGAGCAATAAAAATGATTAGTAGATTGGAGGCTAAAATATGTAAAGAAGGAATTGGCTGTGTCTAGTCTGGTGAAAAGAAGGACTAGGAGTGACATGATAGCAGGGTTCCAGTATTTGAGGAGCTACCCCAAAGAAGAGGGAGTCAAGCACCTGAGGGCAGGACAAGAGGCAATGGATGGAAACCAATCAAGGAGAAAAGCAACCTAGAACTCAGAAGAAATTTCCTGACACTGAGAAAAATAAACCAGTGGAATTGGCTTGCCTTCACAAATTGTAGGTATTCCATCACTGGAGGTTTTTAAGAAGAGACTGGACAGCCATTTGTCTGGAGTGGTATAGGGTCTCCTATGTTCTAATGCAACTGGAAAACTTCAGCTGCTTTCTGTAAACTTTTAAGATGGCTCTGAGGTAGAACTACCCAAGGAAGATTAAAAAAGGAACAATGATTATCTTCCTTCCCTGAAGAATAAAGGGCTGGCAAGATATCAAACGGCTTATGTCCACACCTAGAATGCCTGAGCAGTTGGCCAAGGGATGCTTATTGATTTGTTGGAGATGATATTTTTAAAGTTTCTTTTTCAACTGGCAGATCCAAATCTTTGATGTGACTGTATCTTATTTAAGGCACCCTTAGGAATGTTTGACAGGAGCTCCACTGGAATTAGGACATGGTTGAAATGTTTGACCCAAACTTTCTCCTGCTACCCTGTCATTTCTGGAGCACAAACATGGGGAGAGGTTTGCAATGGGAGAAATGGTTTATGGATGTATGGTGTTGTGGGTGGAGAGAGAGGGGGAAAGGGAGAGGGTAGGAAGGAAAGGAAGGAGAGAAAAGGAACAGAGGGAGGGAGAAGAGAGGGAAAGGAAAGGAAGGGAGGGAGGAAGGACAGAGGAAGGGAGAAGAAAGAGATGAGAGGAGAGGGAGGAGAGAGGGATGAGGGAGGGAGGGAGAAAGGAAAGAAGGAAGGAAAGAAAGGAAGGAGAGAAGGAACAGAGGGAGGGAGAAGGGAAGGAAAGGGAAGGGAGGGAGGGAGGAAGGAGAGAGAGGAGAAGAGAGGAGAAGAGAGGAAGGAGCGAGGGAAGGAGAAGAGTGGGAAAGAGAAGGAAGGGAGAAAGGAGATGGAGGGAGGAAGGAAAGAAGGCAAGGAAAGGGAAAAGGAGAGAGAAGGAACAGAGGGAGGGAGAAGAGAGGGAAAGAGAAGGAGGAGAGAAAGGAGACAGAGGAAGGGAGGAGAGAGAGAGGGCGAATGGCAACTCTTAAAGTTTACACTTGATGTCCTCCAGGTATATTATAAATGGGATTTCTAGTCCAATAGATTTGAAAGTTGGGCAAAAGCTGCTATAATCAGAAAGTTCCCGAACATAAAATATCAGAGAAGCTCCCGAGAATTTATATTTTAATGTCTCATTATGACAGCAAGGATGGGAACATTAGGTGGGCATATCTATCTAACCCTCTGAATTAAACAGCTTGCTCAACCACATCAGCCATTATACCGAATTGGATAACCTGCAGTTTTATAGTCAGTCACCCACTGTTTTTCCTGCTCTTGCAGGTTTCTTGCCTCTGACACTGATAAATACCACAGAATAAACTGTTTCTATATTTAAATCTATAAACACTACACAGCTAGCAATAACTGTTACAAGTATTGATTTTATCTTGCTTTTGTTCAGGAGTGTAATTCCTATTTCAGAGAGCAACTTTGCTCAAATATTAAATGAGAAGCTGAAGGGGAACAGAGTTAGGGAGGGAAAGAAAAGGAGGCAGTCGGCTGTTTAGACACTGAACGTGAATAAATAGATCTGTGAAAACTGTTCCAGAGGCCTTTTGAACAAAGCAGGCGTGTCTGCTCCATGGAATAAACTGATTCATTTACTTATTAAATTTATGTAGATGTCACTCATCTGCCCCTGAAGCAATTCCAGGAGGTTTATCACCAGGTAAAAGCAATCAGAAGGGGGGAAGGGTCAACCTATTTTTCCAAAGAAAAAAAAAGAAGAGGGGGTCAAGCTATTCTCCAAAGCACCTAGAAGGCAGCACAAGAAACAATGGATGGAAACTAATCAAGGAGAGAAGCAACCTAGAACTAAGGAGGAATTTCCTCACAGAAAGAACAATTAAACAGTGGAATAGCTTCTTCCAGAAGTAACAGGTGTTCCATCCTCATATGATGTGCCTATCATTGTACCACTTATATATTCATGCTAGTCTCAAATCTGTCCTTCAGTTTCCCAAATGTTGCCTCCCCTGTGAGAAAGGTCTCCATTTTAATTTCTCTAATGTCAGAGAACAGTAGGTTTTGATGTTTTCTTGGATGATATTCTTGAGTGTTCTTGTTGCAAGAGAAGAAAAAGATAATGGCATAATTGTGGGATACTAATAATCTCCTTGTCTATGGAAATTTTCAGTCATCCAGGTCATGGTTATCCCAAAGGTGCTTTTTTTTTTTTTTTTTCAAGGGGCAACACTGGACGTTCTGTTTTTTCTTTGAAGATGTTTTGGTTCTTATCCAAGACCTTTCTTCAGCTCTGACTGGATGGAGAGGAATGACTAACTATCTGCAATGAAATCCTTCCATTCCCCATCATCCAATTAGAGCTGAAGAAGCTTCTTGGATGAGAAGTGAAATGTCTTCAAAGAAAAACCAGAAAGTCCAGTTGCCTCTTGAAAAAAAGCACCTCTGGGATTTTTCACTCTTGTTTTTTCCCCCACATCATCTGAAAATTCATGTCTGTGTAAAAGTTGCATGCTTTCATGCGTAAGGTGGAACTAGACCTCATTGTCTCTTGGTGATGGGCCGAAAGTCACCCAGCTGCTTTCATATTGAAGGCGGGACTGGAACTCATCATCTCCTGGTAACTGGCCAAAGTCATCTAGCCAGCTTTCATGCTTAAGGTGGGACTAGAACTCACCGTCTCTCAGCTTTTGTTTGGTGCCTTAACCACTAGACCAAACTGGTACTCGGATGTGATGCAGAGAAATAAATATTAGCCAGAAGAAAACTCTATCTCTTCTATTAATTATGATAATATTATCAAGCTGGAAATATTTATAGTAAAACATATTTACTATCCTGGAAGAAAAGAGCTCATATATGTGGGACTTGTTCTGCAATAGATCTCACTTCAACAGAACTCTAGTGAGATCTTTTAAGCAACATCATAATATTCTGACACGGCTGACCTTATAAATAATATTGATGTTGGTACAATCTTTGATATTATTGAATGTCAAGCTGCTGATGGGAAGCTAATAGAGGGGTCACACAGAAAATGAATGGGCAAATAACACTGCCTACTTTTAATTCCTCCCTAAAATATTATGCAGTGAACAAATGGACGAACGTCTGTTTAATCGATCAATAACATTCTTATTCCTAAAATTGCAAGGAGAGGAAAAAAAAAATAAACCAGACGGCTTTCTTGACCTGTCAGAATTCCTGCTTAACAGAAGCCTGAAATATAATTTTAAATCATTAAAGCTTGCAAATAGTTAGGCAAAGTGAATGCCATTTCTACCAAGTTATGGTAGTAAGATATTTTGACAAGTTTTAAAGATTCTGCTATAATGGCGTGCAACAACAACAACAAAAAAAAACCCCTTCTACTCTTTTTTCTGTTAATTTTACTTATCTTAAAATGCTGACACCAATCTTGAAAGGAAAAAACTTTATCAAGAGGTTTTACTGTATCCTGGCCAATCAATTTCCCTTTGGTAATTTTTTCTTCCTCCCCCTCCCCCCCCCCCCCCCCCCTCCTCCTCCTTTTCCTTCTCCTCCTCTTCTCTTCCTTCTTCCTTCCTTTCCTTCTTTCCTTCCTTCCTTCTTTCCTTCCTTTTTTCCTCCTATGTACTTTTGTTAAAGGCAAGAAATGGATGGCTATTTTGATTATGACCACTGGTGTGCGTAGCCACATCACATTGATACTTGGTTTTGAACAAACAAACCAAGACCACAGCAGCAGAATGTTTTGATTCTCCTTTCATCCCCACCCCCAAAATTGTAAAATATTCAATGGTATTTCAAAATCATGTGCTTGACTTGAATTCTTAATACTGACTTTCCAAATTCACATGTTTGAACCTTGTACATAGGTTTGTGGGCTACCACAAAGAAGAGGCAGTCAAGCATTTCTCCAAAGCACCAGAAGGCTGGAGAAGAAGCAATGGGTGAAAACTCATCAAGGTGAGAAGCAACCTAGAAATTTCCTGACAGTGAGAACAATTAATCAATGGAACAACTTGCCTCCAGAAGTTGTGAATCCTCCAACACTGGAAGTTTTTAAGAAAAGATTGGATAACCATTTGTCTGAAATGTTATGGAGTTTCCTGCCAAACCAGAGGGTTAGACTAGAAGACCTTCAAAGTCCCTTCCAACTCTGTTATTTTATTCTAAGTTCAATAATCAACAGCGTCATTTCTGGTGACAAGTACCAATCTGCCTTGGGGATGTACAAGTGAAACCCATGAAATGAAAGCACAGGCAGAAAACAACAAGTTATTTTTATCTTCCGTATTTCTTCCTCACCATTCTTCTAGTGGTGCTAATTAGGTTAATAGTCCAATTGTTAGGTCCAACTATTGCAAAGCTAATGTGCTAATGGTAGGTGCAATTTGGAATACAAATTTCCCACTTTTGTTTTTTGCTAGTCTGCTTATACGGAAAAAATGTGTACAGATTGTTTTACAGGAGTCCTGCAAATTTTCTCTTTGCAAGCAATCAGCAAGGCAGTTGTGAATTTGAGCACAAATTGTAGCAGGTTTTTTATTTGTTTTCAGTGGTGTAATGACTGCTAGCATTATTTTTTTATCATCATCATTGTTGTTACAGTTTAATTAGTCAAATTCTCTTTTGCCATATGATAAGAAAGCGTGCACATTAGTCATCAGAAAGCTTTAGCAGCCCTGAGTGTGATGAGCTGTAGCTTTCAGCAGCTTCAACAAAGATAGAAATGCTCAGAGTTGCATCTGAGTAACTTCTAGAAGGCCATACTTTCCCTGCCCCTGTTTTATATTTATTTATTTCTGAGGATTACACCCCATTGTGATTCACAAGGTGAATGGTGAAGTAGTGAAAACTGAGCTTCCTTCATCTATTCATTTTTTAAAAGGAGAAACTCATTTTTGAGTTAGGATGAATGCTACCAAATTCTGGCCCACAGAAGCCAGTGATGATGTTGATCCAACTGGGAGGAGAATTTAGGATGCATTCAAGGAGTTTTATAAAAGGAAGTCCAAAAGATGCTTTTTCAGCTGAAGAAGTTTCTTTGATGAAAAGCAAAACGTCTTCAAAGAAAAATCAGAAAATCCAGTTGCCTCTTGAAAAAGCATCTTTGGGACAACCATGACCTGGATATACAGAGAATCCCCATAGATATAAAAGGAAGTGCTTCAACAATTGTCTTTGATAATCAACACCCAAAAGAGGAATCAAGAACCTATTGTGGCACCAGCACGTCCATTCAGACAGAATTACAATTATCAAAGGTGAACTAAAAAGAAAATGATGGGAGCTACCTAGGAAGGTAAATAAGACAAGTTCTCTACGGACACAAAACAGCTACCTATTTTTAATGTGAGTAAAGTTGGACAGGGATAAGAAGGTTTTGGAATATACATTTGCATTCCTGCTTCTCTAATTTATTAATTTAGTTTCCTAATTGGTTGGCAGAGATACCCCCCAGCCAGCATTTAATTTTTTTGCCATGAATAGAGGACAGAATGAAAAATGTTGCTTGTAGATGGGAATTTGCAAAAGACAAAACAAGACAATACACAATCCAAACAATCCAACCCAACCCAACCTAACCCTGTTAATTCAAACAAAAGGCTAATGGGGTCACAGTACCTGCACAGGTTTGGCAGTGACTGAACATTGCAGTATTATTGTTGTTGTTGTTGTTGTTGTTATTGTTGTTGTTGTTGTTGTGATTGTGGTTGTTGTTATGGCTTGTTCACATAGTCAGCCAGATGTTCAGATTGGATTTGGATTTTTTGTTAGATTTGGCACTGTGCTAGAGGCATTGTTGCAGGATGTCAGCTATTCTAAGCAAAGCTGCCTTTTGCAATTGATGGATGGTGTTTTGTCAATTCCATTGGTGTTCAACCGATGTTTCTGTTGTTTTGAGATTACACCCAAGACATCTATTACTATTGGTACTACTTTTGCTTTCTTTTGCTCCAGTCATTCTATTTCTATAAATTATTGTGTATTGCATTATTATTAAGGTTTGTCACATATTCAGTCAGATATTTAAACAGGCTGAATATATTATTTAAATTTGGCATTTTTGTCCACTTACTGAGTTCATCCAAGGATCTAAGATGTGTGATGGTTTAAAGATATTGTCACAGGGTGCAATCTGTTTATCATTGTTGTTACAATTAAAAAAAAAACCTTCCAAAAGTGATTCTCACTTAAATACAATTTCTTGTTCTTGTTCTCCAGACACATATTGCAGGAATGATGCAGTCTATGAAGAAAATTAAAAACCACTATTCCAAGCTATAGGGTTATAAGAATGGCTTTGTTAAATGATTAGCTTAGAGATTTTTTCCCCTTTCTTTTAAAAAATATATCTGCACTTTAATGCCCTATAAGAGCAATTAGAATCAGTATTAACATTAGCCCTGGCAGAAGAAGTTTGAGAATTATTTCTCATTCACATTAATGAGCCTTATTATAGAAAACCCTAAGGTATTTTATATCTCACATGGAAGAATATAATTAGACATAAATTGATGGGCTTGCGCCCAAAGCAAAATTAGGAGTTTATAGCAGATGATTCAGAATTCAGTGGATATTGTCCTGAGAAAAACGTCTCCAGAAGGTGTAACTAATACAGTGAAATAATCTGTAACCAATCAGCCTGACACATACTATTTTCTGATAACACAGACCAATTTGGAAGATGCCAGGTGCATTCCTTTCTCCGTTCTTTTTTTTGCCTAACAGTATTAAACATGGAATGACCTTGGCAAAAACTTCATACCTCTAGTGAAGCCTGGAAGGCAAGGGATTTGATGGTCAAGTTCAGACGTGTTGCTGATTTAGAAGGCAATCTGTCAAGAGGCATCTTTATCTTGGATTAAGAGGTTGGTCAGTGGCCAGTTTGCCATGCCAATGGTGGGCTAACAATAAACCAAAATGGCTGTCAATATTTGTATCTCAGAGTTGAAATGTGGGGTCCTTGGTGTTCTCTGAGCTTGGTTGTTTTCTTGCAGATGTTTCATTCTCCAGCTCACAGGTGCTGCACTGATAATGTTACCCAGTTTGGGTAATGAAATGTCTACTATAAAAGAACCAAGTTCAGAGAGCACCAAGGAGCTCTCCAGATGAATGTCTTGGTACAACTCCGGACTGACAAATGGCTCTGACTCTCTAAAACTCAGCTATAAAATAATTCCTAAACTATACTGCTTAGAGGAGAGCAAGGGAGGCCCATAGGACCTCTTTAATTCTGGGACCCAACAGAAATATTAAATATTTAAAAAAGTAAAGCAGAATATTAAACCCCCCAAAAAACTTTCAAACTGTTATGTCTGATTTATTTACCAAGATTATGTAGATGAAAAAGGAACCGCAGTGAATAAGGCAGGTTAAATGAAAGTGAAATGAACACATATTTACTGTTTATTGTTAATAATTTCAGAAAGAGGGTTGTTTTTTTTTCAGATTCTAAATACTTATTTTCAGGAGAAAAGCAGATAGCTGCACATACTGATAAAGAGTAGATTGCAAAGGAAAGGCCTTTCCTGAATAATTTACTTTTTAATACTGAGTATTAGATTCAGCTCATGAATTCTATGTATCAAATCTGACTGCCAGATCACATGCAACTCTGATATTTAATCTTCCTTGAAGCTTAATTATTACAAAATTATCTTGGTAAAGTTTTGGATTTTAATCAGGATGCAAAGTGAGAAGAAAAAGGAAGTGAAATGTGTGGGTGTATTGACAACATGGTATAGTCTTTAAATTTTCTACAAATGGGATTAATAAAGAAATAGCACACAGGGTCATTTCTTTTAAGATGAGCAGCCATATAAATGTGCTGAATTAATAAAATAATAAATTCTATGTTGGCTAAATCCAGCCATCAAACTAAGTGGAAGAAGGTTAAGCCACACGAAGTAGCTAAGTAATGTCAATTCTAATTATTTATTGTTTGAAGGAGAATCCACGAGATACAAAAGGAACTAATCAGAGACTGTATGGCATAAATTATTTTATAAAGCAACACAGTGTCTGATCTCATATCTATGGTGCTTCTATGGTGAAAGGATTTGCTGGCAACATCACTGTTGCCCTGGGAATGACCAGTTGGAGGGTCCTTTTGTATCTTTGTTAAGTTGCCCACTGAAGGGCACCCATTTATCTGCTCACAGTTGCACACTTTTCGAACCACTGGGTCGGCAGGAGCTGGAGCCTGTGATGAGAGCTCATGTTGCTCTATGACAGAAATGGGTCTCAAACCAGAGGTGGTATTCAGCTGGTTCTGACCAGTTCTGGAGAACCAATAGTGGAAATTTTGAGTAGTTCGGAGAACCAACAAACCCCACCTCTGACTAGCCCCGCCCCATCTGTTCTCCGCCTTCTGAGTTCCAGATGATTGGCTGGGTCTTCTTTTATTGTCCTGCACAGGAGAACGGAGCTGGAAAGCAGGTTAGTGGGGTGGGGAGGGAATGGGATTCTGCAGTAACCTTCCCCTGCCACTCCCACTGAGCCACACCCACCAAGATATGCCATGCCCATCAGGCCACACCCACAGAACCAGTAGTAAAAAAAATTTGAATCCCATCACTGTCTCAAACTATAAATAAGTATAAACTATAAATAAGTATAAACTATAAATAAGTATACTGACAAAATATTAATAAGGAGAAGATAGGAAAATAATTGTTGTCTTCACCCTATGCAGATGTGCAATAAAATAATAATGAAAACTATTCTCCATCTAATCTATTAACATTAAGCATCCAAGTCTTTAGATAAAATGTCCATTATTTGTAGCTGTTTGCTGTATACTTACCCCTTTCCTTTAGGGCAGAATATATGAAGTTGAAGTTTGGTTTCTAAATCCAACATTTTCAAGAGAAACTCCAACTCTTAAGTTTATAATTTGTCACAAAAACAAAACAACCCTTCCCCATTCCTTGCTAGTAATTCAGATATCAGATATCTGTCAATGATTTTTTTTAATTATCTCTCGCTTCCTCACTTTGCAACATGTCAGGTTTATAATTTTGCACAGCAAGCCAAACTGGGAACAGCAGCTGAGAACGGATAGAAGAGCTTAGATTAACTAAGAAGGGTGTCGGGCAACATGCAGAGATACCAAGATAACTGGACTGACAAAGCCTGTCTATCAGCCAAAGGTGGAAATATCATATGGAGATTTTTTTCCTGGGATTTGCTTAAAATGGTTAGACTCCCCATCCTTTCCCAGTGTGCAACTGTCTATCTTCTTTACACTTGCAAAAATTAAAATGACTGTACTCGGTAAACACACCTGCAGGAAGCTACAGCTTTGTGTTCCTCAAATAAAGTCCTGTAAGCCTTAAAGGATATTGCTTATTACAGTTTGGCTCTAAATCAGATTCCACCCCCTCCATTTTGATGATTCTGGTCTGTAATGTATAAATACATGATAGGATTTCCTCTGGCTTAGTGGAAATGGAGAAGGATGAAATCCCGTGCAGGCCTTTCAATGCAAAACCTCAATGGATGCCTCCTTTGATGGTCACTCTATGTTCTGAAAACACAACCAATGCTTCCAGAAATAAGTGTCATAACCCAGTAACTGTCCAGTTGAATTAAGTTATTTCTAAAATCAGACTGGGGTCTCTTACTACCTTAATCCTAGCCACCTTTATTTGAAGTAACATGTTGCTTCTGTCAGCTTTGGAAGCCCTATTGAGATCAGATGCTCCCACGCTAACACATTTGAGCCTGGGAAAGTGGGAGGGGGGAATTTATTAGAATATATCTAGTTAGACATAATAACATTCTTTTACTGATTCAAGGTCAGGTTGTTTAGCACATAAGTGAGAAGAAGTCTTAACTGGGGAAGGATGGTGATTTGGGCCATGTGATGCAATGATGGATACAGGGGATGGATTTGTAGTTTTTACGTATTGTAAGGAAGCCTGGAACTTTCAGATTTGGGATTCCCCAGTTGTGGCAGTTACTATCCAAATAAAAAAGGAATCTTTGAGAAGATGTCTGTCTCAGAGTTATTGGGCGTGATGGAGGGTTGCTGGAAGGAGTACAGCTTCCCTTCCTTACATCAGTCTGTAAATCACTTAGAGAGGGCTGTGAAGCACTGTGGAGTGGTATATACAGGGCTGTATATAGCTAAGATTCTGCACAGTTCAGAGAACCGCCAAATCCCACTCCTGGCTGCCCTCCCCCTCCCTCCCCCTCCCCTCCTAGGAGTCCCCACGTGGCCCATTTTGGATGCAGGTAAGTGCAGGACATGCATGGAGGCTCAAGGAGGGTGAAAAACGGGCTTTCTGGAAGTTTGGGAACACTGGGAATGGGTCCATTTCTGGCTTCCAGAGAACCTCTGGAGCCCAGGGAGGTCATTTTCGCCCTCCTGGAGGCTCGAAGAAAGCCTCTGGAGCCCAGGGAAGGCAAAAACATTCCCTTGCCTTGGTGCAGGAGGCTGACTAGGCCATGGCCACCATGGCCATGGCCACTCAGAAACCCAGCAGACAACCTATTGCTAAAATTTTTGAAGCCCATCCCTGGATATATAAGTCTAAGGGCTATTGCTATTTGGACTGAATTGTCAAATGGCATGAGATTGGAAGTGGTAGGAGTGCATCTAAAGTTGTTCATCGGAGCCTATTTCCAACTGTTAAAAAATAGCATCTTCTTCTTTTTTGTGTCTCCCACTGTATAGCTCCCAGGCTAAATTTGAATGTCTTCACCTTCACTTAGAAGGCTACTCTCAGAGAGACAAGCGTTGGTTTTCTGGGTGCCTCTTTCATTATTCTGTACAAAAAGGGCAGTATGAGAATTACACTGATTTTTGTACCGAAACTCATCGTGGGATGCTAAAAGACACATGCAACACTATCTGGAATAAACAGACATTCCCGCTTTCTGCTTTATTCTAAGCGAGTTGTCTGATGAACAAGAATGATATATGTCTCGAAATCTTCCAAAGAGTAGAAACCAATTAATCATGTTTATGACTCGAAGTTTCTCTAACTATGATGAATGACAGATTTGCTGGTGGAGTGTTGCTGAATATCACAATAAAATGTTTACCATTAATGTAGTTCTCAGCCACAGAATTGCTGACCTTTGTTATGCGCCTGACAGGCTCAGTTATCAAATTCTGGAATTTTGGCTCCATGTATACAATTCATAGAAGGCATTTCAGGAACAATGTTGAATATTGTGTCTGATGGT
>BLBF01000058.1:6438970-6454702 GCA_015471245.1 Laticauda colubrina
ACTTCCAGTGTTGGAGGATTCACAACTTCTGGAGGCAAGTTGTTCCACTGATTAATTGTTCTCACTGTCAGGAAATTTATCTTTAGTTCTAGGTTGTTTCTCTCCTTGATTAGTTTCCATCCATAGCTTCATAGGGTGCTTTGGAGAATAGCTTGATTCCTTCTTCTTTGTGTTCGCCCTTGAAATATTAGAACAGTGCTATCATATCACCCCAAGTCCATCTTTTCATCAAACTAGACATACCCAATTCCAGCAACCATTCTTTATATGTCTTAGTCTCCAGCACCCTAATCATCTTTGTTGCTCTTATCTGCACTGTTTTTAGAGTCTCAACATCTTTTTTTACATTGTAGCAATCAAAACTGGATGCAGTGTTCCAAGTGTGGCCTTACCAAAGCATTATAAAGTGGCATTAACCACTTTATAATGAGTGCCCATTCTTGAGCTAAGCCTAACAGAATCAACAGTTCTGATTTAGAATGGAAATCCAACTATGGATATACTTTTGCAGTGAGGAGACCCTATAACATTTCAGATAAATGGTTATCCAATCTCTTCCTAAAAACCTCCAGTGTTGGTGCAGTCACGACTTCTGGAGGAAGTCGTTCCACTGATGAATGCTTAATTGATTAATTAATGCTCTCCTTTCCCATTGATTATGTGCCATTGAGTGATTTGGAACATTAGTGGCCATATTGATAGGACAGAATAATGTGCTTTGGCTCAACTTCAGAAGATCAGAAGACTCTTCTGAAAAGTCTCCAGTGATAGAGCACCCACAACCTCTGGAGGCAGGTTTTACTCTTGGAAGTCTTCTCCAAGACCAAACTTTCAAAGCATCAATAGTCTTTCCAACCTTGCAACTCTCATGAATGTAGGTTTACCCAGATTTGGGGAAAAAAGTCACATTTTTTTCTTAAGTATTATTCTTGTTGTTTTTCCATAAGCTGATTTCTCCTTGCCTTCCATCCCCTCCCCCATTACCCATCCTTAAATAATGCATAAGGGATCATTGACTGGTGCAAAACACATCTGAGTTTATATTTGTTTCCAAGACACAGAAAAACCAGGTAAAAATAACTATGCTAAAATTACAGCTTCTAGAGTGTTACTGTGGTAAATAACACTTTCGTAAGAATGCTGAAATTACTGTATTTATCTTAGAAGCCCCTCATTACAGTAATTTACAACAGTGTAACTATAAAGTTTCTTATTACTTAATATCAGAGCCGTAACAACTAAATTTATAGCTGTATCTCAAATTACACTATTGTAAAGGTCATCCTGTAGCATGTGTGGGTCTTGGAATAATACATTATGGTTTATATTTTGCACTTGTTGGAAGATTTGCTCAGAAATAATAATAAAAAATACTTAACTCCTGTGTTTTCCTGTAAAGAAACATTTCAATACATTGTGAACCAGCTGAGATTTATGTAATTATGACTGGAGGAAAAAAGCATAAAACATTTTTCGTTCTTGTAGCAACCTTAATACCTCTTCCATAGCTACTGACTTAAGAGGAAGATGCTAACTTTCTGTCTAGATGAGGATTTTTGTTTTTCCAGTATCCCCGAGAAATCGTCAACTTTACTGTTTGGCAAAATACATTACATTCTTTTCTTATAGGGCTGATCTTGGAATTAATTATATTCTTCTGTGGTGGAATTAGAAGATTGTCTCATTTTCTAGAGCTTTTAATTAATAGTTTTTAGAGATTCTTTATTATCTTGATGGCACAATTGTATCCTTTCGTGGGGGCTGAATATTGTTTCCCTCTTGTTCATTTTGGATTGATTTTCCCCCTCCCCAAGTTTTCAAAAACTCTGTGGAAGTTCTATTTTTTTCTTCAGTCATGTCTGATTGTTAAAGATTGACTGGACAATTCCCGATAGTTTTCCTAGCAAGGTTTTTCAGAAGTGGTTTGCCATTGCCACCTTGCTAGGGCTGAGAGAAGGGTATTGGACCAAGGACAGTCACCTGGATTTGTACCCAAGGCTGGATTAAAATTCACAGTTTCCTGGTGATTGGCCCAAAGTCATCCAGCTGGCTTTCATGCCTAAGGTAGGGCTAGAGTTCACCATCTCCTGGTGATTGGCCCGTCTCTCCCCCTCTACTCACTCAATCTAAAGGATGGCTCTTTTTGGAAAAATACATGGAGAAGTTACTGGATTTGGGATATAAATAATAAAGTATAGTAATAAGGGTAATTAGCTGGACAATTAAGGAGTATTATCATAATTTATGTTAATTAGTTGACCAATTAACCTGTTATGATAATTAGGGCACATTATCATGATTAATGATACTTGTTGGATTTATGTTAATTTCCTTGATAAATTATAAAGATCTGTGATAATGGCCTGGAAAGCTTAGCATATATTATAACGACCATCTTGATAAATTATCAATTACATTCCTGTCAAATAACTTCTTGCAATATGTAGTTTATACAAGACCTTTTAAAAGATTCTTATTTAATATTCTCTTGGAGCCAAATTTTTTATTTTGCCTACATGTATTTTTTAAAAAAAAAAACTATCCTGAGATTCTCAAGAGAGTTTTTGATGTTTTTAATATTTGTATATCGAATTTTTTCTTCTGTTTAATGAGCACAATAAGTAAAAAGAGAAAGAAAGAAAAAAAGCTGTATTAAAAAAAAATCTACCTGTGGATGGCAGTGGAAACTCGCTATTGGAAATGAACTTAAAAACACTTAAACATACGCTATTTTAAAACAATAAATTAATAAAGCCAATGGTCGCAGTGGATTTTGTTTCTTAAAAAAGGATATTCTGTTTAGATTATATTCAGCTTCCAAGCACTTTTAAAATTGTGTTTTGGTCAATTGAGTCATCCCAATGGACAGTCTGACAAGCTTCACATAATACAGGATGGAAATTTCAGACAAATAAACTTCTCCCTTCCAGAAAAGAGATGGAGCTTCTTAGAAATTGCTTTAAAGCAAAGTAAAACATAAAAACTGCATTTCTAACACAGAGAGATTTTTCACCAAGCTAAATTTGATCTCACTCCAGCAAAAAGAACAAGCAATCGATAGCCACAGTAGCAGAAATTAGAGTCCCATCTGGATCTGATTCAATTTTATCCTATCACCACATCTTCTGACAGTGTTTTCCTGAAAATATTTACTTGTTATCTGATGCTGAGATAGTAAGTTAAGTTGTTAAAAGCTAAGAGTTTGCAAGTGAACTGATTTTGGTGTTCCAGACCCCAGGTAATGTAACACATAGGGCTGAGAGGTAGAGTGGATCTCACCTCCACAGCTAAAAGTGGATTTCAGATTTTGCATTTTTTAAAGGATTGGGATGATTGGTGGTTTTTTTAGCTAAAAAGTTCATTAAACTTATCTCCAGGGAAGAAGGAGAAGAGCAGGGGGAGAGGGAGAAGAAGAAGGAGGAGGAGGAGGAGGAGGAGGAGGAGGAGGAGGAGGAGGAGGAGGAGGAGAAGGAGAAGGAGAAGGAGAAGGAGAAGAAGAAGAAGAAGAAGAAGAAGAAGAAGAAGAAGAAGAAGAAGAAGAAGAAGAAGAAGAAGAAGAAGAAGAAGAAGAAGAAGAAGAAGAAGAAGGAGAAAACAGATAACAGATAACAGATAATCAGAGTTGGAAGGGACCTTGTAGGTGATCTAGTGCAACCCCCTGCCCAAGAAGGAGACCCTACACCATATCTGATATATAGGAGTCTTTCTTGAAAGTCTCAAGTGATTGTGCTCTCACAACTTACAAGGGCAAGCTGTTCCATTGGTTGATTGTTCTCACTTTCAGAAAGTTTCTCCTTATTTCCAGAAGAGGAGGAGGAGGAGGATGTTATGAAGTGAATTGACTATATCGTATAAAACGGATATAAAAATGCAAATAGATACAAAGAAAACAAAACTTCATAATAAATCGCCATCCATGTAGTTAACCCTAATCTTATCTAGCTATTCTATTCTCCTTGAGATGGCCTTTGAAATGAAGAATGTACTCTTACTGATGATGCACAGGTTTGTAAGATTGTTTCTCCCAGATGGCCCAATATTTTTTTTCTGGAAAGTACAATTTTCAGTCAACCACAATGTGTCCAATGTCTTCAGTGGCTAGTTCTCCACAAATGCAAAGTCTCCCTTTAGTTGGGACTCCATGAAGCCTCCCACATCTTACCATGGAGTCCAGTTGTTGGAAGCAAGTTCTGAAAGAAAGATCTTCTGAGGCATTGAGGCATTTAAGCTGCTAAATATTTTTCTAAACCTAACAGGGTTTTTTTTTTAAGCTGAAAATTCTCTTAAACCAAAAGGGCACAAACGAGTCAACTTAGAGGTCTCCAGGGACTAACTCAGACTTGACAGCATCTAATTAATTTCTACAGAGATTACATCATTCTTCTCCAAGTACCCCATCACTGTTGTTCAGCCAGCATACCACTGAAATTTATTGGCACTGTGAAATGGAGGGTTTCAGGAGTCATAGGGTCAGTTAAATTACCATATTGGTAAGTCAGGCCATAAGAAATACATTCAAGACATCTGCACAGCATCTAATCTAGCCAAAGCATCAAGTTAATCTTGGGCACTATAGTAAATAAACCAAAGAGAAAGTTGCCTGGCTCTTGGAGAAACTCATATTTTCATGCTTTGTTGTATTATTTCATCTGTAGTAGACCACTGAGATTTACAAAGTGTAAAGAATAAATGGAAGCCCTTGTGTGCATAGACAGAGAAGGAAGAACTTTAACATAGGAAGGTAGCTTCATACTCTAGAACAATCTTTTAGTCTTCAAGGACCACCAAACTCATAATTTTTAAAGCTCATGGACCAGACACCCTGGGAAAATCCCCCAAAAAGTCTGCAGGAAAATTCCTCACCCCATTTTCCTACAGATTGGTCATTCTTTATTTGGGATCACAGGATACCATCTCCAGCTCCATTCTCGGAGCTGAAGGTGAGGGAGACTTTTGGCTTCATGCAAGGAAAGTAACAGAAGCAGCAAAAGTCTTTCTTTTTCTCCCACAAAGTTTGCCAGAAATGAATCTTTGTGAGACTTGTTGCACCGGTGCAGCCTCTTGAAGCAGGCTGCCTTGCAGGGTCCCAAAGACTCATTTCTGGTGGAGTTTTGGGGAGAGAAAGAAAGACTTGTGTTGCTTTTCTTGTGTGCAGCCAAAAGCAGAAGCAGAAAGAAGCAGAAAGAAGCAGCCCAGTGGCCAGGCCAGGAGCATGGGGCTCATGGGGCAATTTCCTCACTCTGCCCTTTCCCCCCTCATGTTGTTTGCAATACAAGCAATGGAAGCCTTGTATTCTCATGGGTCATGTGTGTGGCACAGTCTTGTGTTCCTGCAAAGCCTGGATTAATTGCTTTGGGGATGACATTTCTCTGTGTACCACCAAAATTTTATCATGGACCACCAGTGGTCCCCGGCCCACCGGTTGGTGACCACTGATCCAGAAGACTCTGGAATCTCCAAATAGATGACTTCATTTCACTAGCGTGGCCTCTTGGCAACAATTTCTTTTGGTAAGCTCTAGCTCATGTCGCTAGTGACAATATCTCATCTCCTTGATTTCTGTAAGCCAAAATTTCACTTAACTTTAAGCTTTCCAGCCATTTTAGAATAAATTATATGTAGCATAGCATAGTGTAGAAAAGTGTAGAACAGAATAGCGTACAGTAGAATAGAACAGAATAGAAAAGAAAACAGAACAGAACAGAAAATAGAACAGAACAGAAGAACAGAGTAGAATAGAATAGAATAGAATAAAGTAGAATAGAATAGAATATAGAATAGAACAGAATAGAATAGAATAAAATAAAATAGAACAGAACAGAATAAAAAATAGAACAGAAAATAAAATGGAACAGAACAGAAAATGATAATATACTAGAACAAAAAATAGAATAGAAAATAGAATAGAACAGAAAATAGAACAGAATAAAATAGAATAGAATAGAATCCAGTAAAATAATAGACAAGAATAGAACAGAACAGAATATTCTGTATTGGTCAAGTGTGAATGGACACACAAGATTATAAACTCTCAGAGTACATACAAATAACCAAGTAATATAAGCATAAGATACCAATATGAAAGGCAGTAGAAAAGATAAAAAGACAATGGTAATAAATTATTTAACTTAATAATTAGTGTTTTCAGGTAGGCATGTGATTAGTGCTGCAATCAATTAAATTCCAGACAAAGTTGTATAGACAGACCATATTTTAATTTTCAGGAAGAAAGATTTTTTTAAAAAATTATCTTATAGTGATCCTACTGCTTTTGAGCTGGTTAAATCCTGCTTCGGGAACTTGTAACTCAAGGTAAGCCAAAGAAACATCCATCCACAGGTATCTCCAACAGATATTTAATAAACATTATGAACAAAGGGAAAATTATAGCTTTTCTGCCTTGAATATTTCATTCAAGTCTGAAATGCATGCTGCAGCCCAGAAGGAATAGACATCATTTTTCTTTCTTAACTTATTAACCCTGTTTCTCTTTTGCCTACTTTCAAATTTAGCCAAAATGAGATTTTGTTTTCTTTTCTTCAGTTGTCAAACGTAATCTGATTTTGTCTGAGAAACAGAGAGGAGACAATAATAATGAAACTCCTTTAAATAGTAATAGCAGCTTAAAAGAGAAAATAATATATAATAATAGGTTTGTGGAAAGAAGCACGCAGCTGGAGCATAAGCACTTTAGAAGTATAATCCATAGATTCCTACAGCATAAGCAAATTTTAATTAAAATTACAACCAGTGAGAAGTTTCTCTCCATTAACAACGTTGGTGGAAGTATCCTGCTCCCAATTACATATTCTAAGATGTTACTCTGATGATCTTCAAGAAGAGAATGGCATTCAGAAGAGCTGCCTGCTTTCTTATCCTTTTGAACTCTCTTCACACCTCTTGCAAACGACTGCCTAGAGAAAGCATCTTAAAAAAGACCTGAGAGATTAAAACCACCTAGTTTGCCACTTCACAGGAGAAGTTTTACCAGGTAGGGGGAAAATCTATCTGAAGTCCTACTCAGTTTATCCAGGAACAAGAATAGACAAAAAAGGAACAAAAAAGGGAACATTAGGATAGGAATGGTAGGCACAGTGGTGCGCTTATGCACACCATATAATGGAAACAGGTAGTGTATTCCAGACATTGACCACTCTGTTCCTGAAATCATATTTCCTGCAGTCAAGTTTGCTGTGGTTTACTTTGAGTTTGTATCTATTGTGTGCTCGTGTATTATTGTGGTTGAAGTAGGACATTGCAATAGATAATTTTTTGTAGGACGCTTAGGTGGGACTGAAGGTGGCGTAGTTTTAAGGCTAAGCTTAAAGTTTCAAGTCGGGTGGCATAAGGTATTCTGTTGTGAGTAGAGGAGTGGAGTGGAGTATAGAAGAGGAGTAGGAGTAGAGTAGAGGAACGGGGGATGACACTGCACAGGATGATGTAACAGAGAAAGCAGAAGAACTGAAAGAAGAATATTTTATAACCAAGGTGGAATCTGTTGCACAACATTATTACCACATTTAACATTTTGAACAGAGTTATAAAAGAAACCTATGGGCGTATGAAATCGAGAAGAAAACCAAAGAATTGTTTATCCTGCATTGCTTTCAAGATACCATTCAGATTAACACTGCTAGCAAGCTATGGAAGGCAGCCAGCCACAAGCTATGCTATAATCATGCGGTTTGATTTTGGATTAGTAGACGGACAAATATTTTCACTGTCATTTTTCATTGTGTATTGGTGCCTTGGGTTACCTTTGAAGCAGGCTACTAAGTCTTGTCTAATTAAATTTGTTAAAATATTTGGAACCTCTTCAAAATCATAGCCACATGGAACCCATTCACGCTCTCTCATTTAACATAGTAAATCATTTAGAATTTATTTGTCCTTTTTTTTCAAGAAATAAATGAAGATATTGTGACTAGGCAAAACTCTGGGTGATAACTTGTAGTGTGAAACATGATAAATTCGGGAGCATACCAACAAAGTATAACCCCATTCTCTTCTAGTGCTG
Organism: Laticauda colubrina; assembly: GCA_015471245.1. Classification (NCBI taxonomy): domain Eukaryota; kingdom Metazoa; phylum Chordata; class Lepidosauria; order Squamata; family Elapidae; genus Laticauda; species Laticauda colubrina. The sequence goes on from BLBF01000058.1 coordinate 6,446,988, forward strand.
ATGATGCTATCTAGTTGGATCATGAAACATCTGCAAGAAAATAACCGAGTTCAGAGAAAATCATGGACCACACATTCAACCCTGAGCTACTAACATATTATCTTCTAAAGTATAACTTGATATTTTCTAGGAAAGTATTCAGTACTTTATTAGGAGTAATTCTGAAGCATGTTGTTTTTATATTATTTACCATCCTTAGAATATTTTCTTTCCTTGGCCTTTGGCTACAATATAGATTTGAATTTATATTCTCATTTATTGCTTTTTCCTTCCTCACTATCATGTCTGCAACTGTCCTCACTTTTCCATGTTTTCTCAATGTAGTGTGGAGCCAGTAAATATGTAACATCATGGCATCACAACATAAAACAGCACAACGTGAAATCCTTGAAGATGAAAATGATAAAAATATAATTACTAAACTAAATGCATCTTTTCTGAAACATGTTTCATAGGGAGATACAGCAGGCCAGGAGCAGATGTTCTCTTCCAAAAGCAGAAGATGACAAAATCAATCTTCACAGCTCCTTCTACAGTAAAAGTCCTATCTAAACTTTTGGAGAAATATCTGTCAAGAAATCAGGACATTCAGTCAGTTCGAATGAGTATAAAGATTTATTGCAAGCTTAAACTCTCTACAAGTATCTGTGCTACTAACACTGAAGAGAAATTAGCAGGAGTTAAGCAAGACAGTCAAGGCAGGCTGGGCTTAAATCTTTTGTGGGCATGCATGGACTCATGACTAATGATGCATTTGACCCTTCTCTTGAGCTCAGCCTGAGCTCAAGTCATTTCCCATAATACCACAAATCAACACCAGTCAATGATATGGCTGAATTGTTTGAACAATGAATGAATGACAGACCAATGGCTCAGTTTGCTTAACATGGTACAAAAGATAATATGTAGTGGTTGTAGTAGTAGTAGTAGTAGTAGTAGTAGTAGTAGTAGTATTTTATTGTTATTGTACCTTGTAAAACAAAATTAAATGTTATCTTCATTGTACATTAGACATAAGAAAAACTAAAAAAATAAAACAGAAACATACAGCTTTCACATTCTATGCAATTAAACTGAAACCCCCTGATACTGCATTAATATTGCACTATACAGTAGAATTCAATATAGTTATTGTTCTTGGCTAGAAGCTGTTTTTCAGCCTACTAGGCCTTGTTTTGGTTACCCTGTTCTGCCTACCAGATGGTAATAGTTCAAAAAATGGGGGTGCCAGGATGAGATGGATCTCTGAGAATGTTTTGAACTTCCTTAAGGCAGTGGGAGCTATAAAGCTCTTCCAAAGAGGGGAGAGGGCAACCCATGATCCTCTGAAGGGCAATGGCATCCTACCTGCCCCTGTGCAATTGGCAAACCAGACACAGGTGCAGTAAGTTAAAGTACTCTCTATAGTGCAATGGTAGAAGGTCACCAGCAGTTTTTTCATTCAGTTGTTGTTTCCTGAGAAGTCTCATGTAGTATAATCTCTTCTGGGCCCTTTTGACCTGGGCTGCAATGTGAGCACCCCAGGTCAGGTCCTCTTTTAGGGTAACACCCAGAAACTTAAAACTGGCCACTTGCTCCACTCGGTCTCCCTTTGAGAAGCAATGGCAGGATGTCTGATCTGTTCCTTCTGTAGTCCTTTATTAGTTTCTTGGTCTTATTGGTGTTGAGGACCAAGTTATTGTCTCCACCCCATGAAAGCAATCAGTCCACCTTAATGGATTTCAGTGACATGTTGTCAAGACAGCCATTGCCTCTGCATTTGACACAAGCCAAGTCAGCATACCAAGTCATAATGAGGTTTACTTGTTTGGTCATTACAAGTTACCTGAACACAGTCAACATGTTTTACAAACCAGGGAAATAATGTGAACCATCACCTTATGTTTTTAGAACACCCCTAAATTTCACTTCTTCTCAAAGAAACTTGGATGCTCATTTCTTAATTATTTTAAGTCGGAGCCATGGCATATAATAAGCACAAAGCAAAACGAGTTAACATTATTGCTACACGCTGCCAATCCAAGTGTGCAAGGTGAAATGGGCTTCTGAAACCCTTGGAATCCCTGTTCGATTCCAGTCATCTATAATAATCAGGTAAATGTCTGCCAAATTAAATATAAGTGCTAGCCCTTTATGATGTGGGGAAAAAAAATCAAAGCAACTAAGCCACTCTCTGTTTTCTTTTATCAGTTTGTCAATAATTACATCCCATGTGTAGCTATTTAATCACTTATCTATAAGTTTGCAAAGGAAGAGAAGATGTTGGAGTCTTTTTTCTCTTAGGAATAATATCAAAAAAATTTAAGAAGGAAATAATGTATCTAATAGTACATGTATTGATGGTGGCAAGAATAATATATGCACAATACTGGAAAGATGAAATCATATATCCAGAAACAGAAATAATAAGAAAAATTGTGGCATGTGCAGAATCAGGTTAACTTTAGAAATAAAAGACAAAGAAGAGTCTAAATATTATAAAACATGGAAGGAATTTTATCAATGATTATATAGCAGAAGACAAGGTCAAAATATTAGTAATTATGATTAGATTAATAAGTAATTAATAGATTAAACAAGGAGATTATAAATGATAAAATAAAATGTATATATGTATAATAAAGCTAAATTGGATGTATTGTGTTGTATTTTCATAATTAAAATTAAAATATAAATTTTAAAAAATGGTTTTTCCTCCTAATACTTTGCTGTATTTATGATGACGCTAAGATACCCCCAAACTGGTAAAAATGTTGGGTGAATAGAAGAGATATTAGGCAGCAGTCTATAAATGAAGGGTATATTTTTAAAAAAATCAACAGCAAGAGGAGAATGCTTTTAATGTATAAGCCTGTGGTGTTTGAGCCTACATATGTCCTCCTAAAACATCTTATCTGTTGTTGGTATGAAGTAATTATATTATAATTAATGAATTTAAGACAAGATAAACAGAAGGAGGAAGGAGCTTGGGGAATCAATCATCTTACGACGAAAAACTAAGTATGGAGAAAAATGTGTGTATCCCTAGTCATATCACATCTATTTTCCACATATTCACAGCACATAGAATAACAGAGTTGGAAAGGACCTTGGAGGTCTTCAATCCAACTCCCTGTATCAGCAGGAGATCCTCTACCATTCTGGACAAATGGCTGTCCACTCTCTTCTTAAAAGCCTCCAGAGATGGGGCACCACAGCTTCTGAAGGCAAGTCATTCCACTGATTAATTGTTCTCACTGTCAGGAAATTTCTCCTAAGTTCTGCGTTGCTTCTCTTCTTGGTTTGATTCCATTCATTGTTTCTTATTTTGCCTTCTGGTGCTTTGTAAGATAGGTTAGCCCTGCTCTTCTCTGTGGCAGCCCTTCAAACTTGAACACTGCTTCATGTTACCCTTAGCAATTCTTGTCATCAAACTCGACATACCCAATCCCAGCAACCTTTTTCATATGATTTAGCCTCCAGCCTCCTAAAGCCCCTGTCACACTGCACCAACGGATGGAAAGAGGATGTAAAATTGGAGAGAAACACTTACCATCCGTTGGTTAATGAGATTCATCTGTTCTGTACTCACTGCCTCCGTTTTGCTTCCTCTCTATCCGTCCAGCATCCGTTTTTTGACATTTCATCCGCTCAGAAAGTTTTGAGCTGCTCAAAACTTTTGAGTGGAAAATGTATCCAATTCATCCGTTCTGCATCTGCTACGCATCCGCTAGGCATCCGTTCTGCATCCGTTACGCATGCGCTATATCCGCTAGGCATCCGCTGCACATCCGCGCAACTCCATCCGCTCCAGCGATAAACGGACGCAGGGAGGAAGCGGAACGGATGCGGAATGGATGCAGAACGGATACCTAGAGGATGCAGCATGGAAACAAAGCATGTAAAACGGAAAAAACGTTCGCAGAGGGGACCTATCTCGGATATTAAGGATGTCTAGAGGATGCCTAGAGGATGCAAAGGGACACATAGGGGAAAACCTATACTGCCTATAAAAAGGGGGAGCAACTCATCTGGATCTCACTTTCAGAACAGCAGCCCTGTGGTGCAGACCTCTGCAACCTTCATCTGACTCTTCCTCTTCCACAGCATCCAGTCATGTCCATCATGGATTGTAACAAAGTCCTTTTGGCAGCCACCATCCTTCTGCAACAGTGAGAAGCCATCTACAGGCTCTGTGAACTCTACTACGGGAAGAAAAAGAGGTGGCCAAGAAGCGTCTGGGTACGAAGATGGTTCGCCAGAAGAGCAGAGGACGGACTGTACAACAAGCTGATGGTGGAGCTCAGGAACGAAGACACTCAGGCATTCCAGAACTTCATGAGGATGCCTCCAGCCATGCTTGACGAAGTTGTGCAGTGGCTGAGACCCAGGCTGACCAAGGCAAACACCAACTTCCGGCCCAGCCTGGACCCTGGGCTCAAGGTGGCACTGACTCTGCGCCACCTGGCCTCAGGGACCACATACACGAGCATGCAGTATGGCTGGAGGGTGCCACACAACACCATCAGCATTGTGGTCAGAGAAGTGGTGCAGGCCATCATCAAAGAATACATGGAGGAGCTCCTCCAGTGCCCCTCCACTGAAGAAGGATGGAAGAAAGTTGCAGAGCAGTGGTATCAGAGGTGGAACTTCCCCCATACCGTTGGAGCCATTGATGGCAAGCACGTGGCCTGCAAAGCACCATCCAAGTCGGGGTCCTCTAATCACAACTACAAGGGCTTCTTCAGCATCATCCTCTTCACCATGGTCGATGCTGACTAGAAGTTCACGTACATCGATGCTTCAGGCAACGGCTCATCTTCAGATGCCCAGATATACAACGCCAGTCACCTCAAGGAGGGACTGGAACGCAACCTCATTGTGGGCTTCCCAGATCCAGACCCCCTGCCCAACGACACTGTGCATCCGCTTCATCCGCTCGGCGTCCGCTCTGCATCCGCTCTTTCCGTTCCGCGTCCGCTTTGCTGAGGTCCCCCGGTTGCCTTGCAGATGTGCCATCCGCTCTTATCCGCTTCCATCCGCTGGGCTTCCGTTCCGCATCCGCTTTCCATCCGCCCTGCGTCCTCCCCGCATCTGTTCCTTTCTGTGTTATCCGCTCTGGTTATGCAAATTTTCACCCCTTCTGAGAGCAGATAACAATGGATGGAACATTTTTCTCGTCCGTTGTGTCCTTTTTACTAACGTTTTGCATCCGTTGGGCAGTGTGACAGGGCCTTCATCATCTTTGCTCTTCTCTGCACTCTTTCCAGACTCTCAACATCTTTTTTTATGTTGTGGGGGTCAAAACTGGATGCAATTTTCCAAGTGTGGCCATACTAAGGCTTTGTAAAGTGGTACAAAAACATTCTTTCATCTCTCACATATTCTACAAGAAGATACAGGTAGTTTACTCAGCTTTCAGGCATGTCTTGCATCCAGTTACTTTTGGACAATCCTCTACAAATGTCAGCACAATTTTTTTTAGCCCAACCTTGCAAAACAGAGAAGCACGCTAGAATTCCCCAATGTCTTATGCACCATTTTGATGTTAAAACATTCTGCTTTACATTTGACATTTCTTTATAGGGGCACTTAATAGTTTTAGACCAGAAGTGAGAAATATGGTGCTCATTGACCTTTTCTGTACAATATTGCTTCATTTTCTCAGAGAAGGATTAGAGGGATCTTTTTTTTAAAAAAAATATCTTTTCTGTATTTGCAGTGGCTGCTACAATAGCTTAAAAGTATTATCTCTTTATTCATGGCAGCAACATAGAAAAGTTGATTTTAAAAGTGACAGTTATCCTCAAGGTTTTATCGGTATACTTTTTGGTGGGATGTAAGTATGCTGGCTTACAAAATAGTCTCTAAATTAGATAAATTAACCTGCATAGAATAGCATAAGTTTGCTTGGAGGTGAGGGGTGGAAGGGAAACATCTGGCTTTGGTTTGTGATGCACCAGCCAAAATTGGAATCCAAGAATAGAATAGAATAGAATTCAGAATAGAATAGAATAGAATCCAGAATAAAATAGAATAGAATTCAGAATAGAATAGAATAGAATTCAGAATAGAATTCAGAACAGAATAGAATTCAGAATAGAATAGAATTCAGAATAGCATAGAATAGAATAGAATAGAATAGAATTCAGAACAGAGTAGACTAGAATTCAGAATAGAATAGAATAGGGAGGAGGATAGGGTAGGGTAGTAGAGTATATTAGATTAGATTAGATTAGATTAGATTAGATTAGATTAGATTAGATTAGACTAGAGTAGACTAGAAGAGAAGAGAAGAGAAGAGAAGAGGGGATAGGATAGGATACGGTAGGGTAAGGTAGGGTAGAGTAGAGGAGTAGAGTAGAATAGAATGGAACAGAAGAGAACAGAACAGAACATAAGCTGGAAGGGACCTTGTTGGTCTTCTAGTCCACCCCCCTGTTCAAGAAGGAGAACCTATACTTATCAACTCATAAAACATGTTCACTTCTAATAAAACCTTTGAAGTTTTTGAAGTTTGGCTCGAGGCTCATGATATATATATATATATATATATATATATATATATATATATATATATATGTGTGTGTGTGTGTGTGTGTGTGTGTGTGTGTGTGTGTGTGTGTGTGTGTGTTTAGGTTTTCGCGGATACTTACATGTGTGCTGTTCAGCTTCCTTCAGGTATTATCCCACGTCATTGTAGTGCTTTTAAAGTTGTAGCAACGTTTCAGCAGAATCTCATCTGCCATCCTCAGGCTCAAACTCAAACTCATCATCAGTATATAAACTCAATACAGAAGCCTGATGATGGCAGATGAGATTCTGCTGAAATGTTGCTACAACTTTAAAAGTACTACAATGACGTGGGATAAAAACCTAAGGAAGCTGAACAGCACACACGCACACACACACACACACACACACACATATCTATGGAGAGAGAGAGAGAGAGTGTGTTGAGGTAGATCTATTTATCTATTTCCTGATAGAATGAATGGAAAGGGATTGTAAAGAAAGTGGATATGGTGAAGCTGCTTGAATGGAGGGAGAAGAATGATGTTGTATCACAGAGTTCTGTTTTCATGCTACTTTTGTGAAATGAAAGCAAACTGCAGTGAATCTCCTTCCCATATCACAAAAGAAATGTTTTACTTTATGTAGAGAGAGAGAGAGAGAGAGAGAGAGAGAGAGAGAGAGAGAGAGAGAAAATAGAATTATCCTTCCCCCAGGACTCTGAGTTTCTGCGTTACATTTTGTCACACAAGAAAAGGAAACTATACAGCAACACCCAAAAAAGAACATGAGAAAAACCCTGGATGGCGTTTAAAATGGACCCATGAATCAACCACAAAGAGAACCAAGTACAGTTAATAGCTGGACTCAGACTGATAACCCAGCTGCAGTTGTTCTGAGCGAGTCGGAGTAAATACTGAGGCTGAATTGAAAATTCTTGGCTGTATTCAAAGCCCCAACTCCTTAGGTTACTCTTTTATGTTCTGCAGAAAAGCTCATAATGACTGGATTCATCTTTAAAATGTCACAAGATCACTGTGATTTTTTTTTCTTAAATGGTTGCCATGAGAGGTGACAAAATGTTAATAAATGTCTGTCAACAGGGCTGGTTAATTGAAACCAAACTTCTCTCTCTCTCTCCCTCTCTCTCTCTCTCTCTCTCTCATCTATCTATCTATCTATCTATCTATCTATCTATCTATCTATCTATCTATCTATCTATC
>BLBF01000058.1:6454712-6472867 GCA_015471245.1 Laticauda colubrina
TCTATCTATCTATCTATCTATCTATCTATCTATCTATCTATCTATCTATCTATCTATCTATCTATCTATCTATCCATCTGTCCTAAAAATGGACATTGTCTTACGCGGCTTTAGGAATGGTAGACCTTGGTCTTGCTTGTCAGCTATTTTCCAACTGATGTCTCATGTAACTATGCAGCAATTTCAGAACACTCTTTTTCAGAGCCTAGGAGGGGATTGCCACTGATGTTTTCTTGACACCTGCCATTTCTGGAGAAGTAGAAAATCTCTGTGTTCTTCCTCAATGCTCCAAGAATTATATACTGTATGTATTTTTCTCAGAACTTCACTTTCTTTTGAAAAGAGAGATTGGTTCACTACAAAACCAAACCTAGCCTGCCATTTTTTTCTTGCAGGTGACCAACAGTGACTCACTGGACTTTTCTTAAATTTGCCAACCCTTCTTTGGAAGCAGAAAAGGATATTCTTGCTAGAAGAGTTATTTGAAGAGAGGAGAAACAAAGGGTGGAAGGAAGTCAAGGAACAAGTGGGAACTCCAACTATTACTTTAGTTTCTGCAGAATTGCACGCCTGCATTTTAATGTGCTGATTTATAATGAAATGGACTCATTACTGCTAATGCTCATCGGCTTCTGATTACTACATAAATCTCTTATCAGAAAAGAATGGGTCATGAATGATCAAGATGATTAATTCTATAAGAAAGATTGGATTGTATCCATCTTTTCTCATCACAACAAGAAGTCAATTGCAAGATACCTCTCATAGTTCAACTAACTATCCCCATAAAAAAGCAGATATAATGGAGACTGGGATGGATTGTGGAATATTGCTTTTTTTTTTTTTTACTACATCTGAAAGGTATCAGATTGGTGATTGTCACCATTCCACAAGCTGGAAATGAAAACAAAACAAAACATACACACACACATTGAGAATTGTGAGAAAGTATTCTGGAAGATTCATCAGACATGGTCTCAGTTGTGCTATTAAAAATCATGGGAACTGGATTTTTGCTGGAGTTTTAGTTTATATGGCACAAAAGAAATCTAAAAAGAATGCTGAGTCTGGTTCAGATCCAAGGAATTATCTACTTTAGCATTCTCTGTGAGGCCAAACCAGTTTAAATCCACCTATTGCCCAATTCTAAGAGAATAACAGACTTGGAAGTGACCTTGGAGCAGCGGTGGGATTCAATTTTTTTTATTACCGGTTCTATGGGCGTGGCTTGGTGGGCATGGCAGGGAAAGGATACTGCAAAATCTCCATTCCCTCCCCACCCCACTAACCTGCTTTCCAGCTCCGTTCTCCTGTGCAGGTCAACACAAGAAGATCCAGCCAATCAGCTGGGACTCAATAGGAGGCCGAGAAGAGGTGAGGGCAGGGCCAGACAGAGATTAAAATGTATGAAGAACAGTTACAGGAACTGGGCATGGCTAGTCTAGTGAAGAGAAGGACTAGGAGAGACAGGATAGAGGTGATATTTGCCAGTTCTCGGAACTACTCAAAATTTCCGCTACCATTCTCCAGAACTGGTCAGAATCTGTTGAATACCACCTCTGGTTTGGGAAGTCTTCTAGTTCAACCTCCTGCTCAAGCAGGAAACCCGACACCACTTCAGACAAATGATTATCTAATCTCTTCTTAAACATTTCCAGTGATGGAACATCCACAACTTCTGGAGGCAAGCCATTACACTGATTAATTTTCTCACTGTCAGCAAATTCCTCCTTAATTCTAGGTTGGATCTCTCTTTGATTAGTCTGTTCTGATGTTTTTTTGTTCTTCCTGTAAAATCTGATATAAAAGATATTTTTTGTTGGATTTTTGATCGTTTTGCCATGCTTAATACTGACTATAGTAATACAAGCTAAACAACACTTCCTAAATAATTGCATTTATCCTTTGTGCACCTGAAACTAGAAACAGAAGGGCAGGTTTCATACACAAAAACAGAACTGAATTTTTGTAGCCTATTCAATTTTTAGAAACCCATGTTTATGCTTTATTTATACCTCGTAATTCACACATCCTAAAACCTTGTCTAAAATAAACCCAGAAACACACTTTTTCCCGATTGTCCTGTTACCAGGACCTCCTCCGAAAGCTGTCATAGAGGGTAAATTGTCAAAATAACATTAATGACATTAAAACATTAAATAATTTAAACATTTATTTAAATGACAATTGTGTCATTTAAAATTCCAATGTACACTTTTAAAAGGGCATGTGAGCAGTTTGGGAAGAGATTGATGAATTCCTCATTTGACTGTCAAAGTGATCAAGGCTTTTTGTTAACACCACAAGCTCATCACCCAGAAATAAAGGCACAGTTTGATCAGGTTTACTGCCATGTAAGCTAGACACAATTTAAAGTTTTATTCCAAATGCATATGTTTTAGCAAGGTTAAACCTGTAAGCTGTTTGTCTCCTGCACTGAAAAAAGGAGGAAATTCACCAAGTGGATTTCATACAGTCTATAATTATGCTGGTATTCTAAGCAAGGGTGTTAACTTTGATGATGATGATGTGAATGGCAGTGATGATAAAGAGTCATTAGTCAAGTGACTGTGTACTTTGACCTGGTGTCCCATCAGCATTCCATGTACTGGCATTCAGAGGTATTGGACTACTGGACATTGAATAGAAAAACAATATGATTTCTTTTGGTTGATTATACGAGAGGTACAGATACAGATACAGTTACAGAACAACAGAATTGGAAGGGACTTTGTAGGTCATCTTGTCCAACCCCCCACCCAAGCAGAAGACCCTACATCATTTCTGACAGATGGTAGCCCAGTCTCTTCTTGAAAGCCTCCAGTGATGAAACTCCTATAACTTCCGAAGGAAACTTCTGTTCCATTGGTTGATTGTTCTCACTGTCAGAAAGTTTCTCATTTCCAAATTGAATCTCACCTTGTTCAGTTTCCATCCATTATTTCTTGTCTGGCCTTTGGGTGCCTTGGAGAATAGCTTGACCCCCTCCTCTCTGTGGAGGCCCCTCAAATATTACAACACTGCTATCCTGTCTCCCCTGTCCTTCTCTTCCCTAGACTAGCCATGCCCAGTTCCTGTAACTGTTCTTCATACATTTTAATCTCCAGTCCTCTAATCATCCTGGTTGATCTTCTCTGCACTTTTTCTAGAGTCTCAACATCTTTTTTATAGTGTGGTGACCAAAACTGGATGCAGTGTTGTCTTGCTAAGGCTTTATAGAGTGATATTAGTATCTCACTTATCTTGATTGTAGCTAACAATGTGCTATTGCTATTCTAATCGAGCAACATTTTCCAGACATCTGTCTTAATTTCCACTGGGAAGAAGGAAAGTGGTTTTTCAATCTCTTGGAATCATATCCCCTGGCTGCCCCCCCCCCCCCCAAGAAAGATAGTTATCAGTCTATAATCTATGAAATTTATAATCTATCAGTCTGGGGTGGGTGAGACAACTTTTTGACTTTTTAAAATGCTCTTCATGATTATTTGAAAAGCTTTCATGGAAATACACAGGAGTTGCCATGAACCACAGCCAAAGGGTCACTACAAAACACATAAATATTACCAATGAAATGCATTTTACCCCTAGTAAGTCAAGTAAGAAGGTGATGTGTAAGATCGGTGTAGCTGTATCTTTCTTATACGTCTTGCTTTATTGGATTTTTCTGAAACAAACCCTTCTTTTTCTGATTCTCTCAGTCTTAAAACTTTTCAAACCCTATATTGCTTGTAGGACTTTATCAATAGTTCTCCATAAGCCAAGGACTTTCCACATTTTTTAAGCATCGCTTTTGAAAAAAGGTTATATGAAAGCCATAAATCTGACACAATTCAGAACAAATTTTGTGTATGTGAATGGCCCTTTGAGGTTAAGATCACCCATCTATCCTATTTTTCTATTTCACTAGAATTTAATGGCACACTCAGCCAACTGAAAAGCATGCTTGGTGATCATGTTCATGGAAATTTGCATGCAATCTGATGCTGAATCCTGCAGGAACACTAGCTTAACATTAGTAAAGTAATGTAAGTATGTGTTATTCAATGTCCCATGAAGTGCATTGAAACAATAATACATCCTCGGCACTTAAAAAAACAGTTTAAGAAATAATTCACCAAATACAGCTAAAAGCTCCATTAAAAAAACACAGAGGCAAACAACATTCAACACAAAAGTGTTTTGTGCCTGCTTGGGTTTAGCATTTTGAAATTAATGTAGCATTCACTGTTTTTGTTGGGGTTATGAATTGTCATGGCTAGAGGAAACAAAATTAGACCAGGGTTTGCATAATTTTGTGCAGGACTTGATGGATATGATGGACCTTAAACCAGGTCACTTAGGGCCTTGGGGAAATGCATTCACACACACTAACCTTGTTAGTGTTTATCATGGTTAGAGTTTTGTGTGTGTGCTTCAATGCATTGTGTTAAACTGGCTTATTTTGGTTAAGTTACAGGGCTGGGATTCAAATTTTTTAACAAACAGTTCTGTGGGCATGGCTTAGGTGAAGGCCATGGCTTGGTGGTCATGTGACTGGGTGGACATGGCTTGGCGGTCATGTTATTGGCTGGGCATGGCCAACTCAATATCACTCACATTGAGGCACGCATGTCCTTGCCTGGGGGGATAATGCAAAAGTCATAAGTGTGAAAAAGGGTCATAAGTCACTTTTTTCAGTGCCATTGTAACTTTGAATGGTCCCTCCACACAAGCAAAGGACCAGCAAAGGAGGGGAAAAAAACTCCAGAGATGTTCCTGAGACAGGAAGTCAAGTCCTGCCAAGAATGTAATAAGGGTTAACGGAGAGGCAGTTTCTGTAAGCAACACCAGAATGTTTCCTTCCTGCCTTCCTTACAGGATTAGCCCAGTAATTTCTTCTAACAACCGGTTCTCGAACTGCTTAGAGTGTTAACAACCGTTTCTAGCAAATAGGTACGAACCGGTGGAATCCCACCCTTAGTAAGTTATCTGTTATTTGACTGCGCACCCCCCCAAAAAAAAAAATTAGGTTAGTTAAGTAACCAAGTTACTGTATTTGCAAAAACAGCCTGCATTTACAAAGAGTGGATAGATTTCAAATTTAGCTTAGTGTTTTAAAGACAGGGTATGAAACAATTCCTTGTTTTACAGTAGTTGACTGCTTTTGTTATAAAGCAAGCACAGTAGAAAGTGCTACTAAGTAAACCATGGCTGATCTTGTAAAATAGTAATGATATCCTTGGTTAATACTGGGAGAAGATGGGAAATAACATCTCCTCCTCCTCCTTCCCACCACCACCCTGAAGATTTCCAACGGCAACCCCCTTCCATAGTGCCACTAAAAAAAAACTTTATTGCATCTTAGTTTCACCCATCTCAATGGGAATAAAGGGAATTCACTTACCCTCCTTTCAGCCAGTGTCTTTTTGCATCAGTTTGAAAATTATTACTATTTTTTAACACCACCAGATTCAAGCCAAATATCTCTGTTATTTTAGGTTCCCAAAAGATAGAAACTTGTCATTAGAGTTTGCTCCCTCTCCCTCTCTCTCTGTCTCTTTCTCTCTCTCTCTCTCTGTCATTCTCTCTTTCTCCTTCTCTCTCTCCCTCTCCTTCTCTCTTTCATTCTCTCTCTCTCATTCTCTCTCTCCCTCTCATTCCCTCTTTTCCTCTCTCATTCTCTCCCTCTCTCTTTCTCCCTCTCCTCTCTCTTATTCTCGCTATCATCCCTTCTCAGATTCTCTCTCACTCTTTCTCTCTAATGTAGAACATTTGCCATATAGGTTGGCCATCTGGAATTCAAAATAACCCTCCCCTGAAAGGTTGCTAGAAATACCTTACAATGCACCGCACGGCTTTTCCAGGTGGAAGAAAATGAAATCTATTGAACAGAATGCCAGTTTTGTGTGTGAGTATTTTTTAATTTCAGAAAATAAGACCTGCTGAACAATGTAATGCCTTTCCATTCCTTCTACTGCTTGGCCCCTTGATTTATTTCTCCCTCTAAAAGGTTTCACCACCAATGTCCCCTATACATGCTTCTCTGTCCCTTCTAGATCCTTGCAGGAGTTATTTTCCATTCCTTACTTACTCTCTTAGCACTTTCATCATGTGGGCCCAATATCTTTGGAATGTAATTACTGGATTGGTTGTGCTTGCCAGCTCGCCAATTACCTTTAATTAACTGGAACTCGGATGCAAATCAACTTGTCTCAATAAGCAAAAAAAAAAAAAAAAACACATTCTGAACCAGTGTGTGTTAGATCCAATGGCTGTTTATTGGGCTATTACTCCTGGCTATGCAGCAGTAGAATGGCAAGAAAGACACATGTGTTGTCTTTACATTTCAATAATGAAAATGTGAGCAGGCAGCATGAGCACAAATGGAAAGAGTTCTCTGCCAGGCAAGCATCTATTTAATCTAATGGTTTCAACCAGTTTTTTTTTTTTTTTTTTTTTACCAAGGCAACTAGAGGCTTTGGCTTAGTGGCAGCAACCATAATATTTCTCAGATTCGTTTAGCTCTATGTGGCTCTTAGTAGCATACCAACTTTCCATAACATAGTCCCAAAGGGGCTTTTTCAAGAGGCAACTGGGCTGTCTTTGTTTTTTCCTTCATTTTGCTTCTCATCCAAGAAGCTTCTTCCATTCTAATCGAATGGTGGAGGATGGAGCGATTTGCATTCCTTGCAGGCCAGAGGTGGTATTCAGCCGGTTCTGACCAGTTCTGGAGAATTGGTAGCAGAAATTTTGAGTAGTTCAGGGAACTGGCAAACCCCACCTCTGAATGGCCCCACCCCATCTATTCTCCGCCTCCCGAGTCCCAGCTGATCGGCTGGGTCTTCTTTGGTTGCCCTACATAGGAGAACGGAGCTGGAAAGCAGGTTAGTGGGATGGGGAGGGAACGGGGATTTTGCAGTAACCTTCCCCCCAGGTATAGGGTGGGGAAGGAAATTTTGCAGTATCCTTCACCTGCCACGCCCACTAAGCCATGCCCACAGAATCAGTAGAATAAATTTTTGAATCCCACCACTGTTGCAGTCATCTGGATGTTAGCACTCTTTCAGTTATAGTGGTAATAGTAGTAGTAGTTTTTAAAGCACTTTTGAGACAACCATGATCTGGATGACTGAGAACCTCCATAGGCATTTTCTATCTTTCATAACTTCCTGCTTCTATTGCAGCAGAAACCTCATTCTTTTAGGGGCCACATTCAGGATTTCCAGGAGCCCCAAAGGCCTGAGACCTCTGGCTAGGTAATTTTATCTTAAACTTCCCCAAACAGGATATATTCAGTCTTTCAGTTCTTCTGAAGAGCTTGGGTTCCAGCCTGTTCACCATTCAAGTATTAGCTGAAAGCGGTACATCAAATTGAAAAATCAAGTGATGAATAATGAAGGAAAACAGTCTGTCCTACCTGAAACAAATGTGAATTTCATTCCGGCTGCTTCGTTGTCATTGCAGAGTTTAGAGTTGTTTTCCCTTGGAGGATACAAAGCGCCATGTTTCCTAAAATGTGCATTCAACTTTCCCACAAAAGTTTTGAAAGATGGTTGCCTCATAGCGTCATTTATTATGCAAAAAAATAATTGGAAATGTGGTTATTATCACCGGAATGCATTACATACACATACACTTATCAGCTTCCAGGGTAATCTAGTAAAACCACACATGCAAATATGACAAAAGCCATCAAAAGGTGATATTGCGCCAGGGAATTGATGTAAAAGCTTTATAAATTTGAAATTCAGTAGCATATGTAATAAAGATTATGGGACAGCTGGTCTTAAGTATTTGACTCTGCAATCATTATGTACCAAGGATTGGTACTTATTACTGAAGCTTCAATTTTTTATCTTGACAAATGTATGCATCTCATCTTCTTTGCTCTTGTCAATTCTCTTTTAAGATTCTGCATGAAAGAAGTAAAATTATACAATCATTTTCCACTCACATCATACCATAGAGATTGTTCTGTTCCCCCCCCCCCACCCACCCATATGCATTTCCAATTAGATATTTCTTTTGTAGGAATGTAAAAAGGACACTGTTGGACACTGAACAGGCCATTATGAGAAAGTATGGGAAAGGATGTTAGCCTGATGATAATCTGACATGCACATTCACAGAATGTAAGATATGAAAGAGATCTTGGATATCAGCTAGAGCAGGGGTCTTCAAATTTGACAGCTTTAAGACTTGTGGACTTCAACTCCCAGAATTCCTCCTCCAGTCATGTTAGCTCAGGAATTCTGGGAGTTGAAGTCTACAAGTTTTCAACTTGCCAAGGTTGAAGACCCTTGACCTAGACCAGGGGTGTCAAACTCAAGGCTGGAGGCCAGATTATCTGGCCCATGATGTGTTTAGATCTGGCTGCCCTGGAAATAGTGAAGGATCAGCCCCCAGTGCCTTAGACCTGGTCCAGGTTGGCTGGGCACTGATCTAAAACTTAGTGGGGGCCATCTGGGCCAGAACATGGTCAGCCTTAGAGCCATGGGGCCACTCTGGAGTCAGTGAGGGGCCATGTGCCCCCCTGGCTGCATGCTGGAGACAATGGATCCCACCAAACTCACCTGGGCCACCACAGATGCCCCTCAATGCAAGTAATGTTAAGCTGGCCCTGACCACCCTGGTCATGACCACCCAGTTCAATGAAATCGAGTTTGACACCCTTGACCTAGACCAACCTCTCAACCAAGAGAGAAATGCACTATTAGAGCTTCTCATCAATGGCCATCCACCACCTCATTATTATTAGTGTATGGTGGCATTCCACTAGACAGGAGCCCACAATACTATTGCAGAATAGTAGTTTGGTTTGCCAAGTTACCAGCCCTGTTATAGGACACAATCACATACTTCTCAAGGTGCACCACAGAAAGTGCCTTCACACCAGAGAAAGACCTTGTCATGCCCTTCGTGGAGACTAACTCTGAGTAGTCAGAGGAGGACCCAGGCCCATCCCCTATCCATCTGACAGCATGCAGGGAGGAAAGGATCAGGGTAAAATGTGGTCTACTTGGGAGGAGAGGGCCATGATCCTCTTCATGGGCTGCAGCTGTGTCATCTGCATAAGAGCTTGGACCTGCGTGCTAATAGATGCTGGAGACAAATTAGTGTTTTAATTCTAAAGAAGATTGATCTTGGTTGGTGCCCTTCCAACGGACTGTACCTGGCTATCTTCTTGAAGTTAGCAAGTATCTATCCTGGCCTGTCGTGGAACTTTATTCAGTGCAGTTTGTTTTTGATTTTTGCTTCATTATCAGCTCTTTGAATTTGAACTGCATTTCTTTCCTTTGAAATGTTATTTTGAAAATAGTTTACTCCTCCACTATGAACAATTAAACAGTGAAGCCAAGTTGAAGGCATTAAAGGGCTTTTATTTACATTTGGTTTTTGCTATATTTCTGATATACTCTGGGTCATCACAGACCTGTAGTGTCACTATGGTCACACACCCTTCCCAGAGCTGAGTTGCAAATGGGCACCGCAACCAGAAAAATTTAGGGCCATAAGCAATCTGACTGCCTACACAGAGCACTAACTTGTCTCCCCACTGAAGTGATACTTGTTTATCTATTCGCATAGAACATACTTTTGAAGTGTGAGGTGGACAGAAGCTGAGGTGAGTGATGGGAGCTCACCCTGCCACACAATACTAGGACTTGAACTGCTGCAGCTGACACCACCTTCAGCATCATAAAGCCACCGAGCTACTGCACCTCTGAGCACCTCCTGAGACTTTGGAAAGGACAGGAAACTCTTGAAAAGACTGATTTTGGCACCTTATTATCTCAAACAGTATTTGCTAGAGAATATTGCCAAAGTCTAATCTGGATGTGTATCCAGTACAAGCATGTAAACAGCCATAGCACCATCAAAAATGTACTCTAGATGTTTCTCAATTGACCAACGATGCTGTTGAGAACATTTGGTTAAGCTGAACTGCTCTATAAAAAGGCCATGTTTTGTAATTTCATTTTGGTTCAGGAAATTGTGGAGAGATCAGTGTGCCTTTTACTTGCTTTATGAAGCAGAACAACTGGAAACCATCTGCTAGTTTATTTTCCCCACTGAAGACCCATTAAACACCCATTGGATCCTTTCACACCAGGTTGTCTCATTAGAAATTCAGGGGAAAGAAAGAGGAGGAGGCACAGAGAGGCTAAAATATCCTTTGTACTACTTACCATTATACCCCCCCCCCCAAAAAAAAGAGAGTTGGGTTGTAAAAACAGGAGTTGTGCCTGGTTCCTTTGCTTACAAGGAAGAAGCAGATGATGAGCCTTGATGAAGAAATAGGATACCACCAGATGGCAATCAGAATTAAATTTATGAATTAAATTTAGACATGTGACTGACCTGATTTGAATGATATTTTTCAGAATGGTCATTAAGGGAACCCATAATTTGATATTGGTTTTGTTGAAAACTGGAAGTAAATGTTGTTTTTTTGGCAAAACCCTCATAAAACATAGTCATGTGAATGGGGGATGCTGCAAATGGCTACAAAGCAGAGGTGGTATTCAGCAGGTTCTGACTGGTTCTGGAGGACCGGTGGCAGAAATTTTGAATAGTTTGGAGAACCGGCCAATCCCACCTCTGACTGGCCCCACCCCCATCTATTCTCTGCCTCCCGAATCCCAGCTGATCGGCTGGGTCTTCTTTTGTTGTCCTGCACAGGAGAACGGAGCTGGAAAGCAGGTTAGTGGGGTGGGGAAGGAATGGGATTTCACAGTAATGTTTCCCCAGGAGTGGGGTTGGAATGAGGATTTTACAGTATCCTTTTCCTGCCATGCCCACCAAGCCATGCCCATCAAGCCACATAACACCCACCAAGCCATGCCCACAGAACCAGTAGAATCCCACCACTGAAAGGCATTGAAACTCCAAATCTGGCTTGTAAGGTATTATTCAGGTAACTCCATTGCAACTTTGACTGGGTTAGGATTAGGGTTAGACTTCCTTCCTTTAGAGTCATCCAGGGCAAACTAGAGGGACAAGTTGAATTGAGGTTCTACCAATAACAGCAACAGAAACTACTAATCCATGGGTGGGCAAACATGTCCCTTTTATGACTGGTGAACTTCAACTCCCAGAATTCCTGAACTAGCCATGAATTATGGGAGTTGAAGTCCACAGGTCATAAAGGGACCATAGTTGCTCAATCTTCTACCAATCTAAATTTCCATCACGTTAATCAGTTGACCAGAGTGGAGAATGGACCAGAGGCTGCTCATCTTCTTGCTAGAAGGTTGCAGTTACCTTTTGAAAAAGCACTTTGGCAACAATTATGACCCGGATGACTGAGAATCTCCACAGACTTCTTGCTAGCATTTCCTGACTTTTGATACCAATCTCCACACCGCAATGGTGAAGAAACAGCTCCAGGATCAAAGCAGAATCCTTGTTGCTCTCTGAGTTTGGTAGTTTTTTTGCATCCTAAGACAATATGCCCATCAAAAGTGCCTTGGAGAGCATGCCCTACAAAAAAGGCTACTAGCACTGATGATGTTACCTAGTTTGGTAATAAAATGTCTGCAAATATATATATATAAAACCAAGCTCAGAGAGCACCAAGAACCCCACAGTTCAATCCTGAGCTACAAAGATTCATCAAAGCAGACCTCTCAATGCATTCAGAACCACAGAGTTTTGCATATTCAAATAAATGTATGGAAATGACCCATATATTCACCTCCCAATAAACAGCTGAGGACACTCTATGCGTGTCTTAGATTATGTGTCTCCTCAGCAAATTGCTGCATTAGAAGCATACATGTATGTATTGTTTAAATCCTTTTGAGGGCTAGGAAGAAATTCTTATTCTACAACACTCATATTATCAACTGAATTGGAAAAGGAACCCTAATGGTAATTAAAGCCCTGTAGGAAAGCATTTTAATTTTTGTTCCCCACGATAAATAATATTAAATGTTTCATTAACACTAATTTCTCCCTAATTATAAAGCTCTGGAAAATGTCATAGTGCATATATTTGAAATCTCGTTTCAAATAAAAATACAACTTTAAATAGCAAGCCGTTTAAAATATTTAATGATGAAAATTAAAGTCCCACTTAAATAGTGTTCTTTATTTTCCAGAAAAACAATTTGGGGGGTTGTGTTATCCTTTTTATCTTAATTAGGTCATGTGCTTTCCTAAATGAAATAGCTAAGGGGTTGGAGAAAAAACTTTGCACAGTTCAACTTCTACATCACTGTCAGTAAATATTACTAACATACCCAATGGCCCTTTATGAATGTTATCCTAGCTTATTGTCATTTAGATACTAAAATAAAAAAAGTAATTTCTTAAGAATAGTCCCTTACAGTTATCTTCACACCATTAGCAAATTCCTAAAACTGACAACTAACAATAATAATAGGATGGTAACTTCTATTTAACATGAATATTAATTATTATTTAATAAAAGTGGTTTTGCCTATCTTCATTGAAGATTTACAGTTATATTTATGCATTCTAGTTTTTTTTTCAAGATTCTACAATTGGATTTTATTGCATTATTGCAATTAAGAGATCTGGTAGGAAAAATAATATTATTATTTCCATTTTTTTATTGAATTCAGTACCTTGAGTTCGAAAGGGGGAATTACCCAATTTCTATCTATTGTTATTGGATTATATATTACAACAATCCTTAATGTCAAGCATTGGGGAAATCAGGAGATTTTGGGCAGTTCAAATGAGTGTAAAGATTTATTGCAAGCTTAAGCACTCTACAAGAATCTGATCAACTCATGGTCAAGGGAAATGAGTGGAAGATAAGAAAAGCATTCAAGGTGAACTGGACTTAGATCTCTTGTGGCTGTGCAGGGACTAATGATTTACTACAAGTTTGCTCCTCTGGCCTGGTCATCTCTTACACTAATTTATGCTATTTCTTATTGAAGTATATAATGTTTTTAATGCATTGGTTGTACTTAGGTTTGTTTGTTTTTCTACTTTCTAATAATGCTATTAATTTTTAAAAACCCTACTTGGTTTTTAATGGATTTTGTGATTCTTCACCATCCTTTTCTGAGATGGGGGGCTGGAGAAATTCAATAAAGAAAAATAAAGACATCAACAAGCATCCGTGTTTCCTGCAATAAATGAACTCCTGATATTGAAATATGGCATTAAAGGAGTGACAACATTAGCAACTTTGCATTGGCCCTTCAGATGTTCCCTGTCTTGCTGTGGAATCTACTGAGAAAAGGATCACCAAAAAGTTCATAGCAAACAGTCAAGAAAGGAAAATGTATCTTGCCTGTTTGATGAGGTCCAAGCAGCAAGGGCCTCCTGTAGATATCACTAGAAAGATTTTCCAAATGCCACTCAATAAGAAACCTGCAAGGCTTCTTGGAAGAGAAATAATTCAATTTGTCAACCAAGGCAAAGTGCAGCCCACTCAGAAAGGAAGGGATGCACTTAATTCTCTGCTTTTAACACCTACGATTGAATTTCACTCTGGCCCTCACAATGCAATTTTAAAAGTGAGGTTTGGATGGGGGAAAAAACATGCTATATGTTAACAGTCGAAGTGTGAAATTTAGTTAATGTACTTGCCAGTTGGAAAGTGTGAAATTTAACTAATGCCTAAGCTACAGCTGAGTGTGAAATATAGCATGACAGGTTACTGTAGATTTTTATAAATGTCCCAGTTGGATTGTACAGAAGTAGTCATGATGAAGACTAATAGCAGAACCTACATGGTCTGTGGAACAGCAACAGCACTTAGACTTATATACCGCTCCATAGTGCTTTACAAGCAGTTTACAAAGTTAGTATGTTGGGTCCTCATTTTACCAACCTTGCAATGCTTGAGTTGGTTAAGATCGAACTTCTGACAGTGGGCAGAGTTAGACTTCAGTGACCATATTCTAACCACTGCACCACCACTATTTAGAGAAGATGGCTGCCCTTAAGAGTCAATATCATTATCCTTTTTGAATTTATTTTATCTACTTTGAGTGATGATGATGATTACATATTATCAAGTCATTGTCAACTCATGTGTTGTGAGCACATAAATAGATTTTTTTCCATGATGAACTGTTCCTAACTGTTAAAAAAAACCCTTCCTAACATTAAAAAATAATGACAATAAATTGTTCACTACCATTCAAGCTGGTAGATTAAAACAATAATTTTGCAAGATTTTATTCATTAGATCAATTGTGAGATCCTACCTAAAAGATATTAGAATTGTGTTGGCCATTTCAGGATATTAAGAATGACTTGATAAAAAACAAGCAGGGTTGATTTTCTGAGATATAGAGAAGGCCTTTGACAATATGAACTGGGCTTCCTTATTTAAAGTTATGGAAGATAGGAATTTTGGAGAGAATTGTAAAAAAAAGGTAAAATAGATTTATACTTTGCAAATTATTGGAAATTTAACAAAGCTATGTGAGTTATAAAAAGAAAAAAAGCCATGGTTGCCCATTATTTCTCTTTTGATTATTTTGGTTCTTGAAATATGAAGAGAGACATACAAGGATTGTGAGAGTAAAAATTTAAAAAGAGACTTATAAGTTAAGAGCTTCTGCAGATGGTTTGATGTTTGTTTTGGAAGGTGTTTTAAAGGGAATTGAAAGGGTAAGTTAAAAACAACAGTATTGTTATGGGAAAATAGGAGGAAGAAGGTGTGCTGGATCATAAAACTAATAAAAGGTGGGATGAAAATAAATAAGTAAAAAATAAATGAACACTTGAGATTTTGGTGGCATGAATAATTATGGTACAACAAAGCTGAGGTTCGTGTATATTTTAACAAACACATTTGGCAGATGTGATGTTGAGATGTCAGAAGTTGAGAATATGGAATAATTACCAATCCATGTTATGCCTGAAAAAACCTTTGTGGCTCTCAATACAAGAACCAGTTCACAGATGAGAAATGATAACAATAATACTGCTGAATAATTCCATTCAATAATTCAATTGAGCAGGGGGCTGGACTAGAAGACCTCCAAGGTCCCTTCCAACTTTCTTCTCTTCCCTTCCTTTCCCTTTCCTTTCCTTCCCTTCCCTTCTCATCCCATCCTCTCTCCTCTCCTCCTCTCCTCATTCAACTTCCTCCCAATATAGCAGAAAGAAAAGTAGCTGATTTTCAGAATATTTCCTATACTTAATGCAACCACCTTTGCTTTGTGCCTGTTACAATGTCTGCAAGTTGCGTACATACACACTCACGCATGTTACAAAAATGCAATAGCCTCATATCATTTTCTGAAATAATTATAATTAAAATGAAAGAGAGATTAAAGGAGGAAAACATATCCTCCACAAAAATGTGATTAATCACAGAAGAACCTGCAAAGTGGGCGAATCTGATTGATATTGCTTTACGTCTGAAAAGAAAACCTGGCATTTTAGTCTGACAGAACTGTTATTAGAGTTGGGGGGGAGGGGAAGATTTATGTTCTAAGTGCAATCTAACCAATTAATTCAATGGGAATTATTTCTAATTGCTAATTAGTCTGAAGAGTGCGAATGGTGAGCAATTGTATAATCCATCAACTCTTATAAAATCAAGTGGGGTAATGAAATTGCATGCTATTAGCAATTATTACATATACATATTCATGTATGCTATATATGGCCCGAATGCACTCAGCAGAAAGCTTCAGAAGTCAAGGCTAAATCAGTAGGTATCTACGTAGAAAAATATTCATTTTGAATGGTTTGATATTTCATTTGCTATTGAATGTTTGCTTTAAGGTCCTCTGTATTCTCCTTTGGTTTTGCTGCTTGCTATTTGTTCAGCTCCATGGTGACTCCCCAAACACTAATACAGAGGTCTCCAAACTTGGCAGCTTTAAGACTTATGGACTTCAACTCCCAGAATTGAAGAGTTGAAGTCCACGAGTCTTAAAGTTGCCAAGTTTGGGGACCCCTGTGCTGATATAGCCTTCTAATCTACCACAATAGTTGGGAAGCCATCAGGGATCCAATTGAGAAGAACATCTGAAAGAAACATAGTTCCTCTCTCTTAACCTGGCAGTAATGGTCAGTGCCAACCCAATCAGTTGATAATTCTCTTTCCCCACACCAAATTTCCTAGATAAGGAGACAAAAAAATGAAAATCAATGAAGACTGCTTCATACCAGTAGGTCATGTTATATGTTATTACTCTCTCTATAACAGAACAGAATTATAACAGAATAAGAGAGTCGGAAGGGACCTTAGAGACCTTCTCGTCCAATCCAATTTTCAAGCAGGAGACCTGATACCATTTCAGAGAAGTAGCTGTCCTGTCTCTTCTTAAAAGCCTCCAGTGATGGAGCACCCGCAATGTCTGGAGACAGGGAGTTCCACTGATTAATCGTCCTCACTGTTAGGAAATTTCTCCTTGGTTCTAGGTTGGTTCTCTCCTTGATTAGTTTCCATCCATTGAATCTTTTCTTGCCTTGCTATGCTTTGGAAAATAGGTTGACCCCCTCTTCTTTGGGTAGCCCCTCTGCTTCACTTGATACTGTGGACTTCATAGCAATGAAAATTCTGGCCCAACTGTGACCTTACGTTATTACAAAATGTTGTTTAAAATCTAGCAAAATGATGGATTTTTGCCAGTCAAACCTTCTTAATTTCCCTGAGGCATTCTGCTCAAATTTGCAATTACAGAGTTAAATTATTTGCAACTATTCTTTTATCAATTTAGCTGACGGAAATGATACGTAATCTTTTTGCTTTTAAGACATTTGCTGACAAACAGAACATGATTGCAAGAGATTAAGACAAGCTCTAAGAGTTTACACAACAAATATGTTTTCGTCTTGCAGCTGGTTCCCAATTAGCTAATTCACAATCAAACCAAAACACTTTTATGTAGATATTGCATAAGATCTCATCTCGTCTCATATCAGGTATCATGTAAGATTTTGCATATTTCATTGGGCATTTCACGAGTTTTAAATTTCAGTAGATTTCTAAACTTCAAAATACATGACGGATTTTCTGCAGTATGGAAAAATAATAATAAATCTACCTTTCAGATGCCACATTCTGTATTAAAGCAATTCTGCTAACTTCTTTGATTTATAAATAAGAACCTGTGGCAGTTCTCAAACTGCAGATCTGACAGTTTCTATTTTGTAATATATTTGCTCTGAATATATAACGTTGCAACAACTCCTGAGAACAACAGTTTAGTACCCAGAGATCTTGAAGCAAACTGCAAAACACTTTCTTCAAATCACAAAGAAAATTACATATTCCAGAACATCTTTTACATAACATATTCAAATATCTGTGGGTATTTCTCTATCTTTCTAGCTGGTGACTACATGTTACAGTTTTGTGGGTGTATGTATGTGCATGTATATGTGTGTCTCTGTGTTTGCATCTATGTCTGTTTGTATGTACATGCATTGGGGGTGGGATTCCATTTTTTTAACAACTGGTTCTATGGGTGTATCTTAGTTGGAGGATGTGGCTTGGTGGTCATGTTATTGGCTGGGCATGACCAACTCAATATCACTCACATCAAGGCACTCATCTCCTTGTCTGACTGTGGGAATGCTGCAACAGTCATAAGTGTGAAAAATGGTCATAAATCACTTTTTTCAGTGCCATTGTAACTTTGAAAGGTCACTCCACACAAGCAAAGTACCAGCAAAGGAGGGGAAAAAAAAACTCCGGAGAAGTTCCGGAAACAGGAAGTCTAGTCCTGCCAAGAATGTAAGAAGGGTTAATGGAGAGGCAGTTTCTGCAAGCAACACCAGAATGTTTCCTTCCTGCCTTCCTTACAGGATTAGGCCAGTAATTTCTTCTAACAACCGGTTCTCCAAACTGCTTAGAATGTTAACAACCGGTTCTTGCGAATAGGTGCGAACTGGTGGAATCCCACCCCTGATATGCATGTACTCATTTCTCTCTGTCTGTGTGTTTGTATGTGTGTGGAAAGCATAAAGATTGTTTAGCAGATTGCTTTGAAAGATGTTTCTTTATTATGTGGTGGATATTTTTTTGAAAAAAAATGTAAGCCGTCTGTAGTCAATTACATGTAAGTTAGGCAGCTATATAAATTTGTTTAATAAAAGAAAGAAAGAAAGAAAGAAAGAAGGAAAGAAAGGAAGGAAGGAAGGAAGGAAGGAAGAAAGGAAGAAAGAAAGAAAGAAAGAAAGAAAGAAAGAAAGAAAGAAAGAAAGAAAGAAAGAAAGAAAGA
>BLBF01000058.1:6474702-6486440 GCA_015471245.1 Laticauda colubrina
CTACTCTACTCTACTCTACTCTACTCTACTCTACTCTACTCTACTCTTATTCCTATTCCTATTCCTATTCCTATTCCTATTCTTTTATTCTTATTCTTATTCCTATACCTTTTCCATTCCATTCCATTCTATTCTATTCTATTCTATTCTCCTTTCAATGAAAGTAATAGAACAGTCATAAGTTAGTGAATGGCTAATTTTAGGTCTTAATGTTAAACACGAGCTGATGAACTCAGTGAAGGAGTTGAGTTTTGGAGATGGAGAAAGATACAATGTCTGGCAAATTAAGTAAGATCTCAATCAGTTTGGATGGTAAAGATCTAAAGATGTCAGTGAATCTAAAGAACATCAGAGAGATCTGGAGTAACCAGAGATGGTGAAGGATTAGGCTTTGAGGTTCTCCCCAATTTACCAAAAAGGGAGAAGAAGATGCAAAGAGGTCCTAGGAAGAACATCAATGTGAGACAAACAGCAACATGATGACCCAGGAATTGGAACTTAGACAAAAAGAGACTTTCCACTGGTTACATAGACATTACTCAGTGTTCCTGCTTAAAGATCTCAGCCTAGGCTGTTTCTCACAGAAGAATTATTTGAAATTAATCAGCTTTGTAGCTGTTCCATGGATTATCTTGGACAGTTAATCTGTTTAGCAAATGTCATTGACTTTCATTAAAGTGTTAACCTTCATTTTCATTAGGTAGAACAGTTTTCATTTGCTGAACATTTTTCCCCCCTTCTGCCATATTAGAAGGCACTTTTCTTTAAGAAAAAGTTTGGTCTTTGTAGAAGTAGCAAAAGGTGTCACAAACTACAGAGAAGCCATATGATTCAATACACTACACCATTAGCAGAGAGTAGCGTTAAAAAAAAAGAAAATAAAAGGAGATGTAGAAAGAGTACCTTGACAACTGATCCTCATCATAACAGTTTTCAATAAGCTGTGCAATTATTTGGAATAAAAGCTACATTAATGTGAGTTTTCAGTCACGTTTATTTCATTGGGCACTGAAGGTTGCATAATGTGCAAAAAACAACAACTTTTTTTTTTACTTTGACAATGGGTTTTAAATGCCATCTCTAACCCATTGAAAATTCGACTGAAATCAAGGAGAGATTCAGATTAGATACTCAGTGTCCCTCTTGCAATATTATTATCTCGTTCTCGAACACAAAAGGGGCAGCTCGTGTTCTTTGGAGGTGGTGCACCACTGATTAACAGATGTTGTCAGAGAGGGGGAAAAAGGCCATTTTGATTTGTTTATGTGCTGTGTGCACCTGGCACTTTCGTAAGTTAAAGTGTAGACAAATCCTTGCTGCCAGGAGATTGTAATAACAAAGCAACAGGGAGGGAGAACCAGGGTGGTGATGGGAGACGAAAGCAATATTAAGGGACTCTGCAGAATTTGCAGTGATGTTTGGTCATAGGCAGTAGAGCAGTTATTTTCTTGTAGAACCTAGGGCTAGTCCTATAATAGCAGGAGGGTCTTAAGAAAGCCAAATGTCATTGTTCAAAAGGATGATCATTTACGGTCATCCATCCATTGCCACCAAAATAGTATACAGAGGTGGTATTCAGCAGGTTCTGAACAGTTCTGGAGAACTGATAGCGGAAATTTTGAGTAGTTCGGAGAACCGACAAATCCCACCTCTGACTGGAGATTTTACAGTATCCTTCCCTGCCACACCCACCAAGCCACACCCACAGAATGGGTAGTAAAACATTTTGAATCCCACCACTGATAGTATATAGACTCTTTGGACAATGAATGTTTAAACAATGTGAAGACAAATTCCTTCCTTCCTCCCTTCCTTCCTTCCTTCCTTCCTTCCTTCCTTCCTTCCTTCCTCCCTCCTTCCTTCCTTCCTTCCTCCCTCTTTCCTTCCTTCCTTCCTCCCTCCCTCCCTCCCTTTGGACAATGAATGTTTAAACAATGTGAAGACAAATTCCTTCCTTCCTTCCCTACTATGACTACATATAGACCCTTGGATCATTAGTGTTTAAACAATGGAAAGGCAACTCACTCACTTCCTTCCTTCCTTCCTTCCTTCCTTCCTTCCTTCCTTCCTTCCTTCCTTCCTTCCTTCCCTGCCTCCCTGCCTCCCTCCCTCCCTCTTTCCTTCCTTCTTTCCTTCTTTCCTTCTCCACTATAACTATATACAAACTATTGGCCCATAAGTGTTTAAATAATGTAAAGGCAACTCTCTCCCTCCATTTCTTCCTTCCTTCCTTCCTTCCTTCCTTCCTTCCTTCCTTCCTTCCTTCCTTCCTCCCTCCCTCCCTCTTTCCTTCCTTCTTTCCTTCCTTCCTTCTCCACTATAACTATATACAAACTATTGGCCCATAAGTGTTTAAACAATGTAAAGGCAACTCTCTCCCTCCATTTCTTTCTTCCTTCCTTCCTTCCTTCCTTCCTTCCTTCCTTCCTTCCTTCCTTCCTTCCTTCCTTCCTTCCTTCCTTCCTTCCTTCCCCACTATGACTACATGGACCTTGGACCATAAATGTTTAAACAATGTAAAGGCAACTCCCTCCCTCCCTTCCTTAACCATCATGACTGTATATGCAGATGATACAGATGAAAAAACAATAACTCTCTCTCTCTTCATAACACTAGAATTCTTCATCAAATGTGTTATTAGTTAGTGAAGTGCACTGCTGCAAGACAAGGCCTCGTCTATTAGCTAATATTAATAATTAGCATTTATTTTCATTTTCAATAAATGAGCACTCAAGGAGGAAAAGGCCAACAGGTTTGATAATGTGTACTATCAGTGATAAATTCCATTCTACAATCTAGATTTTTCTTTTAAAAAAAGTCCTTTCTACTGCTTTTGAAAAAATATGGAATATTTTTTGTTGTTGTTTATATTTCAGACTACAGTGAAAACATCTTTATCTGCGTGTCTTTGAATTGTTCCTTAGAATACTGATTTTTTTCTTTCGATGGTGTAGGGGTGTAAAGTTTTAATATTAATCTGCTCTGCATTGAGGCAGCTCTCCGCACATCTTATTTTATTCTGTTCTTGCTTAAGTGTTGATTTTAAAACTGTGTATGATATTTTTCTTCACTAGCAAGTGTTCCTGGAAAAGAGGATGGTTCGGTTTGTTGGTTTGTTTGTTTAAATTGAGGATACATCACGTTTATTGCAAGCCAAAGCTTCCATTAATATTTGCAAATGTATGCTTACTTTGCAATAACAGATGCCTTTTTTTCTTAAAAAACAAAAAAGAAGTTAACTTACCATACTATTTTTTTCATGCATTTTTCCTAATATACTATTCCTTTTGGATTATTTTCCCCAAATACAGATGTGTTCCTCTTGCAAATTGTTCTGCAGAAGGAGATGAAGTCCTGATTCTTTACTGAACCCTATGCTTGATTGTGTGCATGCAGCTACAATAAGGTTATAACCCTATTGTTATAAGTATGGTTGTTTTTCATTAGATTTTTTTACAGCAGTTTCTTTGCAAATTGTGAACACTAGACACATCCTACGGGTGGGGGAGTTACACTCTTGGTAATGCAAATTCCATCCATTTTGTATATGCAAAAGGACCAGCAAGTCGCATTGTTATGGTAATGCAATCCTCATTTCGTGATTTTGATGAAAGCATCAGATCATGCAGGAGCCTTTGGTAAACACACTTAAACCTACCAAAATTTACATTTCTTCTGATTGTGTAATGATTATGCCACCTGACCTCTCAGATAAAAAAAGGGTTTGAAACAAGCATGGATATTCATATGGAGGTGAATCCAATCCATTGATAATTCTGGCCCAGTGCAGCTGCATACAAGAATTTAAAATATGGGTGGGTTTATTTAAACTAAGTGTAAGAGATAGCTCCTTTCTGTTCGGACAGGATGCTCAAGCAAATTAACAGATGCCAAAAATAAGAAGACAAATATAGAGTGGCTTGTATGAAATCAATACATTAAAACCAAATGCTTTTTTTAAAAAAATGTTCAAGCATCTCAACTTTGTAGCTGGTGAAATGTTTATAATAAAACTCTTTAGAAAAAAGATGTTAAAAGCAATTGTAAAATATTTGAGTCAGAATAACAGAGTTGGAAAAGGCTTTGGAGGTCTTCTCGTCCAACTCCCTGCTTAGGAAGGAAACCCTACACCACTTCAGGCAAGTGGTTATCCAATCTCTTCTTAAAAACTTCCAGTGATGGAGCATTCACAACTACTCGAGGAAAGTTGTTCCATTGATTAATTGTTCTGATTATCATAGGAAATTTCTCCTTAGTTTTAAGTTGCTTCTCTCCTTGATTAGTTTCCACCCATTGCTTCTTATCCTCAGGTGCTTTGGAGAATAGCTTGACTCTCTCTTCTTTGTGGCAATGCCTGAGATATTGGAAGACTGCTATCATGTCATCCCAGTCCTTTTTTTCATCAGACTAGACATACCCAGTTCCAGCAACTGTTCTTTCTATATTTTAGCCTCCAGTCCCCTAATCATCTTGGTTGCTCTTCTCTGCACTCTTTCTAGAGTCTCAACATCTTTTTTTTTTACATCCTGGCAACCAAAACTGGATACAGCATTGCAATGGTGGCCTTACCAAGGCATTATAAAGTGGTATTAACATTTCACATGATGAAGGTGGATGTTCCTGATCATAGAACCACAAGAGCTGGGAGGGACATTGAAGATCTTCTAGTCCAACCCAAAAGTCCTAATACCTTCCCAGACAAAATGGTTGTCCAATCTTTTCTTGAAACCCTTCAGTGATGGAGCAGCCACAACTCTGGGAGGCAAGCGATTCTACTGCTTAACACTTCTCACTGTCAGTAAATTCCTCCTTTATTTTCTGAGTTTGATTTCCCATCGATGAGCTTCCACCCCATGGCTTCTTGTCCTGCCCTCAGATACCATGAAGGATAAATTGACCCCCTCGTCCCTCTGACAATCCTTGAAGTATTGGAAGACTTGAGGATTCAAGATGTACTATATGATCAAAGATGTGGCAGTTTGGGAAGGAAACCGGGACAAGTTCCTTTCACTTATCTTAATGTCTATTATTTGGCTATAATCTAAACCACTGACAAAGCATTTTGCATGCAGAACTTTAACATTCTTGATTCTGGAAAGGTTTTCTTCTTTCTAAAGTGTGAAAGCTGCTGCAGCAGTGTCAGATTAAGGTAGAGGCTTACATGTGATAATTCGAGAAAGCTTTGGATGCAAATATTTGCTCTTTGGAAAGAAAACATCGATAGATTCGGTGCAAACACATTAATAGGTAATTATGGTCTCTTGCAACAACTCATCCTACCTCAAGCCCAATGAAAATTCCAGTCAAAACTTATTGTTAGCCAGGCCTTTGTGTATAAGTGTGTGTGTGTGTGTTTGTGTATGTTCAGTTTGTATTTCTTGTCTTTTGCAAGATTGTCTTTGTGGCATTTTGGTTCTTAGAGTTATACAGGTAACAGATAACAGCAGTGGTGGGATTAAAAAAAAATTATTACCAGTTCTGTGGGCGAAGCTTGGTGGGCATGGTGTGGCTTGGTGAGAGTGTCAGAGGAAAGATACTGCAAAATCTCCATTCCCTCCCACTTCTGGAGGAAGGTTACCGCTGGTTCTCCGAAATACTTCTGCTACCGGTTCTCCAGAACTGGTCAGAACCTACTGAATACCACCTCTGGATAAAGATAATGAGAGTTGGGAGGGACCTTGTAGGTCATTCAGTCCAACCCTCTGCTCAAGCAGGAGACCCTACACCATTTCTGACAGATGGCAGTCCAATCTCTTATTGAAAGTCTCAAGTGATGACGCTCCCACAAATTCTGAGGACAACTTCTGTTCCATGGGTTGATTGTTCTCACTGCCATCACTTGAGACTTTCAAGAAGAGATTGGACTGCCATTTGTCAGAAATTGTGTAGGGTCTCCCGCTTAGGTGGGAAGTTGGATTAGATGACCTACAAGGTCCCTTCCAACTCTGATTATTTATCTGTCAGAGAGTTTCTCCTTATTTCCACATTGAATCTCTCCTCATTCAGTTTCCATCCATTACTCCTAGTCTGGCTTTCAGGTGCTCTGGAAAATAGATCGACCCCTTCCTCCTTTCTGGGCCAGTCCCTCAAATATTGGAAGACTGCTATCTGTCTCCCCTGGTCCCTCTCTTCCCTAGACTAGCCCTGCCCAGTTCCTGCAACCGTTCTTCATATGTTTCAGGCTCCAGTCCCCTAATCATCCTGGTTGCTCTTCTCTGCACTCTTTCTAGAGTCTCATGTTATGTGTGAGCTGCCATCTTATGCTTGCTTGTGTTTTGGAGCTATGTGGTGACAGACTGCCATGAATTGTGGGGAGGTGAGGATGAAGATGGGAATGCTTGGGGAAATGAAAGTGAATGCTGTGCCTTCTCAAAATGCTGCCTCAAGGTCACCCAGCTCAAAGAAGGAGGAGCTTCATGCCAATCTATGATTGCACTAAAATAAGTGAGGCCATTTTTCACTCTTACGACCGCTGCAGCATACCCATGGTCATGTGATTTAGACTCAGACGCTCAACAACAGACTCACACTTATAACAGTCGCAGTGTCCTGTAGTCACGTGATCCCCTTTTGCAACCTCCTGATGAAGCAAAGTCAACGGGGAAAACAGATTCACTTAACAAATTAGTGTGACTAATTTATAGAATGGTAGTGATCCACTTAACAAAGGTTGGGAGAAAAGTCGTAAAATGGAGCAAATCATGTAACGAATTCCTCACTTAGCAACATAAATTTTGGGCTCAGTTGTGGTCGTAAGTTGAGGACCTGCCTGTATAAGCATCTCGTGAAAAAGCAGGAACCACATCTGAATTTGTGTTAGAAGGAGGAGGAGGGTCTCATAATGGGTAGGACCAGTAGTTCCTTTGAGAAAGTAGGACAATGGCGGCCCAGTTTACTATCCTTGAAGTTTAACAGGTAAATCATTTCAATGTCAGTATTGGCCATTAATCTGTTCTGACCAAGGCTTCCTGAGACCATAATTAAGCACACGCCTAGATAAAACAACTCTTGTTTTATTTCAACTCTGGGAATAATATTCATTCCCAGCATGTAATGAGTCCCAAACAGTCCTTTGAGATAAGCACCCACCTTTCTCTTCTTTGAATTTCTGCCAACAACTAAAGTGCCAAATGAAGTATATAAAACCAAACGAAGTACAAAGTCCACACAGAGCTTCAAGGTTTAATCTGAACAGAGTGAATGACTTTGCTTCCTGAAAAGGTTTCCCTACCTTTGCCTGTCCTTTATACCTTATGGGAGGGGCAATCACCTCCAAGCCTTACTTTTGTCTCAGCTGATCTCACTCCTTTTGTCTCAGCTGATCTTGCCTTCTAACAGCTCTGTGCACATGCGCACTGGGAACAGGCTCCCCTTGTTCCTCTACCTCGCTGCTGCCAGACTCTGGAAGCTCCAGAGTCAGTACCCCACTCCCAGATGGCCCTGGCCCTATCTCTTCATTGGATGCAGGATCCTCGTCCGAGTCCTCCCTAGACTCCCGGACTGGTCCCTGTTCTTCCCCACTGTTCGATTCTGCTACCGTCTGCAGAGGCTGATGGTGAACCACAACAGAATTTACTAAAACCAGACATATCAGCAGAAGGCAAAAATCATAAATCTGCATCTCGTTTACTTTGGCCATATCATGTGGAGCAAACCAGAGGAAACAATTATGTTGGGAAGAGTTCACAGTAAAATGGAACCAGGCCATCAAAGAACATGGTGTGACCATCAAATCTGATGCCAGCCACAGCTCAGAACAACTCATAAAAGTAGTGCAAGATCAGAAGATGCAGAGAGACCTGGTCCACAGAATTGCCATGAGCAAAAGTCTTCCAACTTGGCAAGTTTCAGACTTCTGGACTTCAACTCCCAGAATTCCTGAGCTAACATGAATGGAGGAGGAATTCTGGGAGTTCCTGGGGAATTCTGGGAGTCCACAAGTCTTAATGCTGTCAAGTTTGAAGACTCCTGGCTAAGAGTCAGGGGAGGACTGAATGGATAACATCGTCGTCATCATTAGAAGCAGACAAGCTTAAGAGAGTGTGGAAAACAATGCTAACATTATCCATGATTCCTCCTTGTATAGCAATAGCACTTAGACTTATATACTGCAGTGCTTTACAGTCCTCTCTAAGCAGTTTACAGAGTCAGCATGTTGCCCCCCAACAATCTGGGCCCTCATTTTACTCACCTCAGAAGGTTGGAAAGCTGAATCAACCTTGAGCCTGGTGAGATTCAAACTGCCAAATTGCAGGCAGAGGTAGCCTGCAATACTGCACTCTAACCACTGCGCCACCATGGCTCATGATGCTACAATTACTGCTCCTTCATTTGTTAGTACAACTCACTCTAGGCCTGCAGGTTGAAGTTCAACCAAGACCACATTTCCTGGTCAGTTAGTAGACCCGGAGGATCCCTGCTGATGGATTCTTCGTCTTGGCCCACCATCCAAATCTCCAATCTGTGAAACCCATTACATGGAAAAAGACATGTGCAATAACATTAATTATGCATTATGATGCCAATTAGGTAGTGTTTGCTGACTTCCATAGCAAATAACATACCAATCATATCTGACCTAACTTTAAGAAATATCTTTTTAAAAAAAATGGAAACAAGCTTAAATCATTTGGATTTTTTTTAAAATAAGCAAATTTTTTTTTTAAATAAGCAAGCATAGGTGTTATGCTATCCCTCAGTTCAATGAATATATCTTAATAATGACATCACCCAGATTGGGATATTGTGATAAACTTTCCAAGCAGATATCTAAGCTAGGGGCAAAGTTTCTTCTGTAATGTGCTTTCAAAGGAGATAATACCTTATCAGCTGATGTCTAACCTCAATAAAAATTAATGGGAAGCTTCCATCTGTGTTAATAAGAGCTGCTTTGGGCCATAAAACAGGATGTGTTTCATAAAAGTGTCACTGCTTGATTCCATTTGCACAATATTTATGGGAAAAGCTAACACTGAAAAGCCATCCTTAACTTGCACACCTCCCAGGACAGGGATTTAAAGACCACACATTTTTTTTGTTTCTATCACCAGGTTAAAAATTGCTGCTAGGTCACGGGTGGCAGGAAGGAGAGCCAGAATAACTGGGTAAAAATCCCAGTCAGCAAGGATCTCATTTCTTTCCCGTTTTTAAGAATAGCAATGTTGAATTGTTGACAGTGGTGTGGTTAGGAGGAGAATTCAGTGACTAGTCTCTGGGATTCTTGTATTCCATGATCTTACTTTGGTCTCTAAACTCCAAAATTTCTAAATATGGAGGGCCCAGCAACAACCTAAACTTGGCTAGAAGGCTTAGTACTTCACCTTTCCTTTTTTGGCAATACATTTTTTTATTTTTGTATTTTAAAAGACATCTCTTTGGGTGAACAATGTGGTTCCAGGTTTTTACATTTCAATACAAACATAACCATGTTTACATATTCAGCTTTCATATTCAATCTCATCTCACATTATTACTTATTCCATTATTCTTTAAATATATTATTATATTCATTACACTCATTTTATACAGTTTCTTCCTATTCGAGCTTATTTCATTTTTTAAAAAAATATCTCATGCCTTATTTTATAATATTATCTAAATTCTTGTTTCATTTCTGTACTGATTAAGCATATTTCCTTTTATCTGGCACATTTGCAAATTTATCACATGCTATTGTTCCATTCATTGTTCAATAAATTTCATTCTGATTCTAATTATCCAAAAGTTATCCCCTTTCATTGTCAATTCCAGCTTGCCACCCTGTACATCACCTTTTCTTGTGGAGCACTAGCAACTTTTGGAGGCAAGTCATCCCACTAATTGCCATGTTCCCCCAAAAATAAGACCCTGTCATATTTTTTTTTGCCACCAAAAAAGGCACCAGGTCTTATTTTCAGGGGATGTAATCCACTGACTAACCTCACCTGCGTGCCTTGCCCCTGGCCTCTTTTTCACTTTCAGAGGCCTTCAGGAACTTCTTCTGTGGCTGCAAGACTTTCTTGAAGATCTCTGCAGCCGATAACAGAGCTCCACTTTGATCCGGAGCTCTGTTATCAGCTACAGGGGCTTTCAGGAAAGCCATGCCAACTGCAGAAGAAATGAGCCCAGGTGTGCGAGGCCTGGCTGCAACTGTCTGAAGGTAAGTTGTAGGGCAACTCCACCACCACCACCACCTCATCCCCACCCTACTTTAATTTTTACACATGCTCTGTGGAATGGGCTGGATCTTAATTAGGGCTTATTTTGGAGGGTAGGGGTTATATTGGGCACGTGTATAAAATCAAGCTAGGGTGGGATGGTGGGGTGGAGCTGCCCTACAACTTACCTGACTTTCAGGGTAGGTCGGGGAAACAGAGTAGTTGGAACAATTAATCAATGGAATGACTACAAGGTTGCCTATCACAGGTAGAACTCCAAGGTCCCATCCAATTCTTTTGTTTTGTTATTCAATAGCTTTACGTCTGAATTCTGAATTATTTGCAGTGGATGATATGAATCTAATGGAAACGTAGAAGCAGTCTCAGCTTTGCCGGCCATTGTCCATACCAACTTCTTTCACAAAATTGAGTGGTACCCAAGCTAACTTGGTTCCGATTTCCTCTCCCGATCCTGGTTTGCTAATCTTGAAATGGCACGTTCTTGAAACACCGCACATGGCATTGTGCAGTGGTTTAGCGAGCTAGTCTCTCACTTGTGTTGCTGTGTGGAGGAGTTGGTTGTCTTACAAAGGATTCAGACACATGCCTCCTCAGCTTTAATGATATTGCTAATCAACACACTTATTCTCCAAGGCTACTTGTGCTTTACGTTCCTGTCATGCTATTCCCTTTGTCACTGCTGTGTGCTATTTTTAAGCATTTAGACTTAATCGTGTTTCCTTCATTTCCAACTTCTAGTTTAACTCTTTTGGTGCAACGAAGGCATCTGTAGCAGATTGCATCCCACATAATTACCAGGAAGGAGGAAGGATTCTCTTCTTTACAATGCACCAATGGGAAATTGCACCCTGCTTTGTGCCCTATGCTACATCTATAAATAGAGCTCTTTGTTGTGCAAACAGCAGCGAATAGCAGTGTCATTTGCCAAAGCTTTGGTAGATCAAGGTTTGAGTCATACACCTACACACAAATGAACTGACAATCTTAATCAAAAGTCCAAGAAGCAATGGATCAAGGGTTGAGTCACATACAATAAACCTCTAATTCTTTTTTTAACTTGCTTTCTAAATTAATTCTTTTTCCTGAGTTTGTAAAACTTTTGGAAACAGCAGTGTCATCTGCCAAAGGCTAGATAGATCAAGGGTTGAGTCATACACACGCACCCAATCATACCAGAATACTTCATCAAAAGTCCAAGAAGCAATGGATCAAAGGTTGAGCCACGTGCACTAACGAAACATCTAACTCTTCTTAATTTGCTTTCTGAATTAACTTTTCTCCCTGAGATTGTAAAACTTTTGGAAGCAGCAGAAAACAACCGTGTCAACTGTCAAAGACTGGATAGATCAAGCTAGGTCATGCAAGCACACACAAACACATGTACACACAAACTTAGTCAAAAGTCCAAGAAGCAATGGATCAAGGGTTGAGTCATACGGAGTAAATAAATTTTTGATTCTTCTTAACTTGCTTTCTGACTTTGGAGAGCCTTTGGAATCTACAAGGAAAGGAAAGGAAAGGAAAGGAAAGGAAAGGAAAGGAGAGGAGAGGAGAGGAGAGGAGAGGAGAGGAGAGGAGAGG
>BLBF01000058.1:6486840-6522243 GCA_015471245.1 Laticauda colubrina
GAGGGGAGGGGAGGGGAGGGGAGGGGAGAGGTGAAAACAAATTTCATTTTGCTT
This sequence comes from Laticauda colubrina, assembly GCA_015471245.1. Lineage (NCBI taxonomy): Eukaryota > Metazoa > Chordata > Lepidosauria > Squamata > Elapidae > Laticauda > Laticauda colubrina. The sequence continues at coordinate 6,486,895 of BLBF01000058.1, forward strand.
TCCAGCATCATCGGAAAGAAAGATTTACCATCATAAATAAGTAAACAAATTCCACCCATTTCTATTAGCCTACATTTTTTATGTTTGCAGTTCAAGGGAAAAAAACATGATTACTATCCCGTGTTTCTATTATCTCAAATTTTTAATTAGCTGTTTGGGTTAATTGAATTTTAAAGACCAGACTTTGCCATCTGCTGAAAATGGCAAGTGGATCACATTTTTAAATGTTTCCTCTCCAATATTTCCACCATGGTAAGTGTCCATTGCATCTTATACTTCCCTTTTTAAAAATTCAACTTACATTTAAAAATGATATCATATTTTGTTTTAAGTTGGTATACTTGATTCTGATCCTAAGGTGAAGCAGGGGGCAACATCCCAGTAGATTGCAGATGAGTTTAAAAATAAAACCTAAGCAGGATTGGATCATCTCAATACTTGGATCATAGATTAATCAGAGAACATGAAAAAAATGAAGAAGAAAATCCTTGCAATTTCCATGGCATAATCATGAAAAACACAGTTCATGTTCCCTCACAAAAATGCAATGTTCAGGTTTTGTTTTGATGCCTTTGAGTCAGTTTTTATCTCCTGGTGATTACCTGGGGAAGTTTATGCAGTTTTTCCAAGCCACTATTATGTATTTAAGGGTAGGGGCACCGTCTATATACAAAAGGAGACTGAAGGCCACCAATATATGAAGAACAGTTGCAGGAATTGGGTTTGTCTAGTTCAATGAAAGAAGGGCTAGGGGGTGACATGATAGCAGTGTTCCAATATCTCAGGGGTTGCCACAAAGAAGAGGAAGTCAAGCTATTCTCCAAAGCACCTGAGGGCAGGACAAGAAGCAATGGGTGGAAACTAATCAAGGAGAGGAGCAACCAAGAACTAAGGAGAAATTTCCTAATAGTGAGAACAATTAATCAGTGGAATGGCTGCTTTGAAGAAGAGACTGGACAAACACTTGTCTGAAATAGTATAGGGTTTCCTGCTTGAAAGGGGCATTAGACTAGAACTATTGTGCTTGCATGCCAGCACCCACAAGACAATGCATGTGCCCCCCCCCCCCCATCGCCCCCTTACCTGCACTGCACCTCACAGCTGATTTTTGGCTGGTTTAAAGCCTTTTTTGGCCTCCCAGATGCAGGTTTTGCAGGCCAAATAATAGGCCCGTTTCGTCAATTCTGGTGTTTAAAGGAAATGGCGTAACGGGCCTATTTTTTCGTCCTGCAAAGTCTGCAGAGACTTTTTTCAAGCCTCTGGGAGGCCAAAAAAGGCCTCAAACTAGCCAAAAATCAGCTGTGAGGCGCGTGCCTGTGCAGTGAGGTAAGTTTGTCTGAGGCTTGCGTGCCAGCACAAATGGCTCTGCACGCCACCAGTGGCACGCATGCCATAGGTTCGCCATCACGGGACTAGAAGATCCATTCTAACTCTGTTATTTATTATTCAAAGGCTTTTCTGCTGTAAAACAGTCTTGTTTTTTTTTCTCAAAAATGTTGGAGGGCAGGGGTTGATTTAACTAGAACACTGGTGTTGCCACAAGAATATTAAAAGAAAGATACATGAGTGGACCAAATTCAGAGAGGATATTTTCACGCATGGCTCTGAGACATGGAAACGAAGCTCAGTGGCAACTACTATAAAGAGAGCCCATATTTCCATCTTTAACACAAAACCTGGAATGTCCTGATCCATTTCATATTCCTTGCCTCCTACCTTGAGCGAGTTGTTAAAAATAGCTTGAAAGTTGCTTTGTTTCTTTTGAAAGTGTTTGGTACTAGAAAAAGCATTGATCCAAACAATATTAAGTAGCATAATATGAAGTTAGCACGAACATGACATTGTTACTGGGATGGCTTGGGTGCATTTATCTACTTTGTCTTTGGATTTTTACATGTAGTCAGTGAATGAAATAAAATGTGACTTTACTTTCAAAAAAGAAATCAATATTTTTTCCTGTCCAGGAGGGTTGGGTGGCTTAACTGATTCTTGGCTCTAAATAAACATGTTTTCCAGTGGTGGGATTCAATTTTTTTTTCCTACCAGTTCTGTGGGTGTGGCTTGGTGGGCATGGCAGGAGAAGGATACTGTAACATCTCCATTCCCTCCCCACCTCTGGGGGAAGGATATGTAAAATTCTCATTCCCTCCCCACCCCACTAACCTGCTTTCCAGCTCCATTCTCCCATGCAGGGCAACCAAAGAAGACCCAGCCAATCAGCTGGGACTCGTGAGGCAATGAATAGGTAGGAGCGGGGCCAGTCAGAGGTGGGATTTGCCGGTTCTCCAAACTACTCAAAATTTCCACTACTGGTTCTCCAGAACTGGCCACAACCTGCTGAATACCACCTCTGATGTTTTCCAGCTTTCTTTATGTATTGCTGCAAAATCATTTCTGAAAACATTGTATATGTACACATAATATAGATGTGTAAGGTGCAGCTGCGTGCAGCTCCAACTCACAAGTTTTTATTCATATTGACTTCTGCAGTATGCATGTGTGCCACACTTTTAAGTGGTAGGTTAAGCAGTTATGAACCCAGACACCACAAATATGAGAATTTATCTTTCTGGGACACCCATGTGTGTGTAGTCATATACAGAATCTGATCTATTAATAGCTCTTCTGTTATAATTACTGTTACCGTGTACATTTGCGATCTACAAAGATTAACAGGCAATCTTAAATAACTATTTAAGCATTCCTAATTAAAATAATAGATGATTAAGTTCATATAATTGTTAGCAATTAAGTTATTGGATTTTAACACAGGGGATGTGCAAACTTAAATCCAAAACTTGATGCAAGGAGCAATATTACATTTTTGTGGCTGGGTAAGACTAGGGGAAAATGTTTAATGTAATGGTATTTCCTAGTTATCCCTTCCATTCATTTGGCACAATGACAAAACAATCCACATTATCATTCATCGAAAACAGGACCTAAAACTTGTAGAAAATGAGTAGAAAGGGACATAATGTAGCGAATGAAAAATGAATAAAAAAAAAAACTGTTGTTTTGGGTCATTATATACACATTTGAGTATATCATATATCAGCATGTTAATGTTAATATTTTCTTATGCACAATATGGTGTCTAGTGGCTTTGCTTCAAAGGACCGAATTAAGCAATGGAAAACAAGAGAAAGTTGATTTTAGATAATGCCTGGCTTAATGACCTCTTCAGAGTTGCTGTTACCATTAATTAAATAAGAAATATTCAAAGCAGAATCTGGAATTCTATATTTAGAAGAGCGCATTGATACCAGTGGGTCATCAGTCAATGCTAGATGAAATCTCATCGATGCGTAATGTGCTATTCATTGACCTTGGGGAAGAGATGGCTTATTGAACCTGTGGGCTTGAAACTAAAGTACCAACAGAACAAAAAGAGAAATGAATTAACTTCACTTTTCAGTGAGCTCTCCCATCACGTACCCAAAGAAATCTTGCAGTTCAGTAAGAATATACTTACTGAAGAGGTAAGTAAGAAGGATGGTGAATAAGAAAGATACAAATAAAGGTATGTTGTAATTAGATGGTTTATTGAGTGGCACGGTGACCTAGAATTGAAAATCTTGCTTCATAATCAGGAGGTTGTGAATTCAATCCTACGCAGCAGCAGATGGGTAATTGTTGCGAACTAAGCATAGGTGTCAGGAAGGGCATCTCTCCAGTAAATGCTTCAGCTCCATTCAGCTGCCCTGACTCTACCCCAATGCAAGGGATTATAGGGTTATTAAAAGAAAAAAATAACTAGATGGTTGATTGGTTGATTAGTTGTATGACCATATCAAACATAAAACTAAAATTATAGTATATAAGTCCTGGATAAAATGGATAAAAGAAACATACAACAATAAAATACCAATGCATTAAAAACAAAAAGTCAACATTCATGTATATAAACAATTAAACCAATCTGTTTGATATAATGGGTCAATCACCTTAGCTATCAACATTTAACAGTTCAGCTCATGAATTAAAGGAACAGAACAGACTAGACTAGACTAGACTAGACTAGACTAGACTAGAGCTGGAAGGGACCTTGGAGGTCTTCTAGTCCAGCCCCCTGCTTAAGCAGGAGAACTCATACCATCTCAGACAGGTGGATATCCAGTCTCTTCTTGAAAACCTCCAGTGATGGAGCCCCCACAATATCTAAAGAAAAGCTGTTCTACTGGTTAATTGTCCTCACTGTTAGAAGTTTCTCCTTAATTCCAAGTTGCTTCTCTTCTTGATTAGTTGGTTCTTGTCTTCCCTTCTGGTGCTTTGGAGAATAATTTGACACCCCCCTCTTCTATGTGGCAGCCCCTAAAATACTAAATATTAAAAAGAGAAAGGTTGATTACTTCAGAAAATAGTTCTTTGGCCACTGACATTACCAGTTGCTAAAAATTTAGAGGAACACACAAAGAGAATCTGCATGATTTATGACAACATGAGCAAAAGTAGTTCAAGATGACCGGATGTTTTAGTTTACTTCTGTTCCAAAGATGGAGAACACTGAGCAGAAATTATGGAATATAGTTTAGGCTGAAGTTATTTTTTAAAACATCTTTAAAGAAAAATAAATTAGTCTGTGTGTCTCAGATGCAGAGTTTATGTCTCACCCGATTAAAAAAAAAAATCTTTGTAATCTCCAGAATCAGAGCTACAGCAATATTGTAATTATACCATAGCTTGGTATGGCCATAAAAGACCAGATTTATCTTCAAAATGAAATAATTTTGATTACATCTGACCTGAGAAATTGATAAGCTGTTATTACAATTCCTTTTGTTAACGCATACCGTGCCCTTATTCTTTATATCAGAGACACATTAATCTCCGCTATGATGTTATTAATCTAATAAGCATTTTTCATCTACTTTCAGTTCAGTCAGATTTAGTTACCAAGGTTTAATTCACGTGGGACTATCAGATTTCTTCATAATTACTAATATATTCACACAGCAGGAAATTTTCAGGAGTGGGAAAGGGGTGATGTATCTGAAATACCTACAGTCAAATTTTCCTTTTGATATTCAAACCAGAAGATTTTAAATCTGAATAGATAATTTTGTTGAAGGATTATAACATTAGAACGGAGTTATTTCTTTATTTATTATAATGACCAAAGTTTGATCAAATAGAAATAAAAACTCAATAAAATAATTGGAACTTGGGAATCCAATCTAACAGAAGCAAAACAATTATCTCCTTTATTTCTATTTTTATGGTTGCAAGATACTACGGAAGACTTTTTACAGAGGGAAGTTTCTTCCAGATCATCACCATTGTCAATAAGAATATATTTCAGGTCTTGTCATGGCTAACCACCATACCACAATTAATACTTCATATTTCAGATCACATGAACAAAAGTGGGTTTTTTTGTTTGTTTGTTTAGGACAGTTCCAGAATTTAAGAACTGAAAATTCTGTCCCTGCTAATCTAAATTAAGGTTCTGTCAAAAACTGAGACAACCTTAGTGATGGTAAGAGAAGATGGACTGCAAAATGTTTTGATTGCTGACATTTCCATAATCAGGTCTGGGATTTGTACAGTTCATTAATTTCCACACACCAATACAAGCTTGCTGTTTTTCTTTAACCATTTCAGTGGACACCAACAATCAAAATCCAGGATTTTTGACATCATACAGTCGAAAGCAGGAGAAAACCACTTGCGACAGAGAGGAAGGGTAAAACTATTTTCTAAAGCACCTGTAGGCCAGACAAGGAATAATGGATAAAAACTAATCAAGGAAAGAAGTAACCTAGAACTAAGGAGAAATTTTCTGACAGTGAGAACAATCAACCAATGGAACAGAAGTTGTCTTTGGAAGTTGTGGGAGCTTCATTACTTGTGACTTTCAAGAAGAGGTTGGACTGCCATCTGTTAGACATGGTGTAGGGTCTCCTGCTTGGGCAGGGGGTTGGACGAGATGATCTCCAAGGTTCCTTCCAGACCCATGATTCTATGATGGGTAAACAAATCCGAGTAAACAAATCAAATCATGTTTTTTACAGTCAAAGACCAGAGACCAGAACAAATAAAACACTCAATGTATATCCAGTTAAAAAGTCTAGAATAAAATAATAAATAGCAGTAGTACTTCGACTTATATACCACTTCATAGTGCTTTACAGCCCTCTCTAAGCAGTTTACAGAGTCAGAAGATTGGCCCCAACAATCTGGGTCCTCATTTTATTGATCTCGGAAAGATGGAAGGCCTGAGACAACCTTCAGCCTGGTGAAATTCAAACTGCCAAATTGCAGGCAGCCAGCAGAAGTAGCCTGCAGTACTGCATTCTAACTACTGCACCACCACAACTCATAACTGATAAATCTATATTAAATAACAAATAAAATCTATCTTAAAATCACAATTTGGCATCCAGTTACACATGCCTAACTATACTATAATATCAATCCATAAACTGTGAGGCCTGTAATCATTAAATAGGTAAAGGTAAAGGTTCCCCTCACACATATGTGCTAGACATTTCTGGGTCTAGGGGGTGGTGCTCATCTCCATTACAAAGCCGAAGAGCCAGCGCTGTCCGAAGATGTCTCCGTGGTCATTTGGCCATCATGACTAAATGCCAAAGGTACATGGAACGCTTTTCCCTTCCCACCAAAGTGGTCCCTATTTTTCTACTTGCATGTGCTTTTGAACTGCTAGGTTGGCAGAAGGTAGGACAAGTAATGGTAATAACTCACTCCGTTATGTGGCACTAGGGATTCAAACCTCTGAACTGCCAACTTTTCTGATCGACCAGCTCAGCATCTTAGCCACTGACCCACCACATCCAACAGTCATTTAATACTAAAATGTTAAACAATAAATAAATAAACAGGGTTTGCTACATTAGTTGTGTAATAGCTATGGTGGATTATTTAGAGAGCAAAGGCCAAAAGGCTGACTGTGTGAAGCCATCTTAACCTTCTTCCAGGAGATGCCAAGAAGAGGAAGATGCGAAAAGTCCCTTCATCCACTTTCAAAACATAAGTCATGACACCAAGGCTAAGTGCCAAATTGGAAGAGAATCCCAAATCACTCCTCCCCCGCCAATCTATTAGATTTTGCAAATGCTATTTTCCTTCTTCGTCCTCATTTCTGCAGCACTCTGCAGACATGAAAGGTTAAAGCTTACCCAGGGGACATGATTTCAGGGCTTTTATAAATTATTAAGTTTCAATTAGCATAAAAGTTCATTTTCACCTTACTAAATGGCACCCTCCTTAAAAGTAGATAATTTAGTGTCGTTCCAACAATACAGAACACGGTGAAGACGGAGCATGGTAAGTTCTTCATTCAGACTTGTTTTGATGCTCAGAGTCACTGCCGTTTTGATTAGTTATGTCATCAGCGCGGCATAACCTGATAAGTAAGCCATGAAATGTCACTGCTAATAAATATCAATTAACTTAATCATTATATGAGTTGCTACTGCGATATTCAAAAACATATGGTAGGATTGCTAAGTTTTTTTCCCACCCCAGCAAAGCTCAGGGGCACCACCTCCTAATTGCATTGAGGCAAATGAGCTTCTCAACAATTAAGAATGATAAAATATGCAGACAACAATTTGCACGCCCACACTGGCAATTAACAATCTTAAAGAATTTGTCAAGTTTTAACAACTTTTAAATCTCAACCATGTTCCCCCCACCCCCAAAGAACTGGGAGTCATTATTTTTATTTTTTTTCCAAAAGAGTTTTCAACTTAAATCAAGGTTATTTAAAACTGGTGTAAAAACAGCGTTGCAAGAATTATGAAATTGTTATGAAAAGACTGTATCTAGTGCTCATGATCAGCAGAGATTCTTGAATGAAGAAAATGGAAAACCTAAAGAGAAAATGTAGAATGTAAAATATTCCAGTTGGGAAAATAAGACAGTCCAACTCCAGCTTACAAAAAAAAAAAAAAAAGACTGAAATAATTCTGATGGGCATAAATTCCATAGATAACAGAACAGACTAACAGGGTAGGAGAGAACTTGGAGGTCATCTAGTTCAACCTTCTGCTCAAACAGGAGACCCTATACCATTCCAAACAAATGGCTGTCCAATCTCTTCTTAAAAACCTCCAGTTTTGGAGCAGCCACAACTTTTGGAGGCAAGTTGTTCCATTGATTAATTATTCTCTCTCTCAGGAAATTTCTCCTTAGTTTTAGGTTGCTTCTCTCCTTGATTAGTTTCCACCCATTGCTTCTTGTCCTGCCCTCAGGTGCTTTGGAGGTTGAGCTCCTCTTCTTTGGGTCATCCTCTCAAATATTGGAAGCCTTCAATCACATCACCCCTGGTCCTTCTCTTAGTTAGCCTAGACATACCCAATTCTTGCTTTATATGTTTTATCCCCTCATCATCTTTAGTGCTTGAATTTGGATACATAGTGTTTGGATACTATATCCAACTTCTTTTAGGTCATCATGGAGAAAGAAAACAAAAATGAAATAATCTCTTCCTTTTTTCCCCCCCTCAGGAAAAATGTTCGCCTGGCAACTTGCCAAAGTCTTAAGTTTGTTTGGTGTTTTGCCAATACATTATTTGGGAGCTCACCTTTATCTTTCAGAAATGCCCTTGCTTTTTCAAAGATAAACTATGCATGGAAAAGAGGGATGGGGTTTTTTTTTTTGCATAATTGTGTGGCCTAGACTATTCTTTTTCTCAAACCAACACCAGCAACCCAGAACCCATGAAGTTCTCAAAGTAATTTTTCTATTACTGCTAAACAGCCCTTCTACCTGGTGGTGGGATTCAATTTTTTTTACTACCGGTTCTGTGGGCATGGCTTGATGGGCATAGCAGGGGAAGGAGACTGTAAAATCTGCAGTTAGAGGTGGCATTTTGCTGGCTCTCAGAACTACTCAAAATTTCCGCTACCGGTTCTCCAGAACTGGTCAGAACCTGCTGAATACCAGTTCTGCTTCAACTGTGGTAGAAAACCCTGAACACTAGTTTTTCATTGTCTTAAGGATTATATTGAGCAAAAATTTAAAATAGACTACATGAGAAAAATAATTCTGCCAATCTACTCTGACCCTTGGTGACCAGGAGGTTAAAAAACCACCAATCATTATTTAAGAATAGTTGTCTATCTCTGACTTAAACAATTGTTCATATTAGCAACACTTGGTTGCTACTGGTAATAATATTATCTCATTAGATTTATCTCTTTTTTTTTTTCTATTCCAGGAATGTAAAGTCACATGCATTTCTTTCTCTTCCAATTTATGTCTGCAATAACAACAACCATAAAAATAGGCCTGGCTGGTAATTAGCAGGCACAAAGTTATCCAGTACACTTCTGTGGGCAGAGTTGGGTTGAATCAGACCCTACAACTGTAGCTTAACCACAATATCATTCTGATTCCTCAGCCTCTTTGTCAGCCTAGCATTCAGCCAGTTCTGACGAGTTCTGGGGAACCGGTAGCAGAGATTTTGGGTAGTTTGGAAAACTGGCAAATCCCACCCCTGACTGGCCCCGCCAACCCCATCTCTTCTCTGCCTCCCATTGAGTCCCAGCTGATCGGCTGGGTCTTCATTGGTTGCCCTGCACAGGAGAACGGAGCTGGAAAGCAGGTTAGTGGGGTGGGCAGGGAATTGAGATTTTGCAGTATCCTTCCCCTGCCATGGCTACCAAGTGACACCTGCCATACTACGCCCACCAAGCCACGCCCACAGAACTGGTAGTAAAAAAATTTCAGTCCCACCACTTCTCCTGGTGTGATTCAAAGCCATGTAGATCCCAAACTGAGTTAGAGAAGTTGAAGGAAGTTTTGACTTCTCTAAAGCCCATGTCACACTGCCCAATGGATGCAAAAAGGACACAACGGACGAGCAAAATGTTCCTTCCATTGTTATCCGCTCTCAAAAGGGGCTAAAATTTGCATAACTGGAGCGGATAACACGGACGCGGGGAGGACGCAGGGCGGATGGAAAGCGGATGCGGAACGGAAGCCCAGCAGATGGAAGCGGATGAGAGCGGATGGCACATCCACTGGGCTTCCAGGGGGCCTCAGCAAAGCGGATGTGGAATGGATACAGCGGATGCACAGCGGACGCGGAACGGATGAAACGGATGCACAGCGGATGCACAGCGGAAGCCTGATGGATGCCTGGCGTTAATTGCGCATGCAGGGAGGATGCATTGTGTCAGCCCCACGGATATAACGGAAGCAGCTCGGAAGCAGGTCACCATTCAGAGGAAAGACCTGCTGCCGGACGGATTGGCTGCCTTGCCTGCCCTGCCTGCATGTCTGCCTGCAAACCTTGGTGCCAGCCTTGGTGCCAGCCTTGGAGCCAGCCTGCCTGTAAGCCTTGCTGCCAGCCAGTCTGCCTGCCAGCCTTGGTGCCTGCCTGCCTGCCAGCCTTCCTGCCAGCCTTGGTGCCTGCATCCCTGCCAGCCTTGGTGCCTACCTTCCTGCCAGCCTTGGTGCCTGCCTGCCTGCCAGCCTGCCTGCCAGCCTGCCTGCCAGCCTTGCTGTCTGCCTGCCTGCCAGCCTTGGAGCCTGCCTGCCTGCAAGCCTTCCTGCCAGCCTTGGTGCCTGCCTCCCTGCCAGCCTTCCTGCCAGCCTTGGTTCCTGCCAGCCTCCCTGCCAGCCAGCAACCCCACAACCATAGGGAAGAACAGAAAGCCTCAGCCATCTGCTACCAGCCCTGGCAAGAGGGATAGGGCGACCATCCCACCCCCTGGCCCTCACTCTGGTTCTGCTGGGGCTTCTGCAGCACGGGCTCGCTCTTCTGGGGCTGGGGCTTCTGCTGCTTCTGCTTCTGGAGGAGCTGATGATGCGGGGGATCAGACAAGCACTCCAGCACCAGCCACCTCCACAGCACCTGGACCCTTCACCCCTGAGACTGAGCGACCAAGAGGAATGCCAGAGACTCATTTTTGTTTTATAGCTTGCTGTTAACACTTGCTTCATTTCTTTTTTTAAATAAAGTCTTGGTGGAAACTTTTAGAAATGGTTTAAGCCTTTGCATGCTTGTGGGATGGGTAAGGATAGCTTTGGAATGGGTTAGGATATCTGTGGGATGGGTAATAGCTATGGGATGGGTTAGGATAGCAGTGGGATAGATAAACCTCCAGTGCAAGCATAGTGGGATTGTATGGTCCACCCTCCCAGGAGCCACACCTATGGTCCTTTATTATCAATAATAATGTAATGAATCATCCACACATGTCAACATAAACACAACTCTTTATTAAACGCCCTGTTCATTGTAGGGCAACCAAACATACATGGCCCAATCTCATCCGTGTGATGAGACAGGCTGAAGGAAGCATCCATTAAGCATTTACCATCCTGTCTTGCCACTCCACTGCTCCAGCTGGGGAGTTGCACCAGTGTCTCAGGAGGTTGCGCTGCTTCTTCCCTTCACGTGAGGCTCTGTTGGGGCCTTGCACATCCTCAGTGTCGATCAGGTTTTGCCCTTGCCTCCATTCCCCAGGCTCCATGTCCCCATTGCCTTGTTGGAGGTCCACGAGCCTGTTCTGCAAGACTGGGTAAGCGGGTGCGCATGAGATTGTGCAGGATGCAGCAAGCTTCCATGATCCTCCTCACGGTCTGTGGGTGATGCTGCATGGTGGTGAGAAGTACCTGGAACCTGTTGGCCAGGATGCCAAAGGCATTCTCCACCACCTGCCTTGCCCTGGACAGCCTGTAGTTGAAGATCCTCTCTTCATGGGTGAGGAGTCTGGAGGTGTAGGTCTTCATGATGTAGGTTGTGAGGGAGAAGGCGTCATCCCCCACGATGAAGTAGGGCAACGACTTGTGTGTCGTTGGGCAGGGGGTCTGGATCTGGGAAGCCCACGATGAGGTTGCGTTCCAGCTCCTCCTTGAGGTGACTGGCGTTGTATACCTGGGCTTCTGAAGATGAGCCGTTGCCTGAAGCATCGATGTACATGAACTTGTAGTCAGCATCGACCATGGCGAAGAGGATGATGCTGTAGAAGCCCCTGTAGTTGAAATAAGTGGACCCCGACTTGGCTGGCGCTTTGTAGGCCACGTGCTTGCCATCTATGGCTCCAACGGTGTGTGGTAAGTTCCACTTCTGATACCACTGCTCTGCAACTTTCTTCCATCCTTCTTCAGTGGAGGGGCACTGGAGGAGCTCCTCCAGGTATTCTTCGATGATGGCCTGCACCACTTCTCTGACAACAAACCTGATGGTGCTGGGTGGCACCCTCCAGCCGTACTGCATGCTCCTGTCCCTGAGGCCAGGTGGCGCAGAGTGAGTGTCACCTTGAGCCCAGGTTCCAGGCTGGGCCGGAAACTGGTGTTTGCCTTGGTCAACCTGGGTGTCAGCCACTGCACAAGTTCATCAAACATGGCTGGAGGCATCCTCATGAAGTTCTGGAACGCCCGAGTGTCTTCGTTCCTGAGCTCCACCATCAGCTTGTTGTACAGTCCGTCCTCCGCTCTACTGGCGAACCATCTTCGGATCCAGACTCTTTTTGGCTGCCTCTTTTTCTTCTCGCAGTAGAGTTCACAGAGCCTGTAGATGGCTTCGCACTGTTGCAGAATGATGGTGGCTACCGAAAGGACTTTGTTACAATCCACGGTGGACATGACTGGATGCTGTGGAAGAGGAAGAGCCAGATGAAGGTTGCAGAGGTCTGCACCGCTGGGCTGCTGTTCTGAAAGTGAGATGCAGGCGAGTTGCTCCCCCTTTTTATAGGCGGTATAGGTTTTCCGCTAGGCATCCTCTTGGCATCCTCTAGGCATCCTCTAGACATCCTTAATATCCAAGATAGGTCCCCTCTGCGAACGTTTTTTCCGTTTTAAACGCTTTGTTTCCATGCTGCATCCATTCTGCATCCGTTCTGCATCTGTTCCGCATCCGTTCCGCTTCCTCCCTGCGTCCGAGGGGATGTGAGTTGTGCGGATGCGCAGCGGATACCTAGCAGATATAGCGGATGCTTAACGGATGCGTAACGGATGCCTAGCAGATGCGTAGCGGATGCAGAATGGACGAACTGGATACATTTTCCGCGCAAAGTTTTGGGCTGCCCAAAACTTTTGGAGTGGATGAAACATTAATAAATGGATGCTGGATGGATAGAGAGGAAGCAAAACGGAGGCAGTGAGTACATCGCATTTTCCAATGGATGGCAAGCTTTTTTCTCCGTTTTACATCCTCTTTGCATCCATTGGTTCAGTGTGACATACATGGGCTTAACTTTTCTCCCACATCTAGCTTTCAATATTCCTTGAGAAGATTCTTTGAAGGGCTGAACATGTTTTTTCTTTTGTAAAAGTTTTAGTTTCCCCCCCAAAGATAAAATATAAATACAGAACAAATAAATAAATGAAAGAAATATCTATGGAGATTCTCAGTCACCCAAATCATGATTGCCCCAAGGGTGCTTTTACAAGATGGACTATCAGCAATCCATCTGCATTTAAAAGACAAAGGCCACTCTTCTGAAGACAGCAAGGTCTACATTTTGGACAGAGAAGACCAATGGTTTGAAAGAACGGTCAAAGAGGCCATCTGTGTTGAAGTTGAACAGCCTTCCCTCAAGAGAGGGGGAGCAGATACAACATCATCTATCTTCAGTCTACAACACAGTCCTTTCAGCAGTTCCAAGAAGGCTCCACACCTATTTGCACCACTCAGGTGACCTTGATGACACAGATAAACATCCAGATGGCCTCACTGATTCCCTAAAAAGGATGCAAATGACCAGCTGTCTGCAAGGAGTATCAATCCTTCCTTTCCTCACCATTCAGTCAGAGCTGAAGAAGCTTCTTGGATGAGAAGCAAAACATCTTCAAAGAAAAACAGGAAAGTCCAGTTGCCTTTTGAAAAAGCACCTTTGAGAAACAAAACAAGAATTACAAACAAGACAGAAGAAAAGAAAGAGAAAAATATAATATATATTTTATATGTATTTATGTAATAATTATGAAATTAACAGTAAATCTATGACATCCACCCTAATTGAATTCTGATACCTGTATCTCACACAAATCTAATAGAATCCCTCTCTTGCATTGCAGGTCTACAATGCATTTTTCCTCTGTGCTTCTTAAATTATCTTTTTATATTCTCTTAACAAATATCTCAACTATACATGTCTATTTGTCTGTCAATCAAATCACCCCAATACTTTTTCACTGTAAGAACTGTTAAGTGTTAACTTCCCCCCAAAAAAATTAAAATTCTAAGAGCTGGATATTTTTAGCAATGTGCAAAGTTTAATGGTGAGCAACATTTTTTTTTTTTCAAACTGGGCTTGGATTCTGTAATATGACTTAGTTTAAAGGATGTTAACTTGAAGGAACAGTTCTCATCCCTGAGACAAATGTTTTGATGATGCCCCTTATGGACCCAAAATTAAAGCAAGTGAAGGCTGCTCAACATTTTTAAAAAAGTGTCAACCTGAACTCAATACAATAACAATTTTGCAATTACATTGGAAAGAACTGCATATTATGGGAAATTCCCATTACACAAGTCTGGCTGGAAACTGCAAAAATTTTGTTTGATGTGACCAGTGGCTCACAGAATCCCATGGTTGAGTTTAATGTGACCATCAGATCGCTGGCTGAAAAATGTACTAATTTAATTATCCAAGGGTGTCCTGCTAGAATAATGGGGCAGGTGGGAAAAAATGTAGACATTACTTCCAGAAATCCTGAGCACATATGCTACAATGGCCCTCAAATGCTGGTTTTTCAATTAGATGAGTTATTTTTATATGTGTCACACCATTAAAGTGCAATTATGCTTTAATAGATATCGGGCCATTGTGGAATTATAGCAAAAATGATCTCTTTGATCTATTATACAATATTTGCAAATCAATCACCCCAAAAGCGATTAAAAAAAAGTCTCATCCCTCACTGGGAGGAGAATTAATCTGAGTTGTACCCCAGATTACCCACTGTGACATCTCTCAATGAACTCATCTTTCACCCTGAATATGGAAGAGAGATGAGAAGGGGGCAATAGCTCTTTAATATTACGGGTTCAACTTCTATTTATTATCAACATTGGAACAATTTGAATCCACAAGCTTTCGAGCAAGATGTAAATCGAGCTTTCAATACAATAAGACTGTTTTGAGAGATGTTCTTTTGTTACGTTTCTCAACAGATCTTAATATTGTATGTAGAAGAGGCAGGATATATCAATGCACAGCTGCTTAACTTATGACCAGCATTTCCAATGCTAAGTGAGATGGTCATTCAGTGAGTTCTGCCTGATTTTATGATCCTTTTTTAAAAGAATCTCCGCAGTAGTGAAATTCAAATTTTTTTACTACCGGTTCTGTGGACGTGGTTTGGTGGGCATGGCGTGGCTTGGTGGATATGGCTTGGTGGGCATGGCAGGGGAAGGATTCTGAAAAATCCCCATTCCCTCCCCACCCCACCCCACCCCACCCCACTAACCTGCTTTCCAGCTCTGTTCTCTTGTGCAGGGCAACAAAGGAAGACTCAGCTGATCAACTGGGACTTGGGAGGCAGAGAATAGATGGGGATGAGGCCAGTCAGAGGTGGGATTTTCCTGTTCTGCAAACTACTCAAACTTTCCACTATTGGTTCTCCAGAACTGGTCAGAACCAGTTGAATATCCCCTCTAAATCACTGAATTTGTTAAATGAATTGTTTGTCTGTTAAGCAAATCCAGCTACCTTCACTGATTTTGCTTGTAGGAAGCCAGCTGGGCAAATGGCAAATGGCAATCATATGACCCTGGGATGCTACAACCCTTGTAAATATCTGCTGGTTTCCAAATGGTCAAATTTTGATCAAGTGACTATGAATGTCTCCTGCAGTCACGGCATAAGCCTAAGATTGAAAATCAGGCTTGTCAGATGTTACACCTTTTCTGTCCTGCTCTATGGAGTGGACAGATGAGAAGCATTTGAAATATGGATTTACAGGTGACTGTTATGTATAAGCTCAGTTGACAAAATCAGAAATAAGGAGGTGATAAGCTGCCTGGGAAATACAAGGGAAATAATCAAAATCATTAAAAAGCAAATGTTAAAATATTTTGGACATGTGACGCGACACCCGGAAAAATATGGCATCCTTCACTTAATCCTCCAGGGAAAGGTTGAAGGGAAATGAAGGTCCAGGCAGAAGAAGAACACTGTGGCTTCAAAATCTAAGGGACTGCTTTGGACAAAACTCAACAGCACTTTTTCATGCGGCTGTTGATAAAAAATAGGATCGCCAACATAATCATCAAAATCTAATGATGGATATGGAAGAAGAAGGAGGAGGAGGAGGAGGAGGAGGAGGAGGAGGAGGAAGAGGAGAAGACTATGAAGATGCTGCAAAGTGATTGTGAGGACTTTTTTCACTTTTTTTGGGTGGATAACCATTGTAACTTCAAAAGGTCATTAAACAGATGGCTGTAAGTTAAACATTATCTGTATCCTGGAGACATGATGGTCTATGAGAGGAGGGGGAAGGGATAAATCACCACAAATACATAATAACATCATCACACAAAACCCATAAATTAATCATCTGCACTAGCTGGTATGATATCACCATGCAATAGTAGCATGGGAGTATAATATCACATCCATGTTGTTTTATTGATGTCACAGATGTTTTGATTGTCTCAGATGCTTCTATCTGAAGTAGAGATGGATGTTTGCACTGAGAGTATATGGAAGTTCCACCAATCCATTTTCTCAGTTACAAGTGCAAATTCTAAGTATAAATCCATTCCACTATTATTTGTTCTGATGCCACAGAACTCTCGCAATAGAATTAATTATAGTAGAAGGGAGAGGGGCAGTTGATGTGGCATAGAGATAAGTAAAGAATGAAAAGCATTTCTGCTTTATATAATCTAATTAGTGTCTGAACATAATGAGCGACGTGTCACGAAGAAGGATGGTTTTTATTTAGTCCAATGACCCAATAACAAATAAAATGTGGCTTTCCTGAAGCATGTGAAGGTTAAAAAAAACAAAAAACAAATCACATTCATCCACGCTACAGTGATTCTGGTTAACAGAGTGGAAGAACCTCAGGTCCCAGCAATTTGTAGCAATACAAGATTCCATTGACCATTGGCCTGATCCAGCAATGATCCTACAATAATACTCATCAAGACTTTAATACAAGGATGAGATCTCTGTGGTGAGCTTTAACTCATAGCAATGATATCTACTGCACCCAATGACTTAGGTTGCTGGAACTCTAGGCCAGGGTAACTTTAGCTGGTAACTTTAAGACTTCTGGACTTCAACTCCCAGAAATTCTCAGTAAAGTTTGAAGATCCCTGTTCTAGGCCAGGAACACCTGGGAGGTTATAGTTTCTCCACCCTTAATCCACTGATGGAATTTTTAAAAATACTACTAGTTCTGTGGGGTGTGGCTTGGTGGGCATGGCAGGAGAAGGATGCTGCAAAATCCCCATTCCTTCCCCACTTCTGGGTGAAGGTTACTGCAAAATCCTCATTTCCTCCTCACCCCACTAACCTGCCTTCCAGCTCCATTCTCCTTTGCAGGGCAACCAAAGAAGACTCAGCCAATCAGCTGGGACTCAATGGGAGGCAGAAAATAGATGGGGGAGGGGCCAGTCAGAGGTGGCATTGGCCGGTTCTCCGAACGACTCAAAATTTCCGCTACTGATTCTCCAGAACTGGTCAGAATCTGCTGAGAACCACCTCTGCCTTAATCAAGGAATCAGATGAAGGAAACAGACCAAGGGTGGTTTTCCAAATTCTAAAGTCGGTTCAGCACTTGCACCAAAACGATTTTGTGCCAAGTTGACAATTCAGATGAGAAGATCATTGTTCGGTTAGAAATAATCCAGAACAGATTCCTAAGAAGATGTTGGCCTCTTTCAAAACTCTTCTGCTGCTCGTCTTAAAATGGGATATTCCAAATCCCTAGTAAGATTCAACTCCAACCTAAAAAAAAAAAAAAACAACAACCAGTAATCAATACCCCAAATGAAGGAATTATCAACTCAGACAAACAAACATTAAACAGCCTTATCAAGGAACTGTAAATAACACTCCCACCAATAGCAAAACCATAGCATATAAAAGGAGAGCAAACCCCACTCCTACTAGCACTGATGATATTACCTAGTCTATTAATGAAACATCTGAAAGAAAAGAAGTTTAGGCTTTGGTTAGCTAGCTTGTCTGAGTTGGTAATTCCTTGATTGGGGTATTCTTTATGGTTTGTTTGTTGGGGTAGTATTAATCTTGGTGTTAATCTCTGTTTATCTGAATGCTGCTTGGTGGTGAAGAGGTTTTTTGGTTTTTTTGTCTCTCGAGAGAATTCTCGGGGTTAGGGGTATCAGATCAGATAATCAAAGTTGGAAGGGACCTTGTAGGTCATCTAGTCCATCCCCCTGCCCAAGTAGGAGACTCTACACCATTTCTGACAAATGGCAATCCAATATCTTCTTGAAAGTCTCAAGTGATGTCTAATAGGACAACCTCTGAGAAATGTTGTCCATGGGGTTTTTTAAAAAATATTTTTATAGAGCTTCTACTGGGGGGAGCATCATTCTCTGAGTATCTCCAGCAATATCTTTTCTCCAAGGGCACAGTAAACAAGAGATTATTGGATTGTTAGTCTGAAACATTCTGACCTTTTTGAATAAAATTGCCCCAGAAAATTCTCTTAATTTTTCTCCCAACCACCAACACTGCTAAACACTTTAATTACTGGACATAAATGACCTTTCCAAATCCTCCAAACCGTTTTTTGTGGGTCGAGGAAATAAAGAGAAATAATTTGTCCAAAATTCCACAGGGAAACAAAGGAAGCCCATGATCGCGCTTGGCACTGAAAAACACCAACAGAAGGATTGGCCTTCTGAGGCTATTTTTGATTCCGATGAACATATTCCATTGTCTTGTAAAAGAAAACCTTCTGAACCACAGTGAAATCAGCAGCAACTCTGTCTGCGTTACTAGATTACGTTTAAATTTCTCACCCTCTCCTTTTTTTGTTGGATGCTAAAGAACATGTGAGGGTGAAGAACTTCGGGTGTAGTAAGGAGTAAGGCAGAATTCAAGGCTGGGGAGGGACACAGAAGGTGAAGTAAAAATTGACAACTGGCCCTTTCGCAATTGATGCATATTAAAGAATCCACTGAGCATACAGGGAGCTGGGAAGGATCCATATTTGTGAAGGATATGGAGCTTTTCATTAATCAAAAAGCACTGCAAATGTAACGGTTCATCTTGTGCAGATTTTCATCACCTTAATTGCCATACAGGTAAATTTATTTTGTAACAAGTAATTTTTGTCTCATTAAAATGCCCTTAGGAATGCGAGTGATGAGAGAGAAGATTAAAGGAGAAGAGGGAGAGAGATGAAATATAACCTGGGCTATTTCTGATTTCAGAAGTACTTGGGCTGCCTGCAGGAAGAAATGCTTGTATTCTTGCTTAACAGAAAGAGAAAGAAATAGACAGAGACACACACACACACAGAGAGAGACAGAGAGACAGAGAGAGAAAGAGATAGAGAGACAGAGAGAGAGAGAAACAGAGAGAGGGAAGGAGAGATGGACAGAGATAGAGAGAGAGGGGAGAGACAGAGAGAGAGAGAGAGAGAGAGAGACAGACAGACAGACAGACAGACAGACAGAGAGAGAGAGGGATAGACAGACAGATAGAGACAGAGAGACAAAGAGAGTCAGAGACAGAGAGTCAGAGAGAGAGAAAGAGAGACAGAAGGAGAGACAGAGACATACAAAGACAGATGGATAGAGGAGAGAGAGAGAGAGACAGACAGACAGACAAACAGACAGACACACAGACACACAGACACACAGACACACACACAGAGCTTTCAAATTTAGGAAGACAGGAAAACCTTTACTTCTGTTTTTGGAAAAAAATGCTCCATTCCAAACAATAGATGCACAGAACAAATGTAGTGTTTGCTTAACAACCACTGCAAAAAAGGTTGTAGAATGAGGCAAGTCGCTTGGCTGATCTGCTTTATGACCATCATGACTTATGACAACATGCCAATTTTCTCTTTCTCTCTCTCTCTCTTTGCCTCCTTATCTGTCTGTTTATCTCTATGTCTATATCTATCGATCACATTAAATGATTAAAAAAAAAAAAAAACTAAAATAGAGCAAGAATTCTGTTGGGCAAATATCTAGAAAATTGCATACAATAAATATGAATTTTCTTCAGGGTTTGGTTTTTTTCCCCTCCCCCAAAGGGTTGAAGCAAATTCACAAATGGAGGTGGAATAGAACAAACTTATGGCTGGAAAAATGAGAACTTGAGCAAACTTTGCTCAGCTTTGGTGCTGACAGCCTCTGATTTTATGTTGGTAGAATTCTTTCATTATAATGACATATATTCAAACATTGCCCTGTATCCAGTGTAAATACAGGCACAACACTGCACCAGCTGCTTCCAATCCAGATGAAAGAACATTTTGAACCTTTCACAGCATATTGTAAAAATGAGTTTCTTCCCTAAGGATTTTGTTAGCCAAAACAACCATTAAAATACTTGTTTTAGATGTTTGATGGTTTGGGACCTGGAAAATATATTAAAGAAACTTCTGGGCTTGTTTGAAATTAGGGTTTGTGTAGTCATCCTTGGTACCAGAATTAAAGGTTTTCCCTATGTTTCATTTTCATCCCTGAGAACAATTGGCACCAAATGTCCCAATACTAAATTAAAGGAAAGAGATTATACAAAAATATATCTATTTTTTTGAAGTTTTTGACAGTAGGGATAGCTTTCATGATTAAAAGTTTCTCTCACATGGAGAATGATATAAAAATGACCAGTGTAATTGTCACAATTCTTTCTAATTAAGTTTCGCACGGCCAGTCTTCCAAGTAAATCAGATAAGAAACATGATCAGAAGAATCCAAAGATGTTTTTTCAAGAGGCAACTGGACTTTCTGCTTTTTTTTTCTTTGAAGACATTTTGCTTCTCATCCAAGAGAAGCAAAATATCTTCAAAGATAAAAAGCAGAAAGTCCAGTTGCCTCTTGAAAAAGCACCTTTTTCATGACCTGGAGGACTAAGAATCTCTATAGACCTGACCAGAAGAACTAATTTCACTTTACTGTAAGGCTACATTAATCTAAACTTGCAAATCTGGAATTACAAATCTCCCAACATCTCTTTATAAGCCAGAGCAACCAGGGAGGGTCTCCAATCATTATGCAGCTCCAGTCTACACTATCTCTTATCTGACTATTCTCGAGACAGAATTTATTCATTCGGTCTCTCTCAAAGTCTTTTTGAAATGGAATGTGGACTGACCGCTTTCTCCCATACCATCATAGGCATGGTGCCTTAAATTTTTCTGAAAGTTTCCATAGGAAGCCATGGAGATGACCTTGGAGAATTCATCTAGAAAGAGACTCAGAACTGGTCACTCTTGAAGTATGAGAGAAGAGACAATTAAGTAGAGTTTATAGAATTCCAGAGTGGAAAGTTTTCTGATTTCACACAGCTGACAGTCTCAGAATTGTTTATACCCAGGACTGTTTGGCTTGAACTAATCCAGAGTGACCAGTTCCTGTTCCACAAAACATTGGGTGTCAGTTTGCTTCAAGATCCAATTCAGAGGTGGTATTGAGCAGGTTCGGACCAGTTCTGGAGAACCGGCAGTGAAAATTTTGAGTAGTTTGGAGAACTGGCAAATACCACCTCTGACTGGCCCCGCCCGCATCTATTCTCTGCCTCCTAAGACCCAGATGATTGGCTGAGTCTTCTTTGGTTGCCCTACATGGGAGAACGGAACTGGAAAGCAGGTTAATGGAGTGGGAAGGGAATGGGGATTTTGCAGTAACCTTCCTCTGCCATGCCCACCAAGTCACACCCACAGAACTGACAGTAAATATTTTTGAATCCCACCACTGGAAATATTCCCACACACACAGATATGAGATAGGCCCACACCCCTTTGCCTTCTAGAAAAAAATGAAAACATGTCTCTGCAGCCTTGTGTGAGGAGCCCAGAGGGATACACAGCCGAGAACCCTCCCTTCACATTTTAAGCTAATTTTTAGAGGTATTTCAGTGTTCTTGCCTCCTTCTAAATTCTATTTTTTTTATTTTTATATGCTGTTTTGGTATTTTAACTTTTTTTAAATTGTATACTGCCCAGAGGAAGATGGCTGGTTTAAAAACTGGCTTTGCCTTCAATTGTCAGCAAAGGGTTAAGACAATCAAGGGTAACACAGTAAGCAACTCACAATAGTATAATCTGAAAGTCAGTTTCTAGCTGCAGATGCATAAAACTAACCATTACCAATTCTGTATCATATAAGTAGTTCCTTTGTTAATTCTTTAACAAACCATGCCTATTAACATTTCACAGATTAAAGGCATAATGGCACTGCTTTACATATTACTAAAGAGCAAGCTGTACCTTTCCCCAATATATTAGTTTATTGCGCTCCACTGATTTAAATGCCAAGAGAATCTTTATTTGTATCTCAAATTATACATCATTCTTTTCTCTTCCACTATTTTTTTTGCCCAAGTAGAGTACTCAAAAAGACTTAAAAATAAAATGGAAATCCCAAAGACTTAAGACCACAAAAAATAAATTGCTCACAGAGCAACACAACACAAAATCTAAACAGCATCTAAACCATAAAAATCTGTGTTTTTTGTTTTTGTTAAAAAAAAAAAACTACTCACGTTGTAAAATGCTTCAGCTGAACGGATGGTCTGAGCAAACTTCCAACTATTTCTCAGGGGTCTCATTGCAATTTATAGTATTTCATGCCAAGTCATTCCAGCAGCCTTCTGTTACTCACGCTGCATCTAACCAAGTTC
The DNA here is from genome assembly GCA_015471245.1 of Laticauda colubrina. Classification (NCBI taxonomy): domain Eukaryota; kingdom Metazoa; phylum Chordata; class Lepidosauria; order Squamata; family Elapidae; genus Laticauda; species Laticauda colubrina. Next base: position 6,509,661 of record BLBF01000058.1, read on the forward strand.
TGTGCAAACTTTAAAGCAAGAACAGATTGAAGTCTACAAGCCGCATTAGAGTCTCTTTTCGATGCAGCCAAGAAATTATAAAACAAACATAATAATTCTGCACAAATTCTCTTTTTTAAAAAAACAACAACCTCAGATATGCAGTAGAAAAACACATCTTGAAACACATTACAAATTCAAAATAAAGCTCACTGGGTAAATGATTGGATATTCTGGATGGGAAACTTGTGTTTTCAGACGATCCCCAGTCTAATTTTCTAGGTCTACTGCAGATGTTTTTCAGCATTCCCAGAGGTTGGAAGGGGCCTTAGAGGTCTTCTAGTCCAACTCCTTGCTCAAGCCATTTCAGACAAATGTTGTTCAATCTCTTCTTTAAAAATTCCAGTGTTGGAGCATTCACAACTTCTGGAGGCAAGTTGTTCCACTGATTAATTGATCAAACTGTCAGGAAATTTCTCATTAGTTCTAGGTTGCTTCTCTCCTTGATTAGTTTACATCCATTGTTTCTTAATCTGTCTTCAGAAGCTTTGGAGAATAGGTTGACTCCCTCTTCTTTGGGGCAACCCCTAAGATATTGGAAAACTGCTGTCATCCCTAATGAAGATAAAGGTCTGTAAAACTAGGAATTCTGGGAATTTGGAATTGCAATTTGGGATACCCAGACTGAGGATGGATATCTAATCCATGCCAATACAGAGATATCTGTATCTCTCAACATCTTTTGTTTGGGGGGTGACAACAAATGCTTTGATGGTAACATATTTTATCACAAAACAGTGGTTGCTAAGGATATGTCTTCTTACCATTAAGCCTCATGCTGACTTTTCCAGACTCAATAGTGATTATCACTAATTTGCAAAAGTCTACAAGGTTCCAAAAACTTGATGCCAATTAATTATTTTCAACTAAAGTGGATGCTACATTCTTCATTAGATAACCAGACAGCATTGACCTTCAACTGTATTCAACTATTAAGCAGGTTATAATGTTATATTGGATTAGAAATCTCTTGGCTTTTCTATACCCCCTTTTTTCAGATTGATACTGTGAAAAGCCGATCTTGATGCTTTTCTCAGGGTGATTTTTCTTCACTTGTGCCCCTGATAAAGCTAAAATGAGGTTTTTAAATTGATATCTAGCACCATATATTGCCTTAAACCTTTTTATAAGCCAACCGGGGTACATTCATGCAATATCCGAAACCTAAAATGAAACCATAATGTGATGCATTGCAACATAAAAATGCAGTTATTGTTTCATATTCAAATGACAGTTAAAACAAAACATGGTTTAATAGCATGTGGTTCCACTCATCCCAGAAATTGACAATATTTCTGGGATCCACGCATTCCAGAAATGTTGACATCAGGGTGATGCAGTTAGTGTGCCAATCTAAAGTCTCAAATTCACCTAGCTTTGGGCTGCTCAATATCTTCCATTCCAACCTATCAAAGTTGTTACCAAGCTAGAACTATCAATATTCATTGATTTCCTTGATGAAGAATGTCATAACAGTCTAATGGAGAAGTGTTTTATCTCTTTCAATGAAGAGGTAGAGGCAGATATTTTATTCTCTGGGCATAATGAAAAAAACTCCACATTGGTGATAGGAAGGGCATCTGGCCAGTAAACACTCAGCTCCATTCATTCACCCTGCAGGGGATTATGGGGTCATTAAAAGAGGATGATGATGAATGAAGGAACAATACACTTCTTGGGCCAGTAAAAGATCAGCCATGACCATCTTACAATAATAAAGAAACCCAGCAGTGATATAATAACCTGCTGATGAAATAACAGTAGCAATAGGAAATATATATCCCTTTAGTAAACGGAAAAGCGGATGAAACTACAGTACGTTCATTTACAAGCAATAGGTTCAAATACTGCTGCTTGCTGAATGCGTATTCTTTTCCCTTTGAGCATTTTCAATCATCTGTTCAAAAAAATCTGCTAATTGCACTCCACGTGAATATTCTAAGCCAAGTAAAGATATTCTAAGGCTCTCGAACACTAAATCCTTACATATACACCATTTTAAAGAAAAGCAGGAAGACGTATCTGTTATGCTCAAATAAAGCTGGTCAGGCAATTTTCAAGCAAGCATTCAGTTGGATCAATAGCTTGAAATTGAATAGAACAATGCTTCTTACCGCCTTATAGAATTTTCAAAAGATGCTGGCTGCATAAACCCAGTTCCTCAAGATTCACTACTGGGATATATTGCCTTATATTTTCTTTTTTTGTCTTTTTCCCTCTTAAAACTCTGAAAGAAAAGCAGGAGGTGGGGTGGAGAAATGCCAATGAAAACAAATAGACTGTTTCCCCCCTCTCCCCCCCCCCACAGAATAAAACCGAATACCGCAGAGTGTACAGAGAAGATATAATACATATCACAATATTGTTAGGAATTGTTTGTAAACCTAGGATCTCATTGTTGGAAACAGATAAATATAGACTATAATCATTATTATCGAGTAAATGTGGGCTTCTTGGCAATCCCTTGATTAGGCTGTTATTTAATTTTAGCTTCTTTTGCCTGCATTGGTAGTTTCTTGATTGGGGTATTCTGGTCTCTGGTCTATGACTGTAAGAAACTGATTGATTGATTGTGTCCACCTTGGAAGCCATATTTTACTTAGAAGCTTTAAGGCATTTAGTGTCTGGGAATTTGGGAGGGGGGATTTCATAGGAGGAAGATTAGACTCAACAATATTCTTTTCTTAAAATCAAGGAGAAGTAACCCTGCACGTGGAGATGAGTGTCTGGGGAAATATCTCCAGTTGGGATGAAGTTCGATTGGACCATGTGATGGACTGGTGGATGCAGGAGATGGGTTTTGATTTTCAGTTGGGAAGGTAAAGCCCAGAACTCTCACATTTGGGTTCTCCCAGATGTGCCAATATGACTTCTCTAATACATTCTTACTTGGATGAACTTTGTTTCCTAGTGCTGAATGAGAATGGGGAGTTTCATTGCAATGCTGACAGATTGATTGATTGGGGTATTGTTTGTTCCTGATTGTTTATTGTTTATTCGTATAAATAATTTGATTTATTTGATTTCATTTCAAGTTGATTTCATATCAATCTTGGTGTTCACCACATCAATCAATACTTGATGATGTTGCTTAGTTTGGTAATAAAACACCTGCAACAAAACTGCCTTCTGCCTCAGAGAGCACCACACTTCAACATGGGCTGCAACAATTCTCTTGTTTGGATCTACTAAATATTTATGTTTCCTAGTTTATCCCACACAAACTCATGCATGAAATATTGTAGCATAGAATGCCCTGAAACAAGCCATCTTAAGCCATATTTTATTTAACCATTGTTTGCAGAACAAACCACAATGAGTTGAGTCCATTCAACACACAAAATCACCTACAAGTAAGCATTCTTCTTTTTAAGGTTTGCAGGTGCTTTAAAAGTCACCTTTCCTTCACATCAGTTGCTCAAAATTTGGAAACTGTTAACGGAATGAAAGAACGTACTTCTAAAGCTGACAAACCATTTTGAATCCTAACTCCTGAAGAAATCTTTGGATATGGAAAAAAATACTATGGAAGCATCTCTAAGTTACTTCACCGCTCAACCAATGGAAACTCACCAGTTTTATTCTTTATCTTCTAGATTCAAAAGCTTGAATCTTCCTTCCCACATCCCAGAAATATTGACAAAGTTTCTCTTTTGCTTTACTTTTTCTCCACCCCGCCATGACAAATAACTGACAATACATTACATGAAAGGATACATTTCTTATTCCCAATTCTCTTGGATCAGACATTACCACATTCTCCTCTTGTGCACATCAAGCAGAATAGCATAAATCACTTTTTTTCCCTTGGAAAACTCCAATCTCTGATGCTCTGGGAAAATATAGTGGAGCTATGCTGGATCTGTTATCTTTTGAGGTGTAAAATGAGCAATGTTGGAAAGCACTGAAACTGCACTGTTTCCTCCTATCGATGGAAAAGTGAGAAAGAACCAGATGCCTGCCAGCCTTCCTTCCTTCTTTTCTTTCTTCTCTCTCTCTCTCTCTCTCTCTCTCTCTCTCTCTCTCTCTCTCTCTTCCTGCCTCCCCTTCCTTTCTGCCTTCCTTCCTCATTCCCTTCCTTCCTCTTTCCCTCCCTTCCTTTCTCCTTCCCTCCATCCTTTCCTTTCTCCTTCCTTCCTTCCTTCCTTCCTTCCTCTCCCTCTCCTCCCACCCTTCCTTTCTCCTTTCCTTCCTTCCTTTCTCCTCCCTCCCTCCTTTCCTTTCTTCTTTCCCTCCCTTCCCCTCCCCCCCCCCCTCTCTGTAACACACACAGACGTCAGACTGTATCACTCCAACATGTTAAACACCAGAGGTGTGATAGCTTTCGATTACAACAATAACCAAAATGACCTTCTTAATAACCATTTCTCTTCCGTAAAACATCCTGTCTTCTGGCTTGAAGCCACTACGTGTTATTTCATGCTCCATTAAATCATTTATGAGTGGATAGTTTATTGCTGGCCCCCTGCAGAGACATTGGGGGGGAGCAAGAAGGAGGGGGTGGGAAATCAAGAGAGAAAAGCAACTCTGAACTCATCCTGGGTGGAACAGGAAGATACAATCTTGAGGTCTGCATCTCTCTCTGGGTGAGAGCATCTGGGTGTGAAGGAAGACTAAATGAAACCTGTGCAATCTTTCTATCTGATTCATTGTTGGCACCAGAGCCTGATTTGCTAGCTACGTGCAGTAAAAGCTAAGGGATCCTGTTGATAAGTATCAGCCATGCTTTTTGTTGGCACTGTGACCTGCTCATCGTAAGGACTCATTTTGTAAACCACCCAAAGTCACTTCAGCTAGTGAGATGGAAGGTATATGAATTTGGTAAAATAAATCTGCTCCACCTTATGATTACCACCAAGTACTTGCAGTCACCGTTCTCATTGGTTGCTTTTGCTGGGTATTTTTTTGAAACTTTTTCCAACACATGCTTCCAAGCCTTTTCCCTAATGCTATGATTGAACCAAAGATGCTTTTCCAAGAGGCCACTGGACTTTCTGGTTTTTCTTTGAAAGCGTTTTGCTTCTCATCCAAGAAACTGAAGAAGCTTCTTGGATGAGAAGGCTAAACGTCTTCAAAGAAAAACCAGAAAGTCCAGTTATCTCTTTAAAAAAAAGCACCTTTGGGACAACCATGACGTGGGGGTTTCCACAGACTTCTAGATTGACCTTTGGCAATCCTTGGATATAAGTTTCAATAACAACCTTGTTTACAAGTGGTATGGAAGAGAATGAGGTCCAATCCTTCAGGATTACAAAAAGTGAAACTTTTGAGAAGGCATTAGAAAGCAGGCAGCAAGTTAAGCTACTCGACGAGAAAGGAGTTCAAAGATTAACCCAATTGAAATGAAAATCTATATCACTTAGAAATGCAAAATTTTGAAACGCTGGTTTGCAGCAATAATCTGGCGTCAACCCAGGAACTTGCTCAAGGAAATGGAGAATGCATAATAATATGATATAAAATGAATACTCTATTGCTGCTAATACATATTAGGCTTAAAATAAACCATGTGAGTCATAAACAGGTGACATTTGCTCTTTCCTCCTTTTTCTTCCAACCTTTCATTTCGTAAGTGGTCCTGGCACAACCGCCGTCATCCATTTTACCTAACAAGATTGTACGATTATCAAAACATGTCAAAGAACATTCATTATTGCTGCGAGGGCTCAACAATAAAAGAATGGGCTGTAATCCTTCCAAAAGGCATTTATAATCACAACATTTTGCAGAGGTAAATTAAAAGCCTTGAGGGAAGACAAGAGGTAAACAAGCAAACATTTGAAGATGGCAACGGTTCGCTTAAATGGAAATGGGATGATCAGAGTTTGCATTGTAAAAACATTCACAAATGACCCACTGGATTAGAAAGACAAAAAGAGGCACACAGCACCTCTTGGTGGGGGTGGGGGTTTATTTTTATTTTTGGACACAGAGCAAAATCTCCACAAATTCTTCGGCTGGATGGTTTATTTTCTTTGATTTGTCTTGCTTGTTTGCCCTTGAGTTTGCTTTCTTATGGAAAACAAGGGATAAGCTTTGAAAAAAAAAAGAGAGAGAGAGAGAGAGACAGCACTGATGAATTTCCTTCCAAACAAGCCCCCTAAGGCAGCAGATAGAACGCAGATAACATCTACCATGAATACAAGGTAAATAAATCCAAAATGAAGCAATAGCAAAAATAATAAAACTGGGAGGAGTGAAGCAGAGGACTTAATTAAATGGCAACAGCAAGAAGTGAGAGAAAAAAAGTAGAATTGAGATGTTGTCCCCTTGGGAAGGACTTAAATCTTTGCTCTTCCACATGGCTAATCATGAGCAAAGAGCTAACTCTGTTCAGAAACACAGCTAACTGTATTTATCTAACCATAAGCCACAGCTGATTGGGAAACAAGCATTCTAAGCTATGAATCATTGTGATTGGGTTTGTGCAATATGTTAAGTAAAAATCAAGCCAACTTTATTTTGGCTTAATATACAGGCAGCTCTTGACCATTTGTTTAGAGAGATAACCCCGATCATTGGTGCAACAGAGTCATGGTTTTAAACATTGATCCTGGATAGACATAGAATTGGGTCCTGAAAATTCCAAGAGCCAGTTTGATCAAATGGTTAAGCTACCAGGCTAGAAACCAGGAGACTGGGAATTCCAGTCCCACTTTAGGCATGAAAGTTGGCTGGGTAACTTTGAGTGAGTTTTAATCCTGCCCTTTAGGCATGAAAGTCAGATGAATGACTCTGAGCCAAACATCAGGAGATGGCGAGTTCTAGTCCCACCTTAGGTACAAAATCCAGCTGGGAGACCTTGAGCCAGTCCCTCTTTTTCAGCCCAATTCATCATACAGGACTGTCATTGTGGAGAAAATAGGAGGAGGAAGTCATCTTAGATATTTTCATTGCCCTTTAGTATCTTTGTAGAAACAATAAATGCAGGATACAAATAAATAAATAACGTTCACACAAGCAACAATCACAACAGTTCTATAATGTGTTGCGTCTCAAACAATATCTATATCATATTTTGATGATCAACTGGATTTCTCTCCCTTTTCCTCCCCTCATCCCCCTCCCCTATAAACACCAACTGCCTCTAGATACAACCCTGCCAATCTTATCATTTCAAAATGAGATTTTATTTACTTATTTATGTTGCTTTGGGATAGGTGTTATCCTAGAAAGAGCTAAATACTTGGAATACTACAGTAGAAGGAATGGCCTGATTTGCTTAATATGGTGAGACAATAACTGGGTATAGGATCTACCCAATTCGTATTAGCCTGTGCTCTCACAATGTTTAAACACCTCCCACCTCCCAATAATGTCTATTTAAGAGAAGAGTCTTCCTTTCTTTTCCTTTTTAACAAATCTCTCTTTGCCAGGTTTCTAGCAAAACAGCCACTTGTCAGAAGATGGTGCTATCTAGCTATTTATCTCCAGGCTGAACATAAACTGTTCTCTCCTTTTCTTTCAAGTTCTTGGAAATACATATATTAAATCGGGTTTTACTTTAAAATGCATTTGTTTCCTTAAGGTGTAAATCATTCCATATTCTACTTTTAAAAAAAGTTGACCTTGAATTATTCAGAAATCATATTTATCGCTCTGTCTTTCTTTGATAAAAATCAAATTGGATCAAGCTTAATCCCTTGAGATGGAAAATCTGCAGAAACAATAACACTGACAATTGAGAAAAATAGCACCCCACTTTGTTTATCCCATACGTGGTTTTGGAATTCTTTACATATGCCAAAAATAAACATTCTCAGTTTAATGCAAAGGAATGATTTGCCTCACCATGTTATGGCCAACAGAGTCATCACAACCTTGTCTGCAGTTGCCCAGTCTGACTATTCCACTGGATGTGACTGAATTTTTAAGGACTGTGTTTGCCCCATCACAGGGCAATCCTTAGACCAGTGGTTGGTTTCAACCAGTGTAACAACTGGTTCAATGAGCATGCAGTGCATTTGAAAACAGCTTTAAAACTTCCCTTCTCCTGCAGCCCCAGTGAGTAAAACAGTTGAGGCACTGCAATTTGCTCTGTTGTGCCTATCAGCTGGGCTTCAAACAGACGAAATATAGGACAAACTAGCATAGGAGTAGGTGGGTGGGGCCAACTCACCACCAGAACTACCGGTTCACCTGAACTGCTCCATACTGGCTGAATTCTGCTCCATACTGCTCCATACTTCACCTGAACTGCTCCATACTGGCTGAATTGACCCAAAGGGTGCTTTTTCCAAAGTAACCTGGACTTTCTTGGTGTTTTTTTTTTTCCTTTGAAAACATTTCACTTCTCATCCAAGAAGCTTTTTCAGTTCTAACTGACTGGTGGGGAATGGAAGGATTCATATTCATCACAGTCATCTGGTCGTTTAGGATTGTGAGGGTTGGAATTATACCAGTTTCTTGCCAATTTAATATATCTCTAATAAAAAGACTTTAAGGGAAGATGGATGCCTTGGATTTTTATTCAGGGGATTTGTTACTTGGAAGGCTGACACAATAATTTTTCAGATGAAATGTTTTCAGAATGAAAAACCAAAAAAATCCAGGAGTCTGGGCAACTGAATGGAGCTGAGTGTTGACTGGCCAGATGCCCTCCCTGTCACCAATGCAGAGTTTGTTCAGCAGATATATCCTCGTTGTGTCCTGAGAGAGAAATACATGCCTCTACCTAGGATCAAACTCACAGCCTCCCGATTGTGAGGTGAGAGCTCTACCACTAAATCACCGCATCACTCCAAACAAGAAATCTATATAGGCTTGCTTGAAAATACTTTCAGGGTTCTTGCCAGCCATATGGGAGGACTCAACTTTGTCCAGAGCTGAATAAATGTACTATCTAGAGAGAGAAACTGGACTCTGTCTCTTTGTTCACACTGAGCCACACCTAGTTATCTGCTTGACAGGGGAGCCAGTAATAACTCTTGAAAGATTGATTAAGGTAAACATTAGAATGAACATGGGTTATGATGTATAGATGGACCCTATACAAGAGCAAAAGGAACAAAGTAAGTACATAAATGCTTCTGTGGCACTGGAAGAATCTGCTCTATGCTCTTTGTATAGCGAAGAGGACCAACCATTCAGCATTAGAAGAAACCAAGCTCAAATCCTCATTGAAAATGGACCTCCTAAAGCAAAAATGGTCTTACTTTGGACCATAGGGAGCTTCTGGTTTAGATCTACTCTCAGTATGAAAGGTCACAGGAGGGCTTTGAACTGAGAGGGAGAAAGAAGATTGGCAGGCTCAACCTACTTCCCAGTGCTGCTACCAGAAAGAAAAATAGTCGAGATAGGTTCCCAAAGGTGTTTTTTAAAGAGGCAACTGGACTTTCTGGTTTTCCTTTGAAGACATTTTGCTTCTCATTCAAGAAGCTTCTTTAGTTCTGAGAGAAGTTGAAGAAGTTTCTGAGAGAAGCTGAAGAAGCTTCTTCGATGAGAAGTGAAATGTCTTCACAGAAAAACAAAGGAAGTCTAGTTGCCTCTTGAAAAAGCACTTTTGGGACAACCATGACCTGGATGAGTGAGAATCTCCATAGACAGTAGAGATAGTTGTTTCTCTCTTTATCTTGAAGACCTGAAGAACATCTAGGATATGTAACATCTAAGCTCATTGAAAATATTGCTACGTATTCAACTCATTTTTCCCTGAACTGCTAAGATCTCTCAGCAATGTTAGACAATTAAAGGCTTTAGAAAAAAGAATGATAAAGTCAATTGGGACAGAGAGCTTGTCCAAGGAAGGGAGATATCCATTGGGAAAATTGGAAGACAATGCCCAAAAATATCCCTAGGGTGAATTGAAAACCCCAGGAATACTTCAGAAGAATTTAGAGCCAAACTAGGCTGGAGAGAACATTTTCAAAAAGTTTACGAGCTTAAGAGCTGGCCTCACCCAATGCTAATTAAGTAGTAGACAAAGCCCTTCATAGCCCAGCAACCATGTATGTAAAATTCAAGGTTCAAAGCCCAAATAGTCATTTCAGCTTTTAAAAGGTTGAGAGCTCATGAGTTAGACATGTTAACGTTTATTAAGCACCGCACACACTCAATGGCAGTCCATACAAGGAAGATCATTGGCTCAGCACAAAGGGATTTCAAGGGAAGTTTAACATGCTAAGGTCCTCTGCACTTAATGAAAAAGTCACTGAACTTGACAATTGCTCCAGATGACACCATCCAATTTCCATGAATGACAAAGGCGAAGAGGATAAAAAAAAAAATACAAGTGTAGCAATAAAAACTTTGCGGTACTCTGCCCATTTGGACTTTCAATCTCCAAATAATCTAAAAGTCAAATTAAGTCTGTACTTTATAAAGAATTAGACTTCAGTTAGGATCTGTTGTTTCGTTTATGGCAAAGAACAACATGACCATGAGATATGTATAAGGAAACATAGTTGACTTTTTAGATCACACTAACTTCCACTAAGTGGTGGTATCCTACTGGTTCAGCCTGGTTCAAGTAAACCAGGAGTAAAAAATGCTACCATTAGCCGAACCAGTAGTAAAAAACCAGCTGAACTGGTATTTCTTTTTTTCCCCCTCCCGATGATCAGCTGTTTTGGCAATCAGCTATGCCTGGATTACCTTTGCTGTCTTACTGCTTCATCCAGGAGGCTTCCCTGAGCCCCAGCAGGCAAAAAGGGGTGTGCAGATGTGTGTGTGCTACGCAGCCCTCCTACGCTCCATTTTTTTTGCCTCCTGAACCTTAGGGAAGCTTGCTGGGAGCAAAAACGAGCTCCCAGGAGGCTTCCCTGAGACCCAGGAGGCACAAAAGAGGAGCTGCAAAAAAAAGAAGAAGCCATGCCCACCTACTCACATGGCCATGCCCACCTAGCCGCACCCATCTAGCCATGCCCATAGAACTGGTGGTAAAAATATTTGCATCCCTCCCCTGACTAACTTACACCTCTTTTGAATTTGCAGTTGAATGCTGGCAAATTTCCTCTAGAAAACTTATCTCTTTTGTCCCCTTAGAAATGTTTGGCTTCCTAAGGAAGTAAAGAATACAACACAAACCCATGCAGTCTTATTTGCAACAACATATTCTGCTCTTTTGTGTTTCCAAAGAGATGTTTCCTTCAGACATAATGGCTTCAATCCATACTTTTTAACATTTAGTTCAACTAAGCTTCCCCCTCCTCTCTTAAGCTACGAGGAAAAAAATGATGTGGCTATATTATGCACAGCACTAGCCAGCACAAGAAGGTAAAAAGTCACATGATAAACTAGAAGTATATTTGTTAACATTCACTCTATCCAATCACTGGGTATCCAGAAGGCATGCTGACTTTGATCATGGCAGAGACAGAACTGTTTTCACTGTCTTTCTTGCTCTCTTTATATACATTTATGTGCAAGCATAGAAACACTCATTAGGGGAACAATGTTTCAAAGGATAGATCTGCCTTGTTGTTAATATGCCAAGCAGGAGATTTAAGGGAACCCATTTTGCTGAATGACAAAGAATCTTTTTCAATAACCAATCTATCTAAACAAAGATATAGTATGGCTCCCTAGCAATTGCTACAGAAGAGTGTTGCTTCCTCTTGGAGTTACAATGCCATTAAAATATTGCTTTTTCAAGTGTGCTTAGCTGAGTACTTTATTCTGATTATGGAGACCTTTTCAAAAAGCTCAGAGGCATTTGAAAGGAAGTGGGGCTGCAGAGCAAAGTTCTAGCAGGGATTTCTCCACTGAGTATCTATCTTGAACTTCATACTTGTGGGTCTACCAGTATCCCTTTGGTAGCCCCAGCCAGAGTGATTTCCAATGGGGTGCTACTTCCTTTGTGTTGTCATGACACCATTTACTCTTTCTGGTTCTGGAGAGCACCATAGAGGGCCCCATTACTTCCATCTTCTAATCCCATACCCAAAAAAGTCTAACAGAAGCTTAAAATGTTTTAGGTCTCTCTTTGGAGGTCTTTGTTTCTACCCCCATGGTCATCCTAGACCTTTAGTCTTAATCCAGTCCAACCCACATGGGTCCCTCTTAAAGTGGGATGCTTAGAATTAAGGAGGGTCTTTACTGGTTAGTGTGGGAGGATTGCACTAATGCAAAATAAAGTGGACTTCTCTCTCTTTTTAAAATGTGATCTGGTCGAATTGATGTAGGGGGAAACTGCATTGCCTTTTTTGTAGCCACATTGTGCTACTGACTCAATTTTGGCAGACTTTTTGAGACAAATATTTTCTAATTGCTGCTATGTACCTTCCTGTTCCAGATTGACCCAGATAGGAAATAAACCCAGATCTAATAATTCTATTTTATTGTAAGGATACATTAATAGAATCTTGCAAGTCTAAAAGTACAAATCTTTCAATAGTGCCTTTTACAGTCAGAGGAATTAGAGAAGAGTCATCTCAAAGGTGTTTTATTCTTCAAAAGGCAACTGGACTGTTGTTTTTTTCCTCCTCCTCCTCCTCCTCCTCCTCCTCCTCCTCCTCCTCCTCCTCCTCCTCCTCCTCCTCCTCCTCCTCCTCCTCCTCCTCCTCCTCCTCCTCCTCCTCCTCCTCCTCCTCCTCCTCCTCCTCCT
>BLBF01000058.1:6542061-6557166 GCA_015471245.1 Laticauda colubrina
ATATATATATATATATATATATATATATATATATATATATATATATAAATGTAACCCAAACTAATATAAAGAAAGAAAAAAGAAAAGAAAATTTAATCTTTGCAAGAAGCACAAGAAAAAAATAGAAAATGAAAGAAGACAGAAAGAAGTAACTTCCAAACTTTACCACCGATGTAACTACAGTGATAAATTTTCCTCTTATTCTATGTTTTAATATGACTCACTTCTTTTTTCATGAATCCTATAATTATCAAAACAATAAAGTATAAGTTCATTTCCCCCCGTTTCATGCAAAAAGCTTATAAGAGATTTATACGTAGATTTCCACTCCTATAAACAGGTAAGTCTCTTTTACCCTCCTGAGAGGCAACCAGGAAGTTAGTGCAATGCAAAACTTTGCAATATGATGATTGCTTTTCCTTTCTGGCCAGTTAGATTCACATAAATCTGAGCAGGGAGCAAAATACAAGTTTTTTGTCAGTGGTGGTGTTCAATTTTTTTTTACTACTGGTTCTGAGGATGTGGCTTCGTGGGCATGGCATGATGTGGCTTGGTGAGCATGAGGTGGTGGACATGGCAGGGGAAGTATACTGTAAAATCCCCATTCACTCCCCACCCCACTAACCTGAAGGTGCACCAAATCCTTGCCGGACGAATTAAGAGGGTCCCTGTTCTTGTGCCACTTCTTGTTATGACAAGGCAGTAGAGTTGTTTGATCGTGAACATGATGAACTTTATTGGAGTTTAGTGTTACATTTATACACATTTTTAGTTATCCTCCATCATTGGTTAACTTTGGTTACTGCTTAACTTTCGTTACTGTTCAGCACAGTAATCCATACAATTAATTATCTCTAGTTAAAGTCTAACATATGTTTACTTCCCCTCTCTAATCCTCCTTTAGCTTAGTTTGCCTGAGTTGTATTTGCTCGGAAACATTCTTTATCTGAGGTTTGCCATCCAAGATTGGAACATTCCTGCAATTACAACTCTACATATCCTCGTTTTTTATTTTAAATGGAGGATTCAAAGATTTATGAATGTATCACAATTGTAGAGGATTAAGAGAGGGGGAAGCAGGATGAAACAATGCGAATAAATTTGGAATACATTGAATAAAACAACAGGTTGCAATTAGTACAATAATAATAATTATAGCATAAAAGAAAAACTGTCTGAGCCAAGACCAATCAGGGAGCCAATTGGTTAGCCACTCAAAAGGTGAGTAATGAGCATGGATATTATTTTGAATGTATGATTGCAAATTGGCAAGTTCATCCTCAATAGTTTTATTCAAAGAATGAAAATGCACAGCACATCCACGGAGTCCAACTAACATACAGAACCCTCCCTGACGGGCTAAAAGATAGTCTATGGCAAAATGCTGTTGTAAGACATCTTGATTTAAATCTTCTATTTCATGCTGCAAATCACGAATAATAGCAGCAGTAGCATTGATGGATTTTTCAAGTCTGCAGGTGAGACCAAGAATAGATCGTCTGTTTTCTTGAGCAATTATGCCAGGATGAGAGCCTAAAGTAAGGACTCCTGTAATGGCCCCGACCAATGCACGGCCAAATGTAGAACAAGAAGACAACTGTGTGTCAATAATGACTCCATCATTACATGTAGGCCCCAGAGAGGAACGCCGCTGTCGAGTTGATGGGAGCATACCTATTTGAACAGGTAGAGCAAAATAACCGATAGTTTCACATTGATAATTCTGAGGATGAACATTAGTAGCTTATTTATCAAAAAAGAACCACATATTAGGATCCTTAAGCTGCCAACCAGTGCATATCGATCCTGTATTAGATTGCTCAGAGGCATTAAAAATAGGAAAATTGTCAGGATACATATCAGGAGCTATATTAATTCCATGCAAAGAAGAATTAAAGGTACCTGACAACCAATAGTAGTCAGAAGAATAACTATAATTCCCTAGCTTTTTAATATGTGCTGGGCAGCATCATAATCAGACCAATTATGAAGCCAAGTATGTTTAGCATGACAACAGAGACACAGACTCCTTGTAAATTGACTCTTTCAAGTAACACCAACGGACAGAATTCAATTTCATAGGGGGTTAAGAAAATAGCCAGGAGTGTGAAATAGATTGTAGTTGTGAGACAATAAATGTAGAAGACATGATCAAGTTATGGGTAAAAGAAATTTGACCAAATGCCATTGGGAGCTCATAGTATAAAGTAATATTTGTGCCATGGGTCATAAACATATATTGGGCATAACGAACCCACAGATTTGGGTTGAGACGAACCACATAAGTGTCATTTTGAGCAGAAACACCATTAACCACAAATAAGAAAATAAAAAGTAAAATGGTAACAGAGTTAGTGGTAATAATAGCAAAAACAGCAGCAACAAGATTTTCAGGAGTTTGAGGTAATGAAAAAAAACCTGCTGCAGTTGTTGTTGAGCTTGATATGTAGTAGATTTATCCTGGCCCCAAGTGATGGGTTGCGGGTGCGTGGACCTTGGAAGACGGACTTCTGTGTTCAGGTGAAGATTGACATCCGGAATCAGGTTGTGAAGGCCCTGATGACATGCCAGGATAAGGATGAACACAGCGTGTTGGAACCCACACTGCTTGTCAAGTAGAAGGATCTTCTACGGCAGCATAACCACGACCCCAGGTAATCCATCAATAAAGACTGTAAGAGCTTTAGAAATAGGATTTCGCACAAAAATGAAAGAAAAGGCCATATTTAAAGTAGTAGTAACCACTATTCTAGGATCCTTGAGTAAAGAATAGAACAAGTTTCCCACATATTGAGAAAAGGCTATCTGATATGATTCTGAAATCATCATCAAATGCTCATGTTCAACTTTTGTATGAGTGAAAGCTATGTTAATGAGATCCTGTCCACATATCGATGCTTAAACTTGTTCAGTATTTCTTGAAGGCATGTTCTTTGAAGATCAGTTAATACAACTAGATCTCCTGGTGATTGTGCTCCCTTCAAAGACTGAAATAAAGGCAACATATCACCAGTTGTAATGTAGAAGAATGGGCGTGCCCAATAATGCCAAGCAATTTTTGCCATTGTACTAATGTATATGATTTCTGTACTTGTAATTCAGGAAGAATTGGAATGGAGGAATTGTGCAACATTCTATGTCCTAAGTAGGTATAAAACCTTTTGAATTTTGTCTGAGGCTATATACAATCCCCGTTGTGCCACAATATCCGTTAACTCTTTTAACAACTTAAGGCCTGGTCCCACTGGCCGACGGACGCAAAACGTATGCATAAAGGACACAGCGGACGAGCAAAATTTCGGGAGTGGCTCCATCCGTTGTCATCCGCTCCAAAAAGTGGTGAAAATTTGCATAAAGAGAATGGAAAAGAACAGAAAAGAACGGACATGGGTAGTATGTAGCAGGGATGTTAAAGGGATGTTCATAGGAAGCCTAGCAGATGAAAGTGGATGGAAACATTCTTTATCTGAGGTTTGCCATCCAAGATTGGAACATTCCTGAAATTACAACTCTACACCTTTCAACTCTATTATTCTGTTATCTTAAAGATTAAATCAACCTGCTCCAATCTGAAGCCTCTAATTGTGTAGACTTCAGCTCATAGCCAATTTAGCCCTGTCAGGAGCATCATTTCTAGAATATATCGGGCATAATATCTGAAATATAATTTTATCAGAGGCATAATATCTGGAAGGCATTCAGATATTTGGGGCAGGTGACGGAAAATATGTCTCTTTTCAGGATTGCTCTTAAGCTGAGTCTAGAAAATTTAGATAAATGTATAAGATGTTTCTTTGAAGACACTCATGGCAGAGCCAAAAGGATGTCTGTGCAAGGGAGAAAAATAATGCCTTTTTTTTTGGTCAGGATGCGCTTAAAACGTGTGTACAATGCAACAATGTTGTGTTGAATTTTCTTTGTGATGCCTTTGTGATTACTTGGAAAACCCTGTGCACTTTCTATATTCTCTGCAAATTGACTAATTTAAATATTCCTGGCTGTTTTTGTTGAGGTGACTTAGTAGCAATTACCCACAATAGTGTAATACATTCTTTTCCTGGTAAATCATGGGTAATATTTATCTTCCTTTTCCCTAAATAAATACACTCAAGGGAGGTTTGAAGCCTTTAATTTGTCTGGGAGAAGAACAGATAACTACTGCATCTATTTTAGGGCCAGGCATGACCCACATTGAAGTCCCAGCTCAACAGTTGAAGATCATTGGTTTAATCCACAGTACCTACCCCTTCCTGCTCCAAGGGAGTCATATGGAACTCAAGTAGTTAGCTATGATGTTTCCATTAGACTTACAGGTTTGTAATCTTGGTTACTTTCTTGATTTAAGCACGGATGTTTAAACTCTGTCAAACTTTCCCATAGGGATTTTATTATGCAAGCCTCAAGCATCTTGTCCTAAAGGTGCTTTTTCAAGAGGAAACTGGACTTTCTGGGGGTTTTTTGAAGACATTTTGCTTCTCACCCAAGAAGCTTCTTCTTGGATGAAAAGTGAGACGTCTTCAAAGAAAAACCAGAAAGTCTAGCTGCCTCTTGAAAAAACACCTTTGGGACAACCATGACCTGGATGATGGATGATGAATCTCCATAGACACCATGAGCATCTTCATTTCCAATGATAAAGTACAAATGATGGTGCCAGTGTCAGAGATGGTGGTCTTTCTTGATCTCAATAACATCTCCTCGGTCCTAGTTAAAGCACTGCTGCCGGGATTCTTGAGCTTTCCATGGCATCATTTCTACATTAAGAAGAAGATGGAATGTCATATTTTTAATGCAAGTTGGGCAATGAAGCCATCTTCCTAGTATAACACCATATAATCATGCAAAAGATAAACATGATGGCTTGCATGACTAGGATGCTGGGTCGGAAGTTAGCAAGCCCATGTTTGAGACCCGAATAGGTCATAGGGCAGGGTGGAGCTCCCATCCTTCACTCCAGCTTTCAGCCCAGAAGTGCCTTGGTGCTTCTGACATGAGTGTGAAGCTATCATGCAAAAAAAAAAATATGTTCCAAATGTTACTGCAAATGTATCTATGAAGTGACAATGTTTGGTCTCATACATTGGTCTGATTCCAACACTGCCCTAAACCATAAGATGGTTTGTTTGGTTTTAATTTAGCATTTAATGTGAACCCAGAACTGGTTTTGAAATCATGGTTTATGGCTTTAGCTGTTGTTTTACCTATTGCAACCTATTGGTGCTTCTAAAGTTGGTACTAAATGTATTTGAACATGGCACTAGGTCTATCTGCCAAAAATAGCAGACAACTTCTCTATTCTTTGCATTTTTAGACTATCAACTCTACTGAAGGGTAAACAATGTACCATCAATGAGCAGAAGGCACTGTTAAGATAGAATCATTATGCAAATAGGTTATGCTATGCTTTATGTGTGAATAGCATCCCTAAAGAATCCAAATGGAATGGCTGACCTATAAAACCTCTCATTTGCTGGTATATTTCATTTGTTTTCCAGTTCCTCCTGGAATAAAACTTTTAATTGTGAAAACTTGTAAACCGCAGAAAGAGTGGAATGCTCAGTCTGTAATTAATGAGCCTGTCATAAAAGAAAGGTAGAAGTTTATGTTCTGTGGTTTGGTAACACAGAAAACCAACCCTCCAAAAAAGAGAGAGTGAGATTGCGTTACTCCCAAAGCAATGATTTAAACTATGTTAAACTGAGTAAGAATTAGTTTTACAGTGTAAGAAGATTTTGCCACAAGAGATGCAATGGATCAGGCTGAAGACTATCTTGTTCAATGATAGGATCTCCCAGCAGCCAAACACTTTTGTGAAGCTAACCACTTTTCCTCTGTGTTTTCTAGAGGTAATAGCAGAAGTAATTCACCTACTTATTTTAAATAGAAATTCCATATTGGTACATAGAAGCCTCTCCGATGTGGAAGCTAGCACATCTCCAGCAGCACCAGGTCGTTCTGATAGATTAGATTTGGACTTCCAAGTCAGCAACTAATAGGACTTGCTTGAAAAACAAATTCCCAAGTCATGTATGAGTTAGGTCAGAACCCTACAACTCTTTTCAGTCTTTTGGTTAGGTGTGGACTACACGTAGGATGCTATAAAACTGCTCGTTATGAACTAAACAGAACTGAGCAACTTTAAAGGCTGAGAAACAATGGGATAAGAAGTCTATTATCATGAAAGGCAGAAGAAGACTCACAAGACTTAAACCTTGACTTGATTTTACAGGAGCTTATCTTCACCTTGTTAAATTTTCTTCTATCTACAATAAAAGGTGGTTAAAGAGGCCATCTATGTCAAAGTTGAACAGCCCTCCCTCAACAGAGGAGGAGGGATATGACATCATGTATCTCCAATCTACAACACAGTCCTTTCAGTAGTTCCAAGAAGCTTCCACACCAATTTGCACCACTCAGGTGACCCTGATGACACAGATCCAACTCCAGGGGAAGATTACCGCAAAATCCCCATTCCCTCCCCACCCCACTAACCTGCTTTCCAGCTCCGTTCTTCTGTACAGGGCAACCAAAGAAGGACCCAGCCAATCAGCTGGGACTCAATGGGAGGCAGAGAATAAATGGGGGCGGGGCCAGTCAGAGTGGTATTTGCCGGTTCTCTGAACTACTAAAAAATTCTGCTACCGGTTCTCCAGAACTGGTCCGAACCTGCTGAATACCACCTCTGAGATAAACCTTCAGGTGACCTTAATGACCTGCTAAAAGAATGCAAATGACCAGCTGTCTGCAAAGAGTGTCAGTCCTTCCATTCCCCACCATCCAGCCAGAGCTGAAGAAGCTTCTTGGATGAGAAGTGAAACATCTTCAAAGAAAAACCAGAAAGTCCAGTTGCCTCTTGAAAAAGCACCTTTGGGACTATAATAGAAGCAATTTATCTCTCCAAGCCATAACCTTGACTCTTTCCAATCAGTTGCTTTTGAGTTTCTTCAGAATTCCCCCTGCACCACCAAATCTTGGTGAGACTCTGAAAAGCAATCTATGTTGTTTAAACTCCCACACTCAAAAAAAGAGACAATTCTCCGCATCCAACTTGCAATGGCCAACTTGCCATAGCCTCTCAGCCTCCCAGATGGCTTACTGCAGCCAAGTCACCGTGGGACAATTCAACAATTCAATTGAATTGTTTAAAATAATTTAAAAGTTATTTTATTTTTTGTCATTCACATTTCATTTTGTCCCTCTTTTTAGCATTCTTTCTTTAATGATTATATTCCACCAGTTCTTCAATGATAGTGTAACTCTTGTTCCAGTGTGAATGGATTGTGGTGAGTTGTCCTAGATCCCTCATTCGTTACTATCTCCCAACAGTTGGATGCAACACACTACATTTTTAAGGATTCATGACAGTGGAATTAGGTTATCATTCGCTAGATGAGAAACACAGGACAGAGTTTGGGAAGAATTATGCTTTCTACTCTGATTTACTCTCCTGGATTTGAATAATTTAAAAGCTGCTCACATTAAGTAATGTATATTCCTTAGGAACAGCTCACATATTGGACTCTTATACTGGTACTTGAATCTGCTTAAAATTCACCACTGGCACCTCAACTTATATTTTCATCTATGATTTCTATGTCTGAATCAATAGCTTTGCATTACGATTGATGAAGCATGAATTTTAGGAATTTCCTACCTGATCTGTTGCTACAGTTTTCTGAATTATAGAATTCCCTGGGGTGCTTCTCGGAGCCAAGTTTGAAATGGCAAATTGCTGTCCAAACCAGCAGCTGCGTAAGAGTAGAGAAAATCCCTCAAGTTTTTTTGGAGATTAGAAGACACACCAATATGGAGGCTTCTTTTTTTTGCAATTAAGATGCTCATGTCAGTCAGTTGCATTGTCTCTTCTGAATTCGAAGAGGCGGAGGACGATAACTATAAATTCTTCTGCTAGTCTGGTCCATCTTACACACTGGGTCATTGTTGTTATTTTAGTTTTTAGAATTTAGATGAAAAGGGGACTTGAAGTATTCTATCCGTCAATAATAACACTGCCAAGAACTGATGGAGAAATCAACTCCCCCTTGGAACTGGAGTTGATATTATGAAATTGCATTGAGCTTGAAGAAGGGCAGGAGAGAGAGAAAGCTCAATTTGATGTCTTTCCATGCCTAACAGACTCACTGCCTCCAAGACTTTTTTTTTTTTAGAACACTTCAAAAAGAACCAGAAGTGGCAGATTGCAAAAAAGTACCAAAACCCTACAGCAAAGTAAAGCTTTCTTCTCCATTTGTGAACTGAATTTTCCTGGGATTCCTATGTGGTCTCCTTCCAGCTTTTTACAGTTTACTGTGGTTGAAGAATACATTGGTGTTCTTACACGACCCAGATGTAAGAATAACTTTGCACATCCCTGTTAAACACAATGAGGCAAATTCCCACTTGTCCTAGTTCTGTGGAGTGGTGTACGCGGTGAACTAGCAATTCATCCTCTCTCTCTATCCCTGTGGTTCCTTTCTCAGAGTTGGCCTTTTCAAGAGCTCCCCCAAAGTCTGAGCAATCTCAAAGGAACAGTCCTTACTAAAAGGGCTGTTCATATTTAACTCTCCCCTTCCTTTTAAACCAAACAATGAAGTTTGCAGTTTCATGTGTCCTGTCTCTTGCCTTCCTCTTGGTTAGTCTTCTCTCTATGTGGGTCCACCTGATTATTAGGCATCTCCCTGCTTGGGCCTTCTGGATACAATCCTCCCTAGACAATCTCATTTGGATTTTCCTCATTAGCAAGCCACTAACCTCTCACTCTTCTCTTTTCCCAATGCGGCACACCCTTTACTCCCTTGTGTTCCCATGCTGCCCCATTTTTCAGTTTCAATACAGAAGGGAATCCCCACATTATAGAAAATGGAGCTTTCTCTTCTTCCTCTTTGTTTAGTCAAAAGTCACCTTCTCTTCTACTGCAGAGAAAGAGCTCCCAGCCCAGTCCCAATTATTGGTAGTATTTCTTTCTGTTGCTTGCATGCTGCTCACTCTAGTCTATTAACATGTATGAAATGGCCCAAAAACATGTAAAAAAAAAAAGAAGGAAGTAAACCCCAAATGAGGTGGCCCCACTTCCATCTTCTTTGTGTGCAGGTAGGACTTCTAGTTTTTCTAGAAGGTGTAGCTCTGTGATGGCAAACCTATGGCAGGTGTGCCACAGGTGGCACACAGAGCCATTTGTGCCAGCATGCGAGCTGCAGGCAAACTTACCTCACTGCACATGTGCACGCCTCACAGCTGATTTTCGGCCAGTTTGAGGCCTTTTTCGGCCTCCCAAAGGTTTGAGGAAGGCTTCTGCAGGCTTCTACAAGTTTTGTGGGCCAAAATTTTATCACTTCCTGTTTTATCAGTTTTATCACTTCCTGTTTTTCTGAAAATACCAGAAGTGACGAAACGGGGCCAGATTTCAGCCGACAAAGCTTGTAGAACCCTGCAGAAGCCTCCCTCAAGCCTTTGGGAGGCCAAAAAAGGCCTCAAACTGGCTGAAAATCAGCTGTGAGGCACAGTGCAGGTAAGGGGATGGTGGGGGTGGGGGATTGAGTGCACATGTGCAGGGGCATGAGGGGCACACATTGCCTTCTGGCTGCTGGCATGTGAGCATGAGTGTGCAAGCACACGCACAATGTTTGGCACAGGAGCCCAAAAAGATTAGCCACTACTGGTGTAGTTGATTGGATTTCTCTTGGGAGACTGGCCCAAAGCATGCAAATAGCCAGCGAGAACACTTCTTCCAAGCCGGGGTGGGCTCCTGGGGGTTTGCAGGGGTTCGGGAGATCCCCTAGTTAAGATTCTGCACAGTTTGGAAAACCCCCAAATCCCACTCCTGGCTGTTTGGAAAAACCCCAAATCCCACTCCCCGCTCACCCCTCCCTGCTTCTTTCAGAAGTCCCTGTGTGGCCCATTTTGGATGCAGGAAAGTGCAAGGCATGCATGGAGGCTCATGGAGGGTGAAAAATGGGCCTCCTGGAAGTTCAGGGAGTCTGGAAACGGGTCTGTTTCTGGCTTTCAGAAATCCTTCGGAGACTGGGAAGACCGTTTTTGCCTCCTGGAAGTTCAAGGAAAACCTCTGGAGCCCAGAGAGGGCAAAAATGCTTGCCCCCACAGCTATGGTGCAAGAGGCCAACTAGGCCACACCCACCATGGCCATGCCCATGCAGCAACCAGGCAGAGAACCCATTGCTAAAATTTTTGAAGCCCACTCCTGCTTCCAAGGCACTGTCAAGCAGCAGACATGTAAGGATAGTATCTGCAGGGTGGGTTGGGGAGATAAATCTATTGATCTGGATGGACAGAAGATGATGCTCCATAGATTACTAATAGAACCATGCAGAGTCTTATAGGTGCCAGCTACTAATTTGATCCACACTCAGAAGTCAAGTGATAACCAATGCAGCCCTTGAAGCACCCAAGTTGCACTCATAAAAAATTCTGTATACACGTTTTATAGTTGACAACAGAAAGAAGTGGGGAAGTTTCAAAGAGCAGGCAACAGTGTGGAATCGAAAGAATATTCCACTCATATTTTCTTCAAAGACTGATTAGATGGCTGAAGCTTCTGCCATGAAAAAATCTAATTGGAGAGGATGATTGATGACTCTTGGCTATGGACATTTTTCATTGGATGATACACCCAGAGGGGTGGGGGGGAAAGCAGGATCAAGGGTAATAGTGAATTGGCTATACCCAGATTAGTGCTGGATGTAGAATGTTAACTTCAAATAAATCTTGTTTAGTTTTGGGAGTGTGGCTCAAGGGTCATGATTTAATTGGAGTAACTGCCAGAATCCTGACATAAGTCACCATTAGAGTGACTGGATCAAAGTTACTCAGCTGCCCTGATACCCCCTTGCCCATTGGCCCAGTCATTCTTTGCATGGAATGACAAAAACCTTGACTGAGTATCAGTGTTGGAAGTCATATTAGCACCAGAAGCTTCCATGCTGTCACATACCTGTGCCTGGGAAATTGGGAGGGGGGACTTTCATAGAGCATATGTAGTTAGACGTAATAGCATTCTTTTCTGTCAAGGTCATGTTTTTTCCTGCACCTGGATGAGGAGTGGTTAAGAGATGTCTCAAGTTGGGATGGGTGGTGGTTGGGCTATGTGATGGACTGATGGGTGTCAGGGGATGAGTTTGTGATTTTGAATTACTGTAGGAAAACCTGGAACTCTCAGATTCAGGTTTTCCCAGATGTGCCAGTGTGACAACTCTAATAAAAAAGAGACTTTTTTCAGAGTCTCTAGAACTTTGAAAAAAATGCCTGTCTAGGAATTTTGTTGTTTGAGTTTGTTTTTTTCGGAATGCTTGAGTCAGGAGTGAGAGAAATTCAAAACTTTTCCCTACTGACTCTGTGGATATGGCTTGGTATACTTGGTATAATAGTAATAGCAGCAAGAGGCAATTTTTTTACCAATTCAAATCATCCCTACCACCTCTCTGGAGGTGGGCTAAGATGGTTGAATTTCACCTTTGACACTGACACTGAGTTGCCTACTAGGACCAAAGGAAACTCCCCAAGAGCCATTTGAAAAGCAACAGGATTCATCAAATAACTGGGTGAGTGATCTAATAGGTGCTTCAAGACTCCTCCCCCTCTTCCTCCTCCTCCTCCTCTTCCTTTTATTGATTTTTTCTTTCTCTTTATCTCCTCTTTGCATCTTTTCTCCTTGGGCTAGTGTTCTCTTTCTGGAATCCTCTGACATTAATCTTCTTCCATTGTTCCTCTTGTCTATTCATTCCTTTAATTTCTATCTTTTGTTCACTGTATTCCCATCTCCAGAGATGTTATTCTTTACAATTCCTTGAACAAGTTTAGTTACAGACCGTTGACACCCAAACTTTAACTCTATTAATTATTCCCTGAACCCAATTGCAACTATTGGATAACATTTATTTTCAAGAATGCTCCTGAGGTCCATAAACATTCATAGATTCTTAGATGGATGACTATTGTTTTGTTTGGAAGAGTTCCCAGAAAAAGACAAAGATGAAGGTAAACTGGAATAATGTAGAGCTAAAAAGTGTAGAGGCAGATAGCTTCCAAGTAAAGAGATGTTTTCTGGTTAACAATGTGCACCAGTATTCCATTTTGTGAATAGACAAATATTCTATGAATGTGTTCATCAGAGGCTCTAAAACCCCCAACTATGTTTATTGTCTACTTCTGATCTAAGACTACACTGAACCAGGCAGTTAAAAGACAACAGTTTCAATATATTCAAAGACATGATGATGGCTGAAATACTTTCCAGTCTAGATGGTTCTCACCCTGATGACATTCAGGAAGCTACTGAAGATAGTCCTTGACTCATGGCTACAACTGAGCAGCAGGTATTCAGCAGGTTCTGACCAGTTCTGGAGAACCAGTAGCAGAAGTTTGGAGAACCGGCAAATCCCCCTTCTGGCTGGCCCTGCCAACCACATCTATTCTCTGCTTCTCGATTCCCAGCTGATCAGCTGGGTCTTCTTTTGTTATCCTGCATAGGAGAACGGAGCTGAAAAGCAGGTTCTTGGGGTGGGGAGGGAATGGGGATTTGGCAGTATTCTTCCCCTGCCAAGGCCACCAAGCCACACCCACCAAGCTACACCCACAGAATTGGTAGTAAAAAGTGTTGCATCCCACCACTGAACTGAGCCCAAAATTTCTGTTCCTAAGTGAGACGTTTGTTAAGTGACATTTGCTCCATTTTACAGTCCTTCTGGTCACAAGTGTAAAGTGAATCATCACACTTGTTAAATTACTAACATGGTTGTTAAGTGAATCTGGCTTCCCCGTTGACTTTGCTGGCCAGAAAGTCACAAACATGACCCCGGGACACTGCAACCAACATAAATACATGCCAGTTGCCAAATGTCTGAATTTTGATTACATAACCATGGAAATGCCACAAATGATTGTGTGAAAAACAGTACTAAATCACTTTTTTTCAATGATGTTGTAACTTCAGATGGTCACTAAATGAATTGTTGGAAGTTGAAAACGACCTGAATTTCCCAAATCCTAAGTTCCAAAGTTGATAGCTTAACCTCAGCTGGATTATTTTTCTTTGTTAATGTGTCTGCTTTGAGGCACTTACAAATTATTTATTTTATGATATTGTTTTTCATTATTCATGCTGTAAGCCACTCATAGACATTAGACATTGGACAGCCTTTAGACATTGTCTAATAGACATTAGACATTGGACAGTAAAGAGTGCAGAGAAGAGCAACCAGGATGATGAGGAGACTGGAGGCTCAAACATATGAAGAACGGTTGCAGGAACTGGGCCTGGCTGGTCTAGGGAAGAGAAGGACCAGGGGAGACAGGATAGCAGTGTTCCAATATTTGAGGGGCTGCCACAGAGAGGAGGAAGGGGTCAAGCTATTTTCCAAAGCACCTGAAGGTCAGACAAGGAATACTTAACAAGGAGAGATTCAAGCTGGAAATAAGGAGAAACTTTCTGACAGTGAGAACCATCAACCCATGGAACAGAAGTTGCCCTCAGAAGTTGTGGGAGCTCCATCATGTGAGACTTTCAAGAAGAGATTGGACTGCCATTTGTCAGAAATGGTGTAGGGTCTCCTGCTTGAGTGGGGATTGGACTAGATGACCTACAAGGTCCCTTCCAACTCTGTTAAACTGTTAAAGTAGGTGAATAAGTAAATAAATGAACATTTGGATCCCATTTTCCTCTTAATATCTATATATGTACAGTATAAATACAACCAAACATATCTAACACTTTACACAAATATTGAAATGTTTTTTTCACTGACATTAGTATCCAACTTGCAAAGTAGCTTTCCAGGAGTTACAATAATCCTTTATGCCATTTCTTTCTTTTAACAAGAATAATGAGATCCGTTCTTCTCATTGAGAAGAAATTTGCAGTTTCCAAAATGGAATATTTAAGCACTGGTAGAATAACTACATTCATGCTACCAGTTTTACTCTTTGAATGAAATACTGTATTACTTAATTATATAGCAGCATTTAAGAGATTTTAGGAGTTATCCAAAGTAATGCAGTAATTCCAGGCAACCATTATATTTATACTTACCTCCCTTACCTTTTTAAAAAAAATTAAAATGTCAGATCTGGAAAATGCAAAAAATTACTTTTCAAAATAATTCATTGCCATTTGCTGAAGTGGCAGTTCAAACCAAAGATTTGCTCTCCAAATTAAATTGCTGGTTAACTCAGAACCACTTCATTCTTGCTGATGCTAGAAAGGCCTCAAACAGCGAGCTTTTAAATCCTTAAACAGTTTTGTTCTGCAGAAAACTACACAATGGGTTAAAATTAGTTGTTTAACAGCAGATACACTGGGTGCTTTATTGTTCACTGTATAACCAGAAAGCTGTTACATGGACAGAGAATTCGGTCACTGCTGAATGAACAAGAAATCCTGGGATCACAGCCTTTCCTTCTTCTATTGCTATATACCAAACTATACAAAAAGTGTATTTTGTATAAAATATACAAAAAATAGCAGGAAGTGACAGTCCCTCTGAATGGAGTGAGAATTGGATACACAATCATAGGGCAGTTATGACTGTACTGTCTGAATACAGCCAAAGGTTTGATGGCGATTATGGTTTCATTATTTTTTGGCTGTTGGATAAGATGTTAGCAGTGGAATTTACACATGGGGGATAGGTACTATCTTTCAGTTATTTCTCTTTAATCTCTGCTTTTTTACAATTTGGTTTGATTCATGTGCAGTTGGGTATGCCGCCTCTTAAGCTCTGTTCGAGATGAATATTTCATAAACATTTTGGAAAAGAAATAATATTTAGTGCCTGGCAAGTTATTGCTTTGCAGCAAGGAACAGGAAATGGAATTAAAACTATAGCTGTGCAGAGTTGTTAATATCATGCTGGGCTATTGCACAATGATGTTGCCAATCACTGAGATTGGCAATTGGCTTGTGAGTGACATGCAAGGGGACGCACTCCAGGATGTTGGTGAGAATTAGTCACAAACTAAAACTCATTTCCTTTACCTTTAATTAACCTTAAAACTAATTAACAGGAGAAACCTCTTCTCTTATTCTGTCTTTCATTGGGAGGCATTGAAGGACACAACCCAAATGTTTTGAGACTGACTTCATGTGAACCTGAA
>BLBF01000058.1:6562166-6575363 GCA_015471245.1 Laticauda colubrina
ATTATCCCACGTCATTGTAGTGCTTTTAAAGTTCTAGCAACGTTTCAGCAGAATCTCATCTGCCAGCATCAGGCTTCTGTATTGAGTTCGTCTGTGAGTCAGGCGCACAATACAATACAATATAGAACTCAATACAGAAGCCTGATGATGGCAGATGAGATTCTGCTGAAATGTTGCTACAACTTTAAAAGCACTACAGTGAAGTGGGATAATACCCAAAGGAAGCTGAACAGCACACACATACACACATATATATATATCTTTGGTTGTTCGGGTTTTCTCCCACGTAAAATTGGAAGTATCTAGGCAACGCTTCAATGAAGTCTCATTCATCATCTTCAGGCTTGTTTCTTTGGCTCTGTGCTTCTCAGAGTAATGTGAGCTTGCAGCTGCTTCTTCCTTTTAACTGCTCGTGGGGGGGGGGTTGACTTGATTGGGTGGGGGATTGGCTGTGTTCTGATTGGCTGGGGGTGTGTCCTCATTGGTTTGGGGTTTGGCTGTGTTCTGATTGGTTCGTGGGGTCGGGAGGGAATGGGGATTTTGCAGTAATATTCCCTCAGGAGTGGGGAGGGAATGGGGATTTTGTAGTATCCTTCTCCTGCCACACTCACCAATGCCACACCCACCAAGCCATACCCACAGAAAGAACAGTAAAATTTTTGAATCCCACCACTGATTGCAACCTATGCTAATGATTTATCATGCCATCCACTCATCACTTTCACAATCCTTGTGGATAAAGCTATACACTGTACTACCATAATGATGGCTGTAGATACCACAGTGATGGCTATATATAGCTTTGGCCACAGTTCCTTCCTATTTGAGTGTGTGTGTTTGGCGGTTGCAAGGTGGGAAAGTTTTTTTTTTTTTTTTTCAGAATTGGTTTGCCATTGTCTACTTCCTAGGGCTTCCTAGAGAAGGATTGGCCAAGGTCACCCAGTTAATTTTGTGTCTAAGGCAGGACTAGAATTCATATTCTCCCAGTTTTTAATCATTACATTAAATTGGTTCCACTGGTATCATGTATTATGAGTAATTCATTGCCTTTGTCTGTCCATCCATCCATCCACCCACCCATCATCCATCCGTCTATCTGTCTGTCTATCTATCTATCTATCTATCTATCTATCTATCTATCTATCTATCTATCTATCTATCTATCTATGATTTCAGTATGGTATTATTTTTAAGACCATAGAAACAGATAACCAGGAATTGTAGAGAATATATAGTATAGACCATTTCATTATCTTTTTATTCATTTTGTCTGCCCTAAATGGCTTGGGGATTTACTTCCACTGGACTCAGCGGGTCTTAGTTCTAAATGGGCCATGTACAAAATCACAGTGCGAGAAAGCAAAACAGTCTTTTAATAATATCTTTAAAATCTCCAAATTATTGGCTTTCATATCTGGGAACTTCTGGTTGGGAGTACATTAAGACATTTTTTTTTCATTTCCCATAAAACTTTTATATAAAGATTATTTTCCCTCTTAGTGCCAGAGTCATGAAAACCATAATTAAATCAACCAGTGAAAAATGTTCCCTTTTAGATAACACATATTAATACATTAAAGATGAATGTTCAGCTGGGGATATTTTTTTATTGTGTCTGCTGCCTCTAAGATGTTTTCTGTTTCAGAACAAACATCTAAAAACAAAATTTATGTAAATCAAATAAAGAGGTAATAGCCCAGTTCAGCAGAGAGAAATAAAGGATCCACATAGCTGAGAGACGTAGTTTAAAATCTTCACATGTAAAGTCACTGTTCTTCAAAGGATTTGGATGGAATACTGAATAGAAACCAGTGCTCTAATTCCTTAAAAGTTTCCTTCTTTGGCATATTGCTTTTTGATTGTCTATTTCATTTTCTAGAGGTTTTAGAAATTATTCAGGCTCTTTTGGTGGCATTTTTCAGTGGTGTCACAAAGGAAGTTACCGGGATTGTTTAAAATTGATAGTTTGAAGCAGAGGTGGTATTTAGCAGGTTCTGAACCAGTTCTGGAGAACCCATAGCAGAAATGTTGAGTTGTTCAGAGAACCGGCCAATGCCATCTCTGACTGTCCCCGCCCCATCTATTCTCTGCTTCCCTGCACAGGAGAACGGAGCTGGAAAGCAGGTTGCAGTAACCTTCCCCCAGGAGTGGGAGGAAATGGGGATTTTGCAGTATCCTTCCCCTGCCACTCCCACTGTTCCGTCCGGAAAAACGCGAGGTAGACCGGGTTCCAACAACAAAGTCTTTATTTTATAACACAGTTGAAAAACGGAACATTGGCTCAAGCTGCGGCAGCCTTTTATAGGATTTTTCTCTGCCGGCTTGTAGCCAATGACAGGTATTTAATATTTGCCGCCTTTGAGCAGCTATGTGGATTGGTTCCTTTGAACCAATCCCCATTCAAGTTCTTTAGCCAATCAGAACCCTGTATTTGAAGTCTACTATTCTTTATACAGAACACCCCTCCCCTCTTGGCTTAGTCCTACGTGGTGACGTAGTCGCGCAGGTAGGTGGGGCTTCTTTTGACTCAAATGGACTTGCGCGGTTCATTCCTGTTGAAGACTTAGACCGGTACGGATGGGGTTGCTGTCTCTCTTGTTCTTTCCCATGGAACCGCCTGGAAGGGTGAGTCAGCCATTTTACTGCCGCCTAGATTTCTTAGGCCGGTGGTGTTGCCGCTCCCTTCTGGTCTCTCCGGGCAGGTCAAGCTGGCCTGGCTGGCCCCTTCGTCTGGACTTTCCCCACGATTGTCTTCTAACTGTAAGTCTCTTTATGCTCTTTTTGATTGCTATTGTATTCTGTATTTAATTTTAATGATTCTTTATTATTTTCTCGTATTTCCCCCCCCTCTATGGTTTGGTTTTCGTCGTTTTTTAATATTTGTGGTTTTGTGTTTGTACTTCTTTCGATGTTTCGGGAACGAAGCTGGACTATGTGCCGCTTCCATTCCCTGCCATCGTCTATGGTTAGTCGGTAGGACCGGGGCCCTGTAATTTGCGTGATTGTTCCTGGTAGCCATAATGGGTCCCCGGTAAAAATTTTTGCATAGACTAGGTCGCCTATTTCAAATGTCCTGAAATGGGTGGAGGAGTTGGGGGGGTTTTCTGGTGTATAGTTTGGGTGCAATCTGTCCAGTTGCGACCTTAGTTTTCTCCCCATTAGTAGTTCCGCAGGACTTTTTTTTGTTATGGTACTGGGTGTGATATGCTGGAGGGTGAGCAGGCGATTTATTTTATCTTGGACATCCCCAATGTCCATTCTTTCTAACCCCTCTTTTGTAAATCTAACCATTCTCTCTGCCCTGCCGTTCGCAGCCGGATGGGCCGGCGCGGTTAAGGCATGTCTGATACCTAGGGAGGCTAGGTATTGTTCGAATTGAATGCTCGTTAACTGCGGCTCATTGTCGGACACTAGGACGTCCAGCAGGCCATGGGTCGCAAAGAGTTTGTCCAGTTGTTTAATAAGGGTTTCAGTTGTCGTAGATGGCATAATTTTAACCTCTAGCCAATTTGAGTATGCATCTACGACAATAAGGAAAGTATGTCCCTTAGTCGGACCCACAAAGTCGATGTGGATTCGTGACCAGGGGCCTCGTGGGGTTTCCCAGTCCCTTATGGGTGCTTGTGGCGGGGAAGGCCTATTTCTTTGGCATTTGTTACACGATTTTACCCAGTATTCAATATCCCTATCTATACCCGGCCACCAGACATAGCTTCTAGCAAGGCTTTTCATTTTAACAATTCCTGGGTGGCCTTCGTGAAGCATATTGAGTACCCTCGTTTGTAATTTGGAGGGGATAACAACCCGATCACCCCATAACAAACAACCCTTTTGAATTGAAAGTTCAGTTTGTCTGGTCCAGAAAGGCTTAAAGTTCTCAGTTTTTTAGTTTTCTGGCCAGCCTTTATCTACCCAGTTGAGTACACGGGCAGTCAATGGGTCCTTTGCGGTGGCTCTGGCGACATCATTTGCAGATATGGGCAGATTTGGGCATGTCTCTATCTGCAAGGTGGTCATCGTTGGTGCCGGGTCTTCCTCTATAATTGGTAGCGGAGTTCTGCTCAAAGCGTCTGCATGGGAGATTTGTTTCCCAGGGCGATGTGTTAGAGTATACGAGTAGGCTGCTAGGAATTCTGACCATCTAGTCATTCGCGGGGATAAAATGTTCGGTGTTGGTTTGTTTCCCGCCAAAATTCCAAGTAGCGGTTTATGGTCCGTTACTATTACAAATGTTCTTCCATATAGATATTCGTGGAAGCGTTTTACTCCGGCGACGATTGCCAGGGCTTCCCTGTTCAATTGACTATAATTTCGCTCGGCTTTAGACAGAGTCTTTGAATAGTATGCGATGGGTGCCTCTCTTCCGTCTGGCAATTGGTGACTCAGGATGGCACCGACTCCAAATGGTGAGGCGTTGCATGTTACCGTCAATGGCACTGTGTTGCTAAACTGGATGAGAACGGTGTTTGATGTTAATAAGTTTTTTATTATTTGGAAAGCTTTCTTTTCTCTATACCCCCAAGTCCAAATTGTTTTCTTATCCAGTAATCGGTGTAATGGTTCCACTATTGTTGCTTTGTGGGGTAGGAACACGTTATAAAAATTTATTAGTCCCAAAAATGCCTGCAGTTCAGTTTTATTCCTTGGTTCTGGTGCATCTTTAATAGCTCTGACTTTTTTTTCGGTATGGTGTATGCCCTCTCCATCTATCAAATATCCCAAAAATTCAACGCGATCAGTCATTAGAGAGCATTTTTCTTTCTTTACTTTAGTTGTTCCTCTATTTTTGCTTTTAGAGCAAAAGGAACTCATCTGGCCTTTAGTCTTTTAGGGGCTACCTGGGGGTCTAGACTAAAAGAAATTGGGGTCCCCCGATACCTGCCTAGGGAGCCATCGAAAATGACCTGGAATTCTTGGATCAGGTCTTCTTCCCAGTCGGTTGCGGCCACCCGGTCTACTCCGGTCATCCCGATGCCCAATGGTGCGAACCATTCGATGCCAGGAGGCTTGGCCGATCTCGGTCGACTATCGTTAATAGTAGTACTGCGACATGTTGTCTGTAGGCGACTCGGAAATGTCCTAGGCCTACTACAGGAATCCGGTTTCCTTGATAGTCCTTGAGGGTTAGTTTTTGTCTCTGGAGTTCCTTGATCTTGATGTCTGGGACCAGTTTTTTGATGGTGTCCCACGACACATTGATAAGAAAGATCCAGAGTCAACCTCCATTTCACAGGGGTTGTCTTCAATTTTTACAATTATTTTTACCTTCTTCCCGCTTTCCGTCTGAGCGCTTCCGATAGTGAAAGTCTGGTATGCTTTCTCTCGGTTAGTGGCTTGCTTGTTTCGCTGCCACTTTCTCTCGGATAGTTTTGGCTCAGTCTTTGCTGGGGAGTCGCTGCATCTTTTTGGGCTGTAATTCTTTTTGTTACTGCAGACTCTCTCAATATGCCCCCTTTTCTTGCATGCTCTGCAAATGGCATCGAGGAATCTGCAATCGGCTCGAGGATGGTTTCCCCCGCAGCCAGCGCATTCCCACCGATTTCTGTTTTTGCGCCCTTTCTTGTTGGTGTATAGGCAGTGGATTTCGTTGTCTTCCTCCCCGGATTCTGACGTCTCGTCGAATTCTTCGTAATGAGTGGTGGTGGGAGATTGTTTTTTCCCTCTGGCCGGGCTTGTTTCATCATTGTTCGCGTTCATTTGTTTCATTTTATCCGCCGATTTTTTTGCGGCTTCAGCGGCCGAGGCTTCTGCGATAGCTTTGGCTACTGATATGTTGGGTTTATTCAGTAGTTTGCTCTGTATATTAGAGTCTCTTAACCCCAATATTACTCGATCCCGCATCGCTTCATCTAAGTTCAGAAACTCGCACACTCCCCCTATTTGTTGGAGAGCTGCCACAAAATCAGCGATGGTTTCGCCTTCTTTCTGGTCTCTCCGATAAAACTCGTGCCGCTTTATTAAATTTGACACCACCGGTGCATAGTGGGCCTTTAATGTTCTTTGGAGCTCTGTCCAAGTCAATTGTTTTACATCTCGGGGCTTCGCCAAAGCCTTGGCCATTTTGAAGATTGCAGGCCCACAGTGTGTCAAGAAAACAGCTCTCTTGCGCTGGTCTGAGATTTCCTCCATTTCATTGCTCTCCAGGTACATCTGGAAACAGTTTAAGTAGGATTCCCAATCCTCTTCATTGGGATTGAAGGGTGTGGGTGGCGCGTTGTTTCCAGCCATTGTTCTTCGTCTGATTTTATCTGTCACCGCATGCTCAGTCTCGCATTTAGGACGATCCCACCCTCGTCGCCAGTGTTCCATCAGGAAAAACGCGAGGTAGATCAGGTTCCAACAACAAAGTCTTTATTTTATAACACAGTTGAAAAACGGAACATGGCTCAAGCTGCGGCAGCCTTTTATAGGTTTTTCTCTGCCGGCTTGTAGCCGATGACAGGTATTTAATATTTGCCGCCTTTGAGCAGCTATGTGGATTGGTTCCTTTGAACCAATCCCCATTCAAGTTCTTTAGCCAATCAGAACCTGTATTTGGAGTCTATTATTCTTTATACAGAACACCCACCAAGTCACACCATGCCCACCAAGCCACGCCCACAGAACAGGTAATAAAAAATGTGAATCCTACCACTGGTTTGAAGGCATCTCCAGTATCATTTTTGCAAGCTCTCTGGCTGCCCATTCTTCTCTCCTGGAAGAATTTTCTAATTTTCCATGGGACAGTATTGTCCACATAATCATGGATGGAGATTTCACTGTAATTTGCCTCCTTTTTCTACAGCATTTGTGGGCATTGATAAAGAAATGCAAGAAGGAGAAATATGTTCACACCTAATCATGTTAAGCGTGTTCAAGAAATTCCGAGAACCACATTCTGAAGCAAGCCAGCTCGCCCATCCTTCCTAAATCATATTAGATGATGATTAGAACATCTTCATTTCCCACTATGAACAGCTGCCATTTCAACCTTATTTTTATTTCCCTGACAACCTTTACCAAAGCAAAACATTTTAGAAACATCTAGACAGTTGGCTGTTTCTGAACATATAGATGCACAGCTGTGCCTTATGTGCCTTCTATCTGAGAGATGGAATGTCCAATATCTATAGAATTTATTCACCCAGACCTGGGTGAAATATTTTGATTATTCTAAGCCAGGAGACCAAATTCTTCTTGACCAAGGGCTGTACTTAGTTTTAAAACCGAGTAGCTTGAAAATGGAATGGAATGGGATCAAATCTAACTTGACTTGATTTTCATTGAATTCAAGTTCCATCACACCAGAATTTTGGAAGGTTCTAGGTCTTGTGCCTTGTATTTTGGGAGAGAAACTGGTTCTAGACCTTTTTAGGTTTGTTGCTTACTCTTCCTGCAAATCCTTTGTTGGCATCCAAGCCTTTGTTTCAAGTTGATTGCTCATCAGTGTGTTATATCTGTGAAAACATAACTACAAGACAGAAACATTGCATAGAGTTTTCTCATGAGAGCTTTATCTTAACAGCATTACAAATTATGACATTCATTCTATTTAACCTCATCAAATGAACCAAGGGAAAAATGTTAATGACCTTATTTCCTCCTTGTAACTGCTTTAACAAAGCAAATTGTATTAGCAGTGGCATTGTCTTCATAAATTTGTTATTCTTAAAAAAACCCCAGTGATTAACATATGGAAGTAATGAAACAGGACTGATATAATCCAGCTTGGTAACCCACCAGCATTTAGATATTGAGAGTTTAGACTGAACTGAGATTTTGAGAATGTAGATATTGAGAATCTACTCTTCTGCTCACAACAGAATACCTTATACCACTAGACCTTAAATTTTGGGCTTAGACAACTTAGATCTATGCCGCCTCTGATCTGACCTAAGCATAGTACATAAAATTATCTGCTATGATGTCCTACCTTCAATGATTACTTCAGCTTCATCCATAACAATACATGAGCACACAGTAGATACACACTTTAAATAAATTACACCAAATTCAATTGCAGGAAATATAACTTCAGCAGCAGAGTGGTCAATGGCTGGAATACTCTACCTAACTCTGTGGACTCTTCCCCAAATCGCCAAAACTTTAACCTTAAACTGTTTACTGTTGATCTCACCCCATTCCTAAGAGGTTTGTAAAGGGCATGCATAAGAGCACCAATATGCCTACCATCTCTGTCCTAATGTCCCCTTTTAATTGTACCCATTTCATGTACTTATAATCATGTTCTTAATTATATCTGTTATCTAACACATACTTGACAAAATAAATAAATAAAATAAAAATAAATAAATTTGGATGGGAGCTCAACACGATGCTTGAATGATCTGGGGCAAACAACTATTGTAACCATTTCATGAGAAGAATCATTTCACTACAACATCCAGAATCCACAGCCAGTGTTGCCAGTGATGAAAGAGAGTAATGGTTGTAGTTTAGCAGACTTTGGAAGCTCACCAGTTGTCCATGGCTAAGGTATAATTTATGATAATACAATCTGAATTCAATTGATGTTATTGATTTAGACAATAGGTTTAACAACCTGTTGCCTTGTTAAGCAACTGTTCGCAATTGTGAAGGGGATGGAAAAGTAGTTTTGCAACTAGCAAAAGTAGCATTTGCAACAGTGGTAGTATGCTACTGGTTTGGACCAGTTCGGCTGAACCGATAGTAAAAAAAGCTGAGGATCAGCTGAGAGGGGGAAAAAGAGGAAAACAAAGAGAAAAGCGCAGGATCAGCCACCTGCCACTGTCTTTATCCTCTCAGCTGATTGGCACTGCAGGTCTCAGCTGGTGTGGGGAAAGCTGTCTGCCGGCATTAGGCAAAGCATGCCCACTAAGCCATGCCCACCAAGCCACGCTCACCAAGCCATACCCACCAAACTGGTGGTAAAACAATCTGAATCCCATCACTGATTTGCAAGCATTGCTGGTCTGTAAAGCAGAGGAAAGCTGAAGTAAGATCATAAGCACTGTCACTTAGAGACTGCTTTGCTTAACAATCAGATTGCTGGTCCTAATTGCAGTCACTAAACAAGGACTACTTGTAGGTATATGCAACATCCCTAGTTAATGTGGCAAGACCAGCGGTTGGGATGCAATTTTTTAAACTACTGGTTCTGTAGTACTGGTTCAGGCTAGGTGGGCATGGCCATGTAGTCAGGTGACTGGGTGGGAATGGTGCTTTTTTTGTTGCCTACTGGGCCTCCGGGAAGCATCCAGGGTGAAGCAGTACAACAGCAAGGGGGGGGGGGTCAGTGGTGCCACGTGATTGGCACAGCTGATCTTCGATAAACAGCCGATCAGTAGAGAAAAGGACCTTGATCTTCAGAGAGAATCAGTTTGCTCCCAGTTGATCTTTGGAGCTACCAGTTCACATGAACCAAGCCGAACTGGTAGAATCCCACCCCTGGATAGGACTCATCTGTATAAATTGTGTTTAAGGAGCAAAAACAACCACAGCCATGAAAACTTCATAGTAGAGGGAGATAAAGTTCTCATTTATATAGGGGCTCCTGAATATGTTAAAAGTCTGCACATTTTAAGGTATTGCCTAAGTTGGCCATAAGTGGAAAGATTTAGTGCATTGTTCAAAACAAAACAAAGACCATTTTAATCACAACCTTGTGTGTTTTCGGAAGCTCCGAAAATAGTACAAAGCAAGGTGAAAACCTGGTAAAATTACAGACCTAAATACCTTGAAATAGAAACACAGAAAGAAAATCCCGGCCACATCAAGAGGGTTTACTTCTCTATAATGGCTTCTTCTGGAGCCATTAGTGGAAGCTGATGAATGAGAAATTATAATGAACAGAAATATTCCAAAGCTAAGCTATTTGTTCTCTTTTATAGCATTTCTTTTAGCATTTTCACTCTAAATTGTGCCACGTTTAAACCATCATCCTTCTTCCACCATATTACTTCCTTTTAAATAGCCTTATATTTCATCGAGAAATAGTTCCACCTTTTAAACTATATTTTACATATTGCAGTTTTATAGCCTTTTAAAAAAATGTACAGCTCTAGCACTCAAAATACAGCATTCTTTACACACCCTCCTCCTCAATTTTTTTTTTTTAAATTAAACAAATTAAGGCAGGGGTTGTCTCAGATAGATAGATAGATAGATAGATAGACAGACAGACAGACAGACAGACAGACAGACAGACAGACAGACAGACAGACAAATAGATTATTTTGAATGACTTGATTCATATTTTTTCCTCCATTAATATTGTGTAAGCAAAGATGTGGGGCTATTTGTATGCAAAAGAAGAAAGATTTGCATTGACATTCACTAGATTATTTCAATTTTACATAATGCAAACACAATGGTGCCCGAAGCGAGCAATGTTCCACTCTTAATGCCTTCATTTAAAAAAAGAACACACACATAGAATTCCTCTGTATACAAATATCATTGCAAATAGTTTCACAAATCAACTCCATTTGGATTATAGTATCCTAAATGGCCTTTGCCTCACTCACCACTTGTCTTATTCATAGGTGCTTTTCTCCAGATTTTTGCAGAAACTATTGCCTTCCATATACTGTTTACAGGGTACATTCCAAAAATAACCTCCAGATCCCTCAAGATTTTAGAAGGCTTTTGTTAGGCAGGATGGAAGTTGGGTAGAGATTGTTGGGAAGGGGTGAAACTTAGATTGTAATAAATATAATTATAAGATTTATTTTAAAATAGAATAGAAATATAATAGAATAAAATAGCATTACAGAATTGGAAGGGACTTTGGAGGTCTTCTAGCCGAACCCCCTGCTTAGGCAGGAAACCCTACACCACATCAGACAAATGATTGTCCAATCTCTTCTTAAAAACTTTCAGTGTTGGACCATTTACAACATTGTTCTCAGTGTCAGGAAATTTCTCCTTAGTTCTAGGTTGCCTCTCTCCTTGATTAGTTTCCACCTGTTGCTTCTTCTCTTGCCATCAGGTGCTTTGGAGGATAGTTTGACTCCCTCTTCTTTGTGGAAGCCCCTCAAATACTGGAACATTGCACTACTATTACTGTTAATCTTTTCATCACTACTTATCATCCCTCCCCTCCCACTTGTGACTGTATCAGTGTAACTTTGTCGCTTGTATCCTTACAATTCATATTGACTGTTTCCTGGTATTATTTGATTGCTTATTGTACCTATGGCTGTCATTAAGTGTGTACCTTATGATTCTTGACGGATCTATCTTTTCTTTTATGTAGACTGAGAGCATCTGCACCAAGACAAATTCCTGGTGTGTCCAACCAATAAAGAATTCTATTCTATTCTGTTCTGTTCTGTTCTATTCTGTTCTGTCATGTCACCCCTCGTCCTTCTTTTTATCAGATTAACTCAGTCCCAGCAACCATTCTTTATATGTTTTATCCTCCAGTTCCCTAATCATTTTTATCGGGTTTTTATCACATCTCTAGGCAGTGGACAACTTT
Source organism: Laticauda colubrina (assembly GCA_015471245.1). Classification (NCBI taxonomy): domain Eukaryota; kingdom Metazoa; phylum Chordata; class Lepidosauria; order Squamata; family Elapidae; genus Laticauda; species Laticauda colubrina. The sequence goes on from BLBF01000058.1 coordinate 6,573,610, forward strand.
CTTCATATTTCCCTCCATCATCATCATCATCATCATTATCATCATCATCATCATCAGATAACATTGTTACAATAGCCAGGAGACCACAATGCTATTGCAGAGTAGTAGTCTGGCTTGCCAAGGTAGCAGCCCTATTGTAGGACATACTTGTGCACTTCCCAAGGTGTCCCACAGAAGGGCGAGCTGGAATCATGGTAGAGAGAAAGACGAACAGCTTTTCCTGCAGAGTCATCCAAGGCTACCTCCCTTCCCAGAACTGCTTTGGGAACAAACACCACAACAGGGAAGGTTTAGAACCATCAGGAATCTGACACAGATCAGCAGCTGTTGCGGTACCTATATATCTACTTGCATAGAACTTGCTGCATAGAAACTGAGGCAAGTGACAGGAGCCCACTCTGCCACACAAACTGCCAGACCAGAGACCATCTCCATTATTGTTAAGCCACTGAGCCATTGCACCTCCTTTTCCCCCACTGAAAAGCTTGGAATGAGAGATATTGATAGGGCTGGAAGAAAATGAGTTTCTTTTGCTTATGGGCCACCATCTAATCCAGATGTTGGATCCCAAAAACAGAATCATTACTGGTTCTTCAGAGTCACTGAGGACATCTTAATGTCTTTTGAGCATTTTTAGTGCTGGATCAAGGCAGTCTGAAGACAGGAAATATTCTCAAAAACTATCACCACCTCCAACAAAAGAACACCATACCAACAAACTTAAATCTACATAAGGTCTGTCTTGTTCTGATTAAATCCATATCCCAAAAGGACCAAGGGCTAGTTTCTCTCCAGCATCATTTGTCACTTAAGAAGTCAGCCTCTTTTATTCACCGCTGACATTTTCATGTCTCTCTGAAGGTGAGTAGTAAAGCAATGTTATTGCAATTGTTTCATTGATGGAGGAAAATGTCTTGCATTACCTTTTGACATACAGCACATTGTTCCCAAGAGATTTGCACAATTGGAGGGGAATCTGTCAAAAGTTGAACGCCTCATTTTTCTAGACAGCCTGAAATTTACATGCCTAAAAGGACATCTGTAATTTTCTCATATTTACCTAATAGTCTCTAATGGATTCAGGCCATGCTTTTCATTTACTCCAGATGTGATAACTGAACTGTCAGTTATATTTCAACTCTTCCTTTCATCTTTCCCTAGAGCCAATGAGGGAAGATTAGAAATTGACGGTGGTTGCTCGGCTGAAAAACAGCCTGTGTTGAAACCCCAGGTTGACAACACTCTGGTCTCTAGGTAGATCACTGTAGGGCAAACAGCAAATTGGATTATGTGGTTACGTAAATAGCAAAATAGATCAGTGTCCCTAAAATGTCGAATCAAATTTTAATTAATTGCAAAATAGCATAATTTTGATAGGCTGGATTATATTAGGGAATTTTTTTTTATAAGCTTCCAATGGAAACAAGACAAAGTGATAACACTTGGAGATGAAAATCTAACAGAGAGGTATGATTTCTTCCCCATATTTTTTGAAACCACAGTGATTGCTAAAAGTGAAATAAAGGCAGTCCTTGACTTACAATGACCATTGGGAGTTATGACAGCTTTGGGTATCTTCAACTCTCAGGGGTGTTTTATAACCTGTAAAGCACTTCTGGTTATCCTAAGATGATGCCTTCCCCTCCCATAGTCACATGACCACATTCTGGGCATTTGGTAACCAGCTCACATTTAGAGCAAAGCACATAGAATCATAGGACTAGAACAAGAGTCTTCAAACTTGACAAGTTTAA
>BLBF01000058.1:6590363-6606623 GCA_015471245.1 Laticauda colubrina
CCCCCCCCCACATATAGAGCTTGAATATTAATACAAGTTATTTATCCACATCAGTAGCCTTTCAGTCATCATCTGAATAATCTCTTTTGCTTTGTTTCAAGGTTACAGGAATGACACAACACTTGAAACAGTTTAGCAAATTTAATAATTTCAAAGGCACAAACTTCAGAGGATTCAAAATAAATTCCCAATTTTCCCCAACTCTGAATAGTATCTCCCCCTCCCTTATTTGTAAATGTGCATTTTAAAAATACATATCAAAATTTATTAAGACAAATGGGAAAATGGGAAACTGCTATTGTTATCTGTCATCTGCCCCGAAGTCCCAAAACAGGTCTCTAAAGTGCAATTTTGGCATAGCGTTCAAAATGCAAACTTTGTACAGTTGCAAATTCACCTGCAACTCCAATCATGGAGAACTAAGCTATATGATCTGTAGTTCTGTGGCATGGCTATTACTAAAACATTCCACTTTGGAGCTGTAGAGGAAGAAAATGCATCCTGTAAAAATTCAGCACCTGGGGAAATCTAGTTTTGAGGCTTTCATTTGAATAAAAATAAAATAATCTTGGAAGCAAATCTGCTCATTCTGAATGCTTGACTTGCATGCCAATTTTCTAAGTACTGTATGCAGAGAAGAGTGAAACCTATTGATGTTCTTGCACAAATATCTGTTCCTAACTTACAGAGATGCCAAAATGATTAAAATAAAGTATGTTATGGTACCCGATGCAGGCGCCTTCATTTTATACTTCATGTTGAGTTGTTGTTTATAAGCAACCCAGAGGTGGAGTATCATTCCTTGTTTTCTGTGGTCACTAATGCAACTGTTTGTGTTTTAACCCTGTGTTTTACCTTTGGGGCACTCAAAGTTATAAAGCCAAGGTAGACTAAAATGATACATAAAAAAATGGTATCCTTTGCTTTCCAAGGTTTCATAACTTAGTTTTCATTTGGAATCATTGCAGAAGTTGGCTCTCAAAAACAGCTGCTGGAAAGATCAAAGTTTTTTTTAATGATTTGGGAAGTTTAGGGTGGAAATAAGGAATAAAATAAGAAAGTTTTTTATTTTTATTTTATTTTATATTTACAAAAATTCTATTTCATTTCAACCATGTGTTGACTGAGTACATATATCTTGTGCTTACAATTATATTCAATACCTTTCTTGTACATGTAACAATTAAATTTTAATATCTATTATTTAATATATCTATTTTTTTAAACAATCTTATCTTATTACTTTAAGCCCCTGTCACACTGCACCAACAGATGGAAAGAGGATGTAAAACAGAGAAAAGCACTTGCCATCCGTTGGTTAACGCAATGCTTCCGTTCTGTACTCACTGCCTCCGTTTTGCTTCCTCTCTATCCGTCCAGCATCCGTCTATTGACATTTCATCCGCTCAGAAGGTTTTGAACTGCTCAAAACTTTTGAGCGGAAAATGTATCCAATGCATCCGTTCTGCATCCTCTAGGCATATGGGGGACATCCGTTCTGCATCCATTACGCATCTGCTATATCCGCTAGGCATCCACTGTGCATCTGCGCAACTCAAATCCATTCCAGCGGTAAACGGACGCAGGGAGGAAGCGGAACGGATGCACAGTGTTAGTAGCACGGATGGAGAAAGGATGAAAGCGGATGCAAACCGCATCTGTATCATCCGCTACGCATCCGCTCTGCATCCGCTCTGCATCCTCTACGCATCCTCTACGCATCCTCTACACATCCGCTTTCCATCCTCTCTGCGTCCTCCCCCCATCCGTTCCTTTCCGTGTTATCCGCTCTGCTTATGCAAATTTTTGCCCCTTTTGAGAGCGGATAACAACGGATGGAACATTTTTTTTGTCCGCTGTGTCCTTTTTACAAACGTTTTGCATCCGTTGGGCAGTGTGACAGGGCCTTTATATATTCATCTAATCAATTTTAATTTATTTTATTTTCCAATCATTGATAAAATAAATCCCATATCACATAATATTCAATTTCTTCTTTTTCTTTGATTACCAATGTTAATCTGTTCATTTCTGCACATTCAAATATTTTCTCAATTACTTTTTCCTCTATTGGTATTTTATCGCTTTTCCAATTCTGAGCAAATACAATTCTAGCTACTGTTAATACATAAATAAAATAATGTTGACAATGACCGTGTCAATCCCAAGAAAAAGTAAATTGTACATATTTTGGAAAAGTATGTTATACAAAATATGCAATGACAGCCATAGTTTTTTTTCTGCCCTTTTCATTCATGTTATCAACCTCTACTTTTATGTTTTGATATTTGAGATTTTCATGGAATATAGAGATAGACTTTGTGGACTTTCATCAACCAGATTTAGATAGTTTTGGATCATGGGAAAGTTTATATCCAAGATATCTCTTCTCAGCTTCGTTCCTCTGGATGGGCTACCATTAAAAACATGTTCAGATTCCTGCCATAGCTGATGGTTTATCTTCTCCCTAGGAAATGATTGCTCAGAAGTTCTCCTATTTAATTTGGATGAGGGTGGGAGGTGACAGAATTATCCCAATTATTACTAGGTCTAACCTAAAAGTAAACAGAACAGTCAATATTCAATGCATATCAATTTCATATTTTTCATTCTATCCTATTTTTATATTAATCTGGATTTAAAAAAAACAACAACAGAAAACAAAACTCTCAATGGCAGCTTTAAATAGAACTTTAAGCCCCAAATGACCGCATTAAATGCACAATTAAGTATCTTTAAACTAGTACATCACAATCTATACATTTTAAAATCTTTCCTTTATACTGTGCATTATTATGATCAGTTTATCTTAAAGTGAGCCTTTCATATAGATCGTGCTGCCCCTTTTCAAATTTAGATCTTTATTCTAAAATGCGAAGACATGAGAATTTTGATCGTTAATTTTGATAGTCACATTTTAGGTTTGGATTTCTTTGTTTCGGAATGTGGAGTACACTCATCTTCTTAACCGACTGTATATGACTTTGGGATAAGTAATTCAAACCCTGGAAAATATATTCTTTTGCACGATTTTTCAGCCATCCAGGTCATAGTTGTCCTGAAGGTGCTTTTTCAAAAGGCAACTGGATTTTCTTTGTTTTCCCTTGAAGACATTTTGCTTCTCATCCAAGAAGCTTCTTCAGTTCTGTGGGACTGAAGAAGTTTCTTGGATAGGAGATAAAATGTTCTTTAAGGAAAAACAAAGTCCAGTTGCACTTTGAAAAAGCATCTTTGGGATGTTCTTCTACATGTTTTTCAGAGTTGCACATTTGAATAAATCAGACCAATAATGGTAAGGAGAGCTTTTAAGATTTTATAAACAGCATTTTTCCCAGCATTATTTGAGTGGTCACAAAACAGCTGACAAGAGTAAATTACAGACATGATCTTTAAATAAAGACCCCACCATGAACTTTGAAAGCAATTAAAGATCCTGCACCACCATTTATTATTCACGTACATTTCCCCCCATTTTTAAAGAAAAACAACTTTTACTATCTCTGTAAAGCGTAGCCATTTTATTCCTCATAATTGTCAAGATTGATTTTATGCCTCATAACAGTTAAATGCCTTTTTAAAGCATTAAATGTAGTGGGAGAAAGAAACACTGGAGCAGAACATTCATCACTGACCCTTCTCTTCACCAAACAACCCCCAAAATGAAAATAAGTGTTGGGAAAGTGCTTTCAACTTTGGGTAGGTTATTTTCAGCTCTTTAAAAAAAAAATGGTTGAAGGATGAGAAAACCCTGCCCTCCAGAAGGTATCTTCACAACACATAATAGTTAAGGAGACAACATGAATTTTGCCCAGTTAAGCTACAAAATGATGTTAAAAGTTGGAATAATTCAAGAACTGACTCTGTGTTTGAGGAGGCCTTAAATCAGATGGCCCCCAAATTCCCCTCATTTCTGTGACTTGGCACTGGGTCTAAGTGATTTTGGAGTTGAAAGAAAGAAAGAAAAAGAAAATCATGGAGCAGAACAGGAAATGGTCACTGGCAGACCAGATGTTAACATCCGATAGCTCATTAGTTGCAATTAATGTTCAGAATTCAGCCACCATTTACCTCATGGCTATAGGTGATTTGTTTTATGACTCTCTTGATCATCATCCTCTTCTTTTCTTCCAAAAGACTCTCTAGGCTTATGACATTTATGGTGTTTGTATGGGCCAGTTATTTCATCCTTGAGTAATCTGTAATTTTTTTCCCTTCATGATAGGTTTTCTGCATTTCTATTTTGCTTGAATGACAAAGGACTGGTAGTCAAATATGGAAGACTCTGGAAGAAAATTTTCGTGGATTTGCTTGATATTCTAGTCTCTTCCATTTCAACACTGATCTGCAATCATTAATAAAATTGAAGTCCATATTTTTCTCCTTGTGTCAATTTTGATCCTTTGTCTCCCAAAAAATGACTTATGCGGAAGCACTTAGTCTGGGATGCAATTTTGTAGACTGAGTTCACAGAGTGTTCAATCTCTCAACATGCTCAAAGGATCAAACTAGATAAATTTGATCAAAGAATTGTATAATTTTATTACAGAGTGAAACACTAAAGAACCCTACCGAAGGGGGGAAATCATGAAAATCTGATTGCCTGAGGGGTAGGTAATGTTCTTTTCTTTTCTTAGAGTTCATTTTATTACATTTCCCCCCAACAGAAATGGGATATGAATAATACCGACAAGTGCTTTTCTGAATAGAATACTACTTAACCTATAATTCATTTGCAGAGTTGGTTTAATTTCCCTTTTCGCTCTGCTACTTTCTTGGTCTACAATGACCTTTCTTCTCAGCATGCGCTTCACTTTCAGTTCAACTTAATTTCAAATACTTTATTGGAAATCTCTTGAAATCTTATGGTAAGCATGTTCTTCCTGATGTGGACCAACAACAGAATGCAGGGTAAAAATAGGACTCTTCTGTTGTTAGATTGATGGAGTGGAGCATTTCAGATGAAATATTTGTCCCTTTTGGGTTGCAGTTTTTAGCTTTGTTGAACTGAATTCCATATCTCAGTGTTGTTGGCTTGTTGACTTACAAGATGCCCAAGCACTGATTCATTCTTCTCATTCTAATCTGGTTTCAGGATATCATATGAGATCCAATTAAATCTGAAATTAAATTAAATTAAATCAGAGTACATGCACAGCTTCCTTGCTGCATACAAATCCATAATGGTAATGTCTCCATTATGCTACAATGAATGAAGCATGAAAGTAAAGAGTGTTGGCCTTCTACATAAGACCAAAGATAGGATGAAAAGTCATACATAAGACAATCTGAACACCTACCACTTGTTGATAAACTAAGAAAAAGTCATTTCTCAATGTATTGCTAATGTAGGTCAGTTGTACATTGGATCTATTAACATCAATGAGACAAAGATACAGAAAATGTGTTATTTCATTGCATTTCTTGAATAAAACTACTTGGAAGAATCATCATTTCCCCCCTAGAGATGCATTCTAGATGAAAGAGCAAAACAGACTGCAATAGAACCATTAATTACAGATAAATACAGCAGCCCTCAATATTAAGAGAAAGAGAAAGACCATGGCCATAAGGACTGGAAGGTTGATAGTTATCAATTACAATAGTTTCTTTTGTTGACTTTTTTCTTGCACTAGCTAATGCTAAGAATGAACAAGGGCTTTTTTTAGCCTTTATCTCAGACTCCATACAGGTTATGACTGGATTAATTGTTCGTAAGAACATCAGGCTGTCAGTTTGCAGTTCTGTGGGCATGCTTGGTGGGCATGGCTTGGTGGGCATGGCAGGGGAAGGACCCTGCAAAATCTCCATTCCCTCCCCACCCCACTAACCTGCTTTCCAGCTCCGTTCTTCTGTGCAGGGCAACCAAAGAAGACCCAGCCAATCAGCTCGGACTTGGGAGGTAGAGAATAGATGGAGGCAGGGCCAATCAAGATGATATTTGCCAGTTCTCCAAACGACTCAAAATTTCTACTTGGAGAAGCTTCCAGTTCTCCAGAAGTAGTCAGAACCTGTTTAGGTTCTAGTCAGAACTAGTCAGAACTGTTGATTACCACCTCTGCCTCCCTCCCCAAGATCGGGAAAGTCTAATAGCTGTTGTTTTGTCAATTTTCTTTGAAAGTCCTATTCTAACATCTCACATTTGTTGGAGATGGGGGGGGGGGTGTTGGTGGTTAGTTTTACTTACAGTTCTCTTTCCAGCAAAATAGTCCTCAAGTTTTGGTTATTTTGCAGTTTTCACAGGCAGGAGAGTTCCAAGGTTGGTACCATGGCATTTCTTTCTTTTTCCCATATCTTATCAGTCTCTGGCAAAAAACAACAACAACAACAACAACCACTTTTATCTGTGTTGTGTTCTTCACTATTATCTCATCCAAAGAATACCCAGTGGGAGTACTAAAAATTGATAAAATAAAATAAAACTGAGTGAAGCTACTGCAAACACACTCCGGCAGCTAACCTCTGAACAAGGGACAGTCTGCACAGGAGTCAACTGTTCCTGTATGGATGTCCACACCTTTGTGTTTAAAAATATGACTGAAAAACAGGGGAAACGTGATAGCTGTTACGAACCATTGTAAATTACTGATCTCCATCCACCACTAAATGATGGATTCCATTCATAATGAACAAACATCTTCCTTTCTAATAACTATATGAGCTCCATTAAGTGGATCTCATTTATCTGACACCCATACATATTTTTCTCAATTAACCATGTGTCCCACCATGCATGGCTTTGTCACTTTAGATCATGCACCCTATTTATCCAAATGGTTGGAATATCTCAAACCACCCCCCTTCTTGTTTGTGTTGTATTTGCAGGGGATCCCAGCCAATTAAATGCTACATATCCTAAAGTTTTGTTTGGTCTCCATTGCAGACCGAGGCAAACACTTCAGCTCCTGATTGACATTCATTTGTACCCCAATGTAGGAATGATGAGATTCCCAGAAGCCCAATTTCTTTGTCACTTCCTTTTGCCTTTTCCATCGATATTCAGTTTTCATACTTAACATTTTGGTTGTACTGTGTGGTTCAGTGAAGATAAATTTCTTATAAGCATATTTTCAAATGTGCTGTCATTCTGTTCCTTGAATAGATGGAGTGCACACTTTAATTCATCCATTAAAAGTCATAACTGTGAATAATAATAATAATAATAATAATAATAATAATAATTCCATGAAAGTAAGATTAGTAGGGAAATATGGTCTGCAATCATGACAGCTTCTGAAACACTGACTGAAAATGCAGAAATAATGTAAATGTTACACTACTGTGACATGGATACAATTTGCCAGATAAAAGTGATTCTATAAGAAAATATTTTCTTATAGAATCCACACATTGGGTGAGTTACACAAGCTAGGTTTCACCTGTTGACCCTATGAAGTATTTTTGCAAGTATGTGTGTGAAAGAAAGCTGTGGGTAAATTTCAGAAAAGAGATAGCTAAGATTGTTTAACTGGCCTATAAGTGAATGAATTGGATGAGAAAGTAGAGAAACTTATACTATGGAGATCCAATGTGGTACGGCAGTAAGCAATCAGACAGAACTAAGAAAACCAAGACTGTAATCTAGAGCTGAATGTTTCATTAATGTCAGCTGTTAGGAACCAGAAACACAGTAGTGAGATTCAGCCAGTTTGCACCAGTTTGGGAGAACCAGTTGTTAACTTTCTGAGCAGTTTGGTGAACTGGTTGTTAGAAGAAATCATTAGGGCTATTTAATTATTTGAATCCCACCACTGTAGCAATGAGACAAGGAGCAGACCAGAGTGATATGTTTATTGCTACTTGTCGAAAGACAGGAGTCTCTCCAGACTAAAGCATTCATTGCACAACCACTGGATAAACACTGTGAAGTTTTAAGGAGGATGTCCTCTCATCTGCTTCCTCCCCATCAGTGATTCAAAGCTAGTCAGAGTTTTCACTCTTCCCCTCAACTTAACTACTGACTCTACCATATCTTCCAAATGGACTACTGAAAAATAATGTTAGGAGTTGCCTGTAAATTTTTTCAGTCAACCCAGGTCAAAAGTAAAGGTGCTTTTTCAAAAGGCAATTGGACTTTGCTTTTCTTTGAAGATGTTTCACTTCTCATCCAAGAAGCTTCTTCAATTCTGATGAGAAGTGAAATGTCTTCAAGGAAAATTCTATGGAGATTCTCAGTCATCCAGGTCATGGTTGTCCCAAAGGGTCTTCAAGGAAAACCAAAGTCCAATTGCCTTTTGAGAAAGCATCCTTGGGACAATGTTAGGAGTTCTTCTCTCAGACCGTGACTACAGGAGAGTAAGTCTATAAAAGAAACTGTAATGTTTAAGGACCAATTATCAATCCACCTGGGTGAAATGGCTAGAAGGATAGATTCTGGTCCTGCTTACAGTCCCAGTCATGAATGCACCAATTAGTATTTACCACTCCCAATTTCCTAACAGCTCCTTGCCTTGTCAGGGCCTTGACCTAATTTGATGATGGCTCTGAACTATTTATGGATGCTCATGACTTGTACTCTTCTATTGGCAGACCTACCTCTTGGCATGTTCTACAAGGGCTTGCTGCCAAGGACTTCAACCTGCATGAGAAGGAACTTTGTCAATGGCAATGGTCCTTCTCCACAGGAAATATACTGTGGGAAGCTGAAGCTGTTTGTCATTGTCCTTCTCTTTAGGCTTCCCACCAACCTCTGTGCTCTAGTAGACAAGATATTATTGTCTACTGGGCTCATATTCAAGGAAGGTTTCTTTCCTTCACTGTTTTCTTCTTTGTGTTTGTTTTCAAAGTGTAAGGAGAAACCATATTCTTCATTTCACACAGGTGCCTCATTTGTTCACTTTCAAACAATAGGCCTAGATAGCAATGGCTCTCTCTGGAAGCTCACATGCCATTTTACAAATGATCACTTTAAAAAAAAATATTTGCACAGTAACCTAAGGTTAGTTTTTATTGCTTTTTGCTAGAACTAACCTTGGAAAGAAAAGTAGTGGAATTCCTAAGCAGAATCACAGCGCAGAAAGAATTTGTAACACAGAGAGCAACTTTGACACATCTCAGAGAAGTTTGAGATTGCTGGTTGAAAACATTTTCCTGTTTCTGTGTCAAGGTATGTTGGGGGGGTGGGGGGGGTTAATCTTCACTGAATGGAAAGCAAGTCTTTTTTTGAAAGTAATAGAATTTGACTTACCTACCCAGTAATTGTCATCATGTGGAGATTTTACCTTTCAGCCTGCCACATCAAGGTTATTGTTTGCTTCCAAGGAAACATACATCTGTTTACTTCTCAAATATTTTGCCTAAGATGTCACAATGCTTGGTTATTTATGAAAGAACCCATTGCTCTGTGTACATTTTCTGTAGCTCCTGAAATGGTATTTGTTCTTTTTACATTTCAAACAGCAGCTCTATTTTTAGTTGTGACAATGGTCTGTTGAACTAGAAAAAGTTCGGAACTCATACACGACTCTATCGAAGGAATAATTCTCTCTTTTGTGTGTGTGTGTGTGTGTGTGTGTGTGTGTGTGTGTGTGTGACATTCTTTGGAGGTCTATGATTAATGTTTAAAAGTATAGAAGTAGTTTTAATTCTTGTTAGAGATGGAAGAGGTTGTTCAAAACCAGTTTCTTTTGTAGATTATAGCAGTAATCTTCAGATAGTCATGGTATTATTCTGTTATATGTTAGTGCTGTGACTTTCTAAATATCCCCATGCCCTACAACAAAAGACCCTTGAATTACCAACTTGTAACTGTGATATTGTTATCCCAAAGGTGTTTTTCAAAAGACAGCGGGACTTTCTTTGTTTTTTTTTTTTCCCTTAAAAACTATAGAGATTCTATGCCATCCAGTTGATGGACATCCCAAATATGCTTTTTAAAGAGGCAACTGGACTTTCTGGTTTTTCTGTGAAGGTGTTTCATTTCTCATTCAAAAAGCTTTTTGGATGAGAAGAGAAACATCTTCAAAGAAAAAACAGGAAGTCCAGTTAGAGCTTGAAAAAGCAACTTTGGGACAACCATGACCTGGATGACTGAGAAACTCCATAGATATTTATACAGAGCTGAAGAAGCTTCCTGGATGAGAAGTGAAACATCTTCAAAGAAAAAACAGAAAATCCAGTTGCCTCTTGAAAAAGCACATTATCTGCTTTTCCAAAGGGAGAACCTTGTGATGTTTTAAGTTAAATCCTGCACATACGCAAGACAGTTGTAACAGTAGTAGTAGATACATAAAATTCCAAAGTGTGTAGGAGTATCAAATAAAAATTTATGGACAGTTATATTTTTGAGTGGTTGAAAAAGAATAAGAAAACTGGATTTTCTGCTACCAGGAAAAAAAAGAACCCTAAAAACTGGTTTATAGAATTTTAGGAAAAGAGCTTAGTGATTGGTTAGCTTCAAGGCTCTGCACAAAACAACCATTTATGAAAATAAAATGGCAAGATCAGGATTTTGGGAAACAGAAGAAGAAAGAGCAAAGCAAGAGATTCTCTTTTAGGTTGCAAAAGAAAGGAGAAATAAAAATGATTTCTACATGGGATGAAAGACTGGGCAACTTTATCAACATTGCTAGAAAGCAACATCACAGGCTGAAAACTGATGCTAGCTTGGTTTGGGGGCTTCTGCATTCTGTAGATTATATTAGCTGAGGATTCTTTGGCATCATACAGCTCGCACCAGGGAGAAAATAGCTGCAAAATGAGAATTTGATGACCAAGATGCATCGTACATAGTTTACTGCACAGAATGGCACACCTCTTTCAGGTGAATAACCTGAGTTTCAAACAGAGCAATGTTACTTTCATGGAATGTGAATGAGCCGAAATATGTGATAGCAACCCACAGACATTAGTTGCTAATGCTGAAAAAAACCTAACTTTTAGCACCAGGCCAGGAAGTCAGTCCATTCTTCCTTCAGAAAATAAAAGAAGTAGGTCAAACAATAAGGAGAGATATAAAAGAAAACTTACACTGGTGTTTACAACAAAATTGCCTGTTTTTTTTCTCTTTTGAGAAAAAGTCAGCTACTTTTAAGCATTTCTATTGTTCTGTTCTTGGTTGGTGCCTGTGTGAATTTTTTAAGACATTCCTCCAAAACATTGGTGAATGGTTGCTTCGGAAGGAAGAAAAGGAAGGGAGGGATGGAGGGAGGAAGGGAGGAGAAAAGGGAGGGAGACTACACAAGGGAGGGAGGAGAAGGGAGAAAGGAAAAGAAAGGGGCAGGGAGGAAGGAAGGAAGGTAAAGAAAGGGACAGGGAAAGAGGGAAGGAAGGAAGGAAGGAAGGAAGGAAGGAAGGAAGGAAGGAAGGAAGGAAGGAAGGAAAACTGAAGGAAATCTTACTTATTTTTGTATGTTTTTTCATATAAATATTTGCTCTAGCACACAATTATGGAAATGTGAATTTGAGAATCCTGATAAACCAGGATTCAAGTTTTGTTCATAACAGATAGAGTTCATGAAATCTAACATGACAGGAAAACATTGTAGTAGGCTTTGGGCATGGGTCACTCTGTCTTCTTGTAAATATAATCATCTGCCTGTAAATGAGTAAAGCTTTAACTCATGTACCAGTTCCTGATCTGCCCTTACATTTACTGAAAGGTATTTTGGAGAGAAAAGGCAGCACAGTGGCTCAGTGGTTAAGATGCTGGAAACTTGTTGGCTGGAAAACCTGAAGCCCAGGTTTGAGATCCAAGCACCATGTGGCAGAGTGAGGACCTACCCTTGCCCCAGCTACTGCCAATCTAGCATTCAAAAGCACGTAAATGCAAGTAGATAAATAGGTACCATTTCAGTGGGAAGGTAATGACACTCCATGTTGTTGGCCACATGACCATGGAAATGTCTTTAGACAGAGCGGGCTCAATGGCCTTGAAATGGAGATACCAGCACTAAAGCCGGCAACGACTAGCAAAGTAAAATCCTTAGGAACTCCTTTATTTCTATTTTGGAGAGTGAGTGAGTAGGAGAAAAGATCCTTATGTGACTCTCCAAATTACAAGGTCAGTTAGTAAATGGTAATAGCCTTCAAATATCTATGCATCCACTTGAGAACAAAAGAGACAGATCAACATACTTTGAATCAGGCTGGAATTTTCAAAGTAATTATTTAAGGATTATTTAAATGTCTATGGAGATTTTCTGTCATCCCAGGTCATGGTTATTCCAAAGGTGATTTTTTTCAAGAGGCAACTGGAGTTTTTTTTTCTTTTCTTTTTTCTTTGAAAGAAAGACAAAAAACATCCAGTTGCCTCTTGAAAAAAAGCATGTTTGGGATATTTACTTTTTCCTCTTAAAAACAGACCATTCTTCCATGGACAAAAAGGATGGAGGAAGAGAAAAAGGAATGGGATAAACTATCCAGAAGAAGGCATAGCTGATTGGCTAGCAGATGGGCAGCTAATTCTCCATAAAGCAAGATTTTGTTCCACATTGAAGGTATGACTGGAAATCCAAACAATTTCATGGCTGGTGCAGTATTGTCACGGGGGATGGGATGGGGTGAGAAACACTGCTTAGATTAGCACATCAGAAACTTGCAATAAGCAGAAGAGAATAATTGTAGCTCAGAGTTGAACTGTGGGGTCCTTGGTGCTCTCTGAGCTGGGTTGTTTGCTTGCAGGCATTTCATTACCCAACTAAATAACATCATCTGTGCTACAAAGAAGTGTATATGTATGAGAGCAAACCCCACTCCCTTCTGGCATTGACGGTATAATTTAGTTGGGTCATGAAATAGCTACAAGCAAACAACCAAGCTCAGAGAGCACCAAGGACCTCACAGTTCAACTCTCAGCTATAAATATTCTCTTCTATTAATGCTGTTTATTGCCATCTGCTTTCCTCCTCCTCCTCATCCCTGCAAATCCCACTCCCTTCTAGCACTGATGATGTCACCCAGTTGGGTAATGAAACATCTGTAAGAAAACAACCAAGCTCAGAGAGCACCAAAAACTCCACAATAATCAACATCTAACGGAAAAATTAAAATCAAACTAAATCCTCAACTGAAAGGAAAAAGGAGTGGGAGGGAATTATAGTTGGAAATATTGTTTACAGTTTGGTGCCCGTTGCATTTTGTTTTATTTGCCCTGTGGACAATTTTTGAAAAAAATGCCCACTGCTTGGTACCAAGGTAAAGAAAAAACTGTTGCCATTGTGGATGCCAATTTATCTCTGTATCCATGGAAATCTTGTCATGATCAGCCAATCTCACTAAAGATGCACATGTCAGTAGAAAATCATATTAGGAAGATTAACAGAATGCTAGAGGAAAGATGAACAACAGAGCTAAAAACAGTAAAACCAGAAGAGGGCAATGTTTTATCAGAATTAGCACACTGCAGCTCTCATTCTCCCTGAAGCTACAATATTGTAAACAAGCATATTTTATTTAAAACGTTCATCTTTTCTAACAAAGTCTTACACTGAATGTAAACCATTTCTCTTTCTATCAATGTGCAGTATAATGCTCTTCACATTGCATATAAAAATATGTCCTTGAGCAATTTACTAATGTTGGCTGATGAAATTTACCCAGCCCAAATTCTATACCTTTGCAGATCCAGTTACATGCAGGAGAAGAAATGTGTTGTTAAAGCCAAAGCAAGTTATACACAACTTTAAAAATAAAATAAAAATAAAGCTAATTTAAATCAAATTCCCAAGGCTGGGGGTGTGTTCTGCTTAGGTGGGGGCTTGGTTGTGCTCAGGTTAGTCTTAGTTACTGGGGGATTTGAGCTGGTGAGTAACTAAGTAACCCAGTAACTAAGACTAACCTGAGCACAACCAAGCCCCCACCTAAGCAGAACACACCCCCAGCCAATCAGAACACAGCCAACCCCCCTACCAATCAGAACACAGCCAAACCCCCACCCAATCAAGTCACACCCCCACTAGCAGTTAAAAGGAAGAAGCAGCTGCAAGCTCACATTACTCTGAGAAGCACAGAGCTGAAGAAACAAGCCTGAAGATGATGAATGAGACTTCATCGAAACGTTGCCTAGATACTTCCAATTCTACGCAGGAGAAAACCCGAATAACCAAAGATCCACATACAAATACCCGTGAAAACCTCAGAAAACATATATATATATATATATATATATATATATATATATATATATATATATATGTTTTTTTAAGTTATCGCGGGTACTTACATGTGTGCTGTTCAGCTTCCTTCGGGTATTATCCCACGTCATTGTAGTTCTGTTAAAGTTGTAGCAACGTTTCATATATATATATATATATATATATATATGGATCTTTGGTTATATATACCAAATCATATATATATGATTTGTCAATTACTTACAAGATAATAGGTAAAATAGTTATGAATACATAACTATTAGGTATAATAGTTATGAATACATGGATACATATAAAAAAATGAAACAATAAAAAGAAGCAATAGTACAGGGACAGTAGGCACATTGGTGCGCTTATGCACACCCCCTACAGACCTCTTAGGAAAGGGGTGAGGTCAGTAGTACACAGTTTAAGGTTAAAGTTTTTGGAGTTTGGGTAAGAAACCACAGAGTCAGGTAGAGTATTCTAGATGTTGACCACTCTGTTGCTGAAGTCGTATTTCCTGCAATCAAGTTTGGTGCAATTTACCTTGAGTTTGTATCTATTGTGTACTCTTGTTATGGTTGAAGCTGAAGTATTCATTGGCAGATAGGACATTGCAATGTATGATTTATATACTACACTTAGATCAGACCGAAGGCTGTGTAGTTCTAGGTTTTCTAGGTCTAGAATTTCAAGTCTGGTGGCATAAGATATTCTGCAATGAGTAGAGGAATGGAGAACTCTTCTTGTGAAATATTTCTGTACTTTCTCAACTGTGTTCATATATATGCATATATACTGAGATTATTGGGTCTTGGATCTCATAAAACTATTGCTAAGGACCTGTAGGGGGATGTAGAGATAATTTTGAGGAAGGAATGGATGCACTATTAAGTGATGAAAAATGATAATTTAATCCTAGGGCAATGAAAAGCATAGGATAGAAACTCAAAATAACTCTGTTTGATATAAAATAGGGCAGTGCAAAATTTTGGCAGATTTCGGGATTATATCATTATTATTACAACAGTTATTCAACAAGTCTGAAATTGTTTGTTCAATGATGAAATTGTTTGTTTCATCACTTAACCTTTGTGAGGTCCTTGGTAGCTGGTAGCACTGATATTACAGGGTAATGAAACATTTATAAAAACCCCAAGCTCAGAGTTGAAGAAGTGTTTTGGACAAGAAGCGAAACATCTTCAAAAAACAACAACAGAAAGTCCAATTGTCTCTTTTAAAAAGCACCTTAGGGACAAGCAAGCTCAGAGAACACCAAGGAACCCACAATCCTCCTCCTCCTCTCCTCCTCCTCCTCCTCATTTTTGAAAACACCTTCCTTCTAGCACTGATGATGTTACCTAGTTCAGTCGTTAAATGTCTACAAGAAAACAACCAAGCTCAGCGACTATCAAGGACTCCAAGCACAACTCCAAGGTACAAATATTCTTTTCAATTGATTACTTTTCCTCACAGATCTGGAAGGTTGCTGAATTACGTACTTCATTGTCCAGATCAGAGGTGGTATGCAGCCGGGTCTGACCAGTTCTGGAGAACCGGTAGCAGAAATTTTGAGTATTTCCGAGCACCAGCAAATACCACCTCTGACTGGCCCCTTCAACCCCATCTATTCTCCGCCTCCCATTGAGTCCCAGCTGATTGGTTGGGTCTTCTTTGATTGGCCAGCACAGGAGAACGGAGCTGGAAAGCAGGTTAGTGGGGTGGGGTGTGAATGGAGACTTTGCAGTATCTTTCCCCTGTCACACCCACCAAGCCATGCCATGATCCCCAAGCCACAGCCACAGAACTGGTAGTAATTTTATTTTGAATCCCACCACTAATCCAGATGTCTTCATTGTGTCATGCTTGGCTGAGATTTCTTAAGTTTTAGTTCTGCATCATGAGAAGTGGCAATTGTTCTGTTTCTACTGATTATAATCTATGTTTAGCAACATTTGAAGCTAGAAAGTACTTGGCAAGAATTGCATTTGACACACATCGAAAACTCTTTATCAAAGTAATTCTTACAAGCTTTCACAAAAAAAAAAAAAAAGATGTGACACATTTTTTCCAGAGGTCGCTTAATTATTGTTAGCATAGATGAGAGCTGTTGTTATAATTTTGCACTAGCTAAATTTCCTGCATTGCTAAAAGGAAGCTATGCTTGGCCCTGAAGTGGGGGGGGGGG
>BLBF01000058.1:6612340-6633060 GCA_015471245.1 Laticauda colubrina
TATATATATATATATATATATATATATATATATATATATATATATATATATATATATACATACATACATACATACATACATACATACATACATACATACATACATACTGAGACATTATAAGACATTAATAGTGGATAAAAACATATGTTAAGAAAATACATGTTCTCAAACAGTTAGGGGCACTCCCTGGTTTTATATGAGTGGAGAGCCAATAAGTATGTGTGTAAATATCATTTTCTAAAGTTTGTTCTATCTCCAAAAATTGTCACAAATTGACAGCTATCATTCTGTAACCATTTTTTTCTAGTAGACATTGCAGCAACACAAAATTTTGCCACTGCACATGTAATAGGTGGGTTTGAATCCTGGAGGCAAAGTCTACATAAAAAGTGTCTGCCCTCCCTGGCAATCTCTCTAGTAAGAGGAGAATATACAATAACCTATACACTCAATTGAATCCACCCCACTCCCACTTTCTCAGGCTTTTGGCAGCATGGAATATGGCTTCCCAAACTGACACATAGTTCCCCAAATTATCTGCTATAACATCTTGCCTGTCAACAACTTCTTCAGCTTCAACCACAATAATACATGAGCAAACAACTGTTACAAACTCAAGGTAAACCGCTCCAAACTCGATTGCCAAAAATACGACTTTAACCACAGAGAAGTCAATGCCTGGAACGCCCTCCCCAACTCCGTTGTTACAGCCGCAACTCCTCACAGCTTCAAACTCAAACTGTCTCCCATGGACCTCACCCCATTTTTAAGGAGTCCTTAAAGGGGGTGTGCATAAGTGCACCAGTGTGCCTACCATCCCTGTCTTACTGTCCCCATTTATCTGTATTTGCTTCCTTTGTTCCTATTTATATTTATACCTATAGTTGTTATCTTGTACATGTTTGACAAACAACTAAAAATAAAAACACCTAGCTTTGCTGGTAATATTCTCTATCTCTCACCATGTTATCTGTGGCAAAAAAGAAAGCAAGAAAGCCACCTCCCTCCCACATTAACACTGTTTTAATTTATTTGGATGGCCATATTTATTACATTTGAAATGAATTGCACCTACCTAAGCAGGCCATGCCTTATGAAATTGCTCCAGCCTTCCTAAAACATTCATCTTTGTTTGTGCTTACCATAATCAAATCATCATCCAGCACTCAAATCTTATAAGGTACAATACACAACACAACAGGGTAAAACAATCTCATTTGTTTGAATAACAAACAAATTAAAAGAGAAATGCAATTGAAATTGGAGGCTAATATCCCTCAGAATATAAAGTGTTATTTCTCTACACTCAAAGAGAAAAAAGGTGTGTGTGTGTATGCGCAGATGGTGGGGAGAGGATGGATGATGGGGAGAGATCCTGTAACAAATTAATCACTTATGAAGCAAACCTGGTTAAAGGCAAAACCTCTTAGCTTTTAAGCCATGTATTTAACTTGACTGGAGCATAATTGATCAGCTGAATAATTGCTTCAAGAAGTGAACAGTTAAAGACTAACAAGGAGGCACACAACTGACATCCCTTTAAACAATTTGTGAAAAGCTTGTCACACTGAGAGGGAAAAAAACATCTCAGGTATTCCAGTTCTATCAGAAGTGGATCCTAAATTTATGGTGCTCCTGGAGGTGGGTGGCCTCCCTACAGAAATATTCCTTTTCAAGTCATATTTATCTGCTTACCAAAACAAAATGCCTGTTTTCCAATAGAGGAAGTTGAAAAAAAATATCTGCAGGATGTCTGTGAAGGTTCTCAGTCATCTAGGTCATGGTTGTCTTAAAAGTGTTTTTTTTTTTAAAGGCAACTGGACTGTTTTTCCAAGGAGGAGGAGGAAGAGAAAGAAGAAGAGGAGGAAGAGGAAAAGAAAGAGGAAGAAGAGGAAGAAGAGGAGAAGAAGAAGAAGAAGAAGAGGAAGAAGAGGAAGAAGAGGAAGAAGAAGAAGAAGAGGAAGAAGAAGAAGAAGAAGAAGAAGAAGAAGAAGAAGAAGAAGAAGAAACATGGTTTAATTGACCTAGGAAGCCAGTCTCTCAGGGATGGCATGGATGGAAGAGAATATTGATAGCTCAGGGTTGACCTGTAAGTTCCTTGGTGCTCTATGAGATTGGTTGTTTTCTTGCAGATGTTTCACAACCCAATAAGGTAACACCATCCATGCTAGAAGAGAGTGGGGTTTCTTCTCTCTTTATGTAATGGTTGCTTGCCCTGTCGGGTTCTTTACTGTCAGCTTGTTTGTCTGAGTTGGTGGTTCCCTGATTGGGGGGGAAGGCATTGTTTACTTCTTGATTATTGGTCTAGTATTAATCTTGGGTTTAACAGATAACAGATAATCAGAGTCGGAAGGGGCCTTATAGGTCATCTCATCCAACCTCCCACCCAAGCAGGAGACCCTACACCATTTCTGACAGATGGCAGTCCAATCTCTTCTTGAAAGTCTCAAGTGATGAAGCTCCCACAACTTCCAAGGGCAACTTCTGTTTCATTGGTTGACTGTTCTCACTGTCAGAAAGTTTCTCCTTTTTTACAGGTTGAATCTTTCCTTGTTCAGTTTCCATCCATTATTCCGTGTCTGGCCTTCAGGTGCTTTGGAAAATAGCTTGACCCCTCCCTCCTCTCTTTGGCAGCCCCTCAAATATTGGAAGACTGCTATCCTATCTCTCCTGGTCCTTCTCTTCCCTAGACTAGCCAGGCCCAGTTCCTGTAACTGGAATCTCTATCTCAGACATGAGTTTCCCATCAAACACTTCCACAATCCTTTGTCTCCCTGAAGGATAGGAGAATAATAAAATAATAGGATCTGATCTAGTGTGCTCACATTGCAGCACTGGTCAAAAGGGTTTGGCAGAGATTATATTACCTGAGACTTCTCAGGAAACAACAACTAAATGAAAAACTACCGGTGACCTTCTACCGCTGCACCATAGAGAGTATTTTAACTTACTGCACCTCTGTATGATTTGCCAATTGCACAATGGCAGATAGGAAAGCACTCCAGAGGGTGAACATCATTGCTCTCTCTCACATGCACTGCTCTCTCCCCTCCTTGGAAGAACTTTATAGCTCCCACTGCCTTGAGAAAGTTCAAAACATCCTCATAGATCCATATCATCCTGGGCACCTTTTTTTTTTTGAACTATTACCATCTGGTAGATGGTACAGGATAATAAAAACAAACAGACAAATAGGCTAAAAAACAGCTTCTGTCCCAGGGCAGCAACTCTGCTGAATTCAACTGTATCGGGCAATACTAATGCAATATCAGGGGTTTTCAATTCAATGTATGGAATGTGAAGGATGTGTGTTTGTGTTTATTTTCATAGTCATAAATTGTACACTGAAGATGGTATTTAATTTCGTTGTACAAGATGCAATGACAATAAAGTAAACTAAATTAAGCTAGAATAATAGAGTTGGAAGGGACCTTCAAGGTCTTCTAGGCCAATCCTCTACTCAAGCGGAAAGCTCTGTACCATTTCAAACAAAATGAAATATATCCTCAAGGCACAGGTGGTATTCAGCAGGTACTGACCAGTTCTAGAGAACCAGTAGCAGAAATTTTGAGTAGTTTGGAGACCTGGCAAATATCCCCTATGACTGGAGATTTTACAGTATCCTCCCCCTGCCACGCCCACCAAGCCAGGCCCACAGAATCTGTAGTAATTTTCTTTGAATCCCACCCCTGCTCCAAGGACAGATGAGCAAAGCTATGAAACACCAGTTTCAGTCTGTTTCTCTGTCCTAGAGTTATATGGGAAATTGGGCTGCTTAGGGGTAAGGCTGTTTGGGAATAAGGCCCCTTTCCTCTTTTCTTTCTCCTTCTTCTTCTTCTTTTCTTTCTTTCATTGTCTTTTCCTGCCCGACTAAAACTGGAAGGAAAATGGGAGCACCATTCTGCTGTAAGATAGCTACTCAATTTGTAAATGAGATACGGTTCTTGAAACTAATCCTATTTATGGCTGCACCAGGCATGGCATTTTCAATATTCAGCAGCTTTCATCCACAGATCTTGAAGCTTTTACAAGCATTAAATAGAGAAATATCAGCTGCCTTGTGAGACATTAAAGGAACATGTTGCAATGCAGAGAAGTGTACAAGCTGTATGGATCTCGGAGTCTCCTCTGCACCATCCCATAATATGCATCGTTTCCATCCAAAAGAGAATCAAAGTGCATGACTTTTCCCTCCCTTCTTTCTCCTATTTAACTTTTATTTTCTGCAGCCTTAAAACTTTTTCTAAGAATTTAAGGACCCTGTAAAAAAAGGTAGAAAAGAGAAAATGTATTTAACAGAATAACAGAGTTGGGAGGGACCTTGGAGGTCTTCTAGTCCAACTCCCAGCTCAGACAGGAAACCCTATAATCATTTCAGACAAATGGTTGTCCAATCTCTTTTTAAAAACTTACAGTTCTGGAGCCTCCATTCTTTACACTACACAGGAAACAATTGTGTTATGCTTGTTTTCAATAAATGCAACAGCACAACCTTTAATTTCTTCCACACTTGCTACTTTGTCAGCCTTACCAGATAGTCCAGACAGGAAATACTGCCACATAAATTAGTTCTGCTATATTGCAAAGCAACATTAGTATAGTGCAATAGTTGACCAGAATTTAGGTAAGGTAGATGCTTCTCAGGACTGTCAAATCATTAGAATAAGAACATTAGAAATAGCAGTAGTACTTTGACTTATGTACCGCTTCATAGTGCTTTACAGCCCTCTCTGAGTAATTTACAGAGTCGGCGTATTGTCCCCAAACAATCTGGCTCCTCGTTTTACTGACCTTTAAAAGATGAAAGGCTGAGTCAACCGTGAACAGGTGAGGATTGAACTCCTCACAGTAAGCACAATTAGCCTGCAATACTGCATTCCAACCACTGGTGAAAAAAGAAGGAAGGAAGGGAGGGAGGGAGGAAGGGAGGGAGGAAGGAAAGAAGGGGGGGGGGCAATCGCAATAGCATTTAGATTTATATACCACTTCACAGTGCTTGACAGCCCTCCCTAAACAGTTTACAGAGTCAGCATATTGCCCCAAACAATTTGGGCCCTCATTTTATCAACCTCTAAAGGATGAAAGGCTGAATCAACCATGAGCCAGGGAGGACTGAACTCCTGGCAGTGAGCAGAGTCAGTCTGCGATGCTGCATTCTAACCACTGCACCCCCAGGAACATCCTGTTGGTCTGAACCAAGAATTTGACCCTGCCCTTCGAACTTAAAAAGCCAGACAAACTAATATAATGCATGATATGTGTGCCATCTGTTACAACCCTTTGTTCAGGATAGCAGTCCATTAAACCATTCTGGCCAGGGGCCATCTGGGCCCCTTTGAAGACAAATCCATCGTTCTTATAGGTTAGGTTTTTCCGCTGCTTAACATCTTTACTATCAACAGTTTCCTCTTCAGCCTGAAGCTCAATTATTTTAATTTCAACTTGACTTCCTGGACCTTCTCCTGCCCTGAGTATCAGCAGACAGTAACTCCACTCTTTCTTATATATGAAAACCTTTCAGATTTCCACTCGGTCTCCTTTTTTTTTTTTTTGCAAATGAAACATACCAAGTTCCTTTAATCATTCGTCATGGTTATCATACTCTGTGGCTTACCCTTGGCTTTCTACACTTTTATCATCAGGCACCTGCTCCTGCCCAACAGTTATTTCTTCTCTGCTTGGTGTAGCTCTCATTTTAATTACCCAAAAAGTCAAGGTATGTGGGTGAACTCCACTCCACATAAACTATCCTTCTTTTAAAACTCTCCCCTGATCTCACCAACAACTGCTCATTATTGGAGTTAAGTCTACACTAAATGCATCAAGCTAATCTCATCGTCATCAATCCAATCCATTATTCAAAGCCAGGACATCTAGAAACATAAAAAATAAATATGTGTCAAGTTCAGAGAAAAGCCAAGGTCAGTATCAGGCTGTTCTTTATAGGAAGGAGATTACCAAGTATGGGAATTCAAGAGAAGTCACTGTGAAGCAATTTCAATCTCACTGTTTTTGCACTTCCTAGCTCATTTACCCAATGATGTCCAGCTAGCACTAGCTCTGTCTGGATTCTTTTGTAGGTTGTTCCTAAGAGCCATTGTGGCACAGTGGTTAGAATGCAGTATTGCAGGCTGATTCTGCCGACTGCCCACAGTTTGATCCTGACCAGGTCAGTGTTGACTCAGCCTTCCATACTTCCAAGATTGGGAAAAGGAGGACCTAGATAGTTGGGGGCAATATGCTGACTCAGAGAGTGCTGTAAAGCACTATGAAGCAGTATATAAGTCTAAGTGCTATTGCTTATTGAAAGTGTGTGGCATGGTTGAGAATTTCTATGCTTCTCCTTCTAATGTTTTACATACTTCTCAAGGACTGGGTAGAAGATGCTCCAAGTTGAGGACAAAGTCTGTTGGTACAGAGACTAAGAGGTTTGTAAAACTGGCTTGTCATAATTTCTAGGGCCTGAGAATCCTCAACCTATGTCTGCTCTTGAGCTGAGAAAGACTTGACTTGGAGGCTATGATAATACCCTAAATTGCTCTTCCTGACAACCCAAAAAACAATCCCCCCCCCCAATTCAATTTGTGGATGATCTTGGTCGTGTGTATATTAACAAAACATAAATGCTGGGAACTAGCCTATTATAGACAGACCAAACTCTCCCCTCCCCTATCAGTCTCTAAGGGCAACCAAGATTCCATCAACTTCCTTTCATTTATAAATGTCGCAATATGCAGCAGTTCATTTTTGGATAGAAAGATTACTCAGTGTGAAATCCAGAAGGCATAAAGTCTGTGTTTTTAGACTTTGCGTTTAATTTGAAGTAAATCCCTGGTAGAGCCATTCTAAAAACTTAATTTTAGTATTAGAACACAGCTACCTGCTGCGCAGTCTACCTTCCAGTCTCCATGGGGATAGCATATGCTCAATGCAGATTATGAGTAAACTGAAGTCTATAAGCTATTATAAATTGGATATGAAAGCAGGACCCCATCGTAGACATAATAGATTATATTGCTGATCTATTACACATTTCTGGCGGTTGGTGTCATGCTGAACTGGGAGAACATGAAAGGATCAAGAGCAAGAAGCAGACATCAGGCCTGGCTAACATCTGACAGTGATAACAGCCACGGACATGCATAGTTCAGCTTGGGTCCTACCAATAATAAAGGAGTTCTTTATGAAGGACATCTGTTTTAAACCGAGGAAGTAAAACGAGCAACACTGGGACTGCATGTGGCTTGCAGGCCACTTTCATGAAATCTAAGTGAGCCCCTGGTCTTTGGATAATATCAAAGACTGTGTTGGTAGAATTTAGAATGTCTTGCTTGCTAAATGGTGCTTGAGAAGAAAAGGACCTGAACAAGAATAGGTCTGGGCTCTTAATATAGCTTTGCTATTATACAGTGGTGCAGTGGTTAGAGTGAAGCACTGCAGGCTACTTCTGCTGCCTGCTGGCTGCCTGCAATTTGGTAGTTCAAATCTCACCAGGCTTAAGGTTGAGTCAGCCTTCTATCCTTCCAAAGTGGGTAAAATTAGGACCCAGATTGTTGGGGGAAAGAGGCTGACTGTGTAAATTGCTTAGAGAGGGATGTAAAAGCACTGTGAAGTGGTGTATAAGTCTAAGGGTGAGGGTTATTGCTATTTTCATCAGTCCCATCATCAGACATACCCTAAAAGATTATGCTTGAGGTTGTGTAGTCCTCAAGAAAAGTGTTGGCTGCCAGTATCTCTCATGAATGAAGGCAAATATATGTGTCCCAGGATAAAGTTGTAGGATCCAATCTGAGTCAGTCACCAGGACCAAAGACTTTATTCTTCCAAGTTTTGGGCTTGTGCACGAGCCCATCCTCAAGGAACTTCTCTCTCTACAGAAAGTTTCCAAGCCAAAAACTTGGAAGAAAAAAACCTTGATCCTGGTGATTGGATTCTGCAAAAACAGGTTGCCAAGACCTTGACTCTCTTTATATTTACTGTCTGTCCAGAGGTGGTATTCAGTAGGTTCTGACCAGTTCTGGAGAACTGGTAGCAGAAATTTTGAGTAGTTCAGAGAACTGGCAAATACCACCTCTGACTGGCCCTGCCCCCATCTATTCTCTGCCTCCCAAGTCCCAGCTAATCGGCTGGGTCTTCTTTTGTTGCCCTGCACAGGAGAATGGAGCTGGAAAGCAGGTTAGTGGGGTGGGGAGGGAATGGGGATTTTGCAGTATCCTTCCCTGCCACGCACACCAAGCCATGCCCACCAGACCATGCCCACAGAACTGGTAGTAAAAAAATTTCAATCTCACCACTGTCTCTCCATAGCCAAAGGGGGAAACTAACCACAGCCAAGAAGCTAAGAAGATCCAGAAGCTCTGGAACCTGGTACTCTTATAGTCACATCCTGATATTTAATCTAGGAAACCAAACTGTTTGGTTGCCAATTTCAAGTAGATTTTCAGAAGATCAACAGTACTTCAGGCAGGATTTGCCCTTTTTCTCCCAGCATGTGAATCAGGAATCCCAAAGCTACCTTGAGTTTCAATTTATTAATAACAATTTTCCACTTCATCTCCCAGATGTCCCACTGGAGCTCCTTCAGCCTATCCCAACTACTGTCAAGCTGCAATTGTCAATAATTTGCCTGCATTTGGTTCTGGTTTAGCTCAGGAAAGATTAGCAACCTTATTCAAGCAAATATTGTAATGTATGTATTCAGCAGAAAGGTTCACAACATTCACTAATCTAACTCCAGTTCCTTTGCAATTATCTCACTCTGTATAGCCCTGGTTTACACCATGCCATCCTTCAGGTGGTACTGTAGGCATGAAGTCCCTGGATCTGTTTATTTGGATGGGGGCAGAGCTTCAATTTAGCTACCACTAAAGATGGATACTATAAGGATGCTATAAAGATGGATACTATAAAGATGGATACTATAAAGATGGATACTATAAGGGACGTGGTAGCTCAGTGGCTAAGACACTGAGCTTGTTGATCAGAAAGGTGGGCAGTTTGGTGGCTTGAATCCTTAGCACTGCATAATGGAGGTCTCCCATTACTTGTCCCAGCTTTTGCCAGCCTAGCAGTTTGAAAGCATGTCAAAGTGCAAGTAGAAAAATAGGGACCACTTTGGTGGGAAGGTAACAGCGCTCTTTGGTATTTAGTCATGTCGGCCATATGACCACAGAAACATCTTCGGACAGCACTGGCTCTTCAGTTTTGAAATGGAGATGAGCACCACCCCCTAGAGCTGGAAATGACTAGCATGTATGTGTGAGGGGAACCTTTACCTTTACCTTAAATATGGATACTATCTGATGGTATATCCCTCCAAGTGCAAATCTTAGAACTGATTTAGGATAGATAAGTTGATCACCATCCAGATTAATTCTATTTCTGTCCAAAGATGCTACTTTTATGGATCGGTCACCATATCATTGAAGAACAGAGAACGGCTGGCTGCTATAAGGACTGGAACCAGTAATTTAAGAACTAGAGTTGAACTACAGAAAACTAATATGTAAGTTAGGTATATTCATATCTCAAGGCTCATAAAAGAATGGTCAACAGTGTTGATTAGGAAAAATACGGATGAAAAGAAGCTTTTGATTTGAACCCCGAAGCTGACACTTATATGAGGAGTTTGAATTCTGTGTTCTGCAATAAAGCTACTAGTGTAAGGATGTTAACTCCTTGAAGTTCCTGAATGCGGGGTTGAATTTCTGGAAGAACAAAGATTGATAGTCACAGCTTGGCTTGTGAATTCTGCTAGAGAACTCTAATAACAAGGAGAGTGGTCATATCCACAGCGTGAGGCTGATGGCTACTCAGACCTGATGTTGAACTTTGATTGCACTGCAATTTTAGGCAGGTATAAAGTTATCTTAGATGGAGCCATACATATCTAGCTTCCTATATCTGAGTTCTTATGGTGACCCTCCAGGTTTTCAGAAAAAAATATATTTCAATGCAAATTGAGAACTTTTTGCAGACAAAACGGGTGAAATCTTAGACCGAGATTTCCCATTGAAATTCATTGTGCCAAAACTGGTCCTCTTTTTGTATGTAGGGTAGGCCTTTTGGTCAATGAAAAACCCTGTTGAGGATAGGACAGTATGAAATAAAGGTCAGGAGCATGAAGAAATCCAGAGCTCATTATCGTCACTCAGAAACAAAGACAAACTAAGAGACATGGGTTGGCTACATAGGAACACCTGTTTTTCCTCAGAAAATTGTAGATGCTCCACTGTTAAATAATGGGAAAGAAATACGCCTTTAGGGTAGGTGAGAAACCTCAAAAAAAGAAAAAAAAGTGGGACCTGCTATAAAGCAAGAACTTGTTTCTTAGGAGGCTGCAATTTGCTGCTGACATCAAGGCATCTCTGCAAGGAAAGGAAATGCTGTGGGTTTAGAAAGAGGAAGCCTTGGAAGCACAAGCATCTTCTGGTAACCTTGCGAGGTGGAATCCACTGCATTTCCCCTCCTCCTCCATTGTATTCACCTGTGTGGGAGCCCCATTAGGCTTCAAAGAGCCAAGCAGGAGCAGCTGAATTCCACAAGGGAAAACTCGACTTCAGATCTCCAGTTAAACACACAGTTATTAGCAACTGTCGCCAGCAGCTCTACCCTTCTTTCTTCCTACTTCCTCAGAAAAGTTGCCTTGCCAGATGGTGCTGTGCACTTTAATAGTTTAATAAGTGTGTGTGTAAGAGATAGATATTCATCTCTCTCTCTCTCTCTCTCTCTCTCTCTCTCTCTCTCTCTCTCTCTCTCTCTCTCATCTATCTATCTATCTATCTATCTATCTATCTATCTATCTATCTATCTATCTATCATTGTCTAATGATCTAATTTATTTATCTAATTTTCTTCCTCCCTCTCCTCTCTCCTCTTCTCCTCTTCCTTCCCTTCCCCTCCCCTCCCCTCTCCTTCACTTCATCTCCCCTCTCCTCTCTTCTCTTGTCTCCTTCTCTTCCCTTGCCCTCCCTCCCCTCCCCTCTCCTTCACTCCACTTAACGTCTCCTCTCCTCTCTCCTTTCTCTCACACACACTGCTACACACATTCAAATATCTATCCTTTTGTTGGTTTGTTGCATCAGTCCTATTAGATTGGACAAGGACCCTTCCTCAGCTTCTAGCTTCATTCCCCTTGCCCCTCAGTGCCCTACATTATTATCATTATCAGAACCACTGAGATGCAACAATAGGTATTAGGGGTGAGAAGGCTGAGACTGCTAAGTAATTTTAAATTCTAAATTTAATGATCCCATTATCAGTTATTTCCCATTGCAACCAATGGATCAACAGTGTAAAACTTCCTTGCACCTGCCTGAAAATGGGGGGGCAGGAGGAAGAGGAGGAGGATATTTTTGCTTGAACAAAATCTTGATAAACTATGTCAGGGTTCCAACTAACAAACTCCAACCCAATAAACTCTGAGACAAGCATTTCCTCAAAGTTCCATTTTATTAGAGTTGTTATATTGGCATATCTGGGAAAACCCAAATCTGAGAGTTCTGGGTTTTCTCTTCCCCACAAAAACAATCAAAGATTCATCCCTTTTATCAATCAATCCATCACATGGCCCAATCAAATTGTAGTCCCAATTGTAGACATCCCTCCAATCACTCCCATCCAGGTGCAGGGCAACCTGTCCTTGACTCTCTGAGAAAATAATGTTGTTGAGTCTAATCTTCCACCTCTCTATGAAATCCCCCTTCCCAAATTCCCAGGCACTAAATGTGGCAGCCTCAAAACTTCCAAGGAAAATATGGCTTCCAAGACTGACAACCATATTGTGAACTCAGAGAGACCACTCTTAATCCAAGTATTCCAAATGCAAAATTCCGTTTCCTGTCTAATTACATTTGGAGGCCAGGTCTTTTGGTATCTGACTAGGACCTAGGTTCTCCTAGGTCTGAATTACAGCTGTGCTACTGCTCCTTCACTTTTCTAATTAACATCTTGCCTTTTTAACCATTCTGGGCTTTCAATAATGGGTTTTTTCGAAGAAGTTTATTGGATTTCCTAATGATTATTTTCAAATATGCACATTCATTTTTAATTTACTGTACATAATTGTGAATTGCTAGTGGAAGTCTATGAATGAAAGGGACATTTCAGCAAAACAAAACTCTACCCTTTCTATTTTCTCTTTAATTGCTGATAATAAAGGGTGATGACTTTTTGTTGTTTTTATTCCTTTTTTTAACTTTTAACATCTATACTGAAATTAGAACTATAATTCTTCTAAATAAATGCATCTGAACTTTGAGAACATGGGGTTTTTTTGCAGCAGAAAACTGCCCAAAATGTTTGAAGGCCTACATATCTGTGAAATTAAATTTCCCAGCATCAGAAAAAAAAACACCTGTTTTTTTCAATTGCAATATATTTTAAACAGACCTTCATTTTCCAAAATACATATGCTAAGCGATAATACAAGAATCAATGGTGGCCCACTTCTGAAATTTCACCATAGGAAAGAAGGATAAGTCATGTGATCTGCAGGTCAAAGATTTGAAAGGACTGGATTGAAGCTGATGGCTGGAATCATAAAATCGATTCAATAACATAAATCTTGACTGTCCAGTCTGTCAATAGATCAGGGAAAGAAAGAAGCAGACAATTTACAAGGTCAACATGCACAAAAGTTTGATTGGCTACTGCTGTAAAAAAGCAAAACAAAGCCATGCAGAAATAGAATAACAGAATGACAAGTTGGAAGGGACCTTGAAGGTCTTCTAATCCAACTTCTGTTCAAGTAGGAGATCCTTTACCATTTCAGACAAATCTCTTCTTTAAAACCTCCAGTGTTGAAGCACCTACAACTTCCGGAAGTGAGGAGTTCCACTGATTAATTGTCCTTTTTACTGTCAAGAAATTTCTCCTTAGTTTGGTTCTCTCCTTGTTTAATTTCCACCCATTGCTTCTTGTCCTGCCCTCAGGTGCTTTGGAGAATAGCTTGACTCCCTCTTCTTTGGGGCAGCCCCTCAAATATTGGAACACTGCTATTATGTCATCCCCTGTCCTAGTCCTTCTTTTCATCAAACTAGACATACCCACTTCCAGCAACTCTTCTTTATATGTTTTAATCTCCAGCTAAGCAAAGCAGAGCAACTTAAAAAAAAAAAACTTGGACAATATTTAATTTTAAGGCAATGTCTGTAGGATGAAAGATATGAAGATCACAAGAAGGACACATGCTCCTTTGGTTGAGCAGCTGGTCACTCTACATTTGGATGGCCAACCCATTTAGGAGTATGTGTGTGTCTTTTAAAAGAATGCTGCTGATTACTTATGCAGTAGTCATAACTCTCCCTTGGTAATTTGTAGACAGAAAGTAGTAAAGTCTCTTTAGTTACAGCATATCGATTTTTTTCGATCAAACTGCAGAGGCCACAGGGATGAGGTGAGAGAACGGCTCAGCGTCTTAATGCTCTACTCAATAAAGATTAAAGAGAACAGAATGAAAAAGCAAGACCAGCAAATCAAGGAAAATGACAGATAGTTACAGTATTTATTCACCAATTGAGATGAATAGATTTTTTTTACAGAAAGCCATAAAATTAAACATAACCTCAACCAAAAAAACACAAAAAACCAATAACTGTAGGCGAGACTGAATACTGGCATTCCTGAACAGCTCTAAGGCATGATACCTTTTCTTGGAAATCTTTCTTGCTCCATGCATTTTTTAAGAGGTCACATTGACATCATGCTCATTTATTACCTTTATAAAGATATATTTTGGACAGCTGTTTTTTTTTTTAAAACACCATTCAGGATCAGCAGTTTTACCTTCCTGATTTGGAAAAGATACACCTGTTTTTATCGGGAGTTCTAGCGGAGTAACCTAGGATGGTTTCACTCCAGTTTACTGGAGAAATTGCAACTGGACAAAGTTTGCACACTGCAAGTAAAGTGCAGCATGGGAATTAATGTAACCAATCTTTGTAAAGCTAGAAAAAGAGGAACAGCCCTGTGTTGAATCAGACTTTTGATCCCTATGACTTTAAGTCAGATTGATTTTCAAGGGTTTTAAGGTTAGTCCTCTCTGGAGAGGCTGCTTAAGAATTTACGATTTTCTTCAAGCAGAGCTATATTCTTAGATGCTCGTTTAAGTCATTCTTGGTAGTTTTGAAGTATGTAAACTCTGTGTACAGTATGAAGGACCAAGAGTTGGAGTGAACTCCACTGCCATTCTTACTATTATTAGTAATATATTGTTTTTATCCAGTTATTCTTGTCTATGACTATCATAAAAGATCAATTGATTTATCCTATCTTATATATATAAAATTCAAGGTGGTGCACACACCTTTTACTCTGCTGTTGTATTTCCTCCACAACAATTTCTCACTGTTGTGGGGGCTGAGAGGGAAGGAGCCAAATAGAAAGGATTACTCTGATAGGTATCCTGTTCTATCTATCTCCTCACATGATCCAAATTCTGGATGATTCACCCACAGAGTTTATTTTCTTTCTGCACACTTATTCTATTCATGTGGAGAATAATACTAGAAGAGCTCATCCACATTCTTCTTCCTTGCATTTAAAGCTTCTAGGATTTTTATTGTTGATGTGCAGTTTTCTCTAGACCACAGGTTGTATTCCGCAGGTTCTGACCAGTTCTGGAGAACCGATAGTGGAAATTTTGAGTTGTTCAGAGACCCAGCAAATACCACCTCTGACTGGTCCTGCCCCCATCTATTCTCTGCCTCCTGAGTCCCAGCTGATCAACTGGGTCTTCTTTTGTTGCCCTGCATAGGACAACGGAACTGGAAAGCAGGTTGGGAGGGTGGGGAGGGAATGGGGATTTTGCAGTATCCTTCTCCTGCCACGCCCACCAAGCCACATCCACAGAACCACTAGTAATTTTTTTTGGAATCCTACCATTGCTCTAGACCATATTTTTTAAATATTGTGGTGATATTCATTGTGACCTAATATACAAATGAGTGGAGATTTGCATTTCCTATTTTGGGAGAATTCTATAATCTGAAGAGTAGCAGATAACAGATAATCAGAGTTGGAAGGGACCTTTTAGGTCATCTAATCCAACCCCCAACCCAAGCGAGACACCCTATACCATTTCTGACAAATGACATCTAATCTCTCCTTGAAAGCCTCCAGTGATGAAGCTCCCACAACTTCTGAAAGCAATTTCTGTTCCATAAGTATATTATTTTTTTCCTGAATTTGTGTGCATGTGTGCCTGTTTCTTTAGTTTTCCTCTTGAAAATGTCTCCCTTTGGACATCCCTCTTTCCTTCCTGCCTGTGTCTTCTTTATAATTTGATTGGGAGAGAAAAAAAAACACCTCTTTATTCACTGTTTATTATTGTTTAGGTTGTCTCAAAGCACTTTAATAGAAAGTAATTACATTCTACTTTAGTTTAAGTAGCTTTGCTGGTTTCCTCCAATGACAGTCCAACTTCCGGAGAATGAAGGAACGTTGGATGCTTAAAAGAGGCCAAGCGCTGGTGGAATACAGGAACAAAATCCTCCGTTGAACTTACAATGGGGTTGATAAATTCTTCATGCTTGTTTATATCTTTTGAAGCATATAAGGAGAGCTATGTTTGGATCCAGCATGTCCTTTCTGGCTTTCGTTCTGAGATCAGTTACATCGAAGGCCAGTGACTGATCCCTTGGGATATATCAGTAATCCTGGAGGTTTTGTGCAGCCATCATTCAAAGAAGTTACTGATAAGCCTCTTCTTCCATCCTCCTTAATCTATTGTGCCTTTGAAGCCTCTGAATATTATTGCCATGCCCACATTCAATCAAGCATCAGGCTAAGCCCTAGTTTCCTTGAGGTATTTAAGTTTGATATTGAGAGATGTCGGCTTTCAATCACAACTGAACCTCACATTTCTGTTGTCAAGCGAAACATCTGTTAACTGATCCAAAGGTTTACCTTTTTAGGAGGCAACTGGACTGTCTTGTTTTTTTCTTTTGAAAGCATTTCGCTTCTCATCCAAGAAGCTTCTTCTGCTCTGACTGGATGGTGGGGAATGGAAGGATTTATATTCCTTGCAGATAGCTGGTCATTGGAATCCTTTTAGACAGTTGTTGAGGCCACTAGGAGGTTTATTTGTGTCCTCAGGGTCACCTGAGTAATGCTCCTGGTTCCTGTAGGTCACAGATAAACCTCCAAGTACCTCAATGACCCCTAAAAGGATGCAAATGACCAGCTGTCTGAAAGGAATATAAATCCTTCCATTCCCCACCATCCAAGTCAGAGCTGAAGAAGCTTCTTGTATGAGAAGTGAAACGTCTTCAAAAGAAAAAATAACAAGGAAGTCCAGTTGCCTCCTGAAAAAGCACCTTTGGGACAACCATGGCCTGGAGGACTGAGAATCTCCACAGACATTTGTTAAGTGAGTTTTGCTCCATGATAGGATCTTTCTTGCCACCATAGTTAAGTGAATCATTGCAATTGTTAAATGAGTTGTTAAATGAAATTGGCTTCCCCATTGACTTTGCTTGTCAGAAGGTTGCAAAAGGGGTTCCCCTGGCCCCAGGGCATGGAAATTATAATCATTGTCAAATTTTTGATCACATGGCCATGGGAATGCTCCAGTAGTCATTAAGTGTGAACAATAGTCCTAAGTCACTTTTTTTTTTTTACTGCTCTTGTAACTTCGCATGGTCACTAAGAGAACTGTTGTAATGATTACCTGTACATGTAAATATTATTATTGTTTGTTGAATGTTATCGCTTTATTTAAAAAATATATATGCATATTAAAAGACATATTCTACTCAGTATTTCTACAGCATCTACAGGGAGACAAGGAAGGTTCGAATGAAAGCAGTGTTCCAGTTTCTTTCGCAATAGCACTAGCACTTAGACTTATATACTGCTTCACAGTGCTTTAAAGCCCTCTCTAAGTAGTTTACAGGGTCAGCCTATGGCCCCCCAAAATCTGGATCCTCATTTTACCCACCTTGGAAGGATGGAAGGCTGAGTCAACCTTGAGCTGGTCAGGATTGAAGGAATCGAACTGCTGGCAGTGAGTGCAGAGTTAACCTGGAACACTGCATTCTAGCCCCTGCACCACCACAGTCCTTACACATCTGCACTGTAATGAGGTTGGACTCAGCAAGGTCCTGCAAATACTGAATTGCATTTTTCAATGTTGCTGAGATTTTGTTACTTGTAGGTCAGTCCAAATTTATGAAATGGGGTGTCATAGATCAGATAACTAAATAACAAGAGAGAGCATTTCTTAAAGACATTGCTGTAATCTTGGTACAACATTACACAAACGCCAGACCTTCTTTAGACCAATTTAGCCTATAGTGGGAATCCAGCCTAGATCTGGGTTTTGTAAGGGAGCCCCTTCTTTTGTAGGGGAGCTCCTTGAGAGGCAGAAAGTGTCCAAATTCCAGACTTCTCCAAGGGGAAGTTAGCATAAAAGGTTAGCATAAAAACCAACTCCTGTTTAAGCTGCTGTTTGTTATGTTAGTACTATCTAGTTCTATTTTCTTTTAATGCGGTATTTCTAAATTCATATTGTCATTTATTAGGCAGTAGCATTCAAATTAGGTCACTCCAGAGAGGTTCTACTGAAATCCATGAGGCAGTTAGATGTAATGATCAACTTCAACCCCATTCATTTCTGTAGGACTTCCTGATGTCTAAATTAGTCTCAGTGTGCCTCTGAATTCTGGAAACAGCTTGCTTAGAATGCAATAAATGAATGTAATGCATTTATTCTAATAAAATACTATCTGTATTCTGACATCGGCAATATATCATTTTATAAAAGTCTTACACTGCACTATGTCTTCTAGCATTCCTCAGGAAAGCCACATCTAACACAGCCTTCCGTAGCATGGAGGGGTGCATCACTTGATTAGAATTTAGACTTGACGGGACTTCACAGAACATCACCAATAAACCTTCTTTGAGTAATTCTAACCCCTTCTTTAGATGAAGATAGAACCTAGAATAATCATGTTGGAAGAAACTTTGGAGGTCCTCCAAACAGGAGATACGATTCTGGAGTTTGTCTAAACTCTTCTTGAAATTTCCAGTGATGGAGCACCCACAACTTCCGAAGGTAAGCCATTCTCCTGATTAATCATTCTCATTGTGTGGTAGCCTCTTGCCTCACAATCAGGAGGTTGTGAGTTTGATCCTAGGTAGAGGCAGATTATTTTTTTCTCTGGGCACAATGAGAATTTATTTGCTGAACAAAACTCCGCATTGGCAACAGGAAGGGCATCTGGCCAGTCAACACTCAGCTCCGTTCAGTTGTCAAGACTCCACCCCACAAGGGATTATGGTTAAAAGAGGATGATTATTTTCAGGAAATTTCTCCTTAGTTCTATGTTGGAACTCTCCTTGATAATTTTCCATCTGTTCCTTCTTTTCCTGCCCTCAGGTGCTTTGGAGAATGATGGACTCCCTTTTCTCTATGACAGCCCCTCAAGGATTGGAAGACAGCTACCATATCACCCGTAGTCCTCATCTTTGTTAGACTCGACATAGCTAGTTCCCTCAATCAACGGGGCAGTGTGGGATAGTATAATTTGAAGCTTTGCATGTCACAAAATATTTACAGTCAAGCTAACATACACACACACACACACAAATAATCTTGATGCTTCTGTAACATCAAAGCTAAGAAAGTGGACATTTCCCCACCCCCTTCTTTATCACCCATCCTGGTTGTTGGCCCTTCCACAATCTTGCCAGCTGTCACTTCTTTCTGCTGACATATTTGCTTGGGGCTGTGAGGGGGGAGTCACTTGAGGGAAATAGAATCAAAATGTTTCTCCAAAACATATGCACACTTTACTTGCAGAAGGATAGCCCCCCCCTCCCTTCTTTAATGTAAATTTTGCAAAATCTCTTGCAGGCTTACTACAATTGCCTAAGCAACTGATATCTCTCTGTTCCTCATTAAGGCAATATGGCAAACAATATGGCCCTCTATTTCTGATGCAAAAGTTTAACATACAACTGTCAAAGAGAGAAGACTGGATACCAAGGCTAAGGTAATTTAAATAAACAGCTGTCACGTTATGCACGCATGCTTTGGGTGATTTTTGATGGATGTATATAATGAAATTCTGTAGAGATTCTCAGTCATCCAGGTCATGGTTGTCCCAAAAAGTGCTTTTTCAGGAGGCCACTGGACTTTCTTCAGTTCTTAATGATTTGTCTGCCATTCTTAAAACCCAAACTGAGCACTACAGTGTCCTTGGGTACGTAGTGGACAAGTGGTTCAATGTAGCTTCTGTCTGACTGATTGTAGCTTAGGGTTGAACTGTGGAGTCCTTGGTGCTTTCTGAGCTTGGGTATTTTCTTGCAGATGTTTCATGACCCAACTAGGTTACATCCTCAGAGCTAGAAGGAAGGGGGCTTGCTCTTTGTGTGTATAGTCATGGCTTGCCCTGTCAAGGTTGGTGTGAGTGATCTTGGTGGTTCCTTGTTTGGGCTGTTGATTACTGTTTGCTTGTTTGTTTCAGTTGGTGGTTCCTTGATTGGGATATTGTAGGAACAATTCAGAACTACCAAAGATCAAAACCACACACCAACATTGGTTGGGCAAGTTACTGTGGATAAACAGGGAAGAAACCAGAGGTGAAATGCTGCCGGTTTGGCCCAGTTTACCTGAACCAGTAGTAAAATATGCTACGGTTGGCCAAACCAGTATTTCTGACGATTAGCTGGGCGATGATCAGCTGTGCTGCATGATTTAGATTAGCTACAAAGCAGGAAATCATTGGATTTCTTGCTTTCTAGATAATCTAAATCATGTGGCACAGCTGTTTTCCCCTCGCTGCTGTTGTACTTAGCTCAGAAGCCTTCAAAATGCTTCTTTTTTCAGCACCCAGGAGGCTTGCCAAAAACGGGGTGCAGGGGGATGCTGCGCGACCCTCCCGTGCCCCGTTTTTGCTCCCAAGTGGCTTTCCTGAAGCTCACTAAGCCAGAAATGGAGCACAGGGGTATGTGTGCTGAGAAAGAAAAAAAGAAAAAAAGATTTTTGACCTCCTCCCAGTCACATGCCTACCTGGCCATGCCCCCCCCCCCATGTCCACCTAGCCATGCCCACAGAACCAATAGTAAAAACATTTGAATCCCATCACTGGAACAAACCCACAATCATCTGCACACATGTGGGTATTGAAACATCTGCAAGAAACACCAAAGCTCAGAGAGCACCAAGGATCTCACAGGTTTTGTTTTCTTTGAAGGCTTTTCCTTACCTTTAATGCGGCCCAAAATTCACTGTGTGATTTGAATTACTCTCTGTTTAAAAGGGGGGATACATTGAATTGATTCAAGGTCTTCCTGTAGCATTAAACTTCCTGCAGCTCTGAGAATGGAAAAGTTTCCAAGCTGCTGGACACAAAGAAGGCCAGCTTTGTTGGAAGACTAATATATAAATATTTGTTTTCATAGATTTTCACGGGTACAGGTATGTAGGTCTAGGTGTGTTTGGGTCTTTGCTTACAATGGCATGAAGCCGAAAGCACCAGCCTGAGGATGGCGAGTGGGACCTCGCTGAAACGTCACAAGGTACTCTTAATCTTACATTGGAAAAGACCCGAACTATCTATCTATCTATCTATCTATCTATCTATCTATCTATCTATCTATCTATCATATATCTATCTATCTATCTATCTATCTATCTATCTATCTATCTATCTATATGTTTTCTTTAGTTTCCGCAGGTACTTACATGTATGCTGTTCAGCTTTGTTTGGGTA
>BLBF01000058.1:6633460-6648969 GCA_015471245.1 Laticauda colubrina
ACAGAAGCCTGATGATGGCAGATGAGATTCTGCTGAAACGTTGCTACAACTTTGAAAGCACTACAATGACGTGGGATAATACCCAAAGGAAGCTGAACAGCACACATGTAAGTACCCACGAAAGCTTAAAAAAACAAATATATATATATATATGTATGTATATAAATGTGTGTGTGTGTGTGTGTGTGTTCAAATATGGGCAGGTTCTTTCATCACTGCCACAATAACCTTGTTTGCTTGCAGATAATATTTTTTTAAAAAAAACCATCCCAAAAGCTAATTAACAGTCAATGCATTTTATTCCCTTTAGTATTGTGGGGGTTTTTCCCCACTCTTTCAAGAGAGGCAATATATTTCAGTGAGAAATCGTTCCAAACCAGTGAATCTTGTGTCCAATTAACACTTATTTCCCCCACCCCTTATCAAATGTGGTTTGGAAAAGTAATTGCCCACTGTGATTTCAAATTCTAGTTTAAATAGGCCATAGAAGACATAACTGTTTTTGGACAGCAGAGACAAAGTGTGAGGCCTTTAAAATTGCACCATTACATGCAACTTTTGTTAAGGCAATTTTGAAGACAATTGCTCCTTCTCCCTGCTTGTCATCCTTTGGGATTCTGGTCCTTTCTGCCTTGGTTAACATCTCTTGTAACTATTTCTTTTCACTTTACATCATTTCCTGAAATATTCACCTAAAATTGATTATGACGCATTCAACATATTCTCCACTACTCTCCTGAGGTAAATATTTTTCCCCCTTCTGTCAAGCTTTTGGAGATTACAGGAACTTCTGTCATTTTCTTTTATTGGAAGAAATGTCCATCTGGGTTCAGTTCCAAGTAGTAAGGAAGACATTGGAAACATGGTGACTGCTTGGAAGGATGGTTTTAGTCAGTGGTGGGATTTTTTTTTTTTTTTTTTTTTACTACCGGTTCTGTGGGCATGGCTTGGTGGGCATGGCAGGGGAAGGATACTATAAAATCCCCATTCCCCTCCACACCCCACTAACCTGCTTTCCAGCTCCAGTCTCCTGTGCAGGGCAACAAAAGAAGACCCAGCCAATCAGCTGGGACTTGGGAGGCGGAGAATAAAAGGGGTGGGGCCAGTCAGAGGTGGCATTTGCCGGTTCTCCAAAATACTCAAAATTTCTGCTACCGATTCTCCAGAACTGGTCAGAACCTGCTGAAGACCACCTCTGGTTTTAATGGTGGACCGGATGACACGCTGTGGGAACTCCTGGGAGAACAGATGCTGAGAGTCCCTTGGTTTTATGCCCTCTCTGGGCTTTGAAGTTGCTTCCTGTTCCTGTGGCAAGAAATGTATCCTGATTTGGTTGTCAGATTCCCATGGGATCATGCAGGGGTAGCTTCAGTGGTGGGATTCAAATAATTTAACAACTGGTTCTCTGCCCTAATGATTTCTTCAAACAACCAGTTCACCAAACTGCTTAGAAACTTAACAACCGGTTCTCCTGAAGTGATGCGAACTGGCTGAATCCCATCACTGGATAGCTTGGTTGAATCTTGCTGGGGGATGCAATCTTCCCAGGTGCCATGTGGTGAGATGGGTAGAGAGCAAACTCTATCATGCCCTGAGCCCATCAATCTGGTGCTGAAGGGGGAGCAGGGAACTGCAGGAAGCTGCTTTGTCATTAAAGACATGTTTCTCCTTTTCTCATCTAGGGAAATACAATATTCTGCCTTTTTAATATTTCCTAGAATATTTCATTCTTCTAGAAAAGGGTGAGTGCTAACTTTCTACACTTTCATACATTTCAAGACAGGGAATGTGGACCCATAAGCTCCTGTATGCTTCAGGTGCTTTCCTTGGATTCCATGAGGCTCATATCTTGCCGACCAAAAAAATTTTGTTTTAATAATAGTAATAATAATAAAATGTGACTCTAGTTTGATGCAGAGCAAAGCACTGCCTTCTAGTGTCCTATTTATTACCGATCCATACTTTTAGAATTCGTAGAAGTTTTATCGGGAAGCTATTTTTTTTCTAGTAAGGAGGCAGAACTTTTCTGGTTACAGTGGTCTTTAGAAATGTCCAGATTTTCACAATGAGAGTTTTGCCTTTGTGAGGAAAGTACTACAATGATGTGCAAATCCTGTCACCTGTTCTCCTTATTTATACCAATGGCAAACACATCCTTCTAATTTCAGCTCCTCTTTAGCTTTGAGGATAGGTCACCATAACTGAGAAGTAGTTTCAGTTAACTCCACCAGTTTGTCCCTACCACAGTTTTCTTTTCTTAAAAAAAGCTTCCTGGGATGACATTCAAAAGGACATCTTCACAGAGAATGTTATTTTATATTTACTCCAAACTCTTACGATGGCACGTCTAACAAAGCCTTGGTTGAAATCAACATTTACTTTAACCTTATCATCTGATAAATAGCTGTGCCATCCAACTCTTAATTTATGGGCCTCCAGCTCCAATAGTCTCTTATTTTGGAGAGTAGAAGCTGTGAAAAGCAGTGGTAGAAAGCTTGTTGCGAAGAATTCACACAAGCAGTTGTTTATGTGCTGTACAGAAATGATAGTAAGGGCTTTCCTTCAGGTGCTTCTCAAAATCCCAAGAGTTGCCCATTCCCTACTCTATGATGTAATAACACCTCATTCCTGCTCCACTGTTAATATCCCTTAGGTAGATTTTATAGAATAACAGAGTTGGAAGGTACCCTGGAGGTCATCTAGTCCAACCCCCTGCTCCAGCAGGAGAGTCTATTCCAATTATTAGCCTCTACCTAGGATCAAATTCACAGCCTCCTGATTGTGAGGCGAGAACTACACCTCTAGGCCACCGGAGCTGCTAATTAACTGGCAAGATTTTTTTAGATGGAGTTGTCATTGCCTCCTTCCTCTCTTCGTTGAAGAGAGGGACTTTGTGCCTAAGGCTGAAGTAGAATTCATGGTCTCCTGGTTTCTAGCGTGAAACCATAACCTTAACCTAAACCTTAAATTGATTCTCTTGGATGATGGAGTCATTGCAACCATTCTCTGATTTTTCTTAAGTTTTTGCTTCTCAAAAGACGGGTCCTGAGAACTACTACACAAATGTTTCCATTCCCAATGAAAGAGATGGGAAAGAGAGGGAATTTTCTCAAAAGTGGGGAGCAGGATTCAGCACCATCTTAGTTTGGAGAAAAATGCCCCCAGTTTTAACTGTCTGAATTCAACAGTTCATGGTTAAACTATGGAATCAGCACTTCGTGCTGATGATCAACAACTGAGGTGATTTTAAAAGGGGAGAGGAAAAGCTCATGGATGAATCGACTGACAATAACGACAAGTTATTAACTGCCTCCTGAATCACATATGGCATAGTTTAAATACACTGGAAGGACTCCATCATATTTGGTTCGTGTTCATAACCTTCTTGAATATGGTTTCACTGGAATGTGTGCTAGACAGGAAAGATTTTTGGCCTGAGCTCTTTTTGTGTTCTTATGAGATGGCTAATTTAAAAAATCCCCAGGGAAACAAGCTAGCTTAAAAACACAAAAAGAGCAGATAGAAATGAATGAGAGAAAAGAGGAGGAGGGAGTTAAAATCAGAGCAAACATATTTTATTTTTTTTGCCCTCTGCTTTATTGCTGTGGTGATGGGAGGGAGAGAGGGGGGACAAGAAAAAGAGACAGAGAGAGGGAGGCAGAGACAGAGAGAAATACACAGAAAGAGGGGAGGGAGAGAGAGAGAGAGAGAAGGAGAGAGAGACACACACACAGAGAATGCTACCATGCCAAAAAGGAAAATAAATAGCCATGGGAAGGCAGACTTAGAATATTCATGCAGTTAAGGGTGACTCCAGTAAGAAATGCACTGTCAATCAAGGAGCATTACTGTTACCATGACATTGCCCAATATAAGAGTGATAGACTCTGTAATGAAGGCTGCCTTTTCCTTAGATAGTACAAAAATGGATTAGGACAGGCAGCAATATCACACTAAACTGTTTGGGTGGCTATTCCTATTATC
This sequence comes from Laticauda colubrina, assembly GCA_015471245.1. Classification (NCBI taxonomy): domain Eukaryota; kingdom Metazoa; phylum Chordata; class Lepidosauria; order Squamata; family Elapidae; genus Laticauda; species Laticauda colubrina. The sequence goes on from BLBF01000058.1 coordinate 6,637,445, forward strand.
CCACTGTAACCATCAGTAATATTAAGCAGCAAGATCCAAACATAGGAGCAAGCCAGCTCTGGTCTATAAAAGCCAGGCTATGAAGCTTTGATCCTGCTGGAAAAGCTGGAAAAGGACCAATCATGTGGTGTCTGACTTCAGGGATAAAATGTGCAGAAAATTAGGCTCAGAAATCCTTAAATGAGGAACCAAGACTCGGAGGGGGTTGGAAGGAGGAGTTTTTCCAATGTTTAACGGGGTTTCTTCATCCCTTGCTCGGGGGGGGGGGATCTGTTTTCCTGTCTGTTCAAGACAATTTGTGTGGACATAAGGATATTGAGAGAATATTCATGAAGAAGGGGAGGATTGGCTTACAAATGTTGTCACTATATCCAGAGAAGTGAGGTTGGTAATTCAGAACCTTCTTACAGCCTACATTTCTAACAGGGAGGGTCATCCAGTTGGAGCAATAGAGAATAAGATTGCCTCCTCTTCTGGGGAGACAAATTAGATGAAAGAACCAATTGTTACATTCCTATCCAACCTATGAACTTCCAAGAAACATTTTTATGACCATAGACCAGAGGTGGTCTTCAGAAGGTTCTGACCAGTTCTAGAGAACCGGTAGCAGAAATTTTGAGTAGTTCGGAAAACCAGCAAATCCCACCTCTGACTGGCTCCACCAACCCCTCTCTCCTCTGCCTCCCATTGAGTCCCAGCTGATTGGCTGGGTCTTCTTTGGTTGCCCTGCACAGGAGAATGGAGCTGGAAAGCAGGTTAGTGGGGTAGGAAAGGGATGGAATGGGATTTGGTAGTGTCCTTCGTCCAGGAGTATGGAGGGAATGGAGATTTTACAGTATCCTTCCCCTGCCATGCCCACCAAGTCACGCCCACAGAACCGGTAGTAATTTTTTTTGAATCCCACCACTGCCATAGAAGGACCTTGGAAATCACCTATCAGACTGTAGACAACACTGGCATAGATTGACAGGTTTTCTATCAGGAAATTAATTACTTTGTAACAGTCAATTTTATTAAGTTTCAGAAGGAGACATGATGGGAACTAAACAATTCCACAAACCATCTTTCAGTTTCCTAGGTGAGCATTATGAGAGAAAGATATTTTTAAAGACTTGTCATAAACATTTGGAAAATAGAATGAATTGATGATGGCTATGTTTCTATAACCTAAGAAATTATATTTTCTTTTTATGGGTCATCATAACTTCATCAAGTCTTCCCAAGATTTAGACTTTGAGTTAGTTCAGTTGTAAAAGGAAGTGGTTCAGAATCCCACAGAGGCTGTGCAATAATCTGATATAATTTGTTTGTATCTTATTAATCAAAGAAGTCTTTTATTAAAGAGATTATGCCTATCTTATTTCCACTAAATTAATGCAACTTGTCTACTGTGATTCATTTACAGCTATAAATCTCTTCCTGCTGTTGAAATAGTGGAGTCAGTTTGCATTCCAAAGAAATGCTTTCACCTCCAAGGAAATGAAATGAAATTTAAAAAAAAGAATTGCAATCACTTTTCTTGGTATTTTCCAAGTATTCAAACATGTTTTCAGTGCCTATTGTCATGTGGAAAGGTCTTTGCTCTAAAAATGGAATTATAGAAAGTCCCTTTGGGCAAAGCCTGGATGGTAATAAAACTGTTGGAATACAGTAACTATTAAAATAGATAGACTGAGATTTGGAATAACAGAATAAGGGGGTTGAATGGGATCTTGGAGGTCTTCTCGTCCAAACCCTCCTCCTCCTGCTCCTCATTCTCATCCTCCTGTTCCTCCCTGCTCCTTCTTCTGACACCTCCTACTACTGATTTCCTCCTTCCAATATCCTTCTTCTGCTCCTCCTTTTAACCTCTTCCTCCTCCTGCTACGCCTCCAGCTCCTCCCTCCTCCTCCTCCTGACCTCCTCCTGCTAATATTCTTCTTCTGCTCCTCCTTATTTTGACCTTTTCGTCCTCCTCCTGACCACCTCTTCCTCCTCTCCCTCTTCCTCCCCCCCCCAATAGTGCTGCCTGAAAATAAAACTGATAACAAATGCAAAGATGCACTGCTTCCCTCGGTTATTTTGTTTTTAATTTAACTACAGGGGCATCTGTGGAAAGTGGAAACTTTGCATATCAAAGAAGTAAGCGTTGCATCAAAATTGTGCAATGTCTTTCAAACAAAGCATTAAACAGATTTTCTCTCACCCCATCAACCACTGACAAGTTTTTCCCCCTTGCTAATCAAGGTGCAATATGAATTTGAAAAAGATTGATTGAATAAAACACATATTTCCTCTTCTATGTTCAGGACAACTCTCATCTCATTAAAATAATCTTTTGATATCATCATCCAAATCAAAACAAACCTTCTTAAAATCACAACAAGCTTCCAAACAGCTCAATTGAGCAATCCAACCAGGACTTTTGTAGAGTTGGGTGGCAGACAATGGAAGGTCAACAATTGCCCTAGGCAAAGTTCCACAATGTAGACACTGGTCTTCGGCATTTGTAGCTTTTTGTTAATATGATCAGAATTTTCATGAAGTTTCAAGAAAATTGCTTAATTTTTTTTTAATCCAATCTGTTCGATTACCTTGGCAATGAGTTGTGGTTGTGTTGTGGTTCGCCGGCAGCAGTGTGGATGGCTGAGATCTCAGAGAGCGAGGACTCAGATGAGGGGCCTGCGTGTGATGCAGGGATGGGGCCAGGACTATCAGACAGTGGGGTGATGCCTTTGGAGATTGTGGAGACTGGCAGCAGTGATGAAGAGGACCCCGAGGAGCCTGTGCCCAGTGCACGTGTGTGCAGGGCTGCTTGAAGGAAAGAGAAGCTGCAACAGCATGGGCAACTTGGGAGTAAGGCTGCAAGGTGATGGCCCCTCCCTTTAGAGATAAAAGCCAGCTGAGAAATGGGAGTTCGTTGCAGGAAGCAAAGACGTTTTTTCACTCTAACGTTTTCAGATTATCTTGGTTGGTGTTTGGAGACTCTGATTTATTGTTTAGGAACTTTATCTGTTCTTGGCAGCTTTGCAAAAATTTGGCAAGGCTCTTCCTTATCAGAGCTAATTAGTTGGAAGCAGCCTTTTATCTGTGAAGAAGCAGGACTCATATATGAAACATTAAAAGGATGTGCTGGTACCTTTGTCTTGTGTTTACTTTCTTGGAACCAGGTTTGGGTCAGAACAGGTTGTGGTGTTGGGTGGCTAATATAATAGTCAATGGAGATTCTCAATCATTCAGATCATAGTTGACTGTTTTTCCTTGAGGAAGAAGAAATTTCCTTTCTCAAAATGTCTTCTTTCTCCAAGAAAAACAATCCAGTTGCCTAAAAAACAACAACAGTCAGTTGTGACAGGCCTCTGTATTAGTGTCCTGAGGTTGTCAAAAAATGAACATGATTACGTGTTGGCTTTCAAATATTATTTCACAGACTGGAAGTAAAAGTACCAATGGTAGAGATGAGGCCTAAATCTAATCCCTGTCCACCGTCCTCATTAATTTTGGGAATGAGTTCATGAATTGAATTGGAAAATGAACTTCAATGTACTGTACAATTAATGCATTCGCCGCATGTAATTCCAGAGTACAAATGGTATAGGTGCCTATTAAACTTCAGTTGGGCTTGAGTTGTTCCTTTTATTGTCTAATCAAGTTTGTGTCATTAGAAAGTTCTTACAAAATAAAATGGCTAATTCCACATTGGCTTAACTCATTATGAAAATACACAATTAGGTGCACTTTTTGCCACTGTAATAAGTAAAATAATCAAGTCTTGTAGTGTCTACAGTGCTACTTGAAAACCTTTAATGTTTGTCTAATAATTAGCAGATCCGTTTAAGAGACATTGAATGCTTAGTAAACATAAAAGTTGATTTGCTGTGATCTCACCTCAGAAAAAAAATAAAATAAAAATAAGAGCCCAGAAGTACATTTCCCTCTCCAAATTCTACTTCTGTTCCAGAAACTGCAGGAATTTAATACATAATTTTAGTTAGAAACAGGAAAACAAATCCTAGTATATACCAACAAAATAAACTTGAGGAAATATATATCTAACTGAAATATTTATACAACTTTCATTACTTTAAATACTGTAGAACAGAAGTAATTTATCTCATTTTGTCCTGTTAATCTACCTTTGTGGTAGTTTTCTGTTTTGTTTTTTAAATAAAAACATTAAAATTTAAAAAGCCCAACAAACAATTTTAGGAGTTATCCACATTTCAATGCATTTGATACCATTAAATGTATAATATGGTGTAGGTGAATTTTTCATATGTTTAAAAGTTTAATAACTTCATGGCTTGAGAGAGAGAAAGGAAATAAGAGAGTCTGTTATGGAAATTGCTGGTATGTTGCTAGGTTGTACGTTCTGTTAAGAGTCAAGAAATAAAAACATTTCAATCTCAGATGCAAAATGAAATGGAAAACAAGCCAAAACAAGGAAAAAAAAAACTTTTTTTTCACAAGCTTTATAAAAGCAGAATGTTGCTTACTATAAACAGAATGATGGAAGGGTGGCACGGATGCTGACAGTCATGAATTTTAACTTATTTGAAACATATTTATTCAAAGAAGTACCCGAATGCTTATAAAATATTTGCTTGAATGTTCACACTGTAGGCATTCAAACTGAGGGGTACCTTTAGCTAAACAATGGATATACAGTTAATAGAAGCTGGAGACTGTGTTTTGTCAATATAAACACAATCTGTTCTGAAAAATTTATTGACCGTAAGATCTGTATGACATTGGAACAATCTATCGAGGAACGCTGTAGGTTTCATATATGTAGGTTTAGAAGAAGCTGGACTTCCCTTGGACAGTTTAATTGGAGGTTAATAAATGTTACAATCAAACAAGTAGACAAATAAATGGTTTTCCTGCACATTTCAGAAAGCTGTGGTCCAAACTAAAACCAAGTTCTTTAGCTCATGATCCTTTCATAAAGTTTTACAATTCCTGCAACCATTCTTCATATTTAGGCTCCATCCCCTTAATCATATTCTCTTGCTCTTCTCTGCCCTCTTTCCAGAATCTCAACATCTTTTTCATATTGTGGGGACCAAAACTGGATACAATATTCCAAGTATGGTCTTATTAAGGGTTTATAAATGGTACTACTACTTCATGTGATCTTGATTCTATCCCTCTATTAATGCAGCCTAGGATTGCATTGGTTTTCTTGGCTGCTGCTGCATGTAGTAGAAGAAAGTGACTTGTAGATAAATATGTATGGTATCACAACCAAATGTTTCTTTCTCTAAATAATATGTCTCCAAACATCGGCTTGATTTAATTGGTTACAACTCCTCAAAACTGTTGTTTATAAATCTGGAGTCACATTTCTTCTCTTATGGGAATTTTAGATCTCTCTCATCAGACTTGGTAACAGGCAATCAATGTGAAATAAGATCAACAACTTATAAAATAATTTGGCCTTAGAAGAGAATATTAAAACCATTCTCTCTCTTCTTTTTTTTTCAACCATAGTTTAATCACTGGTAAGATAATGTCTGTTAAGCAGCAAAAAATGACTCTCCTCCCCATATTCCTGAGATAGTTATAATATTCAAAATGATACCGCAAATTCTGAGCCTCCTTGCCATTTCTGACATATTCTGACATTTTGAAATGGATTTGGGGAGATTCCTGAAGTAAGTCAGAGTACATAGTGTCATTCAGACTTCAAACTCAAAAGATGTTTACTTAAAGTGGCATCAAACCAGTTTTGGGTATAAGGGAAAATGACTCAATTATACCAGAAAAGACATACAATGTGAGGAGAAGGTTTCAACAGCTTTCATGTTAGCCAATAAAAATGTTACATGTGTATAAAAGTTAACTGTTTGGAGGAAGCTGACTTTCAGAAGAGGTCTCCAAGGTGTTCAAGATAAGTTTCACTTCATTGATGGAAATGGAACTCTGAGGATTGGGTAATACTTAAGGAACCAGAGGTTTCCTCCTTGGGCAGGGAGTCAAAGAGTTATGACATTATTGAGATGACATTATTGGCATTGCCATAACTGATGGTGTCCCTTTCATATCTTCAGAACATTCTGCTACTCTGGGTGTGAGAATGGTGAAGTGAGGGATACATGTTTACTGGAATGTGGAAAATGCATAGAATCAAAAGGCATTTTGATGAGAGTTAATTTGATCTAGTGATTAAGGTGTTGGCCTAAGAACCAGAAGATCACGAGTCCAAGTCCCATTTTAGGCATGAAAATTGGCTGGGTGACTCTGGACCAACCTAGGAACCAGGTAATGGTGAGTTTTAGTCTCACCTTAGGCATGAAAGCCAATTAGGAGATTTTGGCCATTCATTCTGTCTCAACGCAATCGAGGATTAAGTATGTTCACTTTGAGTTATTTATAAAAATGATAAAGATGGAATATTAACTAACTAAACAAACAAACAAATAAATAAATAGTGTTCCTGATACAACTCCAGGAAGAAATATTTCCTTGCATCATCCCTAAAATTATTGTGTTTATTCTTCCTTGCTTACACTCCTTCAGTGTAAAGTAAACATATCCACAGAGAAAAATCTGTTGAAACTTTTGTGTATACCATTTTCTTGCATTGATAAATGGCAGGACTAAATAATTCAGAGTTTGTTTAAAGAAAATATTGGCAAAACTTTTTTCAGAAAGAAACTTTGGGATTGTAATTAAGATTTCTCTTGTCATCCTTATCTTTTGAAGAGAACATTATTTGCCTCAGAGTAATTTTATAAACATATGCTTGGCATTATGGGATGACAAAACTTCATAGATTTTTGTGGGAAAACAAAAGGTTTTTGATGACTTTTGAAATGTGTCCAAATAGAGTTTTTTTCCCCCAGAGCATCTGTTCTAATCCAACTTCTGAATAAATATGCTAAATATTTTTCAATACTTATTACTTATTGAGTACATTTTGAGGAACTTAAAAGACATCAGGTCTGACAAACTGGAAAACCAACAGATCCAGAAAACAGGATGAGCAGCTTCAATCTCTTCAATAACCTAATAGTAAATAGATTCTACACAATTTGGTCACTGTGGAGAATTCTGGGAAATGAAATCCATACATCTGTAGGATTCTGTGATTGGTGAAGGATGGTGTTATGTTGAAATGAAAATAGAAAGAAAAGGAATGGAATTATGATCATCTTTTTTCTTTCTGCAATAGAATAGAATATAATTCTTTATTGGCCAAATGTGATTGGGCACACAATGAATTTGTCTTGGTGCAAATGGTCTCAGTGTTCATAAAAGAAAAGAGACATTTGTCAAGAGTCAAGAATCATAAGGTACAACACTTAATGATAGTCATAAGGTACAACAAGCAATCAAATCATACTAGGAAACAGTCAATATAAATCATAAGAATACAAGTGACACAGTTAAAGTCACAAGTGGGAGGGGATGGGTGATAAAGAGCGATGAGAAGATTAATAGTGATAGTAGTGTACATTTAGTAAATAATTGGGCAGTGTTGAGGGAATTATTTGTTTAGCAGAGTGATGGTATTCAGGAAAAAAACTATCCTGATGTCTAGTTGTTCTGAAGTTCAGGGCTCTACAGCATCATTTTGAGGGAAGGAGTTGAAACAGTTTATGTCCAGGATGTGAGGGGTCTGTAAATATTTTCACATCCCTCTTTTTGATTTGTGCAATATACAGGTCCTCAATTGAAGGTAGTTTAGTAGCAATTGTGTTTTCTGCAGTCCTAATCACTCTCTGAAGTTTGTGTCTGTCTTGTTGGGTTATTTTTTAAAATTATTTTTGGCAAATTAAAAAAAAAAACCTGCATGGAACACAGCTCTTTCTAGAAAGCATAAAAAAAACCTACTTTCTTTAATATGATTATCATAATATCTGTACAAAAGCACACACAAAAAAGGACAGAAGAACCAGTAAGTTCTTAATTAAAAGCACTTGGTTATTTCAATAAGCACTGCTATCATATTCTGCCAATACAAGAGCACAAGATTACAAATTTCCTCAATTGGTCACACAGTCAAACCATGAATGCAAATAGTGTGTCTTTCCATTTCTAGTTGAGGGACAAATGAGGAAAAAAAAACTAGGTCACTCCAAATTAGCAGCCAGGTAGATCCTAAAGGAAGAGGAAAATTATTATGATTCAAAATGTCTTGATCTTAACCTTCATGGAATGCAGCCGATGTGGCAGAATTTGCTTTCTTGCACAAATTCAGAAACAAGTTGCTATAGTTAAGTGCAGGGAACCAACAAAAGACATACAGGCCAGATTTTGTAATATGAAAATTATATATATATCCCAGCGAGACTGTTTAAATCTAGCATATTCTTTTGGTTAGGGACTTGTCTCAACAATGACATCAGAATGGCAAAATAAATTTAACAAGAGAGAGAAAGAGAAATGGAAGGTGGAAAAATAACCATCATTTTTTTCTTGTCTATTTCTTTCTGGATTCTGTTTTTTCTCTTCTTTTATGGGGCATTTGAGGGGGAAAATCAATCAATTGCTGGGATATATACAATATATATACAATATATATTTTATAACCTGTATCATTGCTGAGCTTAGAAAGGAAGGAACACATGGCATCTGGCTGAAAGTTGGACATGTTGTTTAGCAATGACAAGAGTCCATCTTAGAATGTATATGCTGATGTAAATTTCTCCAATGAAAATTGCCTCTAGGATAATATGTAGCCCCCAAAATGTATAATCCGGGTTGTTCAAAAATCAGAAAGGAAGAAAATAAGTAAGAAGTGATTCGGAAATGAAACCATAACTACCCAGATGTGGAATAAACATTTCAGCAGGTGCAGATAAAGTGTTGGGAGAAGATGTAGCAGCAAAACACCAGAAGTACCCCCAGGTGGATGAGAAATGGGGACTGGCATCATTTTCCCCAAACAAAATGCAAAGTTAATTTAGAAATTCCTCCCCAGGTGAAACATCTTATTTTCTTTCAAAATAAAACCAAAATCTAGTTGGATTTGTATGTTATGGAGTAGTGGGAGGCAGGAGGGGAAGACAACTTTGAAAGTGGTACTCCTGTCTTGAGACTTCCATGTAGGGATGTGATGGGGGCATCCTGACTCAACACTCTCCTCTCCCCTCCTCTCCCCTCCCCTCCCTTCCCTTCTCCTCTCCTCTCTCTTGTCCCTCTGGCCCTTTCATCTCTCCCTCTTGTCTCCTCTCTCCCTCCCCTTTCTCCCTCTCCCTCTCCTCTCCTTTCTTTCCCTGTTGTCCCTTCTCCATTCCCCCTTCTCTCTCCCATTTAATATGGGGTGTATTGAAAAAGAATGCAGGATACAAGCATCCTGATCACCTCTTTACCTCATTCAGTTCTTTAGTATCCCTCCAGGTCTTCTGAATTTAAATTTGCAGTGCTTAGGAGGATATCTACCTGCTTTCAAACTTTCTAAAGCAGGGCATGCATCCAACTGGTTGCATCTTTTAGCTCCTCCTTCCCATCTATTGTTGCTAAAAATACCCTTTTATATATATATATATATATATATCCAGTACATTGGAAAAATATGCCATAAAATAATCAGGATTAAAATAATCAAACCATTAATTTTCTTACTTCCTTCCCTGAAGCTTCCAGTGAACTCTTGAATGTGACCTTTAAAAGGCAAGTGACATTGGAATAAGATGGGAAAAGGTGCTGAGGGATGTAGGTGAGAATCCAGGTAATCTCCTTTGAAACATAGATTCTACTTGCTGAGGTTATATTTGCTATCATTACCATCTTTATATTTTATCTTCTATAAACCAAAAGGGGGGACATAACTTGAAGGTTAGCATCAAATAATAAAACTAGCAATAAGATATACATATGCATGTCAAGTATAACTATTTTGCAATTTAAACAAAAGTGTCATTTGGCTTTAGAATAATCCTCAAACTGCATTTATTCTCTCTGTGTGTGTGTGTGTCTCTCTCTCTGTCTCTCTGTCTCTCACTCTGTTTCTCTCTGTCTTTCTCTCTGTCTCTGTCTCTCTCTGTCTTTCTCTATCTATCTATCTATCTATCTATCTATCTATCTATCTATCTATCTATCTATCTATCTATCTATCTATCTATCTATCTATCTATCTATCTATCAGAATTTTTATGCCACTTGCTTTATTCTAATATGATACCAGGTTAAGAAGTCACTTAAGATAGTAAGACTTATGATCACAGTCCAGCCCAAAATTTATGTTATACATTTGTGAAGTGAGTTCTGCCCCCATTGTACAACATTTCTTGCCACAGCTGTTAAGTGAATCGCTGCAGTTGATCAGTTAGTAACCTGGTTGTTAAGTGAATCTGGCTTCCCCAATGACTTTCCTTGTCAGAAGGTCGCAAAAGGATATCACATGACCTCTGGAGGCTGCAATGGTCAGAAGTAGGAACCAGTTGCCAAGCATCTGAATTCTGATCACATGACTGCTGGGATGCTGCAAAGGTTGGAACTGTGGAAAACGGTCATAAACCCCTTTTTTCAGTGCTGTCAGTCACTAAATGAATGGTTTTAAGTTGAGGACTACCTGGACTGGTGGGAACCGAGGTGTTTCATGTTAATTCAGAACACACACTATGATCTGTCTATCATCTATCTATCATCTATATCTGTCTATCTATCTATCTATCTATCTATCTATCTATCTATCTATCTATCTATCTATCTATCTATCTATCTATCTATCTACCATGTTTCTCACAAAATAAGGCTGGGCCTTATTTTTTTTGAGCCCCGAAAAAACGGCTAGGGCGTCTTTTCAGGGGTGAATAAATTTCCCCCCCCCCCCCCATGCACCAGTGCCGTTTCCAACAACAGCGTCTGAGTTGCTCCCATTTTCCCCCCGTCCCCGTAACAACAGGAAAAAAAACATTTTGAGGTACCTGGGAGCGCTGCGTGCTGCGTTTTGGTTTAATCCCGAGCGGCTGGGTGGGCGTGAGAAGAGCCAAGCAAGGGTCTCTGCTGCTGCTAAGCTTGGTGCTCTAGCCTCGGGCTCTGCAAGCAACAGCAGAGACCCTCACTCAGCTCTTCTCACGCCCACCCAGCCGCTCGGGATTAAACCAAAATGCAGCGTGCCGCGCTCCCAGGTACCTCAAAATATTTTTTTTCCTGTTGTTATGGGGACAGGGGGCAAATGGGAGTAACTCAGATGCTGTTGTTGGAGATGTGCTGGCGAGAGAAGCTCCAGCACCGGTGGGAACCATGGAAGCTATGGAGGCCTGAGAAGTGGCTGAAACGCTGCTGGACATGCACGCCGACGCCGCCTGCCTGCTGACCCAGGTAAGGGAGCCCTCCATGATCCACCATGGTGTTAGGAGCAGCTGATGGTGAGGTGTTGCTGCCCGTGGGGCACACCTAATGGCAAGTTCCCCCCTGCATTCCTCCCCCAATTTTGCATGTTTTAAACTAGGCCTAAATTTGAGGGGAGGGGCTTAATTTCATTTTATGCCTCGAAAACATGCTGGGTCCTCCTATTGAGGGAGGCGTATTGTTGGAGAAACATTGTATCTATCTATCTATCTATCTATCTATCTATCTATCTATCTATCTAT
>BLBF01000058.1:6675376-6691740 GCA_015471245.1 Laticauda colubrina
TATTCTATTCTATTCTATTCTATTCTATTCTATTCTATTCTATTCTAATGGTGAACAACAAGATTGTATGAATCAACTGGATTCATTCAGATTCAAATCTGCTGGAGCTGATTCAGCTTTAGGAAGAAATAGTTCATCCCTATCCTTACCATACTCCACATGATGCTGTGTAATCAAATGTATTCCCTATATAGAAATGATGGCTTGACCTAATATTTCCCGATAACCTTGATGCAAATCTCAACACATTGTTGAAGGTACTGGTGCTGCTTAAATCCCTAGTGCTTCTAAACTATTTCATTTTCTGCTTTTATCCAGATGCTAGGAATGAGAAGTCTCTCTCATACACATCTGCAATAAGTGTGGCAGGAATGAAGTGGAGGAATGGCCAATTGTTCATTTGTGTTTCTTCAGGCCTTCTTGGAGGATGGTGTTTGTTTGTTTTTTGCAAACATCTGTGCAACTATTAAAGACAGGGATTATCTATACTCTGTTGTTATAGCAAGGAGTTAAAAATACAAAGTGACCCTACAAAGAGGTTTTTGGGGCCCAGTGTACCCTCCAGAGGCAGTCAGTTGTGATTTTCTAATGATGGTTCAAGGGATTAGAACTTTTTCTGTTCCCTTTCATTGCTTTCTCCAGTACTTAAACTAGAGTACATGGATGGAGCACCTTCAATGGTCATGAATAGGATGAGGGTAGCTTGCCATGTTAAATGGCCAGAGAAATCCAAGAAAAGACAAAGATAGCACAATTGTATTGGGACTGTGAGATAAAGCTAGTTTGGTTCTGATGGTGTAGTTGCTAATTAGACTTCACACAGAGGACTAGCAAAGTTAACCTCCCTTTTGATAACTAACATAAATGAAGATAACACTCTTTAGAAATTGCAGGGGCTAAAAAAAGGATACAATGTGATTACCTGCCTATTCATTCTCAGAAAGCTTTGCCTTTGGATCATTTTTAAAAAGATTTAATCTCAATAGCATTTAATTCCTATCTTTTTTCAATCTCCCTCTTTTTTAGGTGTCATACTCCAGATTTATTTTGAGAGTGTAGCAGTATCTATTTTAGGGAACATGCTTTGAGTATCGAAGCTCCAGGATTTTCCTTTGTAACATTCTTGGTTTGCCTGAATAATCGCTAATTAGGACTAGGGATCGCAGTGGCTCAGTGGCTAAGATGCTGAGCTTATCGATCAGAAAGGTTGGCAATTTGGCAGTTCGAATCCCTAGCGCTGCATAAAGGAGTGAGCTCCTGTTACTTGTCCCAGCTTCTGCCAACCTAGCAGTTCGAAAGCATTTAAAAATGCAAGTATTAAAATAGGGACCACTTTGGTGGGAAGGGAACAATGTTCTGTGCACTTTCAGAGTTTGGTCATGCTGGCCACATGACCATGGAGAGTCTTCGGACAGCGCTGGCTCTTCAGCTTTGTAACGGAGATAAGCACTGCCCCCCCTACAGCCAGAAACAACTAGCACATATGTGCAAGGGGAACCTTTACCTTTAGGACTAGGATCCTGTGGTCAGCAGTTAGTAGGCATGAATTCTTTATAGCCCCCAAAAGCTCCACTTTCAAAGAAAGTTTTGAAAATTTGATTTTCTAGAATTTTGGAGGACTTTACAGCAACAGTCTTCTTAAGAACATCATTCATTCTCCACCATTCAGTCATGTTCGACTCTTGGTGACTTTATGGGCAAGTGCTCTCCATGCTATTCTGTCAAGCACACCTTCTTTCAGTTGTTGATCTAAGAAGATTCTCAGTTATCCAGCTTATGTTTGCCCCAGTGGGCAAATTGATTTTTTTGTTTTGCTTTGAAGATGTTTTGCTTCTCCTCCAAGAAGTTTCCTCTATTCTGACTGGATGGTGGGAAATGGAAGGATTTATTCTCCAGGTAGACAGCTGGTCATTCACATCCTTTTTGAAGGTCATTGAGACAGCTTGGAGGTTTATTTGTGTCCTCAGGTCACCTGAGTAGTTCAAATGGATGTAGAGCCTTCTTGGCTACAGGATGTTTTCTGCTCTGTGTTCTCTCGATTTTGAACACAAGCTGTTGGGGATGAGTCTGAGTTTTAGTTGTTGGATGTTCATCTTTATCAGCTTTGATAGCATCAAGCCAACAAGTTCTTTGCTTGCTCCTTCTTCTTTGTCCATTGACCATTCCTAACATTATTGATTTCTCCAGTGAATGATATTCACATGACATGACATGACCAAAGTAAATCAGACATAGTCTTGTGATTGTGAAGAACATTAGACCACATAAAAATAACAATAATAAAACAGAACTCAATAAGTGATCAAAAGGATAATCAGTCCTTTGTACCAATCTTTACTGAAGGAGGGATTCTGTTTCTAAAAATGGATTTACATCAATATGGCTTTTGGGCATAGCCTGAGAAAAACTAAACACCTTTCTTTTGTTTCACTATAGCCAATGATGATTAATGTTTGAATGCTCCCATCTGTCTCTTTGATCTGTTGGACAAGGGAGCATAAAATTAGTTTAATTTTCACCTCCTGAAGATACCATTCTAATTATAAGGGAAATGGTTCCTTCACTACTGGAGAACCAAATGACACCAAGTAAAACCAGTAAAACCAACCTTGTGATATTAAAGAATTAATGGGCATAAATAACACCAGCTTGCACCATTTTCTATCAATCAAGCCAAGGGTCATAAATGGAAATGAGCAGAAATTAAAGATGCTTGTGGATGCAAGCAAGCCCCAAGGAATGCTTTTTCCCAAGTTTATTGGAAGTTTCAACATAACTCATGGCTCATCAAGATTCACAATGACCTTTCTTTGTAACTGCAAGGAGGGCAAAGGCTTAGAAGAAGAGATGGGGGAAGTATCAAAAGGAAGATGTCAAAAATGCTACCCTGATGGACAACTTGCCTACCATTGACACTATTTTTCATTTCCCCTCTCTCCTAAATATAACTATAAAATTATGTTTCTTGGTGGTTAAGCAGGCATAAAAATAAACCTAGCCGCTGTGAGGATTTCCTTCAGAATTTGCTAAAGTAATAGCAAAAGAATCTTCTGGATGGCTGATCACAAGTAGGGAGAAGGATTAAAAGTGTTTAGCCAGTGGTCCATGTTCATAACCAATGAAAAAAAGAAAGAATATGTGGGTTTTCTCTATCTATGCATAAACAGAGAAAACCCAAATATTTTCTGCAAGAACTTGATCAGTGAGAGTCCTCCACCCCATATAACTTGGTATAAGAGTTTATTATTATTTTTTAAAAGAATCTAAATCTAAATTCAGCGCAGCCCTTCATTTTTCCTCTTATCACTAATATCCTTTCCACTGATCCTTTTGGTTTTCTCTTCCATTGCACAATCAAGAACTGTGAAGGTGACAATCCAAAGCTTCTAGAGAAATCCAGACCAGATCTTCCTTGGTTGGTTCTAAAAGAGCCAAAACCTTTTAATTTCTTTCTGGCACTGCTTTGTCTTTCTTTTAATCTTTTTTTTTTCTGGACAGTGAGAGATGGTGTGATGATAATGGGAAAACACAAACAATAAAGTATGGATATGCTCATTTCGAGAGTTGCGTGTGGGATGAAGATGGACTGAACATGGTATTTTCTGTCTGAGCAAAATAACAGCTCTGCTACCTTGTAAGAATCCTTCTTCGCTTCCACTTATGCTGTGCTTGTACACCTTTGTTGTCAAGGTAGATCTTACCTCAAATATGATTTACTCAGACTTGGGAAAAAATTGAAAGAAACCAAACCTGGATGGTGCTGTATCCTTGCTTATGATACAGAAAATATATTAAGATAATGAAGATTTAATAGCTGCCCAGCTGCTGTAAGGCTGTAAGCCACGATGATGAACTGTGGATGAGTACTGTCACTTTAAGAAGCTGTCTATATAAGGGAGGCCATGTGAGGGCATATCTCTCTTCTCTTCATGTTCTATCTCCATTGTAGTTCTCTGTGTAGAATTGAAGAGTGATTGATTGCCTGGTATTTGACTAACACATGTATGTATGTATATAAACCATACATAAACCATAAACCATATAAACCATATAAACCTTGTATATAAACCATACACTGTAAACACTCTGACAAAATACTCACTGATGCATGGATGAGTAAAGGACAATGAAGCTGGTGGTCATTTGATTCACAGGAGAACTTTATCCTTGTGTGATACAATCAAGCTACATGAAAAGATCATTGCGTATTTGGAGCACCAAAAGTACGCTGGACCATGTAAGTAATTAGCATGTCTTTTGCATCCAGAGTAAATGAAAATTAGCATTTTGGTTTTTTCTCTGACTCATTGGAAGGTTTCAGAGGCAAAGACTGCAGTGTGTGGCACTCAGATCACATCTAAAGCCTTCTAACTTAGTGAGAATGGATCCTAGCCTCACCTGTTTTTTTGAATGTGTCCCTCAACATGCTGTGTGAAGTCAAGGGCAATCTTTGAAGCAATGGTAATTGTTTATATCTTGTCTCTGTCAACTAGGAAGCTTGTATCTGTTATAGTCCTCCTTTGCATTCCCATTTTTTCATTTCTTTCCACACCAGTCTTTGAAATCAAAGATAAAACTCAATGTGAAAAGAGATTTTCAAGGAATAGTTTTGCGGGAACACTCAGCCAAGACTAGTTAAGGATGGTCTTCAGTGTATTATTTTTTTAATTGCCCATATTTCTTACCTGGGTCTTTTGGTCAGGGTACAACAGCAAAATAACTTAAGGAAATGACATAGCCAATAGCACAAAATAGATTCTAAACATTTGAAAGAAAGTAAACTTTCCTTTGAAAGAAATCTCTTTCCTGTGTGCAAAATCCAGTTTCCTCTTCTTGAAAGATACATTTACTTAACAGTTCAGCCTTCACACAGTACATTTTGTTAAGTGGTTGGGTTGTTACTGTGTCTTAAGACATCTTAAAGTAGGGTATATCCTACTTTGTAACATGTCGAGTCAACATTGCAATTTTCATACATTTTTGATGGGAAAAGAAAGATAAAGTGTAAAGGTGGTTGAATAGAAACAGCCGATGTGTTTAAGAACTATTGTTGCATATGACACCTTTAACATAAGATGTCTGGTTGGTTTTGCTGCAAGAAAATAACACAGATGAAGAAAAATGGCTTTAATAAAAGAGGTTTTCACTAAATGTGGAGTTTTGGGCTTCAGGCAGCTTACTTGACAGCTTTAAGACTTGTGGACTTCAACTCCCAGAATTCCTCCTCCAGTCATGTTAGCTCAGGAATTCTGGGAGTTGAAGTCCACAAGTCTTAAACTTGCCAAGTTTGAAGACCCTTGTCTTAAGGCATTAAAAACACCTTTTAAACATACCTGAAGACCTCAGAGTAGAGAGCCACAAATATATCCAAAATATGTTAGGAGTGAACTGGTGAAAGAAAATTCTCCAGATTTCAATCATTCTTTCTCTATTTTGCCAAGCTCTATCACCTTAACTACCACTTTGTAAGGATGAAAAAAAAGTTTTAAAGTTTCAGTGCTGTCTTCAGTTATGCATTAGATCAAAACCCTCTGCCATCAAGTGACAGCCAATCCTGAACAGTATATACTCTTGAAATCATTCTGTAACAAAATTAATTTTTAAAAGACTGATATTGAGTCAAATGGAAGTTTTTCTCCACCTCCCTCCCTCCCTCTATAAGAACCATAAAGGTGATTTTTTTTATAGCTGGCTTTAAAAGATTTAGGTGTCATCTGCTACCTTCAAAAAATAAAATGAGGGATGAACTAGTTTGAAAGAAGAAGTAACTGGATTGGAACTTGTCATTCTTCCCTGTTATTAACATGAAAATTTGAAATTGAGTTGTAGTGAAATGTAAAGATAGAGGAAATTTTGACCTTTAGAAAAAGGTTCTGCAAAGCAGTTTCCCTAAAAAATATAGAAAAAAAAAAAAAAGTGTTCCTAGAAGAACACAAAGAAGACACAGAGAAGAGCTGCTAAGATGATAAAAACACAGGTGGTATTCAGCCGGTTCTGACCAATTCTGGAGAACCAATGGTGAAAATTTTGAGTAGTTCAGAGAACCGGCAAATCCCACCTCTGATTGGCCCTGCCCCCATCTATTCTCTGCCTCCTGAGTCCCAGCTGATCAACTGGGTCTTCTTTTGTTGCCCTGCACAGGAGAACGGAGCTGGAAAGCAGGTTAGTGGAATGGGGAGGGAATGGGGATTTTGAAGTATCCTTCCCCTGCCATGCCCACCAAGCCCCGCCCACCAAGTCACACCCAACTGGTAGTAATTTTTTTTTAATCCCACCACTGGATTAAAGGCCCGGAGACTAAAACTATTTGAAGAACGGTTGCAGAAACTTGGTTTGGCTAGTCTAGAGCAAAGAAGGACTAAGGGGAGACATAATAGCAGTGTTCCAGTATTTGAGGAGCTTGAAGAAAAGAAGATGGGGTCAACTTATTTTCCAAAGCACCAGAGGGCAGGATGGGAAGTAACCAAGGAGAGAAGCAACCTGGAATTAAGAGGAAACTTCCTAACAGTGAGGACAATTAACCTGTGCAATGGCTTTCCTTCAGAAGTTGTGGGTGCTTCATCACTGGACGTTTTTAAGAAGAGACTAGATAGCCACTTGTCTGAAATGGTATAGGATCTCCTGATTGAGCAGGGGGCTAGACTAGAAGACCTCCAAAGTCCCTACCAGCTCTATTCTGATTGAAATGGCTGAAAGCTTATGAAAAAAAATCACTTTAAGATATTCCATTTCAACAGTCCATTCCATCTAGATATCTGGGAATGTGTGGTAGTTATTACTTATTTGGGTTTTGGGTTTCTATTTATTGAGTTGTTGAGATGTATTTTGTGGGTTTTTGGAGGGGGGCTGCACCAAGGGAGGCTCATTTCAATTTCATTGTACACATGTTGTGCATTGACAATACACATTTGATGTTTTTTGCTCTCTGTATAATCAACAAGTGGTTTTCCAAGTCTTTGGTCCCGTCACAAGTTGGAGAAAGGAAGTAATATTTTAAGGCATCCTGACCTGGGAAAAGGTCAAGATAGACAACTAATACATAATCATTCAATACATTCAGGAAAAGCATCTCTGAAGGCCAGGGGATCAGTTTTGTTTGGCACACTGGATTCTATCTTTCTCATCCTTCAGTTTTGCAAGCAACTTGTGGATTTCTTCATGGATCACCAGTCCAAGCTCATTCTTGGATTACTGGTCCACCCGAATGGCTTTTGGATGTCTTCTAGCTTCTTTAGCCTGATGCAGTGTCACATACAATGTTGCTCTAGACACAAGAAACCAGGAAATGGAGAAACATCCGTGTCAACATTTGTTCCTTCTTGCGTTGAGCGTTAAGATGAAGATTTCGTCTTGCTCTCCATTTTCTGACCGAAATTTTCCTTCTTTAAACACACACACACACACACACACACACACACACACACCACACGTTCTGTTCATTTGCTTATTATTTATTAAATTTGCCCACCTTGTCTCTGACCTTTCAAGCTGTCATTAATTAAATGCTACCAGACCATTGTTTTTCAACCCAATGCTGGGAAATGCCAAGTGTAGATTAATAACCAGGAACTCATCCATTGTATTAATATGTTCTTCGTCTTGCCTTAGAAACAATAAATTTTCTTCTTATAAAACTTTCAGAATTCCTTTTTTGGGACTTCTGTTCCAGCCTGTCATCACTTCTGAAGATGAATCTTCAATGACATTTAGTGATTTAATGGGCTGTCTAGACACCCCCCCCAATTCGTTGAGACTTTCCATTGTTAGCTTCAGAATTAGCAGTGTTTCAAGATTT
Source organism: Laticauda colubrina (assembly GCA_015471245.1). NCBI lineage: Eukaryota > Metazoa > Chordata > Lepidosauria > Squamata > Elapidae > Laticauda > Laticauda colubrina. The sequence goes on from BLBF01000058.1 coordinate 6,683,172, forward strand.
CAGGAGACCAAAATACAGGCATTTTTTTAGATAGAAGGTTTGGTGTAAGCTTTTTCTTCTAGTTCCGTGATGGCGAACCTGTCAGAGTATATTCATGAACTGAAATAGAACATGGTAACAAGGTCAGCCAACGAATAGGCATCGCAACTAAATCAGACTATGAGGATAGTTTGGAAACTGAAACTAGAATTAGCCTAGGCTGGAAACTGAAACTAAAAGTAGCTTAGGCATGGCTCTATGTTAAGCTCTGAAATTCTGCAGCTATATTAAGCTCTGTGGCTCTGAAGCTATGTTGAGCTCCGAGTCTGTCTACTGAAGATGAAACTAACTTATTTGCTTGCTGAAGATAGGAGCTCTGTTCTGAACTTGCAACATGTTTCTGTTTGAGTTTGCTCCATGTTGGAGAAATCTACACTGGCTTGAAAAATTTACTTACATATGTTTATAAAGATGTTTAATGAAGCACCAGCCATCTGTGTTTATTTTTTCTGGTGTTGAATTATCGCTGCAAAAACTCTCAAGAGAACCTATGAAATGCATGCCACAGGTGATATGCAGAGCCATTTGTGTGGGCATGTAAGCCCTAGCCAAACTTACCTGCACTGCACATAAGTGCACCTCCTTGCTGATTTTTGGCTCATTTGAGGACTTTTTTGGTCTCCAATTGGCTCGAGGGAAGCCTCTGCAGCCTCAGGGAGGCTGAAGAATGAGCCTTCCAGAAATACCAGAAGTGACAAAACCAGAAGTGATAAAATCAGAAGTGATGAATTTGGGCCCTTTTTTCTGCCTCCAAAGGCTGCAGAGGCTTCCTTCAAGCCTCAGGAAGGCTGAAAAAGGCCTCAAATGGGCTGAAAATTAGCTGGGAGGAACACACATGTGCAGTGCAGGTAAGGGCAATGCGTCCTGCCCCCCCCCCCCGTGCATGCACATGCAACATGCAACACCCTGTGCATTTGCGTGCAGCAATGTTGCACGCATATGCACAGAGGGAGTGGGGCTCATTGCATTCTGGGGTGCTGGCACACGAACACATGCACAATTTTCCCCACAGGAGCCCAAAAAGGTTAGCCACCACTGCTCTAATTCTTCATCCTTACATTTCTTATGCAGCTAGTTCTTGTCTTACAACTGTGACTGAACAGTGGCCCTGAAAAAAGTGATCGTTTTTCACACTTATATCCGTTGCAGCATCCCCATGGTCACATAATAAAAATTGAGGCGCTGGGTGTCTGACTTATATTTATGATGGTTGCAGTGTCCTAGGGTCACAGGTAATCCCCTTTTGCAACCTTCTGACAAGCAAAGTCAATGGGGAAGCCAGATTCACTTAATGACTGTGTTTCCAATTTAACAATTGCAGTAATTCACTTAACAACTGGCAAGAAAGGTTGTAAGATGGGGCATGACTCATTTAACTGTTTCATTTAGCAAATTTTTAGGCACAATTGTGTTCGTAGGTTGTAAGTACCACCTGTACTTTGCTATGTCCCTTTTCTCAATTGCTGTTGAAAGACTTCAAAAGTCACCTGTTCTCCTCGCATTGTATCACATTTTAAACATTAGGATAAAAAGGAGGAAGCAATGGTAGTTTTGACTGATGTTAGTTCCTTCCCCCATTCCAAGCCAACTTAATCTCATCACCAAATAAGGTGCTCTAAATGAATATTAATATTAAATTATCTTAATGGCCAACATTTGAAAAGATCTACTGCTCCCACTTAATCATTTCCATCTAATGTCTCATTTGCAAAGCAATTAGCAACCAGGACTGCATCCACACTCACACGAACTGCATGAGGGATTTTTATTTCCATTCCCCCCACACCCCTCCCTATGATGTCTGCAGCCTTTGGAGAGTTCTCGCCTTATAGCATAGAAATGGAGAATTGGAAGGGTCCATTTAATCCATGGGGTTCAAAGCTCTGTTATTGCAGGAATCATAGAACATAGAATAATGAGATTGGAAGGGACCTTGGAGGCCTTCTAGTCCAACTCTTTGCTCAAGTAGGAGACCCTATCATCATCATCACCTTTTAATGATCTCATAATCCAGAGATGGTCTTCAGCAGGTTCTGACCAGTTCTGGAGAACCGGTAGCAGAAATTTTGAATAGTTTGGAGAATCGGCAAATACCATCTTTGACTGGAGATTTTACACTATCTTTCCCCTGCCATACCCACCAAGCCATGCCCACAGAACCAGTAGTAAAAAAATTTGAATCCCACCACTATCATAATCCCTTGCGGAGTCTGGGCAACTGAATGGAGGTAGTAGAGTGTTTACTGGACAGATGTCCTTCCTGTTACCAACGTGGAGTTTTGTTCAGCAAATATATTCTCATTGTGCCCAGAGAGAGAAATATCTGCCCCTACAGAGGACCAAACTTACAGTCTTTTGATTGTAATGTGAGAGCTCCACCTCTAGGCCACCGCACCACTCCAAGTAGGAGACCCTATACTTTTCCAGATAAATGGCTGCCTAGTCTCTTCTTGAAAACCTCCAATGATGGATTATCCACAACTTCTGGAGGCAAGCCATTCCATTGGATGATCGTTCTGACTGTCAGGAAATTTCACCTTAGTTCAAGGTTGGATCTCTCCTTGATAATTTTCTACCCATTACCTATTGACCTACGCTTAGGCGCTTTGGAGAAAAGTTCTACTCTCAAGTACTGGAATCATGTCACCTAGTTCTTCTCTTTGTTACACTGGAAGTACCTAGTTCTTTCAACAGTTGATCATTTGGTTTATCCTTCAGACTGCTTAGCATTTTTGTTGCTCTTCTTTGCAGTCTTTCTATAGTCTCAGCATCTATTTTGTATCATGGTAACTAGAATTGGGCACAGTATTCCAAGTGCATTATAAAGAATCAAAATTAAACAACCCTCAATAAATTGCTTTCTGGTATGCTTGAACACATCTGTTAAAACAGTCTATCAACTCACCTGACAAACAATTTCACTATCAGCGATCATTCCTAAAATCCAATTCTTGTGTGCAAAACATGGTCTCACCAATGAAGAATACAGATTTCTAGTTCCTATGGAAGTCATACTCCTGTGGAGGTAACCCAAAACTTGTTTGCCCATTTTTTTTTTTTAAGCCCAAATGTCAAAATATCAGGACTGTCAAATTAGCGCTCATGTTCAGCTTACTATCAGCTAGAATTCCAATATCCTTTTCATATATTATTACTAAGTCAGGTACCTCTCATTTTATAGCTGACCATTTGCTTTTCCTCCCTCCAGGTGAAGATTTTTGCTTTGGTTTTGACTCTTATAGAGTTAAACTCGGGAATCTTAAGCAGTAACGAAATGCTCAGGGGAAGGCACAACACAGAATCTCTGATGTCTGACTCAAGAGAATCTCTGTTAACCTACAAAAATGTATTAATTAGAAGTGCTTAAGTATTACATGCACAATCACATCTATTCACATGCTTTGCTGCACCCTGATCAAGTGTTGAACAGGGACTGATGGAGAATAGGGCATTTTCTTGATGATAGTTGGTGGCAGAAATTGAGTCTCAATACAAGAGGATATTTGCAGCTCAGAATTAGATTTCAGTAAGGCATTTGACAGACCACAACCTACTTTTTGGTAAGCGAGAAAAAAGTGGAATAGATAGCACCACCACTAGAAGGATTCTCAACTGGCTGACAAACCATACTCAATAAGTAGTCCTTAATGGGTCTAAATCTATATGGAGGGGAGTAAGCAGTGGGGTGCCACAAGGTTCTGTCTTAGGCCCAGTACTCTTCAATATCTTCATTAACAACTTAGATGAGGGAATAGAAGGGGAACTTACCAAATTTGCCGATTATACTAAGCTGGCAGCTAACATCCAAGAAGAACACTGGGCCTAGAACACTGGGCCTTATCTAGCCAAATGAAATTCAGTGTAGAAAAAAGTAAAGTCACTTAGGCAAGAAAAACCAAAAGTACACATATAGGCTGGGTGAAACCAGGTTCAATAGCAATAACTGTGAGAGGGATCTTGGAGTCTTAGTTGTGGGAGTATCATCACTTGAGATCTTCAAGAAGAAGAAGTTAAAATGTGAGGTCCTTGGTATTCTGTGAGCTTGGTTGTTTCCTGCAAATGTTTAATGACCCAACTAGGAAACATCATCAATTAGTTTCTTTGTCTGAGTTGGAAGTTCTTAGGAGTATTTTTTAACTTCTTCATTGTTGGTATAGTATTCATTAAAACTTGAGGTTTTCCACCCAGTCCTTCCAAGAGCATTCTAGCAATATTCATGTAGTCTCACAATGCTCTTTTCCATGCCCCAATATGTTGTGGGTCAAACATGGTTAGCTTTGCAGCAGATAAGTTTCTTGTCTATGGTTTACAGTTGATTTATTTCACAAGTTGTGTTCCTTATCTCTTCAGCTTGTTTATTCTCGTAGACCTACAGATTCTTGTCTAGGGTCAAATGAGCGAGTCCTCCCGTTCCTGCTTCTCACATTTTAATTCTTATAATCCAGTTCTTCATTCTGTGATATTCAGCTGAATTCTCTAGACTGCTGAGGCCGTTAAAGTATTTATTTTTTGTCTTGTAGTATATTAGTTTTCCTTCCCTGTTTTTAGATGCCTGCAATTGGCCAAACATTTATTTGAACAAGTCACTAATGAAAATATTGAAGAAAACAGCCAGTTCTTTAAATATTGAGGGCAATCCTTGACTCTGTGCAGGGAATAGTGTGTCCTAGCAATGTCTGCCAATACCAATATAAAAATATATATATTCCAGAACAGAATTTCATTAAATTTAACTCTGACATTTCCCAACTCTTTTTGCATTGTCTTTTTTATATCCATGAGCTGTTCCTGTATCCTTTAAAAGGCATTGCATATATCACTGGAAGGGTCTTGATATCAGAGCTGAACAAACAGAATTCTATTCATAAACTACTAATTGAAACAAAGTCCTTTGAATGCCGAACTTTAATATAATGGTGCAAGAATTTTGTAATTAAAGCATCTCAGACAGAAGGCTATACAGCTTTGATGTTCATACCTTCAGTGGAAGCCTTAGCCACCTTTCACCACTGTTCTTCATTAATATATTTATTTATTCAATTAATATGTTGCCCATCTCAGTGTTTGAACAACTCTGGGGGGCTTGAAACAATGTAGAAATGCAATGTAAAAGATTAAAATATTCAGCCTTAAGAGTGAAAACATTAAAAATGAACAAAGAGACATTCATAAATGGACTGATGCCTAAACTTGGTAGAGTGGTGGAATTCAATTTTTTTTTTTACTACCAGTTCTGCGGGCATAGCTTGGTGGGCATGGCAGGGAAAGGATACTGCAAAATCCCCATTCCCTCCCCATCCCACTGATCTGCTTTCCAGCTCCGTTGTCCTATGCAGGGCAACAAAAGAAGACCCAGCTGATCTGCTGGGACTCAGGAGGCAGAGAACAGGTGGGGGCAGGGCCAGTCAGAGGTGGCATTTGCCGGTTCCCTGAACTACTCAAAATTTCCGCTACCAGTTCTCCAGAACTGGTCAGAACCAGCTGAATACTACCTCTGGGTGTACTAGACTTCTAGCCTCCGACCAGTGTGGGAGGATGCCTCCACTGGACCCCTAAACCAGTTGACCGAGCGTTTTGCACAGGCCCAGTAGATGGGTCCAGATCTCACCTTTAGAGGTATGATAGCAATAGCACTCAGATTTATATACCATTTCATAGTGCTTCACAGCACTCTCCAAGCAAGTCTGCCTCTTGCCTCCAACAATCTGGGTCTTCATTTTAACCACCTTGGAAGGATGAGCCAGTCAGGATCGAACTCCTGGTAGTGGGCAGAGTTAGCCTGCAATACTGCCTTCCAACCACTGAGCCACCATATTGTACCAAAGGGAGGGAGCCAAAGCAGAAAAAGCTCTTCTCTTGGATTCTGCTGGCCAAAATTAGATCTGCAACGTCTTCGTTCTGCCAGAGCAAGGGGAGTTCTCTGATCCCATTGGGGTGACATGGGTCCTCTGATAGCCTGAATAAAGGGCTTTTAATCAAAATCTTGAATTGGACCCAGAAGCAAACTGGCAACCAGTGGGTAGGATGTGTGATGTAACCATTCTTGGGAATCCATGACTCACTTCCTCCCTCCCTCCCTCCCTCCCTACTTCCTTCCTTCCTTCCTTCCTTCCTTCCTTCCTTCCTTCCTTCCTTCCTTTCTCTCTCTCTCTCTTCCTTCCTTCCTTCCTTTCTTTTTCTTTTCTCTCTCTCTCTCTCTCTCTCTCTCCGTCCCTCCTCTTTCTTTCTCTCTCTTTCTCTCTTGCCCTCCCTCTTTCTTCCTCACTCCTTTCTTTCTTTCTTTTTCTTTTTCTCTCTCTCTTTCTCCCTCCCTCCTCTCTTTCTTTCTCTTTCACTGTCTTTCTTGCTCTCCCTCTTTCTCCCTCCCTCCCTTCCTTTCTTCCTCCCTTTCTCCCTTCTTCCCTCTCTCCTCCCTTCCTCTCTTTCTTTCTTTTTCTTCCTTCCTTCCTTCCTTTCTTTTCCTCCCCCCCCCAGTGTGTGTGTATGTGTGTGTGTGTGTGTGTGTGTGTGTGTGTGTGAGAGAGAGAGAGAGAGAGAGAGAGAGAGAGAGAGAGAGAGAGAGAGAATGACATTAAGCAATGGTGCTGGCATCACAATACAAAACTCCTCAAGTATAATTTATCCCATTTGTCTGATGACTTCAAGAACATCCCGGTGGTGTCCTTGGAACCTCTGCTAGATGGCTACATTCCCACTTTGGTTGAACTATTTTCCTTGCAGTTTCCACTCTTCGCTGCAATCCTGCTCTCAGGAGTGACAACACAGAATGGAATCTGTTCCCACTTATTATGTGACAGCTCTATGATTAGCAATAATGACTAATAATTCCTTTTTACTCAGGCAGAGATGATGGCAATTATTCCCCTATCTATCCAGCGACAGAGACAGCCATTTCCATTCCGAAACCTTAACTTCTATTATAGTCGCTCCCTCTTTTATATATATTTTCCCCATTCTGGACAATGAAATTGCTGAACTGTGTGGCCATTGAGGCTCACTTAGCTGTTGGCTGCCCTTTGCAGAGGATTTCGGCAACATTGTAATTGAATTTCCTTGTTTAGCATCTGTTTTATGACTGCTATAAAGGGAACAGATATAAATAATCTTAGGAGAGCAATAAAAGTAATGCCAGTACATTTTCCTGACCCTTGTTATGCTGACATTGATTCTGCTTTTGCAAAATTGTCAGGACTCCCAGAATTCAAAATTATTCATACATAATATTTAAATCCTTTGAAACAGAATGTAGCTTGAATGAGAGAATAACTCTGCACAAGCAGGAGACCATATAACATTTCACACAAATTGATTAGACAAAAATTTTTTTGAGACATTGGAGAAACTGGAAAGAAGAGAAACTAAAATGATCAAGAGCCTGGAGACAAAAACATGAAGAACGGTTGCAGGAATTGGGCATGGTCAGTCTAGAGAAGAGAAGGACTAGGGGGGAGATGATAGCATCATTCCATTATTTGAGGGGTTGCCACAAAGAAGAGGGAGTCAAATAATTCTTCAAAGCACCAGAAGGCAGCACAAGAAGCAACAGTTTCCAATGGAAACTGACCAAGGAGAGAAGCAACCTGGAATTCAGGAGAAACTTTATAACAGTGAGGACAATGAACCTGTGGAACAGCTTGGCACCAGATTTTGTGGGTGCTCCAACACTGGAGATTTTTAAGAACAGACTGGTCAGCCATCTATCTGAAATGGTTATAGGTCACCTGCTTGAGCAGGGGGGTGGACTAGAAGATCTCCAAGGTCCCTTCCAGCTCTATTCTGATTGAAATGGCTGATAATTCTTTACATACCCTGGAGACATACTCCCAGGCTCACCCACAATTTGTGCAGCCTGGTTCCCAACAGGCTCTGGACCAGCCCCAGGGTTTTGGAGACTCTTGCTGTAAAGCACTATGAAGCGGTATATACATATCACTAGATAGTAGATAGATAGATAGATAGATAGATAGATAGATAGATAGATAGATAGATAGATAGATAGATATAGTTATCTATATAGATGGACCGATGGATGGATGGATGAATATAGATCAGGGGTCCCCAACCACTGGGCCCCAGACCAGAACCGGCCCGTGGATCATTTTGTACCGGGCCACAAAGAATGAATAATCATGATTAAAATATATATAAAAATATGTTTTTAGTAAAGAAATAGTAAAGAAGCCCTTTACTATTGGGGAAGAATTGACTTTTGCCAGTCCTTGAAAAAGTGTTTCTGCGTGAAACTGGTCCCTGGTACAAAAAAGGTTGGGGACCACTCATGATAGATAGATAGATAGATAGATAGATAGATAGATAGATAGATAGATATAGATAGATATAGATAGATATAGATAGATAGATGATAGATGATAGATGATAGATGATTGATAGATAGAGAGATAGAGAGATAGAGAGATATAGTGAGAGATATATAATAGGGATAGATATAGTTATAGATATAAGAGACATAGATAGATAGATAAAGAGATAGATATAAACAGTATATAAGAAATAGATGGATGATAGAGAT
>BLBF01000058.1:6691750-6740174 GCA_015471245.1 Laticauda colubrina
TATATAAGAAATAGATGGATGATAGAGATAGATAGATGATAGATGATTGATAGATAGATAGATAGATAGATAGCTAGATAGCTAGATAGATAGACAGATAGATAGATAGATATTAAACAAGAAAGTACGACACTATTCATTTAAACTGTTTGGCAATAAATGAACTTAACATAATTAGACTGGCGTGCAGATCTGATTAGCTTCTACAAAATGATTAGCTTCTATGAGTGTCTACATCTCTTCAAGCCAGAGGTATCTAATGACTTCTGAAACAGTTAAATATAACTCTTTTCTTTTGTCCTTGAAAGTAATAATCCACCTGGAGGAGTTATAGAAATGAGATTCATCTGCAAAGTATTTCTTATAAATAGTTCCCGTATAACATCTACCTTGCCAGAGTACACCAATTCCCCAACCTTCCATGAATGCTTACTGAATGGATGAGTTGTATACGGCTTTCTGAGGCAATTTCAGTGATCGCTAGCCTGTAACATAATCATATACCAGAAGCAACGAGACAATTTCCCATTCATTTTCTCACCATTCTGACAATCCCATATCACAGGGTGTCCAGGAAATGCACAAGCTGCAAGGAGAAACTGAAGAAGGATGGACTTAACTGACATATTTTCAGTTCCTATGCCAAACATTATCGGTAGCCTAAACAGAGAATGCTCACTTGTGCACACCGAGGCTGACAGAGGACGTTTTGGGAGGGAAAATGTGAATAATCACAGCTTTGATTTTTCTCTTTTTTGTCTTCCCAAGCACCTTTCTCTAGCATTCCCCTTTCATCCTGCTCTGCTTAAGATAAATCTTCCTTTTCCCTCAATTCAATTTCATGCAGCTGTCTCCCTCATGTAAAATTATTGTTACACCAACAGTCTTTCATTTAAAAAGGGGGAAGCTTGTGACTCTTCTTTTTTCTTCTTCTTTTTTTTTTAAGTCCAACGGGTTTCAGATCAGTTGTAGCAGCTGAGCTTCTGCTTTCCATAGGACCAGAAGGAAGGAGTGACAATTCCATGAGAGATCCTTGGTGGTCTCTGAACTTGAAGGTTTTTCTTGCAGATGTTTCATTACCCAAACAAGGTAGCAACATCAGTGTTGATGATGAACAGAGCACAGATGAGCTTACCTTGGATAATGAAACATTTGCAAGATAACAAGCTCAGAGAGTACCAAGGACCTTATAGCCATTGTCCTCTTCTTCCTCTTTCTCTTCCTCCTCCTCTCCTCCTTCTTTTCCTCCTCTCCCTTTTCCTCACCCACCACCACCACAATATCACCCAAACCCTACTACTTTCTAGCACTGCTGATGTTACATAGTTGGGTAATGAAACACCTGCGAGAAAACAAGAGAGCACCATGTTGTCCCACAAGAAGGCAACAATAGAGAAAGAGAGCGAGAGACACTGACTCTTGCAAGATGTTGTGTTACCAGAAGACCACAACTTTTCTTGTCCCCTTTTTCTCTCTTTCGTTTCTATGTTTAAAATAGCTTGGCTGAGATATCTGGATCCTGCTAGTATTCTGCTAATGGGACATCAAACACCTTCTGAAGAATGTAGATCTTTTGGACCCTGTAGAGTGAATTTATACTGCTAGGATATTGCCCCAGGTTGGAAGTTGACTGATGAGAGGGTCAAAGTGGAAGTGACAGGAAATTTCTGTCTGAATTCTTGACTGTGATTCATTTTCAGTTCCCTTGATTTCTTACCTGGAAGGATGCAGGCCAATGTCTTCTGTGGATTTGCAATAGATCCCAGAAGGAGCCTCTTGAGTTGAGTGATTCGACTGATTTGAACAGCAAAACCATTCATGCAGGTCCCAAATGTAGAATTCAGAAGCAAAACATTGCCTATCAATGACAGAAACTATAACCACAAATATCCTTTTTCCTTAAAGAGCAGATACAACGGAACAAACTGGATGTCACATCTAATGTATAAAATACTGCATCTTATTCCCTTGTTTATTCTCAGTTTATTCATGAGTATCTAGCTTGAGTGCTCCACATGCAACAGGCGAGAATTGACTTTCACCCCCTATCTCATCCTTTCAAAACTCCTCCACCCTCTTTACAGAAATTTTTAAAAATGGGGGCTCAGGGAATCTTAATTGGTGACAGCACTTAACTGTGATTTATGCTTACAGAGTACAAGGCATGTCAGCATTGCAGGTGGATCTACCTGTGGAATTCAATCACACAAAACAGGACTGTAAAAATTGTTGTTTTTTCATGCATTGGCCACATCTACAAAGGTGGGACAATGGTTTAGAGGGAGGGGATCTCATTGGCTTCCCATGCCTTTGAGAGTTGGATTACATAGGTTTGTCACATGAGCTTCAAACTCAACCAGTTTGATCTTTCATTAGGCTCTGGGTTCCCTCAATTAAACAGTTACTCAAAACTTCAGAAATGTGCCAGCCCCCTGGAATGAACTTGCTCTGAGATAAGAATGGTCCTGATTAAGGAAATATTATAGTTTGTGATAGGGGTGAAATTCACCTTGCACCATATTGGGAGAGATGGGAGGGATTATTTGAATTGGTTGGCCCCATCCATGCCTGCCCTCCTTCTTCCTTTTAGAGACTGAGTCCCACCAAGCCACACCCACCAAGCCACACCCACCAAGCCACACCAATAGAGCCAGTAGGGAAATTTTTTTAATTTCACCCCTGCTTGGGATTGAAATGAATGGTCCTTAGTGTCAACTAAAAAGATACTCCTTTGGTCTTTTTAACTACCAGAAAAAGGGAGTGGGGAAAAACAAGGCATTCCTTAAATGCCTAGCTAATCACCTTGGTAGCTCAAAGTTGTCAGAGTATAAGAAGGTTATTGGAGAGCATGATGGATGACTCTTGGAGATGGATGTGTTCCATTGGAGAAGTTACATCCGAGGGTGGGGGAAAAACCAGGGTCAAGGGGGAAATGTATGATGTAATTTAGTATCGGCTGCACCCAGCTAACTCTGACATGGCAACTTCTAATAAATCAGTTTACTTTTCTATGAGATGCAGCTAGAGACTTTTAATTTGAATGAGGGTGGATTTGTTGGAGCCCTGACACTTGGTTCTCTCAGAGCTCAGTTATTTTCTTGCAGACATTTCATTAACAAACTAAGTAACATCATCAGTGATGGTTGGGAGTGGGGTTTGCTCTCATTTGAATGGTCCTCACTCTGCTGTTGTTCAGAAGAACCATGAAGATGTGGCTCTTCACTGAGGCCTTGTTTCTTCTGTTTTGTGTTTGCCATCTTGTAACCTTTTTTTCTGATTTTACTGTAATTTCTCTATTGGATTATTAGGAGTGACCCAGAATTGTTGAGAGTTGGGTGGCATCTAAGTTTAATGAATTAATCAAACAACAGCAACAACAGCAACAACAACAACAGCAACCACAACAACCACCACAACAACAAAAACAATAATAATAGCAATATGAATAGCCCTCAATTTATAGCCACAATTGAACCCAAAATTTATATTGGTAAGCAAGACAGTTGTTCAGTGAATTTTACCCCATTTTATGACCTTTCTTGCCACAGTCATTAAGGGAATCACTGCAGATGTTTAGGTGGTAACATGGTTGCTTAAGTGAATCCAGCTTCCCCATTGACTTTGCTTGTCAGAAGGTTGCAAAAGGGGATCACATGACCCTGGGACACTGCAACTGTCATAAGTATGAGTCAGTTGCCAAGCATCTGAATTTTGATTACATGATCCCAGGGATGCCGCAATGGTCATAAGTGTGAAAAACCGGCCCTAATTCTCTTTTTTCAATGCCATCATAACTGTTGTGGTTTGCCAGCAGCCAGTGCAGCCAGCAGTGGAATTGGACAGTGGGGAAGAACGGGGACCAGTCCAAGAGTCCAGAGAGGACTCAGATGAGGGTCCTGCAGGGATGGGGCCAGGACCATCTGGGAATGGGGTGCTCCCTTCAGAGCCTCCGGAGTCTGGCAGCAGCAAGGCAAAGGACCCAGGGGAGTCTGTTCCCAGTGCATGTGTGCACAAGGCTGCTAGAAGGCGAGAGCAGCTGAAACAGAAGATGGTGACTCAGGAGTAAGGCTGGGAGGTGATTGCTCCTCCCATAAGGGATAAAAGTCAGACCTCAATGACGAAGAGCTTTGCAGGAAGCAAAGCAGTTCAGTAACCTCTGAGTCCTTCGTGAAGCTCTGTATTCTGTTGGTTTTTTTCTAATTTTTTGGGTTGGTTTATGTTAGCCTTAATTGGACTTCTGTTTCTTGGCAGCATTCCGCAGCAGTGAAAAGCTCTTATCTGGAGGAATTGTGTATAACAAGTTTTGGCTAGGAATGCAAGTAATTCCCAACGTCACATTAAAAAAGGTTTTACTTTTAAATTCAGTTTGTGTTTTATTAAGTTTGACAAAGCCTGGGTCAGAACAATAACTTTGACCAGTCACTAAACTAAATGTTGTGATTTGAGGACTACCTGTAGTAATTCTTGTCTTTTGAATGTAGAATGTGGGTGAGTTTTAAGGCTGTACAAAGTGAGTTTGACCTACTTCAGCTCACATTTGTGTATACAAAGGGCTCCATTCACAAAGAGGAAAAATGGAGACAAACCACCAAAGCAGCACTGCATGAAGACTGAAGTAAAGCTGATTTTCTCTCCTGAGTAAAACCATTGCTTTGTTTGCAGTTCCATTTTAGTAGTAGTTGTTCCTTGTGCCACCTTCTTATCCCAAACTTTGTACCATCCTACTGTTTTTTTGCTTCCATTCATGAATTCTGTTTCTGAAATAGATATTGTGAGGGTAAGAGGAAAAAAGGAAGAGAAGGAAAGAAAAGAAGAGTGGAATGTTGTATTGGTTTTGAAGTCCACCTGAAGATATGCTAAAAAGGCAGTCCCCTCTCATCCACTCTTGACAGAAGTTCTAGCTTTTTAAGGATGAAGATGTTGGTAAGTCCATTTATCAGGGGTTTTTTTTGTTCCCCCAGTCCATTCTTTCTTCTTTCTTCTTTCTTCTGCCCTATTCTGTGATCCCTGTAATTCAAATTATTTCAGAAAAATCTTTCCTTCCACTGCCATTCTCTTTGTATTTTTTTTTGTTAAAAACAAAACCTTTTAGCAGCCTTTTAATCTTACAGTTTATTTTATGATTGTCAGCACTGATATCCAATTCTTTAAAAAAAATATGAAAGTGTGAAAGTGGACTTACATCATTTTAAAGATCTCTGGTATTGAAAGAGTTTGTTCAAACGGTCACATTATGTTTAAAGCACATTAACTCCATATTTTTTAAAAAAGAAATATCTCTCGTTTGTTGCTCCCCCCCCCAAAAAAAAATCTTACCGCCACATTTTGCTTATTTGTCCAACTGTGAATTCTAAAGGTTTTGTTACTGAAGTCTTAAAATGGCTTCTAAGGCTTCTCCTGTGTCTGATGTCAGTTTGATAGTATTATAACTAAAGCCCAGAACTTTGGCTAGGAATACAAAGTGTAGATAGAAACCCGGCTGGAAGAGAAAAATGCACAGACAGAAAGAAATATTTATTTGTATTTGTAAGGGGTGGGGATTTGTTTAATCGCTTTTAGTTGTTTTTATGTCAAAACCGCACAGTAGTAGCCTCATATATTTGGCTGGGCTAAAGCATAGACAGCCAAGGAAATAAACCAATGGATCATCTAGATCATGAAATAAACCAACTCAAAGTTCTCACTTGTAGCACAAATGATTATCCTACTGCCAACCCATTGTGTGAAGACTCAGCTTTCTGGAGAAGACTTTAATGCTAGCCAAGATAGAGAGAGAGAGAAGAGGACAACCAACAACAAGGTGGATGGACTCCATTACAGTGGTGATGGATGCACTATTGGAAGATAGCATGAACAAAAGTACTTAGACTTACATACCACTTCATAGTACTTTACAGCCCTCTCTAAGTAGTTTACAGAGTCAGCCTATGGCCCCCAACAATCTGGGTCCTCATTTTACCCACCTCGAAAGGATGGAAGGCTGAGTCAACCTAGATAGATAGCATTAGACATGATAGATAGATAGATAGATAGATAGATAGATAGATAGATAGATAGACTGATAGACAGACTGATAGATTGATAGATGATAGATAGATAGATAGATAGATAGATAGATAGATAGATAGATAGTAGATAGACAGGTAGATGACAGATGACAGACAGACAGACAGGCAGACATTCTACATTCTGAACCATGACAGAAGAGAAGACAAGGTGGATGGGCTCAATTACAGTGTTGATGGATGCACAATTGGAAGATATACACAGCCCTCTCTTTACAACCCTCTCTAATCAGTTTGCAGAGTCATCCACTGTGTCCTCAACAATCTGGGTCCTCATTTTACCAACCTCGGATGGATGGAAGGCTGAATCAACCTTGAGCTGGTCAGGATCGAACTGCCGAACTGTTGAGAACCAGTAATCAGCAGAATTAGCCTGCAGTACTGCATTCTAACCACTGCACCACCAAAAGATCCCAAAAAACAGGATAGGGATCAATCATAAAAGAGAAAAACTATCTGTGTGGTTGCTCAGAGTCAACAATGACTTGAGGGCACTTGGGGGCACACAATAAATCAAACAAAAACAAATCCAGTTTTTTAACCTTCTACTCTATTACTTTAAATAATCTTATAACACCCAACCAACACAGAATTTCTCTCTTTACCTGGGTAATTTCACTCTTCTTTTTTTAATTATATCCTACTTTGAGGTCTACTATATAGGTCAGAAATATCCTAATTAACAAATCTAGTAAGTTGAATTACATGTATACATTTTAAATACCAGTGTGCAATCTTCATCCTATTTTTCATTCTTTAAAATAAAAATCATAAGAAGACAGTAGTGAGGTTAAACAAAAAACACATTGTATTATTGTTGGATTTTATCCAGCAGAAAATAAAGTCATTTCCTTTATCAGCATGATTATGCTCTATGTGTTCCTGCATGTGCATTTTATATGTGCAAAGAGTGACAAATTTTGAACACTGCTGTTAGGAACCTCTGCCAGTTTAAGTTATCTGTCTACAATAGTCACTCTGAGATCTATTAATTTTGCTGTTGAAAATTGTTTGCACTTAGATCAAATATGTGTTCCTGTATGCATATATGTGCATTTTATAGGTACAAAGATTGACAAATTTAAAATCCTGCTGCTAGGAACTTTTGCCCATTTAAATTATCTTTCTATGATAATAACTGATAGATTTATATATTTTGCTGTTGAAAATTATTTGTAATTAGATCAAATTGTGATTGGAGGGAGGGAGGGAGGGAAAGAAAGAAAGAAAATGGAGGAAGGAAAGAAGAAGGGGATTGAGGGAAGGAAGAAAGGAGGGAGAGAAGGAAGGAAGGAGGAAAAGAGGGAGGAAGGAAGAAGAAAGAAAGAAAGAAAGAAAGAAAGAGAGGGAGGAAGGGAGGGAGGGAAGGGAGCAAGGGAAGAAAGGAAGGAAGGGAAGAAGGGAAGAAAGGAAGGGTAGAAAGAAGGAAGGAAGGAAGAATGAGAGGAAGGGAAGGAAGGAAAGAAGGAAGAAAGGAGGGAGAAAAGAGAGAAATGATCACATGAAATATTTATAGGATTATTATTAGAGCAGTGAAGAAAAACATATTAATACACAAATCAGACAATATATTGAAACCTGCTTTTGAAGAGAAAGGGAAAGAAAGAATGAGAGCTTGTGTACTATCTGTTGTATACTGTATCTTTCTCTGTGTACATTTGTGTATTGGTTTATTGTTCCCTATACAAGACAGTTTCTGCTTCCAAAGTGGTTGTGTTTGTGCTTTCGTTTTTTTCACACATACGAGAATATTTTGACAACTGAAGCAAATACTCATTTCAAAGATCTCACTGGGGACTGATAAATTTTGAATGCTTTTGATTACCCAAAGGAACTATGTCTGAACTTTATGAAATTCGAAAACGTTTTACTTCATCTTGCAATGTAGCTGTTTTTGAAAACTTTGACCTCATTACAATGCAGCAACTTCCTGCATTTCAAGTCTTCAGTTATAAAACTCCCTCCACAGATCCTTGCACCGCCCCCTTAAACAAAATCATTTTAGAAAGCAAAAAATAAAAAAAAATAAAAACATGAGGATCATAGACAAAATCTGTAACTTAGCTTGACTATCTAAATAAAAAAATGATTACATATCAGGAAGAGTTCAGTAATCTCATTGCTTTTTGAACGTAAGTGTCAAACAGCTATGCATTATAGATGTAGCTACAATATATATTAAAATTAACCAACTTTCACCTTTGGAAATCCTGTGCTGTAGATGTTGCCATATAACCATGTAGAAATTTTATTTCATTCTCAGAAGAGAACTAAAAATTCAGACAAAGACCCTAAGTTTTTTTTCAGAAGACCAATAAATATAAGGAGACTGTGTATCTCTTTCATCTCTAGTGGGAAAACTGGTTTCAACAACTACACATTCATCTGATTTATAAAGGTGAAAGCAGGTGTATGCTTGTCTGCCACAAAATTATTTCATAAAGCTTAGAATACGGGCATATTATTTTATTTTAGAATGTCAGATATGGTTATGAAAAAGGATGGGAATATTTGGAGCAGGAAGGTGGATAGATTGGTAAGAAATACCACCATTTTTAATAATGTGATAGAAGAGAGGAGAAAAGATATTAAGTTATCCTGAAATAACTTCCTTTTTTTGAGTTTGGCTTTTGGTATAACAGAATAACAGAGCTGGAAGGGAACTTGGAGGTCTTCTAGTCCAACCCCTGCTCAAGCAGTATATCATATCCTATTCCAGACAAGTGGATGTCCAGTTTCCAGTACATTGGTGGGATTATTATTTTTTTTTACTGCTGGTTCTGTGGGCATGGCTTGGTAGGCATGGCATGGCTTGGTGGGTGTGGCTTGGTGGATGTGGCAGGAGAAGAATCCTGTAAAATCTCCACTCCCACCCCACTCCAGGGGAAGGTTACTGCAAAATCCCCATTCCCTTCCCGCCCCACTAACCTGCTTTTCAGCTCCGTTCTCCTATGCGGGGCAATCAAAGAAAACCCAGCTGATCAGCTGGGACTCAATGGGAAACAGAGAATAGATGGGGGTGGGACCAGTCAGAGGTAGTATTTGCCGGTTCTCCAGACTACTCAAAATTTCCACTACCGGTTCTCCAGAACTGGTCAGAACCTGCCATCTCTGCTCCAATAATAAAGTACCCACAACTTCTGACAGCAAGCCTTTCCACTGTTGGAAAATGTCTCTTCTCTCCTTGATTAGTTTCCATCCATTGTTCCTTCTCTTGCCTTCTGGTGCTTTGGAAAACAGGTTGACTCCACCCACCCCTCTTCTTTATGGCAGCCCTTCAATTTGACATAAATGTGATTGTGACTTTAGAAAACTACACGTTTTCTAGTTCAAATTTAAAGGAATGGTAGCCCAGCACTCAATATGCTCCTTGGTCATTGCCATTTATTCTTGGGATATTCATATATAGACCTGATTGTCATGTGATTCTCCAAATAATGTTCCCCAGCAATCAATAATGGGGGGAGGGGGCTGTACTACATTCCCATTCCTGGTGATGATATATAGTCTCCATAACTAGCTGATTATCACCATTGTTTTTGGCCATTGACTTTTGATAAATTCATTTCTAAATATCTAATTGCTATAAAGTAGAATACAGCTGGAAGGGACCTTGGGGTCTTCAAGTCCAGCCTCCTGCTCAAGCAGGATCTATATATTGCTAACCCTTGGAAGAGAAGTCCAGTTGCCTCTTGAAACAAGCACCTTTTGGACAACCTTGAAATGGATGACTGAGAATCTCCATAGACACTTGGAAGAAAAGGACAAAAATGAACTTTGCAGGAACCTCAGCTAAGAAAAGAAGCCAGGAGAAAACCAGCTTCACGGCCACCCTAAGCAATATTTATTCAATGAAACATAAGATGCTAAATATTTTTTGGACGATCCATGGCACTGTCTCCGATGTAGCTTTGATAAAATAAACTGCCAGTTGTCCTCATGCAAATCCTGTTCTCATTGTAAACTCTACAATTTAAGCTCAAACTGCTCAAGGAGCTGCTGATTCAGTTCTACAGAGGAATTATTGAGTCTGTCATCTGCTCCTCTATCACTGTCTGGTTTGGTTCTGCAACCCAACAGGACAGACACAGACTTCAGAGAATAATTAGGACTTCCGAAAAAACAATTGCTACCAACCTGCCTTCCATTGAAGATCTGTATACTGCACAAGTCAAAAAGAGGGCTGTGAAAATATTTAGAGACCCTTCACATCCAGGACATAAATTGTTTCAACTCCTTCCCTCAAAACGACGCTATAGAGCCCTGCACACCAGAACAACTAGACACAAGGACAGTTTTTCCCGAACTCCATCGGTCTGCTAAACAAATAATTCCCTCAACAGTGTCCACCTATTTACAAAGTCTGCATTACTATTACTCTTAATCTTCTCATCACTCCTTATCACCCATCCCCTCCCACTTGTGACTGTATGACTGTAACTTTGTTGTTTGTATCCTTATGACTTATATTGACTGCTTTCTAGTATGGTTTGATTGCTTATTGTTCCCTATGACTATTAAGTGTTGTACCTTATGATTCTTGACTTTTGATGAAAGTATCTTTTCTTCTATGTATATTGAGAGTATTTGCACCAAGACAAATTTCTTGTATGTCCAATCACACTTGGCCAATAAAGAATTCCATTGTATTGTGTTGTATTGTATTGTATTGTATTGTATTGTATTGTATTGTATTGTATTGTATTGTATTGTATTGTATTGTACTCTACTCTACTCTACTCTACTCTACTTTACTCTATTCTATTCTATTCTATTTGATTCAATATCTGTATAAAGCTTAAGAGAAATGTTTGTATCCCTCTAGCATAAATGGGGGTGTGCAAATGGAGATAACCTCATAACAAATGATTTTAAATTAACAGCATGACAGACTAAGCAACCCACAACATGACTGGGTGTAGCTTCAGTCAAATAGTTTGAACTGCACGGAGGACAATTACTTTTCCTTATCAATGTGAGCAGAAGAAAGTGCTGAGTGTAATGAGACTGGAAATTTGCCACGATGCTAGGTTAACATCTCTTGCTCTTCTGAAAACCGCCACTGGACTCTTAATGACAGCTGGTCAAGACCTTGGTTATGCATTTCATCTAAGATGGAGATGCTCTTTGCCAGAAAAAAAATAAAATAGAAGTTTTATATCAAGCTGGTGCATTGACTCAAATACTGTTTCCAAGAGGGAGAACAGAGAGAGGTGACACCAAATGAATCAGTATTGCTACTCTTTGAAACACCTGGGTTTTCCCTTGGGGTACTCCATCCAAGTGTCGACCTGACCCAATCATACTTGGTTTATGAGATATGACAAGATCACAGCCCAAGGTAGTATACCTGTTGGTCATGCCAACAGAACTCATTTGAGCTTGAATGTTAATGAGTAGATGGAAATTTTCCCTATAAATCCTAGTCTTGGTGACAGGTACATGAATATACAGGTCCAGTTTCAATTGGGGAACTGTGAACCAGTGAAGCTAAGTGTGAAAATGTTAGGAAATTCCTAGAAGCTTTGCATTCAATTGGACCAGATATCAAAAGACACATAGAGATAAACAACATTTACATACCATTTAAGAGACAAGAAAAGAGTGAAGAGTAGCCGACACCCAGAGAAGCAGAAATTAACACCTGAGAAACAATCAAACAAAAAACAATAGGCTAATGAAGAAACTATCCAACAGAAAACCATACCCCACCACCAACAGCAGGATAAGCTACTATTTATAAGAAGGGAGCAAACCCTATTCTCACTTGCACTGATGTTACCAAGTTGGGTAATGAAATGTCTTTTAAAAACAACCAAACTCAGAGAGACCTAGGATTTCACAGTTCAACCTTAAACTACATAGATTCTCTACTGATGTAATAAACTTTCTTGGTGCCATCTATGAATCAGTACATTATGATTTTAATGGGATTTTAGTTCTAGCAGTAACAAACTATCTCTGTATATATTCTCAAATATAGATATTCTCAAAACACTGAAACAAATATGATTATTGCTTACAACTCAAAGGCATAAAGTAGCAAATTTGTTCTCTGCATAACATTTAAAAGAAACCCCCCAAAATTATTTTCAATTGAAAAAAATATTTGCTCAATAGATTATAAAAACATTCATCATAAATTCTCAGTTAAGCCTTGAATTGCAGCTTTGCAAATATAACTGGTATGTTTTTGATACAAATACTTGACATCAACTGCATATATAACATAAATTAATCATATTCCTGCCAGCACATCAGGAGGATGTGATTTCTCTCTCGTGAGAACTTTGTCCTTAAAGTTAACTTGCAAGAGTTATGCTTCAAAAATAGGGGAAAAAACATAATAAGCAAATTTAATGTCTTGAGAGGCAAACATTGCTTGTAAAAGCAATGTTTCCTAAATTCAGTGAGTATTCTGCTGTTTTCCTCAAGAGAAAATAGAGAGCTTAGTCCTTAACAATAAGATGTGAGACCTTCAACTTAACAGAAGATGTACAAATTGCTCCCTCTGAAAATGTTTTAAGGCATAAAAATAATTTCACAGTGGTTCCTCTTCCAAGGGGAACGGTATGGACAGGACCAGAAATATTTAATCATTTAAGATTGCATGAGATAGAAATAAAACAGAAGAGGATAGATTACAGGAAATGGGTAGCCACAATTTGTAACACTTCCCCATGTAAAAAAAATCCTTTTCAAAATGACCATATTAGGGAGAAAAATAATTTGCCTTTCCTGTTTCCTAGTTATGTCAGTTTTCTCCTTACAAAAAGCTTTTTGTTGTTGTTTTAATGAGGACTAAAAAACAACAACAACAGATCTTTCCCATAATTGCAGAGGGAAAAAGCACAATCCATAAGTCAGAACCTCATTGCCTTTGGGTTGGTTGGTCAAGCAAGCACCTTGTGTGGTGAGTTAGTGAACTTCACATGTTGCATCTCCTAGCCCAGGGTTTCAGACCCAAGGTCCATGGGCCAGATGTGGCCCATGGGGTGTTTTGATCTGGCCTGCAGGGCTGCCCTGGAAACAAGGAAGGTGCAGCCCTCCTGAGCTCAGTTTTCGCTGGCAGGAGGCCGTTGCAGGAGGCCGTTGCAACTGAAAACAGAGCTCGGGAACCTGTTTATGCTGACTGAGCACTGGGGCCACAGGCGCCAACGACACAAGAAAAGTCAAGCTGGCACTCCCACCCTGCCCCACCCCCAAAGTTAAACACAACCATGGTGTGACCCTCAATGAAATCAAATTTGACAACCTTGTCCTAGCCAGTTAAGATCTACAACTCTTGAACGGATTCATCCACCCATGAAGGATGTTTTCCGAGTAACATATTCCAGAGGAGAACTTCCTGTTGCATTTTATCCTTTCCCCCAAACAACAAATCTTTCTGAGTCAACATATTCCTTTACTTTCTGTCTCTTTTGTGGCCCTGATTTGTAGTTTGATCTTTATTTTAGTCCTGGTTTATCCTTGGATTACAGCTATTGCTTTGCCTTCACTTTCTTTGCTTCCTCATCATCCCAGAGATTTATGTATTTATTATTTATTAATCAAATTAATAGCCTTCCATCTCACAAGAAGAGATTCTGGGCAGTGTTCAATAATCAATATAAGCAAAGCATCTATAAAAATAGAGATTTATTTTTTAAAAAAACAACACTTAAAATAGAGTTTAATTAAAACTCTTGTTTCTTGTTTGTACTCAGTTTCTGACACAATTGTACCATGTCCTGAATATAATATCTCACTCTGTTAGTTTTCAAGAGAGAACAATTTCAACTAGTTAAACTTCTTAGGATCCTTTGGGAACAATTAAGTAGTACATGAATAATATGAGTTTGGAGGGCAACAGAAAGCTCTTTCTATTACTCCCTTCCCTGGCAATTGTCTGAAGCCCAATTAATACAATTAAGTGTTAGTACAATTAGGTGTATTAAACATTTTGATATGGGACTGTTGAGATTGAGAATTGGCTGAGATAAGACAGCTCATTTTTTCAGATGGTACAATTTCTTAAGAGACTGTCATCTTGAAGTTGATTTGCAGAGGACTTCTTGAGGAGTTTTGAACATTTCTTTATTGGAAAGTTAGGATGTGAAAGTAATCCAATATGAATTTCAGGGGGAGCAGAATGGCACAGCCTGCCAAAACATTGTAACCACAAGGAGAGCCAGCAATGAATCATGGCTGACATACTCAATCCAACAATATGAATTTCAGAACTCCATTTCTGAAGAAGAACAAAACAAACACAAAACAATATTGTGTGTATTTAGGATAGTGAGCTATGGTAAGTATTATTAGGGCTAGTTCTGTTGCAACAAATGTAAATTAAAGACAGATGTAATTTAAGTTTATAGATTAGGTCAAACTGAGTATATATATTTTTTCAAATTAGAGAAAATTTTCTTGGGGAAAAATATCTGGATTTTACGCAAAACGGCAAAAGGTAATATGATATTTTCCTTTTTTCTTTTCTTTTAGAAACAATGAATTTTTCTGTTTCTATGTCTCTTTCTCAAGTTGTTATTCATTTTGATCACATCCCTCTAGGGAAAAACAACTGCCCCTTAGGCTAAGCTCCAACAAATGCCAGTCATGGTCTCATAACCCCTTATTTTTTTCTCCCCAAAGAATTAAAAAATCCCAGAAAACTTGTCAACACCCATTTTCTTGAGATTCCACTATTTTCATAGGAAACCTGATCTCGCACAACAGCCCAGTATTGTTTCACACAAAAGGACATCAACTTTCAGAGTAAACTGCTAAACATCTCAGAAATTGGGCCACTAAAAAAAGAAAAAGAAACAAAAGAAAATCTTGATTTTCAGATCCTTTATCCTAGCATCTGTAAATGCAGCTTGACCTTCGTGGCAGATGTGAATAAATGCTACAAACATTATCTGCTGGCATTAGAACTATCTTGCAGCTTAATTGTGAGAACATATACTTCTATTTTCCTTAGAAATATGACAGGACTTCTTCTGTATTGTAAGCCTGACCAGTTGAAACTAGAGTTTCTGAGGCTAGAGACAACTGTTTATATAAATGTATCTTAGCCATCTTAGGCCACCCAGCAGACATATCTCAGGAAGATAGGAGGAAGAATCTAAAAGTTTAAAGTTTTAAAGTCTGGAGCTTAAATATAGGTTCTATCCTTCTGGGTTTTCACTGAACAATCAAACATTGTATTGAAGTCTCATTCCTGTCTGCAGGAAAGATTCTAATCTAGCTAACTTGTACCTCAGTTTTTGGTCAACTTAAACCAAGGGTTTAAGTGCCTAGAGAGCCATGATTTATTGCTAAGATCTAGTGTGAAGCTTGACACCAATTATCCATTGGGACTTACTGGCATGATTGCCCTGCACAACTCCAACAATGGAAATAAATTTTAAGTGGTCTCAGGATGTCAGATATTAGCATTTAGATGCCAGAGTTCCTGTTGTCACATAATAAGAAATGAAAAATGTCAGGAAATCAATATTTCCTAACAATGGAAGCAAATGTCAGGAATTATCCCATTTGCATCCCATTCTAAAGACAGTAATTTTGCAAACCTCAGAGGTATTAGCAATGTTGGGCTTATTTTTATTCTATTTTTTTATTTTTATTTTTTTGCAGTGCACATTTTGTGCAATCAAGCTCATTGTGCCAGCCATTTGTTTACAATGGGCCTATCCAACTTGTCATCCGCAAAGCTGAATGTAGCTTTCTTGTATATTATGGCCTGACAGAAGTTCATTGTTGACAACCTGATTTATTTCACAGTCACAGAAAAGCAGCAAAGCTGAGACAATGCAGACGTGGCTAAGGTTTTGAAGTTGGCCAGGGTCAGTTCAAGTCCACTTTTGATTAAAGTTACACACTGGGTAACTTTGGAAGTGGATTTCTCAGTCTATTCCACTTTGCAGAGTTCCATTTGCAAGCAGTAAATGCAAGGAAACATTTTCCAGCTTTTGAACACAGTTCTAGGTTGCATAAACAGAAGGATAGAATCAAGATCATGTGGAGTGTCAATGCCACTTTATAAGGCCGCACTTTGAATGCTCATCCAGCTTTGGTCACCATCATGTAAAAAAGAGGTTGAGACTCTAGGAAGAGTGCAGATAAGAGCAAGAAAGATGATTAGGGGACTGGAGGCTAAAACATATAAAGAACAGTTGCTGGAACTAGATATGTCTTATCTGATGAAAAGAAGGACTAGGGGTGACATGATAGCAGTGTTCCAATCTCTCAGGGGCTGCCACAAAGAAGAGGGAGTCAAGCCAAAGCACCTGAAGATAAGAAGCAATGGGTGGAAACTAATCAAGGAGAGAAGCCACTTAGAACTAAGGGGAAATTTCCTGAAAGTGATAACAATAAATCAGTGGAACAATTTTCCTCCAGAAGTTGTGAATGCTCCAATACTGGAAGTTTTTAAGAAGATATCAGATAACCATTTGTCAGAAATGGTAAAGGATTTCCTGCTTGAGCAGGAGGCTAGACTAGAAGATCTCCAAGATCCCTTCCAACTCTGTTATTCTATTCTATCCCAAGGAATAGTGGGAAATTAGAACCAAGTGAATGAACTGAAGAGGGTTCTTGGATGAGAAGTGAAACATCTTCAAGGAAAAACAAAGAAAGTCCTGTTGCCTTTTGAAAAAAGTACCTTTGGGACAACTATGACCGGGATGACTAAGAATCTCCATAGACAGTAGGAAATCAGAGCACTAATGATTGACAGAGTATCACCTTCCAATAACTCATAAGTAATTTTATTTTCCATGCCAATGTCTGAACTATTGTGCTCTTCTCAAAATTAACAAGGTCTCCACCATTTCATTTTTTTCAAATTCTTTTGGGAATCAGTTCTCTTCTATCAGGCTTCCCCTGGTTCTACATTAGATTTGACTGGTTGCATGTTGTACTCTTTTAATTTTAATTCTGCCTTCTTTTTAAGGAGAAGAATGGATTCTAATGATAGAGCAATCTGTGTGAATATGTACTTCTTTTTAAGGAGTATTTGTTTGTTCTGTCATTGTGTTCATTCTTATGGTGAGCTGGAGCTGGATAGGCAGATAGAATACAAATCGATCCCATAAAGAAATCAAACTCGATATCCAGCATGATTCCAAGATGGAACTATCTTGCCAAGTACTGAAATGGGATGTACTGCATTACTCTTAAAATGGGAAAATCCTCTGGTGCATCTCTGGGTTTGGAGATATAAGTGTGTGTCTCACACATGTACTGAAGTTAAAATGAAAAAGAAGTGTAAATATCTTTGGGGAATGTTTGAAAAATGTGTGGGTCATTTGGGGGTGGGTTGGGGAAAAGTTTAAGTGAATGAAGGCAAATATAAGTGTCTCAGGATAATGTTGCAAGATCCCAATGGGTCAGTCACTGGTACCAGAAGTTTAGTTTTCTGCATTTGTGGACTGGAGCCTATCATTTATTTTTATTTATTTATTTATTTTATTTGTTGAGTATATATTAGTAAACATATATAAGTATAAACATGATTAATAATACATGAAATGGATATGAATAAAAGGGAACAGTTGGACAGAGATGGTAGGCATGTTGGTGCACTTATGCATGCCCCTTAAAGTCCTCTTAGAAAAGGGATGAGGTCAACAGTAGACAGTCTAAGGTTAAAGTTTTTGGGGTTTTGGAAAGAAACCACAGAGTCAGGTAGACTATTCCATCGTCAGGCAATTTGTCTCTACCAGAATATGTGCTTTGGGTTATTCTATATATTTATGTGGTACCTTATTAGGGGTTGATTGGTATGTTGATGGCCAGTGACTGGCTATTGTTACCTTGTGCTGCTAAGTCCTTGGCTCCTAGGTTGGTGATAAATCAGCATCCATGTAGAGTGACAATGGAAATGATTGAAGCCTGGGAAATGAGCCCCTTATCAGTCAACAGGTGTGCTGATTTACTACCAGTTTATCATGTACTTAGGAGGCAAGAACTTAGCAGCACAAGGAAACAGCAGCCAATCACCAGCCATCAACATACCAATCAACCAATAGAAAGGCAACACATAAATAGAATGCATTGAGTAGCTCAAAGCATATATTCTGGAAGAGAGAAGTTCCCTGTAGTTGAGCTCCAGCACAAGTTGGAAAGCTCAGAAGAATAAACCTTTGGTCCTAGTGATTGACCAGATTGAAAGTCTAAGCATTTGGAAGGAAGAGTTGAATATTTCAGATATTTTCTTTGGCTATAGGCCTGGAAACCTCCTCTTTGCAGAAACTTAAAGTAGTGGAAAATGGCCAGGCTCTCATTTATCTGAAAATACCTTTGCTTCCAAACTTGTTCATAAAACATATCTCTGATCAGGATCATGGGATTTGAGGTAATCATAAATATTTTAAGTAATTACTGAAACATTTGCAAACCTGGAACTACTTCAGATAAGCCTTGCCTCTCAACTATGGCTGCTACTCTCACTCTCAACTTGTATATTTTCAAAGAACTGAATGCTATAAATTAGTGATGTACAAGAAAACCCCCATATTTTTGGAATATTAAATTCGTTAAATTGGATAGGAAAGGATTAACATTCTTCTTGGGTTTTCATGCTTCCATTTTTTTTCTTCAATTCAGTTAAGTCCAATTCTTGGAGATTGCCTGGATAAATCCCTAGAGTTTTCTTGGAGAGACTTTTCAGAAGTGATTTGCCATTGTCTTTTTCCTAGGGCTGAGAATGGCTGTCTGGCTCGAGGCCACACAGCTGGCTTTGTGCTTAAGGCAGAACTAGAATTCATGGTCTCCCAGTTTCTAGCCTGTTGAAGAAGTCAATGGCAAAACATTGCTGTACTATTGCCTATAAAATATGTCTTTGTGTGTCACATACATACACATAACCGTATGCACAAATGAATGTCTCCCCATACATATGAGATTTTTCTATCAATTGCGAAGAATGGAGCAAATGAAATAAATATAAAAATCAAAAGCTCTTATTATTCTCCAAGAAAAAAAAGATTGATACTTATTAAAAAGGAGGACATGATTTGAGTTGGAGAAAAACTTCTGATAAGTCTTCCTATGTTCTTAAAATTAAACCTCAAGTAGAATTGGAAAAAAGGCACCCCGCAGTGTGGGAAATTAGCTTTGGGGATACTGCTAATTGTGAATGCGTTCTCCCCCATAGTGTGGACCACATCCATCTTTTCACACTTTTTGAAGGCTCCCTACTATACAAGTTTGGAATAAGAGAATATTTTGATCAACTGTTCTTTCTTGTCTGAAAATAAATATCTTGTGCTGTAGAATATCCCAAAGAAATATTACCCAGGGTGAATAGTTACAATGATGAAGCATAATACTTATTTTCTTTTAATATCAATGCAATAACTTGTCAATTATTGAAAATTCAGAAACAGAAACATGTTGAATCTAGAAAGCACACACAATTTATTGAAGGGAAGGGAAGGAAGGAATGAGTGAGTGACGGAGCGAGTGAGTGACGGAGCGAGGAAGGAAGAAAGGAGGGAGGGAGGGAGGAAGAAAAGGGAGGGAGGGAGAAGAGGGAAAGGAAAGGATGAAAACAGAAAAGAGAGGCAGGGAGGAAGGAAGGAAGGAAGGAAGCAGTGAGTGAGGAAGGGAAGGAAGGAAGGAAGGAAGGAAGGAAGGAAGGAAGGAAGGAAGGAAGGAAGGAAGGAAGGAAGGAAGGAAGGAAAGTAGGCAGGCAGGCACGTGGCACATCTGCACTCTCACAAATGGTGTTGAAAATTACCATTGCCAGGAAGCATCGAGTGAAAAGTAAGATGATGGGGGTTAGTTAGGGTTAGCAGCATTGGAAACAAAAGAGAGAGGGGGGGCTTTGTGAGATAATTAAGAATTAAGGACATGTCCCTGAGGTTACTGTAATTTATTTCCTAGGAAGAGTATCAATCCTGTTACTCTGGCCTTCTAACAAAGAATCCAGACAACCTTCTTATAAAGTGAACCTTTTCATCAATAGATATTTTGCATTAATCAGCCTGAAAACATGAGGAGAATGGATTAGTTTTGTTTAATACCGATTCATTGGAATTTAGACTGATTCAACCTTTTTCGCCAATTTGATCTGTCTGCTTTTTGTCCCTTGGAATCCATAAAACAAGATTCATCAATCTCCCTTCACTTGAAGCAATCACCCCAACATTTTTTGTTTTTGTCTTTTTAAATGTGCATGGGTGTTCCTTTTTTTTTTTTTTGACAAATTTTCTCCCAGCGAGCGAACAAGCTTAATGGCAAAACTTCATTCAAGAGAATATTAAGTTGTGTTCTACGAGAGGAAGATGATGTGTCAGCTTCAAAAGATCAAATCCCAATCGCTATGTCAGCTTCTTCTAGTGAATAAATCATGTTCATAAATAAGGGTGGGGATGAAGATAGGGGAGGAAAAAGAAAGCAAAAAGTATAGAAACTAAGATGCCAACTTAAAAAAAAAACATAATTAGTGCTGAGATATCTATACTTTGAATTTTTAGAACAGAATTACTTGAAACCCTCTGAAAAAAATATAGATGATAAACAATTTAGGAATGGGAACATTCTGGATGCATCAGAGGGAGGAAGAAGATCTAAAGAACACTCCATATTATTTTTATTATCTCTCTATATAAAAGTGAAGTACCACTCATGTGTCATCACAAAATCTCGAGAACCTTAAAGCCTACAAACTTGAAATTTGGCATGTATTTTTGTCTTGGCTTCTAAGGAAGGATTTTTTGAAATGACTATCAGAGCATTAGTATTTGACATATTATCATTAACATGCTCTGATGCTAAAGAGTTCTACTTCCTCTCCTCACCTGAAAAGAAATATGTTTCAAATGCAAAACACACACTGAGGAGAGGAGTTTAATTTCAGTTTTAGTTTCACAGCACCAAGCAGCTTTAGTACAGAATAATTGAGCTAAGCCATACCCAGGCTCCTTGCTGTCCTCTCCTTGCTCACACAGCAAATACTGTTTCAGTTTCCATGTTTCAGTTTCCAAACAGCCCTCAATTCTCCCCCACACTGCCAGATGAATACCGAAGAATACTGCTGGTAGTCAGAGGCACATTTTCCCCCTTATTTTCCTCCCCCAAAACTATTCCTTAATTTCCAAGGGAAAGGTAGCATACCATTGCTTAGCTGAAAGGTCGAGTCCTTTCTTTTAATAGTCCTTGTTGGCTGTTGGCTACTAGCTACCAACTCATATCTAGTTGCTTGCAATGGGGATATGGGGCTGGAGAGAAACTAGAGCAATATAGGAGGGAACATAGAGTTTGAAACTGTGAATGATTACAGTGAAAATACACTGGCCTTTATTGTAATAGAGCCATGGTGGCACAGTGGTTAGAATGCAGTATTGCAGGCTAATTTTGCCAACTACCACCAGTTCAGTCTTGACCAAATCAAGACTGACTCAAACTTCCATTCTTCCAAAGTTGGTAAAATGAGGACCCAGACTGTTGGGGGCAAGAGGCTGACTCTGTACACCACTTAGAGAGGGTTGTAGAGCACTGTGAAGCAGGACATAAGTCTAAGTGCTATTTGTCAAAGTTCCGATGATTGCTATATTCCAAAATCAAGGAGCTACATGGGCTAACCTTTTGTGATTCAGTTCAGCTGATCCACAGCGATTGTGTGAAGGCATGCATACAAATTCTCTTTTATTCATTCCAAACTTAAATTTAGCTAAAAAAAAAAAAAGCCTTAAGTAAAGGCCCTGTCACACTGCCCAACAGATGCAAAACATTTGTAAAAAGGACACAGCGGACGAGAAAAATGTTCCATCCGTTGTTATCCGCTCTCAAAAGGGGCAAAAATTTGCATAACCAGAGCGGACAACACGGAAAGGAATGGACAGGGGGAGGACGCAAAGTGGATGGAAAGCGGATGCAGAACGGAAGTCTTGCGGATGGAAGCGGATGGAAGCGGATAGGTCCCCTCTGCGAACGTTTTTTCCATTTTAAATGCTTCCTTTGCATGCTGCATCCGCTTTCATCCTTTTTCCGTCCGTGCTACTAACGCTGCGTGTCCATTCTGCGTCCGTTCCACTTCCTCCCTGCGTCCATTTACCGCTGGAACAGATGCGAGTTGCACGGATGCGCAGCGGATGCCTAGCGGATATAGCGGATGCGTAACGGATGACAACGGATGCAGCACGGATGTCCCCCGTATGCCTAGCGGATGCAGAATGGACGCATTGGATACATTTTCCGCTCAAAAGTTTTGAGCAGCTCAAAACCTTTTGAGCGGATGAAATGTCAGTAGACGGATGCTGGACGGATAGAGAGGAAGCAAAACGTAGGCAGTGAGTACAGAACGGAAGCATCGCATTAACCAACGGATGGTAAGTGTTTTTCTCTGTTTTACATCCTCTTTCCATCCATTGGTGCAGTGTGACAGGGGCTTAAGAAAGTTATTGCATTTATAAAGAACACCGTTTCCTTCTTCCTACTCTGATTCACTAGGTGAGGAACTGTCCAAGGTACACTATTATTTCTTCTTGGAGCATTGTAACAGTCTGTTTTAAACCCAGTGATAAATCTTGCATGACTATTGATCATAACTGAACTTCATCTATTATGAATACAGCATTTTGTTCCAAGAGACGGCTTATTAAAATGATGGGGGGAGGAGAACAGAAAAACAGTGGCCATTTAATTAGCCAAGTAATTTTTCATGGTTGTTTTAAAGAGAGGCGTGCATAGCACAACATTTTGCACAATATTGTCTAATATTTCTTTAACTATTAGAGCATTACTTTGGATCTATTGTTTCTTGGGTCTGTGGCGAAGATGAACAACCCCTTCCTTTTGGAGTCATTATTTTGCATTTTATAGCAGTATCTTGAGAAAGCAAAAATGCTCCTCCTGGAAGCGCGTGATGCTCAATTATTGATGTTAGTTATCTAATTTGTTCAGTTTTATAAGCTGTTGCATCTTACAACCTTGTTAGCTAATGCTAGCTTAAGCATGCCCCAGCCTAGCGACATATACTTTTTTAGCTTTCCTAAAATGAAAAATAACAAATAGATCAACATAAAGAGAAAGAAGAACTTTGATTGCCCAAACTTCAGGAACAAACAATCTCATGGCAAAGAGAGTATAATATACTTTGATCACCTCCTGGATTTGTGTTGCCACAAAGCAGTCTGAGCAAAAATAGACATTTTTTTTAATCATGGAAGTCTGCTCATTCCAGATTATTCCAAAGATGGCAAATGACAAATTTCAGGAATCTTCAACTGTTATTTTCAAAGAACATGGTTTGTATTTGGATTTAAGGCTCTGCAATCACTCTTGTCTGACTTGTGGTTGGCTTGGAAGCTCAGAAGCAACTTGATAGAGACCGGTGAAGTCTACAAACCTCACAGTTTGTCGACTAAACTGGTGGCACCCTGTCCAACTTTTATAGGAACTCACAACCATATTTGGTTTGTGTTTAAATTGCTGCTAAGAATGGTAATAAAATTAAATCTTCCCATTCTTTCTCTTAACCTGATAATTAAGCCAATTAATGACTTCATTAGCAATCCACAGTGCAAACTATTTTCCAATGAATTTGACAGCCGACATCATCACTAATGAACATTTAAGTGTCAAAGAGACTAGCTACCTTTTAATTCATGGTCACCCTTGCCATTGTTAATGACATTTCCTTATACAGAAAATAAGAATTAGTTGATAAATGTATCATCAAGTTGCAATTTAAAAAAATCCAATGGAGAAACTTAAAATAAAAGTTTATATATCAAAGTTGGAGAACACTGTTTAATCAGGAGAAGCTTGTATAAGAAGTTGCATGCTAAATACTTAGAGCTGAATGAGACATATTGGTTTATTGTGTAATTTACACAGATTGACTGTTTTCTCAGAATTTCAGTGTATATAAAAACTATTTAGATACAAACACAAGTCTGTCACTCCATCTGTCTCACTGTATATCCTCTATTCATCTGTGTGTCCATCCATCCATCAGTTCCTGTATCTATCCATTCATCTGTCCATTCATCTATCTGTCCATTTGTGGGTGATCTCCAATCCCTTGAGCATTCTGGGGCACCCACATGGCATCGTTTCTTGATAATCCTTGAAACATGATGTCATTTATCTACAGGAAACCCATTTATGAACAAAGGATGAAAAAAAAATTGTAAAAATTTGAGTCAAGAATTAATTCTGGCAGGGAGTACAAGTAAGGAGAGTGGGTTTATTTGAGAATGGATGGTATAAGAACTCCTGCCTTAAGCATGGGTTGGACTAGAAGACCTCCCAGGTCCCCTCCAGCTCTAGGATTCTATGATTTATATTTTCCGTTTGTTGCTCAGTGGCCTTCTCCTGATTAGATACGAACTGAGCTTGGCTTTAGAAGGAGCAATTAGGTTACCAAGGAGTGAAATACAGTATTTTCCCCTCTGAGACATTCCAGTTGGCTCCCTCCAGTTTCCTTGTGTCTCTTTCACCATCGGGTGGGAAACAGCCAAGTACAAAAGGCTGTGGACAAGATCAAAAGGTTACACGTATGTCATTCACAAGCAGTTTTCCATGGGCACGGCAATGTCAAGCTCTTTGGGCTGTTAATGATGGGCCAGAAATACATCATATCAAGCAAGACTTTGCTCTTTGCCTTTAATGAGACATCATAGTTTCAGCCGGCACTTTCTCTCGGGGGGGGGGGGGGGGGGGGGAATCCTTAGAAGTCAAAACAACTGGCTGGCTTTGATTAAGTCTTGATATCAACAGTGAAAGAACATGATTCCGTAATAGAGACTTCCAGAAATATTATGTGCAAATCTGTAAAGCAATTTTATATTTTACCTCCACCTCCTTTCTTTTCCTTAAAATCCAGATTCCCCAAATATTTCATAACATTGACTGGCTCAGTTAAAATTTAATATTTACCTTTGTGGGGATGAATTATAGATACTCCAAGGTCAGGAACTTGGGGAAGAACAGGAAGAAACACCTGCATAAATTCTTATATGTTTTACAGAGATCTCTCTTTCTGTTCTGAATAAACAGCAGCTGACAGAGAAGTAAGCACTCTCTCAGAGTTTCCCAAAAGATTTCATTATGAAGATAGAATGAAAATAAATACCCGAACTATAGCCTCTCACTCAAAAATAAGACTATATATTATTGTTTTTTTTTCTTTTTGCAGAAGAAACAGGTAATAGGTTTGTTACTTTTTTCTACAACTTACTTGCAACCGAACTATTTAATTACACCATCTTTTCAGTTACTTACTTCAATCAAGCCCTAGGAATAGAAATTGCATATCCCTATATTGAAATTAATGTGAAATTGGACAGAAAATGGGTAAGACCACTGTCTGTTGTATGCGTTATTTACTGGAATATGTGTACCCACATTACCAGCATGGATGAGTAATTGTGCACATCATTGTAAATAAATAGTGCAAATAATTGACAGTGCCAAATTGTTCATAGATCTACGGAGACAGGTAGGCCAATCCAGTTGGACCTCAGCCAGTGAATTACTCCATACAGGTGATTTTTTTAAAAGTTCTATTTCTCTTTTGTTAATATTAACACAAAATGTTTAATGGTGTGGAATCACTGGCTTCTCTTTGCTAATTGAAGGAAGGGGATGCTAAGCAGCCTTGCACCAAAAATTCCTTGCGTTTTTTCAGAGAAGAGCTTTTATCAATGTCATGAAATGCTATGGAAATGTGAAAGCTTTGTTGGATATTAGGCATCTCTCTTTTTAACCACATCACAAATGACACAATTCAACAACATTTTGGTTTGGCACCAATTATAGAAGAGATGAGAAAAGGCCAACTCCACTGATATGGACATGTCCAGAGAGCAGCACCTTCCACCATGGCCAACACTGCCTACCAACTAGAAGTCAGTGGCCGGTGACCTCACGGGCATCCAAAACAGAGATGGCAAGACACCATTAACAAAGATATGCAAGCCATCGGCCTGTGCCCCAGAGATACAGCTGACCATGCAAAGTGACTGTCAGCTTTGGAAGCCATATTAGTATCAGACTGTTCCATACTGCCACATTCTTGAGCCTGGGAAAATGGGAGGGGGGAATTTCTTGAAGTGTATGTGGTTAGACATAATAGCATTTTTTTCTAAGTCAAGGTCATGTTATTTCTGCACCTGGTTGAGGGGACGTCTCAAGTTGGGATGGATGGTGATTGGGGCATGTGATGCCATGAGGGGTGCAAGGGGTGGATTTGTCATTTTTTTTTATTTATTACAAGGAAACCTGGAACTTTCCACATTTGGATTTCCCGAATGTGCCAGTTTCCTACTCGAATAAAAGGAATCTTGGAGAGGATGTCTGTCTCAGAGTTATTTGTTGGAGTGGAGGTTTTCTGGAACGCTGACATGGGTGGCATTCAATGATCTAAAAAACAGACCCTGTGCCTGTGGGAATACACTAGGAAGAAAAAGGAGGAGAAGGGGAAAAGAAGGAGGAGGAGGAAGAGGAGGAGGAGGAGGAGGAGGAAGTCTTCATCAATGTCAGAAAGCTGATATTTTTTTTTAAAAATCCTTTAACAAAGTGCATCTTTTAGGTTTCATAGTAAACTGGAGAAGCCGTAAATAAATGGGGACAGTCAGCCAAATCAAAGTTATTAGAATACAGTTTGGCTCAGTTTGTTCAACAGCATCCAAAACTCCTTTTAATCTTTGCAGGGTTTTTTTGTTTTTTTTTTGCTGAGGGTTTTCATGAAATGAACTCCATCACTTTTTTTTTCTTCTCCTTCAGCATTTGATAAAGGGGTTACAGGTGCCATTGGGACACCTTCTCATTAAATCGACATTTGGAAATCAGAGCATCTTTTTCAGACACCTGTTTAGTCACATTCAGTTGCTGAGCTCTCAAAACTGTTTTAGCGAGGAGGAAAAGGAAATAAATAAATAAATCTTGGAATACATTCTGGAATAGGGGATGTTTTTTTACTGGCAAGATTGGAAGAAAAAAACAAAAAACTAAAACTAAAAGCACTTCTGGAGTTGAAGTTCCAATCTTGGCAAGTTCTCTGGTTTCAGGAATAATTTAGAGACTTTGGTTTTTGGATGGTTTGATGTGAATACAAATATTTTACTGACTGGTTTATCAAATATTGAGAGGGATCAATGTTTCCCCCCTTACCTGTCTCCTTCTCCTATGACACATATTTATTTTTTAACGAGAGAGAGAGAGAGAGAGAGAGAGAGAGAGAATTTATAATTTAATTTTAGTAAGTATGTAGCATATTTCATAAGATTTAATTTCATATCACTCAATATGACAATAACTGAATAATCATAAGGAAGTTTTCTACTTGAAGAACATTCACATCAGAGAAAATGTAAGCTTTGGTCTTACTGGCAGCAGATCTTTTTAGACAAAATCACTTATATAATTCTGAAGATTATTTCTCCTCAGTTTTAACAAGCGAGAATGGGGGAGTTTTCCAATGTTGATCTAATTTCAGCTTTTAATCACCAGGTATGTCCAGAAACAATTTTTGTTGATAATGATGTCTTATATTTGAGGATCGTCCAAGTAATTTGTTGAATTATATAAGTGATTTTGTTGTGAATCAAGAGTTCTTGAAAACTCTTCTGGAGTTGTCTCCTTTTTCTTTGCTTCGGCTTTTGCTGCACATTCAAAGAATGTAGTAATCTCCTTGGCACAAGCAATGTCACTGAAATCATTTGCCTTCCAGCAAGCCATCATTAATGCCATCTCTGTAACACAACTTGCCTCTCAAGCCAAGCGCCTGGGTGGGATAAAATAGGACGGGCGGGCAGGTTTATGTGTGGGGACCATTGGACGTCACTCACCTTCGCCTACCTCCAAGCTTCAGGCTTTTTTAAACTGCTTATGTTTGAAAATGGTTTTTAGATTTTTGTTTGTTTGTTGTTCTTTTGGGATTCAGTCCATGCACAGTACATTTACCTTTTGACTCGTTTTGTTTCCAAGTCTGTGTTCATATGATGCAGCATTATGCAGTACATGGCACCACCTATATGTATTTATCCAATAATGCATACATTAGGAAATGCATCGCACATGCACGCTGCCTTGCTGGTTGTTTACACTAGCAGATAACTTCCAAAATGTGGAGAATTTTGGAAAAAGAGATGATACAAAGTAAAACAAGATCTTTTCTTCTTGTGCCATATCTGTCATCGGACATTGGCCATCATGTTGGCAATCCTATTTTTATTGACAGCTGCATGAAAAAATACTGTTTCGTTTTCTCCAAATCAGTCCCTTAGATTTTGAAGCCATGATGTTCTTCTTCTGCCGTAAAATCTTTCCTTGGATGATTAAATGAAGTATGTCATATTTTTCCAGGTGTTGCATCACAGCTCCAAAATATTCTAACTTTCGCTTTTTTATGGTTTTGATGATTTCCCTTGGCTTTCCCAGGAGGCTTATCGCCTCCTCATTTCTGATTTTGTCAACTCAATTTATATGTAACAGCCACCTGTAAATCCACATTTCAAAATGCGGTACAGGTCATGAAATGCAAGTGGATAAAAGTAAATCTGAAAAAATAAAACTAATGTGTTCCAATGCCTCATCATGAGAGAATCATAATATTACATTTCATCATTTTAATCCATGTGGACATTGACTCCTAGGAATTCCTCATTGGGGGAATTCTGGGAGTTGAAATCTGCATGGCCTGAAATTATGGCTGTTGAGAAGCACCTCATATTTATTGCCTAATGAAAATGCACATCTCCCTTTTGGACTTTAAGGTTAAACAACAGTTTTAATGCTTTCCAGCTCCAGTTCTTCCAGTTCTTCCTTTAAAAAGAGATAGAATGGAAGTTCTTATTCCTTGTGTTTTGCTGCTACCATTTTTTAATGCAAAGGTAAAGGTTCCCCTTACATATATGTGCTAGTCATTCCTGACTCTAGGGGGTGAGTGTTCAGCACTGTCTGATGTCGTCTTCATGGTCATGTGGCCAGCATGACTGAACACCGAAGGTGCATGGAACACTATTACCTTTCCACCAAAATGGTCCCTATTTTTCTACTTGCATTTTTACATACTTTCACACTGCAAGGTTGGCCGAAGCTGGAACAAGTAATGGGAGCTCACTCCATTACACGGTGCTAGGGATTCGAATGGCCGAACTGCCAACCTTTCTGATCAACAAACTCAGCGTCTTAGCCAGTGAGCTACCACGTCCCTTTTTAGTGCTACAAGCCATGCAATGATATTTTTATGTTCTTCCTTGCTTGCACTGTCTTACAGAACCTGCACAAGGAGAGCAATTCAAGGGGTCAAGTTCCTCTCTAAGGTCTGTATAATCTTCATGCACCCGATAAATATTTTGTGTCTCTGTGTATAATTTCCAAGATCCTAACCCAGCAAAATTGTCTTCCATTTCTTTTTATTGCAATTACAATCATTTAAGCAATTATGGAAATAATTCAGTGAGTCATTTTAGGGATAATTTTAGTCCCCTATTACAATAAGGAAATTCCCCACTGAACACATAGCGGGACACATGTTTTCAAACAAATGGACTTGGGGTTTCAGGGTTTAGTTGTACGCTTTCCCTGCATTGCATTTGTGTGGCTAAGAAGTAGGACAAACAACTACCTCAAGACTGCTTTGTAAATCCACAAGGAAGTCAAGGCAGGATTTAAAATCTGTGTTCTGCCTTATTTAGCTACTAAACAAATGAACATGGGAAACCATTCTAATGCATCTGAAATATTACGTGAGATAAATTCCAGAATTTCTCCTGTGGTATCGAGCTTATTTTGACTGGTTTCAAAAGGCATGGGATGCTAGAATTCTCCATGGGACAAAAATAAGATGAATATCATGCCCCTGTCAGAGTCTGAATCCAAGGAGGAAGACGAACAGCTGATAGGGAGTGGGAGTGTGGCTCTGTTGGCTGTGGAGGAAACTGGGGAAGGGCAGCTGGGCAGAGAGGGGATAGGTAGAACAAGGGAGAGGGAGTTTAGAGGAAGGCCCAGGCACACCCTCTCTTCATCCTAGGGCATGCAGGGAGGAACGGAGGAGAGAGCAATGTGGGTTGGGTGGATACAGGGGAGGAAAGGGCCCTGATTCCCTTCATTAGCCATACCTGGGAATGAGAGTTTAAAAGAGATGCAAGCTGAGTGAATTTATCTTGTGTTGACTTTGGTTACCTGCATTCCTGGCATCCTCCCAATCAGGTTGAATTACTGCTGTTCCTTCCCATCTGAAATTCATTTTCTTGCCCTGCCAGACTAATTATCTCATCTTGCCTTGATTGGACTTATAGTAACAGTTTTTGTTGAGCATGTTTTGGACTTGATTCTTTGCAGCTAAAGGCTGCTCCTAGGAGAGATTTTCTCTGGCCAGAAGATAACCAGGGCATTGGGGGCAAAGTTGGAGCTAATAAAGAGACTCCTACTGATTACCTGACTGTGTTGTCTTTGTGCCATACCCTGGGTCATCACTGTGAAGCTTCAACTTGGTGTGTATATATGTGTGAATGCACAAGTCCACAAATGGCCAAACTCAAAGTTCTAGCAAGAGAGTCTTCCTTTTGATGGCATTTGATGTCTGTGATCTCTGCTTAGTTTGTGATGCTGAAGTAATGAGGGCAGCTGTTAATCAGGTGTTTTTCTACAGGAGATAGGGGGAAAATGAGTTCTTGGCTTTTATCACTTTTCAGTCTATAAAGTGGGCTCGGCTCTCCTATGATATTTGGGGCAGATTAACTTTTATAACTATGTCTCTGAAGGCTTATAGAACTCACTGTTAAATATAATTATATATCCTATCATTAATGTCTTACTTGTCTTCTTTTGGCAAACAGTTTTCAGCTAAAGAAGACCAAAGTTGGTTTACTCTAGCCACTGATCCAAGTTGGGAGCATCAACCAGTCAATTTACTGGTTCAACTTGGATATCAACTGGTACAATCTGTAAACTGTTACAATTTGGAAGCCAGTTTTTCAACTAATGCTCCAACTTCCAAAATTCAAAACAATGATTATATTGGCCAAGCATTCTACAGGATGAAATTCCCATATCTAGAGAACTCCAGGTTGAGGAAGCCTTCTCTGATCACACTAGATGGAAAAGAATGGACATATATCCACATTACTATCCAAAGGCATAAACATATGAAGATCGGTAAGAGGAATTGAGTATATCTAGTCTTGTGAAAAGAAGGACTAGGAGTGACATGACAGCAGGATTCCAATATCTGCCACAAAGAAGATTCTCTAAAACACCAGAAGGCAAGATAAGAAACAATGAATGGAAACTCATCAAGGAGAGAAGCAACCTAGAACTAAAGATAAATTTCCTGAGAGTAAGAAAAAAATTAATCAGTGGAATGGCTTGCCTTCAGAAGTTGTGGCTGGTCCATCACTGGAGGTTTTTAAGAAGAGATTGGACAATCGTTTGTCTAAAATCATACAGGGTTTCCTGCTTGAACAGCGGGTTGGACTAGAAGACCTCAAAGGTCCCTTCTAACTCTGTTATTCTGTTATTCTTCTAACTTTCAAATATTTGGGAAATATCTAAATGTGCACTAACTGGAGCTTCATCATTTCATTCTTTGAACTCTTGTTACTAAAATCCACACTATATTAACCGGTTTCCTGAAATGATGCAGGACAAGGGGAGAATAGGAAAGCATTTAGAAGATAAACAAGCACTGCTGTTGAATCTTTTTTTTTTTTTAAACGAACTGAGTTTTTAAAAAAAGATACCCATTAGCAATGCAATTAAACCCAAATTATCCAATTTCATGGCCACCATGAAACTGAATTGTTTCTTAATCTGTTTTCAATAAATTGTTCATATTATTTTGGGGATGGGAGGTAGGAAGAGAACTTTGCAACTTTGTTAGATCTCAGAAAGTATGGGACAATTACTATCTATGCATTTTATTTTGAACCCACAACCTCACTGAGGTGCTGTGTTTTAACATGATGTCAGGATATTGTAACTGCCATAAGTATATGCCAGTTGCATATGCCCAAATTTTGATCTTATGACCATTGGGATGCTGCAGCAGTTTTAAGCATGAACACTGGTCATCAATTACCTTTTTTCAAAACCATTATAACTTTAAATGCTCACAAAAGAAATGGTTGTAAGTCAACTACTACTGATAACTAAATGACAATCTTGGCTGATCTTGAAAAACTAAGTAGCATTGGATAAGTTTAATATTCAGGCAAAGGTCTGAAAATTGATTCATGGCCACTGGACTTCTTTTCTTGTTGGTTGGTTTCACTGCTCATTCAAGGAGTTTCATCAGTCAGAACAGGTTAGTTAGGCAGCAGATTTAGAAATAAGATACTTCCTTATTTTCCAACAAGAAAAGATTAGATTAACAGAGTTGGAAGGGACCTTGTAGGTCATCTAGTCCAACCCCTCACCTAAGCAGATGCTACACCATTTTTGACAGATGGCCATCCGGTCTCTTCTTGAAAGCCTCCAGTGATGAAGCTCCCACAACTTCTGAAGGCAAGGCAAGCTATTCCATTGGTTGATTGTTTTCACTGTTCTGAAAATTTCTCATTTCTAGGTTGAATCTCTCCTTGTTCACTTTCCATCCATCATTCCTTGT
Source organism: Laticauda colubrina (assembly GCA_015471245.1). Lineage (NCBI taxonomy): Eukaryota > Metazoa > Chordata > Lepidosauria > Squamata > Elapidae > Laticauda > Laticauda colubrina. The sequence goes on from BLBF01000058.1 coordinate 6,724,367, forward strand.
CTGGCCTTCAGGGGCTTTGGAAAATAGCTTGACCCCTTCCTCCTCTCTGAGGCAGCCCCTCAAATATTTGAAGACTGCTATCATGTCTCTCCTGGTCCTTCTCTTCACTAGACTAGCCATGCCCAGTTCCTGTAACTGTGGATGACTGAGAATCTTCTTCGATATATTAAGATAAAGGCTTATCTGAAAATTCTAAATCTATAGACCAGACTGTGAAGTGTTGAGGGTTTTGTTTTTTTTTTTAAAAAAAAGCTCAGAGAAAGAAACAGTCAAAGAACTTTTCCATATTGTGTGCCAGTAAAGTTACACAGATGTGTCATTATGACTTAGATGATAAATCCAACTTAAAGACACCTTCACCTACATTTGCACAAGAACGTGATAATCTGGGAGCAGAGGTATACAACATTAATTCAGTCTGATGCTTTGAACACAACACTCTGTGTACCAAGAGGACTTAAAATAGAAAGCAGTTACTAAGCAAATGTGCATGTTAACACTAATGAAATAAAAAAAAATCATTATCAATTCATTAATATGGTTACACAGATGCTGTTGTGTCACCCACGCAGAACAATTAATGACAAAGATGCCCCATTACTTTTTTTAGAAGAACAAAAGGTATTTGTTACATAGGATGGAAAGTAAGCCTGTGCCAGGATTGAAAAGCCAGAAATTGAGATTATTTCTTCAAAGGCAATGGATAAATGTTGGTTAGCTCAGAAAGAGAGTAAACATATTAGTCTTTTTCTTTGGTTCTGAGCCAGAGTGTTTCCAGAGTATCACCTAGGCTTTCTGGAATGTTCCAGATTCCTTTCAAGAAACAACATGTTATTCAAGACAACCATGAGTAGAAACCTCTGTGTTCATCACAAAAGTTAGAAGGCATCTGTTGTGACTGCCTGAAGTGTTACAATTCAAATGTCAGCCTTGGAAGCCATATTTTACTTGGAAGCTTTGAGGCTGCTACATTTAGTTCCTGGGAATTTGTGAGGGGGGAATTTCATAGGGAGGTGGAAGATTAGACTTAACAACATTCTTTTCTTAGAGAGTCAAGGACAGGTTACCCTGCACCTGGAGAGGAGTGTCTGAAGGAATGTCTTCAGTTGGGATGATGTTTGATTAGGCCATATAATGGACTGGCTGGTGCATGGGATGGGTTTGTGAATTTCTTTTGGGAAGGGAAAACCCAGAACTCTCAGATGTGCCAATATGACGCATCTAATAAAACGGAACTTTGAGAAAATGCTTGTCTTGGAGTTTATTTGTTTGGAGTTTGTTAGTTGGAATGCTGACATAAAAATCCTTACTGGAAAAGACAGGGAATGTCAACAGCTGGATTGTAAATAGGGACAGCTATTTATCTATTTATTTATTTCTTTGTTTATGCAAAACTGTGTACACCTCCTATGTCACATGACCCAAGGCAGTTTATGGAATACAACAGAACAGAAAATGGAATGGAATCTATTAAAATAAAAATGCAGCCATCTTCCAATATCATAGATAGCTAAAGAAACCTAGTCTTTATTAATGCCCAAGCATCTGGGTGCTAAACGGGTCATGGAACGCTAGGACTGGATGTGTCTTGGAAGTCTTCTGCTCTAACTATCTGCCCAAGGCAGAAGATCTTGGGCAGATACAGAGATACAGAGCAGTATCCCTCTGGGCAAATGGCTTCCAATCTTTTCTTGAAAATCTCCAATGATGGATAAACCTTCTTAAAGTTCTGTGGAGAATACAGAATTGCATCAAGGGTCAGTTAAGTGGGAATGTTCAGAAGGTAAGTGTATCACATCTCTTCAGCAACCCTTGAGAAATACAGATGGAGTAGGAGGAGGAAGAAGAGGAGGAGGAGGAGGAGGAGGAGAGTGTGTCAACATTGTTACTGGAACAAGAAATGGATGGGTAGGACAGAAGAAGTCGTGGCCCCTGGTGATTGATTTCAGTTCCTCCTAATCATTGATTACTACCAGTTCTGTGGACGTGGTGTGGTGGGCATGGCTTGAGGGGTGTGGCTTGGTGGGTGTAGCAGGAGAAGGATACTGCAAAATCTCCATTCCCACCTCATTTCAGGGGAAGGTTACTGCAAAACCCCCATTCCCTCCCCACCCCACTAACCTGCTTTCCAGCTCCGTTCTCCTGTGCAGGGCAGCAAAAGAAGACCCAGCCGATCAGCTGGCACTCGGGAGGCAGAGAATAGATGGGGGTGGGGCCAGTCAGAGGTGGGATTTGCCGGTTCTCTGAACTACTCAAAATTTTCACTACCACTTCTCCAGAACTGGTCAGAGCCTGCTAAATGCCACCTCTGCTCCTAATCAACCTAGCAACAAGCCATCTTCATCCTGACAGCAAAAGATTACTATGATCTTTTCCACACAGTGCTTTCTACATCTTGCCGGGGGTACTTGCCACATCCTATCTGAATCTGTTTCGCAGCAGAAAATAGATTGCCAAATGTATAAACACACTTCTGAGTTAAGATTACCTGCACACCATCTTTGTACAAGAAAAGCTTTCATGACACTTCCATGGAATTGCAGTGACATATGTGTCTTTCTCAAAGATCAGTCCCATTGTTCTGAGTTTGGCTTACACCCAGTCAGTAAATCTAGAATGGAAACCTAAAAAAAAAAATGTTTTGTAAAAGGCAGGATGCAATCTTATTGTCACTTCATGCCTAATTATACTCAAAGGAGATTAATTATAAATCGACACACAATATATAGAGGTTTTCTGTTTTCCTTCTTTCAGCCTTTATTTCCTTCTCTCTTCACCATTTCTCTCCTTCTTCAAACTTTTGGTATCTCAGGATCTAATTATGGAAGATTATAAGTGTCCTCTACTTACCACCAAGAAAATGAAATTCTTATAGAGTCTTGAAAAAGACATGAAGATTATTATGTGGTATCAGGTTGGTGTTGTCTCTTAGGGACCACACACTTAGATTTTCTTCACGAAGGTGTGTCCTCAAATGGGTCCTTCAGGTCTTCCAGTGATGAACTCATGATTGCTATAATTCAGTCCATTCACCTCACAACTGGTTATCCCTCTTCTTTTTCGTTTTCACTTTCCTTGGCATTAGGGACCTCTTCAGAAACCTAGATAATAATATGTCTGAAGTAGGATAATTTGAGACTGGTCATTTGTCCTCCCTCCCTTCTTTCCTCCCTTCTCTCCTTCTCACTCTTTCCCCTTGAATTGGTAGTTCTGTCATCTTGAAAATTGAACACATTTACTTTAATATTCCATTGATACTTTAATTTGTGTAGAATAGGCATTCATCCTATCGTAATTCAAGTAGCAGATCGATGACTCTTTTTCTTCTGATAAATGCAGTTTGTCCTGAACTTCTACTGTTTTTCAAACTGATTCACAGTGGGAAGAAGGAGATTCAGATGAGCTGGTTAGATCCAACAGGGATCTTTCTCATATTTGAAGAATGTGTTTGGGTTGACTCAATTGTGAGAATCAGCCCTTTAAAGAAAAGACAATTTTTATTGTATAAACACTTGTGCCCCCCCATTCAGTTAGCAAATATTGGAGGTTATCTCCTCAATTGGATAACTTCCTAGTACCATATTTTAGCAGATTTGCTTGATGGCCTGGATTCCTGTTTTGTTTTTTTTTCAAATTGCTTCCTTTGGGGGACTTTGTTTACCCATAATAGAGCAGTTCTGAAATCAAAAGCCTTGTTTACGGCTCTCTTTGTAAGGAATTCAGTTAGCAAGACTTATCTTGTGAAAGTCATTTTTTTTGGTGCTCAATTTAATGTACAGAAACCCTCCCCTTTTTAATGTCTTAAAAATCCGTATGATAAATAAAGCCATTAGAATTACAACATTCATTTCATTACTTTGGCTTGAGTACATTATACTTTGCAATTTCATATATTTAACAATAAGCTTTACAGTATGGTCCCTTTCCTCCTTCCCTCCATTGTGAGGACTTTCAAGTTTTGTTTATTGGATTCCTTGGCACTGGATTCATTTATTGTATAAATGAAACTTTTTGAAACCCTAATTTGAGACTTCTGAAGTCTCTTTAAATCCTTCAAAAATCCAACTGCCAAAAAATTAATAGTATTGCTTTGTTCACATTTGAAGGATATATAAACAATCTACAGTGCAAGCCCTGAAATAGATTCCTCCAAATAAAGCTAGTTTCTTGGTGTATTTATGGACATACAGGGGTACCTCATTGTTAATTGGTGTTGGGAGGCACGATGAGCACCAAGCACAATGAATACAAAACAATTTTTTCCCCATATGTAATAATGTAGTAAGTCAAAAGGCAGACAACACCGATAAGTTCTAGCTTCTGCATTGATTACCAAATGAACGATAAGTACCAGAACAAAATTTTCACATCAAAATGCATTGATTACCAAATTGGATGAGTTTCAAACCAGTTGAGTAACAAGGTACCACTATATGCACATTATTATTAGTCTTGCCTTTATATCTTGGATTTCCTTTTGCTATCCTATTAACCCATTCCCACCCTGCTTAGTTTTGGGAGTCCAGCCAAGGTTAACTAGATTTTGCTCTGTCTTTCAAAACAAGGAAATATACTTCAGGTTTGATGCCAAGTGCAGCCCTCCAATTACAATGTCTGTTACCAGTGCCTAAATATATTTTGTACTTTTTAGTTGTGTTGCCATTGATCCTCCATCAGTTTAGTTGAGTCTAGTTTAGTTACTTTATTGTCATTGCACCTCGTACAACAAAATCAAACACCATCTTCAGTGCACATCATGACCATGAAAATAAACACAAACACACATCCTTCATCCTCCACACATTGAACCAAAAACTCCAGACACTACACCAATACTGCATTATATAGCAGAATTCAAAAGAGCCACTGCCCTGGGATAGAAGCTGTTTTTCAGCCTATTTGTCCTTGTTTTTATTATTATCCTGTACCATCTGCCAGATGGTAATAGTTCAAAAAAAGGGTTCCCAGGATGGGTTGGATCTTTGAGAATGTTTTGAACTTTCTCAAGGCAGCAGGAGCTATAAAGCTCTTCCAAAGAGGGGAGAGGGCAACCAATGATCCTCTGGGCAATGACATTAACCCTCTGGAGTGCTTTCCTATCTGCTCATGTGCAATTGGCAAACCATACAGAGGTGCAGTAAGTTAAAATACTCTCTATGGTGCAGTTTTTCATTCAGTTGTTGTTTTCTGAGAAATCCCAGGTAGTATAATCTAAGTCAGGTCCTCTTTTATGGTAACACCCAGAAACTTAAAACTGGCCACTTGCTCTACTTGGTCTCCATTGATAAGCAAGGGCTGGATGTCTGATCTGTTCCTTCCATAGTCCACGATAAGCTCCTTGATCTTATTGGTGTTGAGGACCAAGTTATTGTCTCCATATCACTAAAGCAATCGGTCTACCTCATCTCAGTCGGCAGGCTCATCCCCCCTGAAGATGAGTCCCACCACTGTTGTATCATCTGCAAATTTAGCAATAGTATTACTAGTGTGAGTGGGAATGCAGTAATGTGCATGAAGAGTATAGCATAAGGGACTCAACACGCAACCCTGTGGTGTACCAGTGTTAAGAACACTTCTTTGTGTGGGAACTCTCAGCCTCATAATCTCTATCAGAGGTGGGATTCAAATTTTTTTACTACTGGTTCTGTGGGCATGGCTTGGTGGGTGTGACATGGCTTGGTGGGCATGAATTCGTAGGCATGGGAGGGGAAGGATACTGCAAAATCTCCATTCCCTCCTCATCCCATTAACCTGCTTTCCAGCTCTGTTCTCCTATGTAGGGCAACAAAAGAAGACCCAGCTAATCAGCTGGAACTTGGGAGGTGTGTATATTCCTACACACACTTACACATGCATGCCATAACATTCAGGCAAATAACTAATAAAGGACACTAATGAGCAGTGAGAGATGGACTGCAAAACCTTTAAATGCATTCCCATTATTTCGGAGCATAATTAAGGACACAGCTCTAGCATGACATTTTATTACCAAAAGAGATAAGATCCCATTTTATTGCAAGCGGGTATTGTAATGCGGCAAGACAAGTTCCCTTTCTGAGAGGCAATTCTGGCCTGCAGAATATTGCTAATTTTCTTTATTCCACCTGTGGCAATTTCAGTCCTGCAGGCAAAACGAGAACAAAAAGTCAGCTGGGTTTTGAAGTCAGCCAGGATGCACAATCGGACACTGGAGAAGAATGCCATTGGTGTTCTTTAGGATCCAGAACTACAGAAAGAGGAGAAGGAAGATGCTCCTCCTGAATCATTGAATGTTTATGTTGCTTTCCTCAAAGAAATTCAGAGCATGGACTAAAGGCATTGGAAGCTTCAGGATTTGGTCTGGAGTTTGAGTGAGCATTGCAAGCTACAAAGAAACCTCTTTGCAAGAAGGCCAAGTAATAAGATCATTTCCCACATTTTCCTTAGGACTTCTATTTTTATTTTTTCTCGATGTCTGCTAACTTATGGGGAACCCAAGATAGTAATATCTCCTCCTCCTCCTCCTCCTCCTCCTCCTCCTCCTCCTCCTCCTCCTCCTCCTCCTCCTCCTCTTCCTCCTCCTCCATTCTTCCTCCTCTTCCTCTTCTTCTTCCTCCTCCATTCCTCCTTTTCCTCCTCCTCTTCCTCTTCCTGTTTTTTATTGCAAGTTTGTTCTCAGCAAAAAAAAAAAAAGTAAGAGAAATCTGACACTGCAAAATACAAAACACAGATGGAAACAGGCCTGGTTGGTCAAAATGTACATGCTGCCTAAGAGGAGATGGAAGACACATAAACTTTGCTTTTATGAAGAGAGCTAATTCTTGTATCAATGCAGTTGCAGAAATTCTTTCAGTATTATTTCCCAACTTTCTTCAAAAAATATTAACCATTCTCAGATTTTCTTGTAAGCTTATCTCCGTGGTTCCAGGCCTGCTTAGTTGGGAGAAGCCTGACAGTTAATTTCAGCATTGCAAATTTCATTGATTTTCATAATGCTCTTGGTTAGATACGTAGACTTTGAAGACTGGGGGCTTGTGAATGTCTGTTAAGCAACACTATCCCTTCTTTTGCTATCTATGTAGTTGTGATTGACTGCTGCAAGATATAGCTTTCTCTCTTCCCCTAAGGAGTAAGAGTAGAAGTCATACTTGATGCTATAGCTTGGAATTGGCTTCCCAGCAACACAATTACCTTCACTGGCCATTGTAATGAAGAATCAGACTGGGTTTGATCACCTAATTTACTTGGTAGCTGTTAATCAGAGCTAACATAAGACTACTAATAGGAATTAGGATTGAACTACATTTTAGGCTTTCTTTCCAAGATGTTGCAGGCCTATTTTTGTCATAAAATCTCAAAACCTAAAATAATAAAGAGAGCACAGGAGGTTTCTACAAAGAAGAAGGAGTCAAGCTATTCTCCAAAGCACCTGAAAGCAGGACAAGAAGCAATGGGTGAAAACTAATCAAGAAGAGAAGCAACCTAGAAATAAGGAGGAATTTCCTGACAGTGAGAACAATTAACCAGTGGAACAACTTGGCTCCAGAAATTGTGAATGCTCCAACACTGGAAGTTTTTCAGAAGAGATTTGTTATCCATTTGTTATCTGGTGTAGGGTTTCCTGCCTAGGCAGGGGGTTGGATTAGAAGACCTCCAAGGTCCCTTCCAACTCTGTTATTCTGTTCTCTTCTGTTCTAATGTATTTTCTTAAAAGAATAGCAATGAAGAGAGGATTAATGTATTACTCAAGAAAGGAAAATGAGATGCAACCAAAGGTGGCAATATTATCTTTTCCTAATCATAACCTAGTGCAGTGGCGGCTAACCTTTTTGGGCTCCTGTGCCCCCCAGAAGGCAATGCGCCCCCCATGCTCCCTGTGTATGCACGTGCAATCTCCCCTGCCAACCCATTATCTGCACTGCACATCACAGCTGTTTTTTGGCCCATTTGAAGCCTTTTTCAGCCTCTCAGAGGCTTGAGGAAAGCTTCTGCAGCCTTTGCAGGCTGAAAAATGAGCCCGTTTCATCACTTCCGTTATTTCTGGAAATACCAGAAGTGACAAAATGGACCTATTTTTCGGTCTGCAAATGCTTTTCTCAGCCTCTGGGAGGCTGAAAAATCAGCTGTGAGGCATGTGCATAGAGGTAAGTTTTCCTGTGGCTCATGTGCCGGTACAAATGGCTCTGCAAATGCAAGTAGATTAATAGGTACCATTTCAATGGGAAAGTAACAGTGTTCCATGGGCCTTTGGCATGCAGCCATGCTGGCTGTCAGGGTTCCAACAGATTCCCTAATTAATTCATGAGCCTCGAGCTAAGTTTCAAAAGAAATCCAATTATTTATTAGGAGCAACATAACCATAGAAACTGTCTTCGGGCAAAGTTGGTGTCAACTGTCCCAACTTGGTCAGTTACAAAAGAAAAACTCTCAGTCCCACTGTCAGCCAGAAGTACATTTTACTAAACTTATGGTTGCAGAAGAAGCAAAGCCAGATCTGAGGTTTTCACACCCAAAGCATATGGTTAATTTTTCCCTTGTTCCCCATCTCCCCCCAGCTATCAATGAGTGTCCAATTAGATGGTATCAAATTGTTTGTGTAATGGTTCCTGTGTTCATGGGCTGGGTGCTTCTGCATTCTTCAACTGTGACCTTGGAATAGCCAGCTGCTCTCACTGAATGACATAATGCATAGTTTTGTTTTCTCATGCTAACTCCTTGTCAGGGTTCTGGCGATTGCCGGATGAGTTGACACCCATCCTGTATCGCTCCCTGCCAATTTCTCTCCCCCTGTTGAATATGGCAGTTCTGACAGCTGGTTCCCTTGGCCAAGAAACAGAGATGAGCACCGTGTCCTTAGTTTGGGCATGACTGACAGGGAAACCTTTCCCTTAAAAGCATTGATAATCATAGTCTCATAGGTATCTGTATCTTCAGGACTAGCTTGTTTTGCCTTTACTTTCCCCATTGCCTTCACCCTTGTTTAAATACTGTGTCTGATCATTCTATGCAGTTGATAAAGTGAGCTGCAGCTCATGAAAACTTATGCCTTTAAATAACATTTGTTAAAAGATGCTACCAGACTTTTGATTATTATTATTTTTTTGGTTCCTGCTTGTGGTTGCTCAATATTTACTTTATGGCTTGCCTGATCATTTTTCCTACTTTATATCCTCTAGTTTACATACTCAGTCTTCCTGTACAGGAGAAGCAGATGGATAGCTTCTGGAAGTTCTCCAAGCTCTGTTGCTTTTTAAATAAATGCTCTTTGCAGCAGAATATCAGCAATGAGAAACACAACCAAGTGACTACTTCAGCTATAAAAACACTTGTTGGAGAGGGAAAGTAAAGCAAAGGCTCCAATCCAATGCTCAATCACCTCTTTTCCTTTCACTGCATTATGACAATATCGATTGAAGATCCTTGACTATTTAAAACCCTAAACTATTATAACTGAAGGAAGAATTCTGCTATTTATTTGCAGCTAATGTTTTGCTTCACACTTTATTGCCCTCTAACTGTCTTTTCTCTGTATCCATTAAACCTGTTGTGAGCCATTGAAAAAATACCAATTTTTATCAGTGGGGAATAACGTAATCAGAAATTTTACACTTATTAGATTGCTTCCTATCCTGGGTGGTCATTCATTCTTAATAGCCCTTCTTATAGTCACAAGTAGCAATAATGACTTGCTACTAATAAAGTTCCTAATGATACTATTCAAATTACATAGCTCCGGTACCGCTATAAATTTGTTAGGAAAGCATTAGCTATTTAAAACTTGAAAAACAAGCTACAGAAGTTCGGCTATTCGTGCTCTCCCTTCCTCTCCACTATTAGGATCAACCGTAGCACAACAAATGTGTTTGTATTTCTTGACACATCTGGAGGGAATGTAGGAATGTTGGGGACCCATCTTTGCAAATTAGGGAGCATTATTTACAATGCAAATTGCCCTTAATGGGGCTATAGACTAAACTACTTAACCCCTATCTTCTTAGCAAGGATGACAATTCCATCAGCCAGATAGCTCAGACAATAAAACAAAGAATCAAAATGGAGATTTAACTTACCAATTTTTGGCAATTTTAGTTACATCACAGGTGCTACAAAAAGTTGTTTTCATGGTAATCCCATACATGTTCGCCTTACGGAGCCAGAAATAGTGCTGTGTAGTTGGCTCACATACTAGAAAAGAAAAAAAAAAAGATCTTGACTGATTTCAAAAATTTATGTAGGGCTGGATCTAACGGTTAATGAAAAACTATTTGGTAGATTTCTCACCACTTTGGGGCAATTGTGTTTAGATGGGTGTCCAGAGTCTTAGACAGACAGCCCTGTCTAGTGTCATGACTTTCAATCAACACTTCCATCAAAATGCAAGGTATCCATAATTAGAATTCTACCAATTGAGCTTTTATTGTCCAAGAATGTTCTGTAATGTTTTGGTTGCATTACTGTCCCATTTGGCATTCATGGATTTTGGCAGTTCTCCTACAAATAATATCTAACTATTGGACCAGGGGGTGGATTTTAGATCTTCGGCATATTACTTGCCGAAGATAATTATCAAACCACTTCCAACCATAGGTTATGCCACATAGGAAGCTAATCCAAAGCCTATTTAATATTTAATGTGGTTATTATTTGTCTGAAAGATAACCAGGACATATTCAGTCTATGGGTTAGACCAAAATGTTTTTTTTAACATATTATTATTATTTTAATATCAATTATTTTTGAATAGCACAAACTCAAATCATTCTTGTATTGTTGCCAAGAAAATGATATGGACATGACCATAAAATCATAAGGTCATAAGACATAAAGGTGCTTTTTCAAGAGGCAACTAGACTTTCTTTGTTTCTTCTTGGGGATGTTTTGTTTGTCATCCAAGAAGCTTCTTCAGTTCAGAACTGAAGTTTCTTGGATAAAAAGGGAAAGATCTTTAAAGTAAAATCAAATTAGCCATTTTGAAGCCATATGAACTTGTTTAAACTTCAATTTACTGGAAAATATCTTGAGGATAAAGATATTTATCCTCCGATACTGCCCCTCCATGTTGGGAAACATCCAGAAATAACAATCTTTTCCTGGAAAATTTCTCTCCAGATCCCTTTAAACACTACTTTTAAAAATACTACTATCAAGACCAGGAGTGAAATTTTCAGAGAAAGTCATCTTCTCAACTCTTTTGCAAATCTTCTTCTCCTTTTTTTAATTAAGTCAACCCAAGGGCACAACTAATATTTAGGACTTTCAGATAGTCTACTGGATCATTAAATTGCTTAATTAGAAGACAGGTTTGCTAAGGGCATGCTTGAATGAGGCCAAGCATATTGGCAGGAAAGAGCAAAAAAAAAACAGGAAAAACAAAATAAGAAAATCTTCATGAAATATTGACAACTGAGCACAATAAAGACATTAGCCAAATATTTTGAATAATAAAGATTTATAAACCATGCCCTTCCTTCTCCCCCTCTCTTCCTCCCTCTTTCTTTTCTTCTTTCCTCTCTTCTTTTCTTCCTTCTGTTCTTTTCTTCCTTCCTTTCTCTTTCCTGTTTTCTTTCTTTTTTCTTTCCCATTTTCCTCCCTCCCTCCCTTCCTGAAATTTACAGATACTAAAATAACAATAACAATGTTATTGAAACCACAATGACAATAACAAATAATAGTAGCAATTCTCTATCTGACTTGATATAAATATTATCAAATGCCCTTGTATCTTTATAGAGAGCCAGTCATTAAGGCACAAGGCTAGAAAGTGGGTGAGCTTGAGTTCTACTCTTGCCTTAGGCACGGAGCGAACTGCTTGATCGTGGGACGGTGATTCAAATGACTCAAAGCCAAAAGACTTTGGAGAAGACCCTGATGCTGGAAGAAACTGAAGGCAATCAGGGAAAGAGGATCAGACAGAAGATTTTCTCTGGTGACACAACCAGGAACTCTCAAGAACTAAAAGATATTGAGAAACAACTTTGATTAAATGCCCCATTGAAAAAGTTGGGAGCAGTCCATTGACTGAAAGACTACAATCAAGAAAGAGCTTTCAAATCATATTTAACTTAGGGTTTGTTCCAACCAGTGGTGGGATTCAATTTTTTTTACTACTGGTTCTATGAGCATGGCTTGGTGGATATGGCAGAGGAAGGATATTGCAAAATTCCCATTCCCTTCCCACCTCACTAACCTGCTTTTCAGCTCCGTTCTCCTGTGCAGGGAAACCAAAGGAGACCTAGCTGATCACCTGGGATTTGGGAGGTAGAGAAGAAATGGGGGCAGGGCAGTCAGATAAGGGCGGGGGCAGTTCTCTAAACTACTCAAAATTTCCACTACCGGTTCTTCAGAACTGGTTAGAAATGGTTGAATACCACCTCTGGTCCCCACCTACTTTTGCAGTGATCAAAAGTCTAAATGTTGTTTTTTTTCAAATGCTGATACAGTCCTTATCCCAGTGAAGGTTGCACACAACCTTGATTTAAGACACAGGAGGCAATTGAGAGCAGCAGAGAATTGGGAACACTTGTCATAGCTTCTGAGACCCCACTCACTGTTGCCATGGTGTGGAGAAGTCTGCACAGTGTGTGTTGTGACCCCAATTATACCATCCTTCATGCTTAACAAAGATATAATTGGTGACACATATCTCTGGCATCTTTCTCTCTTTCCTTATCAAAGCATGATGATTAGGTTTTCCTAGCTTTCTTCAATTAGCAAATAACCTCAATTTGATTTTTTATTATAGGCATCATCATTGAAAAATAACCTGAGATCTTCTATCATTCTGCAGTTAAGAGGTTGGTTTTTCTATTTTCAACTCTCCCCTTTGCCCAGAGACTGAGGTGACACATAGCTTGATTCTATACTAGACATGTCTTATGGTTTCTCTGATGATGGACTGTAACATCAAAAAGTCCCAAGCATACCATAAAATCAAACCAAACAGAAGTATGGGCTAGGATAATGTTATTTACTAGAAATGTTTGTTCGAATATTATCTCTGCAGAGAGCTTTTGGAAGACTTGAAGGAAGAAAACAAAATAATCTGCATTGCAGTCTTTTGAGACTTGAAATTAAAAAAAGAGAGAGAGAGAAAGAGAGAGACGCAGAGATACTATGAAAGATTTGGGGAAAACTTTTCTGTGGAATATAATTTTGGGAGGAGATTTTTTTTTCCCCAGGAGCCATTTTTCAGAGAACATTACTAAAGTTTTTTTCCAACTCAAGTCCTAGCCCTAAGGGTGGTAAAGAAAAGCTGCTAGATAATTTTTTCCCCCTGAAAATGCTGATGAAGAAAAGCTTGTTTCTGGGAAATTAGTTTGTTTCTTGTGACTGTCCACCCATATTATTCTCCTGAATTCCAAAGATATTCTAGCAAAAAATAAGAAGTCTTGCAGCATCATTTTAGCAGTGTTCCAATATCCAAAGAGGCTGCCACAAAGGAGAAAGGGTCAATTTAGTCTGCAAAGCACCTGAAGGCAGAACAAGAAATAAAGGATGGAAACTAATCAAGGAGAGAAGCAACCTAGACGAATGAGAAATTTCCTGGTAGAAGAATTAATCAGTGGAACAACTTGCTTCCAGAAGTTGTGGATGCTTCAACACTGCAAGTCTTTAAGACGAGATTGGCAACCATTTGTCTGAGCAGGGGGTTGGACTAGAAGACCTCCAAAATCCCTTCCAGCTCTGTTTTCTGTTGTTTCCAACTGACACATTTGATTAACAGGGATCAACACTTATTAGTCAGAAAAGATGTTTCCAATTTCCTGGTTTTTGCTGCCATGAGTAGCATGGCTCTTCTCCTATCTTGTCTTCAACAAGAAGAAGGAGATATTTTAAAAGATTATGTCAGAGAACTTTCAAGCTTTACCTTAACGGATTGTTTTTTTCCTGTAGAAATCATAGACTAGCACTGTTTCTGGATTAAGCTGTCTATCCCCCACTTTTTGGATTGATTGAGGGGATGTAGCACAGTAGCAAGATCTCAGTTGAATTGAATTAGACTCTTTCTGACTTCATGTCCAAACCCATAAAGTGTTCTTAACACCAGGATAGAAGTGAGTTGCCTTTACCTGCTTTGAATTTTTTTTAAAAAAATGTCAACACTCAGTCTGGGTCAATGTAATGTTCTCCTACAGCCCTTCTGAAGCAGACTCTACCCAATTTAGCTTTCAAAACCAGTCAAGGTAGGTCAGGGGATTCCACCTAGCTGGGCTCAGGAATTATACTTTAGAATGAACACACATTGAAATGGGCCAAGTATCTCCTTCTATTATGATAAATTATTTGACTGGTGCGGTAGCCTAGTGGTGGAGCTCTCACCTCACAAACAGGAGACTGCAAGTTTGATCCTAGGTAGCAGCAGATATTCCTCTTTCTGGGCAATATGTGTTAATGTCTGCTGTGAGCTCTACATAGGTGCTAAGAAGGGCATTGGGCCAGTAAATGCTTGAGCTGTGTTCAGTCATCCTGATCCCACTCTGATGCAAGGCATGATACAGGGTCATTAAAAGAAAACAAATGTGTATTATTTATTTCCATACAGAAAATATTACTCTCCTTTCCTAAAGCTACTGGTATAGAATTGAAGTCCATCACAAACTGTGAACTGTAAGATCTTGGAAACTACAACCCTTAAAAAAAAAAAAAGATTAACAATGATTAAACCAACCTCCCATTCTCATCTCAAACCTATGTGCATGGTTAGAAAACCAATAGGCTACGTCAAGGAGACTAAAAATTCCTGCATGCTTTGTTAAATGTAGGGTACGTTTTGTGAAGGTGAACCCCTTTAGTTGTTTGGCGCACATTCTCATTGTTTGGGGGGGGGGGTTAAATGTTTTAGTAAGGAAATTACAATAATATCTGAAATCTGAAGTTTTCTCTTTTTTTTTCGAAGCCTGTTGTGTTTGAAATCCTAACTGTAACCCTAGGATAACTAAGATTGGGTGTAATTACAATGCAAAGTGGGATTTGCCAAACTCTTTCATAAATTTACCCATCTCTAGACACTTGCTCTTCTTTCCAAACAAAATCTTTGAAAAGATGTGTCAAATTGGCAAGTGTGTTAGAAAACACACAACAGCAAATGCAAGATGACCGCAAACTGACTTTTTGTAGCTTCAGATTGATTATATAAATGGTTCTGAAATATTTGATTTCCAAGCAAAATACCTCTTTTGCAATCAAACTGTCACTAGTTGCCAATGCAGGAAATGAAGCTCAATGTGAAATTGGCCCTTGGGGAGTCATAAGCCAGGACTTAACGTGGTGATTTGACTGGGCAAAAAGAAAAGCGAAGAAAAAGGTGATAAGTTAATCTAAGAGTATCCAGGTCTCACACACATATTTAATGAATAGATAGATAACAACAGAGCATGCTAAAGGCTCATCCTCATTTTACAGGAACTGCAGCACAAAGATGCCACATTAACTGTTGTTCCTTGTGGTCTATGCATTGCAGTTGAGAAATATATTATACTCTTATTGTAGATTTGTGAAAAAGAGAAGATGAAGATGATGATAGGTAGATGATGGAAATAGATAGACAACAGTAGCACTTAGACTTATATGCCGCTTTACAGTGCTTTACAGCCCTCTCTAAGTGGCTTACAGAGTCAGCCTATTGTCCCCAACAATCAGACAGACAGATAAACTGAAAGTTGATAGATAGATAGACAGATGATAGATGGCTAGATGGCTAGATGGCTAGATAGATAGATGGCTAGATAGATAGATGGCTAGATAGATAGATGGCTAGATAGATAGATAGATAGATAGATAGATAGATAGATAGATAGATAGATAGATAGATAGATAGATAGATAGATAG
>BLBF01000058.1:6740184-6752208 GCA_015471245.1 Laticauda colubrina
TAGATAGATAGATAGATAGATAGATAGATAGATAGATAGATAGATAGGCAGGCAGGCAGGCAGGCAGGCAGGCAGGCAGGCAGACATTCTACATTCCGAACCACGACAGAAGAGAAGAATAGCTTGCATTGTCCTATTCAGTTGAGTTTTTTTTTCATCAGAAACACTCACATTGTTTTATGCTTCGAAAAGGCTGAGGTTGACACGCCAACAAAGCTTCTATTCACAAAAGACTGATTACCAAACACAGCAACCCAGGAGGAGATGAAAGGCAACTGTACAAAAAAAGATGGCACAAATAATTAAAATAACAAAGCTGGTATCACCTGCCATGATAACAGACCAATTTGGTGGCCAAGCTTGTATCATGTCAACTGAGACACTTCAAAATCAGTTCTGCAAAGTTTTCTGAGGATAGATGAAAGAGAGGACTTGAAAGCAAACCCTACCCCTTTCAGAGCAAGGGTGATGAATCACTGCAGTTTAGTCATAAACTGCAGGGCTGAAGGAAGGAATGATGGGGAGAAGGAAAATCCTGTTAAAAGTTAAAATTTTTGTTTGTTTTTAATAGCAGGTAAGAATGAAAGCCCTTCTTTCAAAGCAAGTTCGGCAAGGTTCTTAGCTGATTAAGAGAAGAGATGCCAGGTGCCGGGGGAGCCATGGGAGGAATGTGGAAAGCAGCAAGACAAAAAATGATTCAGGTGACATTAAAGTGTTGGGTTGTGAATGTTGGTCAGGGCAATACCCAGGCATGGGATTGAGATATCTGGACACCTGATATGGCTGCACCCCCCCTCCTTTTTTTTGTTGATTTTAAAACAAACATAAACAAACATAACATAAAAACATAAATCATCTTCCATATATATACATACAGTAGGCTGGTTGATTTACATGTTATTTTGTGCAACCATTTCGTAGTCTTCTATTACAATTACATTATATATCCTCTAATACTTTCAATCAAATATCAAGTTCATTAATATCTTTATTAATCAATCATTGACTATACTTTTATTCATTCATGTTTTATAAAATAATCATATTTTACTTAGTTTATTTTATAACAATTCATATTGTCCTCCCAGATCTATCCTAGAATCATTTTGTAAATATAATTTAAAAAGAAAAAAAAATACATCTTTGCTTGGGGGAAGAATTTTGGATATGGGATTGACTTAGAGAAATGGCAAAAATTGTGGCTTCAAAATTATAAAATGACAATGTCAACAGCATATAAAGAAAATTTGCATGTTTTACAGGTGGCACTTTCCCCCGACAAGAATAGCAAGGATGTTCAAGAATAAGTCTGAAAAGTGTTGGAAATGTCTTCAGACACCTGGCTCATATTACCATATGTGGTGGACATGCCCGGATGCTAAAAAATATTGGACTAAAATCCACATGTGGCTGGAAAAAATGACACATAAGCATATAGACTTGAAACCAGAGATTTTTTTATTGGGAATTTTGCCTGAAATATACAGTAAAGATTTGAAATATCTGATTGTAAATGTATTAACAGCAGCTAGGATTGTATTTGCTAAAAACTGGAAAAATGAGAAGATACCATTACAGGAGGAGATCATTAAGAAAATATTGGAATGTGCTGAAATGAGTAGATTGACATTTGAAATTCGAGAACAAGATGATAAATAATTTTACAAAGTTTGGGAATCTATTCTATAAATGGTTAGATAATAAAATATAGTAATGGAATATGTAGATTTTTAGAAAATGGCTGCACCCTTTTGATCCCCCTTTTCTGCCCTTGTTCTTGTTACTTGGTCATGGCAGCACATCAGAGTATACAAATGCTTTGAGACAGGAGGTTGAGTCAGGCCAAGGAGTGAAAAGATGCTGGTCAAACCCACTTCATATCTGGATTGTGAGAATGGGGGACTGGAGTTCATTCTGGTATTCGCTGATCATACTAGGAATGGAATTGGCCTCCTTCAGTCTCAAGAGACAATGGTACCATGCTATGAAACCGGTCACCGCCACTTCCCGTGTTGTTTCAGTGCTGTATGCAAACCTGGAGTGTCCTCTCCAGAGCACGAGGCCTGGGTAATTTAATATGGAGGATAAACTGTTACTCAAGCAGCAGATTTACCCCTCTCCACATCACTGAAATAGTCTAATGGAATGGAAGAGCCAATATGATGAGTTCCAGCTGCATTGCAGGAGTTACCAGAACGTGATTGTACACAGTCACGAACTGCTTCCAAGACTTTGGCTCCAGATTTTGCCTCTTTTTGTCTCCTGAAGCCTTTTCCAATAATAGATATCACTAAAAGGCAGTGGAGGTTTGAAATCAGGGTTTCCCTTTTCCTAAAAGATGGTTCTACTGTTCTATCTGCCCTCTTCCACCTTCAAAACTGTCGACCATTTTCTCCTCTAACCCTGGAAAAGGACCAAGATTTTTTAAGGAGGTATTACTCCTCTGGCACTCCTCCTCACTCCAGGATGCCCAGCTTGGCTCCATTTCCACTGTCCATTATTGAAAAGGGTACTTGTCAAGCACAAACAACCACGCTCACAGATAAAGTTCCAATTAAACTGATTTATTGCTCATGCTTATATATAGGAGGGGGCCACAATGGCTCAGTAGTTAGGACACTGAGCTGTGTCAGCTGAAAACTGACAGCTTGGGTTTGAGACTTGAGTACAGTGTGATGGGAGAGCTCCCATTATTTGCCCTAGCTCCTACCCTAGTAGTTCAAAGCATGCATGTAGATAACCTCCCCACTTCGGTGGGAAGGTTACAGCATTTTGTGCACCTTAGCATGTAGCCATACTGGCCACATGATCACAGAAATGTTTTTGGACAGCATTGGCTCCACCAGCTAAGAAACAGAGATGAGCACCACCCACTAAAGTTTGACATGATTGGACAGGGGAAATATTTTACCTTTATCTAAGTCAACTAATTGTTAGTGCTATTTTGGTGTTATGTAAGAGTTAATGGAATTCAAGAGGTGTTGGACTTAAACTGCTTGTGGCGATGCAGAGATTCAAGGCTTATTCCTCTTTTGACTCCACACCCTAGGCTATGCCACTCTTTTTCCTACACATTGTTCCCTTTTCCATGCTGCCTGCTTTTTCTCATTTGGTGTGCAGGAGTTTTTATTCCTTTTAATCCCCAGATTTATGAATATGCATAAATGCTAATGGACAGTGATGAAAGAAACTTCAGGCAAAGTTGGAGCAAGATCTCATATTATATTTGTTAATATACTACTCTCTATACGTCACCCTGTATGTGCTCATTCTCCTCACAGGGAATTACCTCAACACTGGTTATGGGCCCAGGCCATACCAGGCTCAGATAACAGTTAGTGTGAATGCACAGTATTGTATACAGACAGCTGTTTACTGTTTAATTGTGGTTTACTATCTTGGTAAAGATGGCACAAGTCACTTCAATATGTCTATCACTGATAACCCGATTGGATGGAACAAACTATGTTTCCTGGTCTATGAAATGCAGTCTACTTCTGTGTAAAGAAGGTTTATGGAATGTAGTTCAAAATCCACCAGATGTAAATGCTTGGGATCCAAATAATGAGGATGATGCCAAGAAGCTTGCTGACTTTAAACAGGACAATGAACGAGCTCTTTGTATAATTGGACTAACACTGAGTGACCAGCAGCTAGTCCATATTCCTGGAGAAGAATCTACTGCTAAGTGTTGGGAGAATTTGAAGAGGATTTATGTTCATGACAGTGTAGGTGCACACATACATCTTACACGTAAACTGTTTAGAGCACGTCTTCTGAAAGGTGGAGATATATTAGCTCATTTAAACTTCATGAAAAGAACTTTCCAAGAGCTACATGAAAAAGAACTGATATTTTCAGAGCTGCACCAAGTTTATATCATTCTTTTCTCATTGGATGAAAGTTATGACAACTGTGTATCTTCACTGGAAGTCCTGCCCAGAGATAAACTGACATTGACTGACATAACTGGAAGGTTGCTAGAAGAAGCAAGAAGATGGCAAGATAGACACCAACAGAGGAAGGAACAACCACAAGAAGAGGATTTATCTTCAGTTGCCTATAATGTTAGGAAATGTTTTTCTTATGGGGCTAGGGGACATATAGCTAAATTCTGTAAAAAGGGAAAACAACAGAATACTAATAAACACCAGAAGGCCAAGAAGAATGTTAGTTTAGCAATCTCTTGCAATTCAACTGTAAACAATGATTTGTGGGTTGTTGATAGTGGAGCATCACAATGCATTACTAAAGATAGAAACAGGTTTATAAAGATGTCCATGAGTAAACAATATGTATAATTGGCAAATGGATGGAAGATGAAAGCATCAGGTGAAGATACTGCATATCGTTCATGTATAAATGAACATTTAACCATGTTATATGTACCTAAACTGAAATATAATTTGCTATCAGTAAAGGCTTTAGTTAATCTTGGTTATGTAGTAACCTTTAGGAGAGATAACTGTATAATAGAGAAAGAGGGTAAAAGGGTTACTGCTACTTTAAAAAATGATTTATATGTAATACATGATTATCAGCTGAAAATGGCTAACTCAGTTTATAACAATGTTAAGCCACATGATGAATGTATACATTTACTACACTGTCGTCTAGGGCACATTAATTTCAAAATGCTCAAACAAACTGTTGAATTGGCAGAGGGAGTAAAATTGAAGCCCTGTAGCAAGTATTTACACTGTAATACTTGTGGTCAAGAAAAGAGTAAGGTTACTCCAGCAAACAGACTTAAATGGGTTTAAGACCAAAGAACCTTTAGAGGTTGTTTTTGCTGACATAATTGGTCCTAAAAAACCAAGTTAAAGATGTGCCTGTTATATTTTGAGTATTATGGACCTTTACTCAAGATATGGTTTCTGCTATCTTATGAAGAACAAAAGTGAAACATTCCAACATTTCTTTAACTGGCTCAGGTTTGTTGAGAGAAAAATGAAAAGTAAAGTAATTACTTTAGTAACTGATAATGGGACTGAGTTTGTTAACAAAAGATTCCAAACTATGCTGAAATTGGCTGGTGTTGAGCATAAACGTTCTGCACCTTACAGACCACAGCATAACTCGTTTATAGAACAAAGAGGGCAAACATTACAAGCCATGGCTCGCACTCTGTTAACTGATTCAGGTTTACCTGAAACATTGTGGGGTGAAGCCATAATGTGTAGTAACCATGTTTTGAACAATGTAGTAAATACAACAACTGGAGAATTGCCATTCACACATTGGCATGGCAGAAAACCAAATTTAAGTTACCTACACACATTTGGAATGCCAGCATGGGTGCATATCCCCTCACAAGTTAGACTGAAAGGGCAACATAGAGCTAAGAAGTTATTTTTTGTGGGTTATGAGGCCAACCATGGATCATTTAGATTTTGGGATCAAGGCACAGCTCTGTTTATTGTAGTGCTAGTGCAAAATTTCTTGAGCATGTTGGGTGGGATAAACTGGAACAGGAATCCAGCAATGATATTATTATTGACACCCAAATAGTCCCTAAGGATAAAATCAGTACACCCCAAATAGCCATTAAAGAGGAAGAGGAAGCACAGGAGGAAGTAGTAGAACAGGCACAGAAAGAAATAGAACAGGAGCAGATGGCAAAGGAAAGTCCACCAGTAAGCCCTGTATTACCAAGACATTCAACCCGAGTCACATGACCACCTGATTGATATCAGGCTAGTGTTGTATGCCAAGTGAATACAGTTCCAAGTAATTATTGTGAACTGAAAATGTATCCTGCTAAGGATCAGGCTGATTGGCAGAAAGCAATGGATAAGGAACTGGAATCATTAAAAAGACTGGAAGTATATGAAAATGTTAAGTTACCACTAGGTAAACATGCCATAGGATGTAAATGGATATATAAGCTTAAGACAGGTATAGATGGGACTGTTACCCATAAAGCCAAGTTAGTAGCACAAGGATTTAATCAGACAGCAAATGACTATGATGAGGTGTTTACACCTAGTCTGAAGGCTACTACATTAAGGGCGGCATTAGTGTGGGCAGCTAAGCAGAAATACATTGTAAATCATTTGGATGTAGAGGCAGCTTATCTGCATGCACCATTGCAACACACTATATATTTAAAGAAACCTTTAGGTCTCAAAATTGATAATACTGATAATAATGATTGCTGGAAATTGAAAAAGAGTCTTTATGGTTTAAAGCAATCAGGATATGAGTGGAACCAATGTATAATTAAAGAATTAACTAAGATAGGTTTTGTAGCTGGCATGGCTGATCCATATTTGTTTAAAAGAGAAAGTGATGGTATAGTATCATTATTGCTATTATTTACTTATGATATAGCATTAATCACCAAAACTGAGCAAGAAGCTACTGAGATAAGTTCACTATTGAAAAAGAAATTTATAATAAAACAATTAGGAGAAATCAAACAACATCTCAGTTTAAAGATAGATAGAACTAGGGGAGGATACAAAATCTCACAGGCAGATAAAATTAACCAATTACTTAAAACTTTTAAAATGGAACTTTGTAATCCGGCTAAAACACCAATGAGCCAGGAGTTTAGCCATAGTGATGTTCAAAGTCCTATTTTTGATAAGAACATTTATCAGTCCTTGATTGGTAGTTTATCTTATCTCAGTATTTGGTCGAGGCCAGATATTGCATACAGTGTTAAAGAATTAGCAAGATTTAATGCTGAGCCGACTGAAAGGCACTGGCAAGCTGCTAAACGTGTGTTAAGATATCTGAAACAGACAATGCATTATGCATTGTATTTGGAGCCAAAAGATGAACTGAATTTGACTGCATATGCTGATACAAGTTTTGCTACAGACATAAATACACGAAAGTCTACATCGGGTACTGCTGTATTATTGGGAAGAGCATTGATTGGATGGAGACCTATTAGACAGAAACATCTAAGTTTGTCAACAATGGAGGCTGAATTCTCATGTTTGTCTTTACTATGTACAGATTTAGTTTTGTATAAGCAATTATTAATTGATATGGGAATTAATGTAACAGATCCTATTGTAGTTTACGAAGGCAACCAATCAGCAATACAGATAGTTTCAAACATTGCTGTTAAAACAAGAACGAAACACACAGATTTAAGATATTTAAATGTGAGACAATGTGTGCAAAGTAAGATGATTAAGCTAGAATACTGTATGTCAGAAAACAATATAACAGATCATTTTACAAAGGCCCAAGGCTCCATAAAGAATAAAGCTACTTGTGAAGATTATGGACTTAGAATGTAAGGTTGTATATATTATCTTAACCAAAAGGGAATAATGTTAGGAATATTAGTCTCCTAACAGGTATTTGGGTCAGAAATATACAAACCAGGATAAACATTTAAAATCTGTATCTTTCAGAAAATGAAAAACTGCAATTGGGTGTGGTTTCTCATACAGCCATAAGATGGACCCAGAAACCTGAGTTGTTTTAATCTGAGTCTCAGAAGGGAGTGTGAGTGTATCTTTATTTCCTTCTGTTGGAAAGTATTGCTATTGCTCCATTTTTCCTAATTGACTGATATTACTGGATTTAATGTAAGTTTAATACTGAACTGTTTTTGACACTGGACTTTGATATTTGGATTTTCCCTGGATTGAAAAACTGACTGATTAACCTGTGAATGACTTTTGGATTGCTTATTTTGGACTTTGCTTAAACCTTTCTGGAAGAAAAAAAACTACATTTACTGTTCAGTGTATCTGTGTGCTCTGTGTGTAAAATTTCAACACTACTCTCTATATGTCACCCTGTATGCGCTCATTCTCCTAACAGGGAATTACCTCAACATGAAGCCAAACAGATATTTTTTTCATTGTGCTATCCTATGGATCACATATATTTTTCTAATTAACGAGATTTCTTGTCCCACCAAGTAGTGTCTTGTTCTCTGAATATTTGGAATACCAATGAAAATTCCAAAGAATGACTTTACCTTAGCCAGCTTCCAGAATTCTGTCTTGCAAGCACAATGCATTGTGGATGCTATTTCTTATCTGTCTTTTCCATATGAGTAATGCTGATAGATGTTCTATTAAAAGTGACTTTCAGTCTCAAACCTGATCTATATTTACATAGAATATCCTGAGGAATTCAATGCTAAACTCTTTAATCAAAGCAAACTCTGCAGTGCTTTGATCAAACTTTCTCTGGTGCCAAAGAATAATTTCTATGTTTTCCCTTTTTTTACAAAAAGGCTCCAGTCAAATCTCTCCTTCCAATCTCATGTACAAAAGTCTAAAATCCTAAACTTATTCCTGGTAAAAGCTATTCAAGATAAAATAAAAGGGAATGAGTAGAGGTTTATCATATTTCTATTTTAGATGTAGCATGCATAACCAATTATTGTGAATGTCCTACTTACTTTGTAGAGTTCCTGTAAGAGCAGAAGGAAGGAGACTGCCAAATTCTTTGAAGAAGATTGGGATGAAAATGTAAGAAATTGTCTGACTTGCTGTTCATTTTATTTTCCTGGGTGTCCTTTGAGAAGAAATTAGAATGATCTCAGAACAACACTACTACTTGACTTTTGAGAAAATAAAATGGCAATGTGTAGCTAGGAACAATTTGGGAGAATTATCACAGAATGATAGATTGGGAAGAAGACTATTCATCCTTCCAATCTAACATGGTCTTCGGGGCAAAAATCAACCTGGGAAATGTCTCTCCAGCTTTTGTTGGATATGTACCTCCAATGCAAATATGTTCATCACTTCCCTTGGCATAGTTCCCACTATCCCACTTTCCTGATTCACGACTTCCACTGGTCCAACTTTGCTTGCTACTGTGATAATGTCCAATGTCCACATCATATGAGATTTCATTCCTTTTTGGTTCCTTTCAGTTTATGCCATTTTAGTCTCAGGTTCAATCTTATTAAAAACCTCCAGTGTTGAAGCAGGCACAACTTCTATTCCATGGATTAATTGTTCTCACCATCAAGATATATGTCCTAAGTTCTAGATTGCTTCTTCCCGTGACTAGGTTCCATCCATTTCTTCTTGCTCTGCCTTCAGGTGTTTTGGAGAATAGCTTGACTCCCTCTTCTTTCTGGCAACTTCTCAAATATTGGAATACTGCTATCAATAGCAACTGATCCGATCAGGAAATGTTGGACAAATTAGAAGTTTGTTTGTTTTTTAAAATTCAAATGAAGCAAGAGTAAAAATAAGATTGCCAAGAAAGCTACATGAGCCAACTGGGAGAAGATGTAACTTTTCTTATAATTCTCCTCTCTAGATAAGATTTGTTTGGCAGCAGATATGCTATGTCCATCTGTTCAGAGTTTCATTTTAGCCTTTGGTTTAAATTCATTCTTTAAAAGCTCCTTCAGTTTTCTCATCCCATAATAGTTAATGTATTGTGAGCAAGTGACAGAAATGTATCAGGAAACAAAAAGCAAATCATGACTCAAACATCTTGTTCCCTGAACACCTTTAGAAATATTATATAGATATTATATAGAGATAAATTCATATATTACAATGTCCTACCTGTCAATAAATACTTCAGCTTCAACCATAACAATACAAGAGCACACAATAGAGACAAGCTCAAGGTAAACCGCACTAAACTTGATTGCAGGAAATACGACTTCAGCAACAGAATGGTCAATACTCTACCTGACTCTGTGGTTTCTTCCCCAAACCTCAAAAACTTTAACCTTAGACTGTCTACTATTGACCTCACCCCTTTCCTAAGAGGCCTGTAGGGGGGCATGCATAAGCACACCAAAGTGCCTACCGTCCCTCTCCTATTGTTTCTTTTTATTTTTCTGATATGCATCCATTTCAGGTATTTATAACTATGGTAAGTTTATACTTAGACTTATTATCTTGTAAGCAATTGACTAATAAATAAATAAAATAAATAAATAAATGAAAAAATATTGACCATGATCAACATTATAAATCACACCCAGGTGGTTTGAAGTATTTCTGCAATATATTTTGTTCTGACCCAAACCTTGTTTCAAGGAAACAAACATGAAACAGAGGTAACAGCAAAACCTTCTAATGATTCTTTACGAATTCCGTTCCTTCATGGTTAAAAGGCTGTTTCAAACTAATTGTCTCTGATAAGAATGAGCCTTGCCAAGATGGTGCAAGGCTGCCAGGAACACAAGATAAAGTTACTAAGAAATATTTCAAACACAAAGAATCTCCAAACACCAACCAAGATATTCCGAACGTCCACAAGACTTGAGTAAAAAAACTTCTTTGCTTTTATCTCTTAAGGGAGGGGCCATTATCTTGCAGCCTTACTCCCAAGTTGCCCGTGTTGCTGCAGCTGCTCTTTCCTTCAAGCACTGGGCACAGGCTACTTGGGGGCCTCTTCATCACTGCTGCCAGCTTCCACAATCTCTGAAGGCAGCATCCCACTCCCTGATGGTCCTGGCCCCATCCCTGCCTCACAAGCAGGCCCCTCATCTGAGTCCTTGCTCTGTGAGACCGCAGCCTTCCTCACCTGCTGCTGGCGAACCACAACATATTGAGATACATACGATTGCTATCACGTTCTTTCATATAAATGTCCTTGTGACAAATGTTACATATTTATGCTTGTTCATGCTTTGAGAGTCCATTGATCTTTGGAATGAAAGAAAGAACACTTAGAAGAGCAGTCAGAGATGACAGGATATTGTTAAAAAGCTATCATCTCTTCAGATCCATCTGGTGTTACTGTGGCAGCAACGTGTTAGGAGCTAATAAAATTAGTATAGGAGATTAGAAAAATCAGCAGTATGTTTTTTCTCCCCCATCCCAATTTTTTAAAAAGTCTGTTTTCTCCCCCCACCCCTATTTGTTTTACAGTGAAGAAATTAAATTGCTTCATGGCATGGGAACCACACTTCTTAGGAAATTTATTTCAGAATTGCATCCATTTCCCTCATCAGCCAACCTGGATTAAAATATTTTGCTTTCTCTCTTTCCAATTTAGTAAGAAAGAAGATACTCCAGAAGTATACAAGGATGAAGGTTACTTGAGGGACTGTCTAACACCACGGAGATAGGCCTGTACCACAAACACACCCCAAGGGCCATCAGAAGAGGCATGCTGCAGGTTCCATCATCCCAAGTATTTTGGTGGGAGAGGTCCAGGAGAACATCTTGCCCACCTCCCCCTGATTACCGTAAGGCACTCTTACAATTATGAATTCAGAGGTATTTCTCGAGAAAAGTATTCCACTCCTCTACTCACAATAGAATTCCCTATGCCTCCAGGCTGGAAATTCTGGGCCTGGACAATCTGGAACTGCTCTGCCTGCGGTCCAATCTAAGCATAGTACATGAAATTGTCAGGGGCATTAGTTATAGTAAGAATAAACAATGCTTGTTTATTGCTATAATGCAAGTGGAGAAAAAAACAGAAGTGAATGTGGATAGTTTTTCTCCTGAGCCCCAATGTCTCTCATCTGCTTTATTCACAGGAGACTAGAACCTTGAAGTGATGGGATTATAGAAGGAGGCGGCTGTTTTAAATAGCTCCCTTTGAGCTGAATACTTCGTATTTTTAAGTATGTTAGAAACAGCTTCTAGGCCACTCTGCTTTGTATGATTCATTTCAATATGCAGGCATCTCTTTCATTCTTTTCTCTCTCCCATTAACTCTTTTATAAGCCAGCTATAAACATGTCACTTGAATTGCAATAGAATAGAATAGAATTCTTTATTGGCCAAGTGTGATTGGACACACAAGGAATTTGTCTTGGTGTAAATACTCTGAGTATACATAAAAGAAAAGAATCGTGTTGGCTTCTCACCCTTTGTCTGTCTGTCTGTCTCTTTCTCTCTCTCTCTCTCTTTCCTTTTCTTCCTTCCTCTCTCTGTCTTTCTCGCTCTCTGTTTCTCTGTGTCTGTGTCTGTCTCTCTCTCTCTCTCTCATCTATCTATCTATCTATCTATCTATCTATCTATCTATCTATCATCTATCTATCTATCATCTATCTATCTATCTATCTATCTATCTATCTATCTATCTATCTATCTATCTATCTATCTATCTATC
>BLBF01000058.1:6774359-6785628 GCA_015471245.1 Laticauda colubrina
CTCTCTCTCTCTCTCTCTCTCTCTCTCTCTCTCTCTCTCTCTCTCCTATCTATCTATCTATCTATCTATCTATCTATCTATCTATCTATCTATCTATCTATCTATCTATCTATCTATCTATCATCTATTTCTATCTATCTATTTCTATCTATCTCTATCATATATTCTATATCTAATCATGTCATCTATCTATCTCTGTCATCTATCTTCATATGTCTAACTATCTACCTATCTAATCCATCTTTCAACTATCTATCGATCCAACAAATCATCTATCATCTGTCATCCATCGATCATCTATCTGTCTGTCAGTTTATCTATCATCTACCTAACTAAATGTTCCTATTAGTAATCAGTTGAGGGTGAATACTTACTTTTTATGAATGTCTTGATTAGAATGTTCAGTATAGAACCAACCAGCTGCAATGTGCAAAGTTCCTAAACTGGTTAGCTTACTTTACAATTAATATGTTAGAAACATGGAGATCCGTCTGCCAAACCTTCTTTCCAGGTCAGCCTGAAATGCATAAGCAATATGCATCCATCATTCTCCACCTGTGTACCTCCTACTTTCCCATGCATGAGCCCCTGTAGGAAATTATAATGACTGAAACAGATGTGGGATAATTAGCATCAAATTCAACCCAAGCAAAAAAAAAGTTCCCCTGCCTGCTTTGAAGATGTATCCATGTGCAATGCCTGCTATTTGTGTTACCTTCTTCAGAGCTTGGTCTTTTTTCTCTCCCTTGAGCTGTGGTGATGCAGTGGTTAGAGTGCAGTACTGCATGCTACTTCTGCTGACTGCCGGCTGCCAGCAATTTGGCAGTTTGAATCTCACTAGGCTCAAGGTTTCCATCCTTGCAAGGTGGGCAAAATGAGGACCTGGATTGTTGGGGTCAAGTTGTTGACTCTGTAAACCGCTTAGATAGAGTTGTAGAGCATTCTAAAGTGGTATATAAGTTTAAGTGCTATTGCTAAAGAGGAAATGTTCTGCTTGAAATACAATGAGGCAACATTTTTCAAAAGTAACCTATCATAAAAAGTCTCAAATATTCACTCAGTAGATGACTTTTGTGATTCAATAATCACATGGTATGCGTGAATGAAGTACATTTATTGCTACGCTCTAGGTGAAACGGGAGATGATGGTCCTGAATGGCAGCCCTTTTGCACTTTCTAATACTTGCCTGTCAAAAATGGCTTCCTCCTTCAAAAGGGTCACAGGCTAACCAATCAGTGATCCTGTCTGAAGTAACCTATCCTTTGAAATTAAGTGACAAACCTTCTCTGACTCTGGATAGCTTTTCAAGGTAATGAAATTCCATTTCTAATTTCCCCCCTTCCATTCTAGTGTGTTAACCCACAAATTGAATCTAATACTTAAGGGGAGCTGTTCATTACATTTGTCCCACATATATTCTGACCTTTTAGAAGCCATTAAAAAACACAGGCATGCAAATGTAGCCATCCACCCTAAGGAGTGATTTATTTTAGATTTGATCTCTTGATCTGACCTTACCAATGAAGCTCTCAAGACATGCTGGAATGGTGCCCATACTAATTAGAATTGCTTTGAAAGAAGACTTGCATTCTCTTCTGAATGCAGAGACTTGTAGCAGGACAAGGTGTGATGGGTACTTCAAAAGACCAAGAACCCAGAAGGGGGAGTTTATGTTGGCATTTCACATCTGAATTCACCTCTGCTGAAAAAGATGAAGGACACACCTGTGATCCTTTCCTTGAATTAATGGGCTAGACTACAACTTAAGAAACACAGGCAGGGATGCCCCGAAACTAGGCACAACATAGACAGACCATTTGAATGCAAACAAGCCATCCTAAAGTGGCTTCTCTCCAAGAGCTTTAGAACTGTCTGAAAAGTAGGTCTGTAGGCCTTTCTTTCATCCATTCTCACTCAATGTGATAACAGAACAAATATTACCATTCCTCCAAAGGAGAATGGTAAAAAAAAAACACCACCAACAGAATGAATATTTTGTTTTCCTACATTAAAAATATATTTATTGACCTATCAAAAACACACGTTTGTCTTTGTTTTGGCCTTTCTTGCTATTTTTTTTCCATTCCAGAAGGACTCTTTTCATATCATTGAAAGGTGAAGAATAGACCTTAGCCCATCCATCTTGTATATTCCTTTTCTAAGGTTTTCTAATTTATTACTGAGGAGATGAATGTCTCTTTCAAAACTAGCTTAATGGATAAGAAGCTTATCGGCTATTTCTTCTGTGGTCACATGGACAGAGCAACATTACCATCAAGTTTTAAGTGATTTGGACTAATAGTAGTGACAAGATCATTAATTGGAAGTAGCACCTATTTTTTTTTTTGTTTCTTCTGACTTGATTAAGTGGGAAGTCTTTTTATCATCCTGTTTCAGAATCACACTTCTGTCAGGTGCAAAAAGATCAGGACCATTTGTGTAGATTGGTGCATAAACAAATTATTGAAGCCTATATACAAGAATCTGGCCCACTGATGGTCAGTACTAAATTGACACTAGATAGAGGTCAATAGAATTCAAGGAGGGCTGAATTTGGATTGCTTGTGGTAATGCAAGGATTCTAAACTGATGACGTGCTTTACTCCACTACCTCCAAATCCCAGTACAATTTGTAGGAGAATATTCACAAATTGAATATTCTCTTGGGAAAATGTCTGGAAGCTAAGAGATTCTGTGGGGTACCAATGCTGTTCCGGTGTGGCAATTACAACCCAACAATCAACAACTGTGTAACCGATGTGACCACTTTCCACATCTGTCATGGCCATGCAATGAAACAAATGGAAAATAATAAAAAACATGACCAACCTAGAAATGAGGAGAAATTTCCTGACAGTATGAACAATTAATTAATGGAATGGCTTCCCTTCAGAAATTGTGGCTGCTTCAGCACTGGAGGGTTTCCAGAAAATACTGGACAGCCATTTGTCTGGAATGGCATTGGGCAGTGATGGAGAAACTTTTCAGCGCCTAGTGCCCAAACTGGAACGTGTGTGCATGTATATGCATGTGGACATGCTAGAGCACTGGAAAACTGAAGACCAATTGGCCAATGCATGAATGCCTGTTTTTTGGCCTTTTTCAGGTCATTTTCAAGCCATTTTTGGCACCAAAAATGGCCCGAAAAATGGCCTGAAATGGCCTGAAATGGCCTGGAAAATGATCTGAAATGGCCCGGAAAATGGCCTGGAAAACAGTTGGGAAAACAGTCTGTTTTTTGGCCATTTTCAGGCACTTTTGGAGGTGTTTTCTGGGCCATTTTCAGGCTGGTTTTGGGCTATTTTCAGGCCAGCTTTAGGCTATTTTCAGACTGTTTTCAGACCATTTACAGGCCATTTTCATGCCAAAAATGACACAGAAAGCAGCCGGAAAACAACCCCAAAGCAGTCTGAAAACAGCCAGAAAAAGGCCCAGTTTTTGGCAGTTTTCAGGACTTTTTCTGGCATGCCAGCACCCACAAAGACAAATTGGCTAGCGTGCATGAGCATGCCAGAAACCAGAAGAGCAGCTGGCGATGGTATGCATGCCCACTGAGTGGGCTCTACATGCCACCTGTGGCACGCATGCCATAGGTTGGCCATTATAGGTATAGGGATTCCTGCTTGAGCAGAGAGTGAGGCTAGAAGACCCTTCCAACTCTGTTATTCTATTATTCTTAAACACTGATCTTCTGCTACTAAGACTGCTAAGGGAACTTGTGAAAAATGAACTACGTGAAACTACGTGAAAAATGAACACTACAATGGTTGGCATAGTGGCAACAGAAGCACTGAACCTGAGCGGCTGGGTCCATTTTCAGGATCACTGAGAACATTAATAATGACCTCAAATGCATTCCTGACCACATTTTATTGTATGCATTGTAAAAGAGAAATGATTTCCCACGTCTTCTAACCACAGCTATCCCAAACTGTTCTAACTGTTAGAAACTGAGAACAAAGATTGACTGTTCTTTCTCTGCACCACTTCTGAAAATTGCAATTTAAGTAGGAAACTCATTTCCAACTTCTATGATCCAGCAGTGATCCTACTACTTTGGTCCTATATTATCCTGCTGCTTCAGCGTCTGCTGATAAAATATCTACAGCTTTCTAATGTCAGCTAATTTAGACAGATTATCCTGCTTTAGGGAATGTTGGCTACAGTAATCTATGCCAGCTCTACACTCCTGTTCATGCATTCCTGCATGAACATTCAGAATGCTGTGGGTAACTTTCTCAGAGAGACATTTTTTTGGCCAAACACATGGAAATGGTTACACATGGTTCTTTCTTTCATAAGCCTATCTGGATGTGCAGATGTGACATACATTTGTCTCTAAAGTGCCTATTTTGTTCAGGTTATTTTGTACCCATTTCAAGTAGTTTTTGACTTGCAATCCTTTGTTGAGTGGCTGTTCAAAGTTACAACAGCTAAGTTAGAGTTACAACTTTTACAACAAAGTTACAAAGTGACGTATGGTCATTTTTCACACAACCATTGCAGCATCCCCATGATCATCTGATAAAACTAGGAAGATTGGGGACTGGAGACTAAAACATATGAAGAACAGTTGCAAGAATTGGGCATGGCTAGTCTAGGGAAGAGAAGGACCAGGGGAGATAGTATAGTAATCTTCCAATAGTTGAGGGGCTGCCCCAGAGAGGAGGAAGGGGGTCAAGCTATTTTCCAAAGTACCTAAAGGCCAGACAAGGAATAATGGATGGAAACTGAACAAGGAGAGATTTAACCTGGAATAAGGAGAAACTTTCTGACAGTGAGAACAATCAACCAATGGAACAGCTTGTCCTTGGAAGTTGTGGGAGCACCATCGCTTGAGACTTTGAAGAAGAGATTGGATTCCATCCTTCATAAATGGTGTAGGGTCTCCTGCTTAGGTAGGGGGTTGGACTAGATGACCCTTCCAACTCTGATTACCTGTTATCTGTTAAAATGTGGACATTTGGCAACTGGTATGTATTTATGATAGTTTTAGGGTCCTGAGGTCATGTAATCACCTTTTGTAGTTTTCTGACAAGCCAATGAGGAAGCCAGATTGATTTAATCATGTTACTAACTTGACAACTGGGGGATTCACTTAACCATTGAGGCAAGAAAGGTTGCAAAAATGGGGAAAAATCTCACTTACAAATATCTTACTTCGAGACAGATATTTTGAGTTCTGAGCTTGGCAGTTTGGTTGCAAACTTTTTGTCACCATTGGAGGAGACAGCATCAGTCTCCTGAATTCTGCTTATCTGTCAGAACACTGGCCTTTAAATACCTTTTTATGTTGTACAAATTAATAGGAATGTTGTTTGTTCAGAGACTTCTGAGTCAAGGTCTAATTTCGGATTGTTTGATTGGCTGGCTGTTATTACTGAAACATAATCCTTGGCTTTAAGTACCTTTTATATGATGCAAATTGACATTAGTGTTGTTTGTTCAGATACTTCTGAGTCATGGTCTGATTTTGGACTGTTTCAGACCATGACTCAGAAGTATCCAAACAAACAACACTAATGCAAATTTGCATCACTTAGAAGAGAAGTCTCCAAACATGGCAACTTTAAGACTTGTGGACTTCAACTCCCAGAATTCTCCAGCCTGGCTGGAGAATTCTGGGAGTTGAAATCCACAAGTCTTAAAGTTGCCAAGATTGGGGACCCCTGACTTAGAAAGTACTTAAAGCTAAGAACCATGCCTTTGTAACTACAACCAGCCAATCAAACAATCTGAAATCAGACCATGACTCAGAAATATTTGAACAAACTAAAGGTTATAGTAAAGGTTCCCTTGCACATATGTGCTAGTCATTTTCAGCTCTAGGGGTTGGTGCTCATCTCTTTTACAAGGCTGAAGAGCTGAAGATGTCTCCGTGGTCATGTGACCAGCATGACTAACCACCGAAGGTGCGTGGAACGCTGTTACCTTACCACCAAAGTGGGCCCTATTTTTTTACTTGCATTTTTACGTGCTTTCGAACTGCTAGGTTGGCAGAAGCTGGGACAAGTAATTCTGTTACATGATGCTAGGGATTCAAACTGCCGAACTGCCAACCTTTCTGATTGACAAGCGCAGCATCTTAGCCACTGAGCCAACATGTCCCTTATTCTGAACAAACTAGATTCCTACTAATTTGTATCACATAAAAAGGTATTTAAAGGCCAGTTTTGTGACAGACAAACACAATTCCAAGCACACTAACAATGTCACCTCAAATAATGATGAAATGTTTGCAATCAAATTGCCAAGCTCGGAGCTCAAACCAACAAGCCCAGCTACCATCCCGAGTATATTCAGATACATTTCAATTTTGAGCTCAATTGTAATTGTAAGTTGAGGACTATTTATAATTTGTTCCATGAACTATGAGCGCCTTCTGGTGCCAACAGCAGGTTTGATGCTGTAATATACTTTCCCACCATCTCAAAGTTACACGGCTGCTTTGGTAACACTTACTTGAAACAGAGCTTTTCAGTACAAAGAGACACTTTCAATTGTGGAATGAATAAGGAGCACTAAACACAAATGCACTGGAGCAGGTATGGAAGGCTTTGTTCTCTGTACATTTTCTACTTGATGGACATATATGCAGATTGCAGAAAAGGATTTATTCCTCCCATAAATCAGACAGGCTGAAATCCTAAGCCTCTATTAGCATCCAAAGAAAAGATCTATGTACACTTAATGTTTTTTCCCAGCTATGTGCAGATGACAGAACTCAAAAACTGAGTAATTCATACTTACTAAATAATTGATTCAATTAATTTCCTCATTCTTTGACAGATCCAAGAATAAATAGATTGCAATTTTCTTTAATCTATTCTCTATGCAAAGTTATTGAACAACTCCTCTGCCTTCATAAATTGAATTTCTGGAGCTGAAACAAATGGGACATCTTTGAAATCACGTACTCAAATGTGGTGCCCCACATGCTTGAATGAATCACGGTTATTTACAATCTACCTTTAGAATGAAATGTGGTGAACTCTTTGATGTCACACACTGAAAAATACTCATTTTTTGTGTCTTTTCAGTTTACCTACTTGAAAAAGATAGGGAAGCAGAACCCCAAAAAAGTGAACCAGGAATATTATATTCAAATGCAGATACCAGCAATAGGTTTTCTACTATCTTCAAAAGGCACCTTGTTCCACCTGTAGCTTACCTGTCAAGAAAGAAAAACTGGAAACATTTTTTTTTCTCACTGACTTTTGGAAACTTTTTTTGTGGTTCACTTTTTAGGTCTCCTTCACTTTACAGATATTTATTTTATATCTAAAAATAATCTGGCTCTAACGTTTGTGGTTTGGAAGCATCGGAGGAAAACATGGAGCTTTAATTCAATTAAATGTCTCAGATTAACAAAGCTTGGTTTATGCTTTGCCATGATCCAACCTTTAGAAACCTGTTGCTTGGATGATTGAGTCTTCATTGACATATTTAATTCAACTTGTTTGGATTTGTTCTGATCTTTCTGAGTGACACCTATTTGCATTGCTAGTTTCAGCAGCCCCACCACCAAATCAATTATGGTTGATCAGAAAGCTAACAGGGATAGTTCTGGCTTTTGGGAGAGATTGCTAAGAAAGATGATGAGAAGGCTAGTAAATTTGTGGTGGGAAACCTTGGAATAAACCAGGTATTGCTTAAAAAACTCCTATCTTCTTTCCTTGAAGTTACCAAGAGTTGGGCTTCAAATGGAAGGTGAATTTTGTACATCACTAACTGCATGTTTATCTATTTTTGTTAGCCAATTATGTATGCTTTCAGGTCTTTTTTTCATTTTTTTCACATACATTGGACAGACCAATAGAAGAATAAGTACCCACCTGGATGAACACAAAAATACAGTAAAAAAGCTGGAACACACCTCCTCACAAGTCCAACACATAAAAGCCACAGGTCATAGCATCAACTTCAATGGCACCAAAATAGCCACTATAGAAAACTCCAGCTACAGAATTATCAAAGAAGCCATAGAGATTGAAAAAAGACTTGAAAGCATGAATAGAAAAGATTATTCCACCAGACTGTCAATTATTTGGAAGCCTGCACTCACAAACAAAAAAATCTCCACACCATAAACCAGGCAAACACCTGGGCACAAACGGATCCCCCTTGATACTTCCAGCTCAAACACACTCCAACCAGGCACCCAGATGAAACTGAGCTTCCTAACAAATGATAGCCATCCATTTACTCAGAGCCAAGCTGCACTAAAAGCCTCCAATACAGGAACACAATGTTCCCAGCCAATCAAGACAAAAAAAGCCACAAAACAGACAGAAAATATTAGAAACACCAATCAAGCAGAACACAGCAAGCTCCAAGACCAATAAACACAGACCAAGACTCCCAACCAATCAGGATGAAGAAAAAACCATTCTGGCACAGCTGTAGGCTGGCACCAAATTTAAAACAGAAACGGCTGTGAAAGTCTGACAAGAAAACCCCCAACAACCCACAACAACACCTAAAACAATTAGGATATAACGTTTCCAACAGAGAACTCAACAAAACAGAAACAGATGTCCTATCCAAAGGATTCAATTATGCCATAGCACCCAAAAAAAATCCCAACAGAATCCATCATATGTGCAGTAGAATCCAGCCTAACCAAATTAAATACAGATGAAGCTGACAGAATAAGACACCAGGTTACTCACATCTTATGCACAACGAAACCACCAAAAAATAATTTGCAAAAAGATGAATTCAGAGCGTTACAAATCCTGAAAAATGATAACAGCATAATAATACTCCCAGCAGACAAAGGAAATGCCACAGTAGTAATGGACAGAAAAGACTATGAAACAAAATTGACAGACCTATTCCAAGACTCCACATACAAACCTATAAACACAGACCCAACCACATATCTAGAAAAATCAACCAAGAAGAAAATTATAACCAGCCACATAAGCAAAGAAATCCAACAGACGATCATCCCAAGAGAAAAATCTTCTAGATGCCCCAAATTATACGGCCTCCCAAAAATACACAAAGAAGGCATACCTCTCAGACCCATAGTCAGCTCCAAAGGAGCACCACTACAAAATCTAGCTAAATACTTAGTAAAACAACTACAGCCCCATGCTGAAACTGCAGCTTCATATGTAAAAAACTCATACCACTTCTAAGAAATGATCAAAGATCTACACGTGGAACAAGAAGATCTCCTTGTAAGTTTTGACGTGGCTTCACTATTCACTCAAGTCCCGATAAAAGAAACTCTTGAAATCATCAAAAATAAATACCAACCAGCTAAAGACCTCATGGAATTAACAGAACACTGCCTAATCAACACATATTTCATACACAAAGGACAAAGATATAAGCAAATTGAAGGAGCCCCTATGGGATCACCACTGTCACCCATCATTGCAAACCTGTTCATGGAAGAATTCGAATCCAGAACCCTGGCTAATGCCACCCACAAACCCAAACTATGGCTAAGATACATCGATGACACATTTGTGATTTGGCCTCATGGAAAAGAAAACCTAAGCAATTTCCTAACACACCTATACAGCACACACCCCAAAATCAAGTTCACCATGGAAACGGAAATAAACAAACAACTACCATTCCTAGATGTACTAATCTACAAAAGAACAGATGGCACACTGGGACACACCATATACCAAAAGAAAACACACACCAACCGCTACCTCAACGCCCAATCCCACCACCACCCAGCACAGATAAATTCCGTAGTGAAAACACTAATTACCAGAACCAAACGCCTGGCAGACAAGACACATATAAAGACTGAACTATGCACCCTGACTGAAGTATGGCTTCCACAAAAACAAAATCACCAACTTGATCCACAAAAACACACCAAGACATAACAGAGACCTAGAAGATCAACAGAACTATGGAACAGCTGTCCTGCCCTACATAAGAGGTACTACAGATAAAATCAGTAAGATATTACACAGGCATCACATCAAGACTGCCTTCAAAACAGACAAAAAAATAGCAGCCATCCTGAGGAACCCCAAAGACAAAATTGACCTGGAAAACCAAGGCATATACGAAATTCCCTGTACATCATGCCCGGCCACATACATTGGACAGACCAATAGAAGAATAAGTACCCGCCTAGAGGAACACAAAAATGCAGTAAAAAAGCTGGAACACACCTCCTCACTAGTCCAACACATGAAAACCACAGGTCACAACATCAACTTTAAAGGCACTAAAACCCTGGCCACTATAGAAAACCCCAGCCACAGAATCATCAGAGAAGCCATAGAGATTGAAAAAAGACCTGACAGCATGAATAGAAGAGATGATTCCACCAGACTGTCAATCATTTGGAAGCCTGCACTCTCAAATAGAAAGATCTCTATGCCACAAGCCAGGGAAACACCTGGGCAAAAACAGACTCCCTCTGATAGCTCCAACCTAACCCCCCCACCAGGCACCCAGGTGAAACCCAGCTTGCTAATGAAGAGCAGCCGTCCCTTCACACGGAGCCAAGCTGCACTGAAAGCCTCCAACACAATAACAGACTGTTGCCAGCCAATCAAAGCCACAAAACAGACAGAAGAAACCAGGAACACCAATCAATCAAACTCCAAGTCCAATGAAACAGGTCCAGGCTCCCAACCAATCAGAATGGACCAGCCTCAAATTTAAAACCAGGAGCTGTAAGACCCATATCCATACAGAAGCCTGAAGATGGCAGATGAGATTCTGCTGAAACGTTGCTACAACTTTAACAGAACTACAATGACGTGGGATAATACCCGAAGGAAGCTAAACAGCACACATGTAAGTACCCGCGAAAACCTAAGAAAACATATATATATATATATATATATATGTTGCTGCTAGATTTAGTCGGACTCATTTTGACTACCTATCAGCAGTAAAGCAGGGCACAGCTATTTTAAAACAAAGAAATGAATACAAATGTGCCTGGCAATTGAGGATTAAGGGTGCCAGAAGTAATGACCAGAACAACATGAGAAAAATCCATGTTTTATATACTTGCTATTTCTTGTTAAAAGAAAAGCAAAAAAATGTCTCTGTTCTATTCTGCTGACTATTTTAGGAGGAAGATTTTTAGACAGAGGCATTTTTTTCCCCAGAAGAACTGAAAAAATAATAATAATAACAGATTGGAAAGAAATTCTATCTACTATCTCTCTCTCTCTGTCTCTGCCTGCCTGCCTCTCTTTCTCTCTGTCTGATTATCTATCCGTCTGTCTGTCTGTCTGTCTGTCTGTCTATCTATCTATCTATCTATCT
>BLBF01000058.1:6788069-6799864 GCA_015471245.1 Laticauda colubrina
TATTCTATTCTATTCTATTCTATTCTATTCTATTCTATTCTATTCTATTCTATTCTATTCTATTCTTTTGTATTCAGAAGACCTTAACACAAGGATACCAGAGATGGAGATATTTATTACATTTCCAGTAAGTATGGCCTGCTAAATTGCAGCATATTATACACATCTATGACATTATTCCAACTATATCCCTCCTCAGGAACTAACTCAGATGAGATGGCTGATGAGATCAAAACATCAACATAAATTTTGCCAAAAAACAAACAAACCACCCAACAACCCTGGGGCAGAAAACTAAATTTGGCTAGCAGTCTGTTTGATGCATGCAGTTCATTGCTTATCTCCATCAGCCTTGGCAGCATCTCTGGAAGATTTCCCTATTGCTTGGTTAATCTCCATTGGCAAATTTGCATTTTAGGATTGTCCAAAGAGACAATGTTGAAATGTTGAAATAATATTGATCATTGGAAACCTTTTGGCTAAAATCTTTGGAAACCTTCAGCCCAACAAGATACTGAAGGCAATCTAAACGGAAGTTTCCATTCTGGATTTCAAATAATTTCCCTGACAGAGCAAAAGTTCTGAAGTTTCTTACCTCTCAGAGACAGAAATTAGTAATGTGGTTGCATTGTAGAAAATTGAATGGCAGGGAAAGATGGAGCCATATATTTCTTTCCCAGTTGGTTAATTGTTGAACTGCACATAGCAGTTTCTCCAAATGATCTTCAGGTTTCACCCAAAGAGGCTGGGTGGGTTTTGTGAATATTAACTGGCAGATGCTGCAGCAGATTCTTCGTCTTCATCATCATCATTTAATGACCCCATAATCCCTTGTGAGATGGAGTCTACACAACTGAATGGAGCCAGCAGAGCATTTAATGGCTGGATGCCCTTCCTGTTACCAATATGGAGTTTTTTTCCAGCTAAATATATTCTCATTGTGCCCAGAGAGAGAAATATCTGCCTCTACCTAGGATTGAACTTGCAGCCTCTTGACTGCAAGGCGAGAGCACCACCTCTAGGCCACCACACCACTCTTCTGCATGCAGAACAATGTCATCAATAATTGAATTGCCTTTCCAGATTGAACCTGGAAGCTAATTCAGTTCATCCATCTGAATCCGATAAGTCCAGAATTATGTGGCTGTTTTTGCACTTGCCCAAAACTCAGCTTCGACTCTGATTCCTTTCAAGGTGCAAGTCAAATTAACTCAACAGTTTATCTCGGGCTTTTCAACCAGATTTCTCTTTTCCAAACTGATTCAATCATTGGATTGAGCTGCTGAATCAAACTGGCAGTTTGAATCAGATGTTTTCTGCTTCACATAACCTGCATCAAAAGCACAAAGAGTCTAATGACTTTTGAAAATATAACAGATATGTTAAGGAACTCTCAATCTGATTTGGAGCCTAATCTCACGCTGTAACAAAAGTATAAATCTTAAATGATCAGAAGATTCACTCTAGGTTATTGAAATTTTGTTAATAGCTTACTCTGGGTCTTTAGCTAATAAAGACATTCCACTGAGACAAAAAAAAAAAATACAGCTACTACAGACTACAGAAAAAGAAATTTGCCATCCAGTTGATAGTCATAGCATCAAATCCTTTTAACTGAATAAAAAGAGATGGAGAAGGGAAGGATTGGTTTTTCATGAAAGACATGCACTATTTTGGACAGGATGTCAATTTGGATCAGTCTACACAACCAGTTAGATGGTTCTTGGTCCCATCATAAAAAAGTACTTGTAAAATTATGATGGAACCATTGTTCTCTGATATACCAGAAAGAGGCTCTCCTGCAGATAACCTGTAGGTCCTTAAAGCCTCTGGGAGAGAACTGGATCAAGGGCAGTTCATGTAAAATGGGAAAACCTAGAAACAGGAATCAACATTTGAAATAAAGGTTTACTAACACTTCTAAGGAGCATGGTGGCTTAGTGGCTAAGATGCTGACTTTGTTGATCAGAAAGGTTTGCAGTTAGGTGGTTCGAATCCCTAGCGCTGTGTAACGGAGTGAGCTCCCGTTACTTGTCCCAGCTTCTGCCAACCTAGCAGTTCCAAAGGCATGTAAAAATTGCAAGTAGAAAAATAGGGATCCCTTTGGTGGGAAGGGAACAGCATTTGTGTGCCTTCAGTGTTTAGTCATGCCAGCCACATGACCACGGAGACGTCTTCGGACAGCACTGGCTCTTCGGCTTTGTAACGGAGATGAGCACCACCCCTTAGAGTCGGAAATGATTAGTATGTAAATGACTAGCCTAGCAAGGGGGGAACCTTTACCTTTATGTAACACTTCTCAAACTATCAGCTGACTTCAGAAGCTACTCTGTTTCCCCAAAAATATAATTTAGTCTTCCATATTTTTTGCCACCAAAAAAGGCACAAGGTCTTATTTTGGGGGGATATCTTCCAGTGACTTACCTCATTCGCATGCATCACCCCCGGCCTCCTTTTCACTGTCAGAGGCCTTCAGGAACTTCTTCCTCTCCAGTTGGCAAGACTTTTGTGAAGGCCTCTGCAGCTGATAAAAGAGCTCTGGATTGATCCTGAGCTTTGTTATCAGCTCCAGAGGCCTTCAGGAAAGCCTTGCCAGCTGGAAAAAAAATGGGTCCACAAGGCAGGTGTTGGGGTGTGTGGGGCCTGGCTACAACTATCCAAAGGTAAGGAGTAGAACAGCTCCACGCCCCCAATCCCCACCCTGGCTTTATTTTTACCCATGAACTCTGGAGTGGGTGGGATCTTAAATAGGGCTTATTTGGGGGGGTAGGGTGTATATTGGGCACACACGTGAAAATCAAGCTAGGACTTATTCAAGGTAGGTCATATTTTCAGGAAAACAGGGTATTTAGCACACATACTTAAAGACCAAATTAGTTTGTTAACCTGAGTTATATATTGTTTTGGCTTCTTAGCTCTCTGTTCGGCTTAGAGATGTTCCTGCCTTCCTGCAGCTGTATAATAGCCTTGATTTGACTACCCCTTCTACTGGTTTTTTACTGCTTGTGACAGAAGGAAAGTTTTCCTCTTCACCCCCCAGTACTGACACATTTCAACAAAGGGCCAAATTCGACACATTGTCAGAATGATATTCAAGTGTGAAATTTTATGAATAAATAACCCCACCAGGAAAAGATTTGAACTAAATATGCTTTGTGAGAGGAACTTAAAATAAAAGCTCAAGTTTTTTTTTTTTTTTAAAAAATCTAAATAAGTGGGTTGTAGTTAGATTTGTCCTGGGGTGTTTATGTCTGTGAATGATTGTTGTTGTTGTTAGTGGTGGTGAAGGAACATAACCCATAATGCAATAGAATTTTCTCCAAATGGCACAGTTCTTCATTTCAACTTCATCAAAACAGCTTTTTTTTTTTAAGCTTCAGAAAGTACTTGGAAACTAGTTCTCCATCTGGCAGTGAATGAGATGACTTCTGTTGTGTGCAAAAAAATTATGAAAATATCAGATAAATACATGTGTCTTCCTGTTTCTTTGATTTACAGTAACCAGGATCAATCTTTTGAATCAACTAACATAGATTGTGTGATTGTATGTATGACTTCAGAAACTTAGTGTGTCGTTCATCTTTTACTCTTTGGTGGAGTTACATGACTTAAAAAGCAAATCATTGCAAATCTGTTACAACTCTCAAAGTATCTGATGAGCAAGAATGATGTTATCTTTTTTTCATTTTCTATTGTGTGCATGTGATAGTGGTGAAGATTGGTATTTTTGCTTACTCTTTTTGTAGAGCACGGGTGTCAAATACAAGACCCAATGGCCACATCCAGCCTGTGATGTGGTTGGATTTGGCCCACAAGGCCATCCTGGAAAATGTGAGGGACCGGCCCACGTTGCTTTGGCTTGGTGTACCGAGGAGGAAATTGGGCCAGAG
Source organism: Laticauda colubrina (assembly GCA_015471245.1). NCBI lineage: Eukaryota > Metazoa > Chordata > Lepidosauria > Squamata > Elapidae > Laticauda > Laticauda colubrina. The sequence goes on from BLBF01000058.1 coordinate 6,791,960, forward strand.
TGGCTTTGTCCCTACCCAATGCAGTTTCAGCTGGTTATACCCAGTGCGAAGAGGAAACATGCCAGCAGTTTGGGGAGTGGCATCAAGCTGGCCATGCCCACCCAGGCCCCCAAGGTCAACCACAGCCCTGATGTGGCCCTCAATAAAATTGCCACCCCTGTTGTAGAACAGGGGTGAAAATTTCCTGCTTTTAAATACTTTTCTTCATAGAGAACATAACATAATAGAGTTGGGAGGGACCACAGAGGTCTTCTAGTCCAATCCCCTTCTCAAGCAGGAGACTCAATACCATTTCAGGCAAATGATTGTCCAATCTCTTTTTGAAGGCCTCCAGTTATGGACCACCCACAATATCTCATGGCAAATTATTCAATTGATTGATTGGTCTAACCATTAGAAAATTTCTCAATTCTAGGTGCTTCTCTCCTTGATTAGTTTCCATCCACTGTTTCTTTACAGCTTTTTTTTTCCTCCCTCTCTCTCTACCTGTCTTGGCTTCTACTTCTATTTGTATTGCATCTTACAATATACTTTAATAAAAATTTTTTAAAAAAATCATAATGATTTCCTGAAGGCCTATGTGTTAAAGATTGTTTGGAAGCTCAGCAAGGAAGGGACAGCTCCATAGAGCCTATTTCACATCTGTACTTTAAGCCCAAATCTCAAACGCTAAGATAGAAATACCCTGCAATCTATAATCAACACTTACAACAGTTCCTAAATTCTTATTTTTTTTATGCCCTCTCCCCCATTTTTCTGAGAGGAGGGAAGCATTTTTGATGAAGGTGATTAATGGAGTGTCTAAAAGCCATAAAGAGGCTTCCACGTCTTGGAAATGTTAATATGCACCATCTCACCTCAAAGCGCATTTCAGTAAACTATTTTTTTTTAATCGTGATACTGTGCAAATTGATTGCATTTTGCCCTTGGCATCTTTTGAATGTATTTCTTCAGTATCACAATGGGAAATAATAAATTACAACAACTATGAAGTCAAACTCGAATACCTTGATTCAAACACAGTTGAAGGAAAGACCAGAAAAGCTTAGGGAAAAGAGAAAGTAGCTGTGAAGACTTGCATCACAGCAATGTTCTAATTAGTATTTGAAAGGCATTTCAGCTATTGAAATTGTTTTCCCTCATGGAAACTGCCCTGTTTTCATTTATCTTCCCTTCATGTATTTTTCCTAGCCTCTGCTTTTTTTTTTTTTTAAGACTACTCTTTTTTTTCTCCCCCAAAAAATATTCTGTGCCATGATTGATTGGTTGGTCAGTTGACCAATTGATTGATTGCTGATGCTTAGCATTTTTTAGACCACTCTTCTCCTGTGTTACAGACTCTGAGATATTGTGAAGGATTTATCACAATCAAGGATGTTACAATCTGTAAGAAGGAGGTTAAAAAAAAAGATTTGCTGAAGGAAGGGGGAATTATCAGCCTGGATAATGATGAGCTTGTTTCTCAACAGTTAGAAAGTTGAGAGTTTCTAAAGTTGAGACTCTTTCTAGAGTACAGAGAAGAGCAACCAGGATAATTAGGTGACTGGAGGCTAAAACACATGAAGAACAGTTACAGGAACTGGGTATATCTAGTTTAATAAAAACAAGGAATAAGGGAGACATGATACCAGTATTCCACCACAAAGAAGAGGGAATAAGAGATCTTGAGAGAAAATAGGATAATTGATCCCTCTATTTTTCATGTGAAATAACAGTTGATTTGATAGCCTCAAGTGACCTCAACTAATGTCACAAGTGCATTGTTTTTAATGCTCAACTGCAGAATTTTGAAACATTACACTCTTGGAATAACCCAAAATGATCACTTCAGTTGTACAACCACTCCTTAAGAAACCCTCAGAGTGCACCTCAGGATATGGTACAGTAAATAAGAGGCTGCCACAAAGAAGAGGGGGTTTTGGGGTTTAGCTGGCAGCAGGTGCGGACAGCTGAGGAGAGCAAGGACTCAGATGAGGGGCCAGGACCATTAGGGAGTTGACTGCTGCCTTCAGAGATTGTGGGGGCTGGAGGCAGTGATGAAGAAGTTCCCGAGGAGCCTGTGCCAAGTGCGCATGTGCACAGGATTGCTCACAGGAAAGAGTAGCTACAACAGCACTGGCGACTTGGGAGTAAGGCTGCAAGATAAAACTAACCAGCTGTGAAACTAACCTTTGCAGAAGGCAAAGATGTTTTGAAACTCCAGCCTCATGGACATTCCAGAATCCTGATTTTGTATTTGAAGATTCTTGTATTGCAAATTATTTCTTGTCTGTTATCTTTTGGCAAGTCTCGCACAGTTTGGCAAAACTTGTGCTTATCACAGCTAATTATTTTGCAGAAGCATTAAAAGGTTTCTGTTCCCTTTGGGTTGTTTTTGATTTGTTGGAAAAGGGCATGGGTCAGAACAGGGGTCAACCTATTCTCCAAAGCACCAGAAGGCAGAACAAGATGCAATGGATGGAAAATAATCAAGGAGAGAATCCACTTAGAATTAAGGATAAATTTCCTGACAGTAATTTCTTAAACAGTGAACCAGGTTGCCTTCAGAAGTTGTGGGTGCTCCATCAGTGGAGGTTTCTAAGAAGAGCTTGGACAACCATTTGTCAAATATTGCATAGGGTCTCCTGCTCAAGCAGGGGGTTAGACTAGAAGACCTCCAAGGTCCCTTCCGACTCTGTTCTTCTTCTGCTATCAACAGCTACCAAATAGTTCATTGAATCTGTTTAGTACCCCATCCCTGCTCCATGCAATGGTTAATTTCATAAATCTATTCCCTCTTGTGTGCAGATTGATTCATATTTGTTTTGCTTTTGGTCTACCCATCAACTTTATTGCAATACTCAATGAACACCGTGACAGACAGAAAGAAATAGATCTCTTTGTCCCTATTTTGTGCCATGTACATTTTCAAAACACAACAAAGTCCACCTTTCCCTGGCCTTTCAAGAAAAACAGCATAAGTTGCTGAAATTACAAAGCAGTCTGTGATTGAAAGCAAAATGTCCTCAATTTGGAATGACCCATCCTGGATATTTTGTTTTATGCTTGTTTAGCAGGAGTCTTTAATGTTTGAAACTGAACTTGGCAAAAAAACACCCAAACACCTACATTCTTTTGCATTAATAATGGGTGTGCATAAGCACACCAATGTGCCTACCATCCCTGTCCTATTGTTTCTTTTTATTTTTCTTATATGTATCCATTTCATGTATTCACAACTATGTTATACTTGTACCTGTTATCTTATAATCATTTGACAAAATAAATAAAATAAATAATAATCTATGCTTGAGTGTTTGATGTGCTGTTCCTCCAAAAGATGTAAAAGAGAAATCATCTAATTGCCTCCAATGTTTATCAGAAGAAGTTGCTTCTGTAATACTACTTAAAGGCCCTGTCACACTGCCCAACGGATGCAAAACATTAGTAAAAAGGACACAATGGATGCGAAAAATGTTCCATCCGTTGTTATCCGCTCTCAAAAGGGGCAAAAATTTGCATAACCAGAGTGGATAACACGGAAAGGAACAGACGCAGGGAGGACACAGGGCAGATGGAAAGCAGATGCGGAACGGAAGCCCAGCGGATGGAAGCGGATGGGAGCGGATGGCACATCCGCAAAGCTTCTGGGGGACCTCAGCAAAGCGGACGTGGAACGGATACAGCGGATGCAGAGCGGACGCTGAGCGGATGAAGTGGATGCACAGCGGATGCACAGCGGATGCACAGCAGAAGCCTAACGGATGCCTAGCGTTAATTGCGCATGTGGGGAGGATGCATTGTGTAAGCTCCGTGGATATAAGGGAAGCAGCTTGGAAGCAGGTCACCATTCAGAGGAAAGACCTGCTGCCGGACGGATTGACAGCCTTGCCTGCCCTGCCTGCATGCCTGCCTGCCAGCCTTGCTGCCAGCCTCCCTGCCAGCCTTGCTGTCTGCCTGCCTGCCAGCCTTGCTGCCAGCCAGTCTACCTGCCAGCCTTGCTGCCTGCCTTCTTGCCAGCCTTGGTTCATGTCTGCCTGCCAGCCTTGGTGCCTGCCTGCCAGCCTTCCTGCAAGCCTTGGTGCCTGCCTCCCTGCCAGCCTTCCTGCCAGCCTTCCTGCCAGCCTTGGAGCCAGCCTTCCTGCCAGTCTTGGTGCATGACTGCCTGCAAGCCTTCCTGCCAGCCTTCCTGCCAGCCAGCAACCCCACAACCATGCGGAAGCACAGCAAGCCTCGGGCCATCTGCTGCCAGCCCTTGCAAGAGGGACAGGGCTACCATCCCACCCCCTGGCCCTCACTCTGCTTCTGCTGGGGCTTCTGCAGCACGGGCTCACTCTTCTGGGGCTGGTGCTTCTGCTGCTTCTGCTTCTGGAGGAGCTGATGAAAAGCACTCCAGCACCAGCCACCTCCACAGCACCTGGACCCTTCACCCCTGAGACTGAGCGACCAAGAGGAGTGCCAGAGACTCATTTTTGTTTTATAGCTTCTTGTTAATAAAGTCTATTTTTGATTCATACACTTGCTTCGTTTCTTTTTTTAATAAAGTCTTGCTGGAAACTTTTAGAAATGGTTTAAGCCTTTGCATGCTTGTGGGATGGGTTAAGATAGCAGTGGGATGGGTTAAGGTAGCAGTGGGATGGGTTGAGATAGCAGTGGGATGGGCAGGGATACCTGTGGGATGGGTAATAGCTGTGGGATAGATAAACCTCCAGTGCAAGCATAGTGGGACTGTATTGTCCACCCTCCCAGGTGCCACACATATGGCCCTTTATTATCAGTAACAATGTAATCAATCATCCACACATGTCAACATAAACACAACTCTTTATGAAATGCCCTGTTCATTGTAGGCCCACCCAACATACATGGTCCAATCTCATCCGTGTGATGAGACAGCCTCAAGGAAGCATCCATTAATCATCTATCATCCTGTCTTGCCACTCCACTGTTCCAGCTGGGGAGTTGCACCAGTGTTTCAGGAGGTTGCGCTGCTTCTTCCCTTCACGTGAGGCTCTGTTGGGGCCTTGCACATCCTGAGTGTCTATCAGGTTTCGCCCTTGCCTCCATTCCCCAGGCTTCATGTCCCCATTGCCTTGTTGGAGGTCCACGAGCCTGTTCTGCAAGACTGGGTAGCGGGTGCGCATGAGATTGTGCAGGATGCAGCAAGCTTCCATGATCCTCCTCACAGTCTCTGGGCGATGATGCATGGTGGTGAGAAGTACCTGGAACCTGTTGGCCAGGATGCCAAAGGCGTTCTCCACCACCCGCATTGCCCTGGACAGCCTGTAGTTGAAGATACTCTCTTCACGGGTGAGGCATCTGGAAGTGTAGGGCTTCATGAGGTAGGTTGTGAGGGAGAAGGCGTCATCCCCCACGATGAAGTAGGGCACATCTTGCGTGTCGTTGGGCAGGAGGTTTGGATCTGAGAAGCCCACGATGAGGTTGTGTTCCAGCCCACCCTTGAGGTCACTTGTGTTGTATACCTGGGCATCTGAAGATGAGCCGTTGCCTGAAGCATTGATGTACATGAACTTGTAGTCAGCATCGACCATGGCGAAGAGGATGATGCTGAAGAAGCCCTTGTAGTTGTGATAAGAGTACCCTGAGTTGGCTGGCGCTTTGCAGGCCACGTGCTTCCCATCTATGGCTCCAACGGTATGGGGGAAGTTCTACTTCTGATACCACTGCTCTGCAACTTTCTTCTAGCTTTCTTCAGTGGAGGGGCACTGGAGGAGCTCCTCCAGGTATTCTTCGATGATGACCTGCACCACTTCTCTGACCACAATGCTGATGGTGTTGTGTGGCACCCTCCAGCCGTACTGCATGCTCCTGTAGGTGGTCCCTGAGGCCAGGTGGCGCAGAGTGAGTGCCACCTTGAGCCCAAATTCCAGGCTGGGCCGGAAGTTGGTGTTTGCCTTGATCAACCTGGGTGTCAGCTGCTCCACAACTTCGTCAAACATGGCTGGAGCCATCCTCATGAAGTTCTGGAACGCCCGAGTGTCTTCGTTCCTCAGCTCCACCATCACCTTGTTGTACAGTCCATCCTCTGCTCTTCTGGCAAACCATCTTCGTACCCAGACGCTTCTTGGCCGCCTCCTTTTCTTCCCGTAGTAGAATTCACAGAGCCTGTAGATGGCTTCGCACTGTTGCAGAAGGATGGTGGCTGCCAAAAGGACTTTGTTATGATTCACGGTGGACATGACTGGATGGTGTGGAAGAGGAAGAGGCAGATGAAGGCTGCAGAGGTCCACACTGCAGGGCTGCTGTTCTGAAAGTGAGATCCAGATGAGTTGCTCCCCCTTTTTATAGGCAGTATAGGTTTTCCCTTAGGTGTCCTTTTGCATCCTCTGGGCATCCTCTAGACATCCTTAATATCCGAGATAGGTCCCCTCTGCGAATGTTTTTTCCATTTTACATGCTTTGTTTCTGTTCTGCATCCGCTAGGCATCCGTTCTGCATCCGTTCCGTGTCCGTTCTGCTGCCTCCCTGCGTCCTTTTACCGCTGGAGTGGATGGAGTTGCGCGGATGCGCAGCAGATGCCTAGCGGATATAGCCGATGCGTAACGGATGCAGAACGGATGCCTAGCGGATGCCTAGCGGATGCCTAGCGGATGCAGAATGGATGCATTGGATACATTTTCCGCTCAAAAGTTTTGAGCAGCTCAAAACTTTCTGAGCGGATGAAACGTCTATAAACGGATGCTGGACGGATAGAGAGGAAGCAAAACGTATGCAGTGAGTACAGAACGGATGCATCGCGTTAATCAATGGACGGCAAGTGTTTCTCGCCGTTTTACATCCTCTTTCCATCCATTGGTGCAGTGTGACAGGGGCCTAACAAAATATCAGAGTTGGTCCCTGGAGGTGTTCTAGTCCAACCCCCTGCTCAGGCAGGATGGGACTCTATACCATGTCAGAAAACTGTTGTCCAAGGTTTTCTTAAAAAGCTCCAGTGTTGGAGCAGCCACAACTTCTGGAGGCAAACTATTCCACTGTTTAATTGTTCTTTCTGTGAGGAAATTCCTCCTTCGTTCTAGGTTGCTTCTCTCCTTGATTAGTCTGCATCCATTGCTTCTTGTCCTGCCTTCTAGGTGCTTTAGCTTGACCCTCTCTGCTTTCAGGCAGCCTCTTATTTACTCTTATTTACTGTATCATATCCTGTGGTGCACTTTGACAGTTTCTTAAGGAGTAGTTATACAACCAAAGTGATCGTTTTGGGTTGTTCCAACAAAGCAATATTTCAGAATTCTGCAATTGGGCTTTACAAACCACGCAGCTCTGACATTACTTGAGGCTTATGAAATCAATTGTTCTTTCGCATGGAAGATAGAAGGATCAATTATCCTATTCTTTTCCCCCAAGAATTTTTTAGAGCTCCAGCCTTAAATAAAGGAAATACAGCTTTACAGGAGGAGTCAATTTAGGACAATGGTGGTGTTCTGCCAAAAAAGAAAAGGAAGAAAGAAAAGAAACACACATTTCCTCCTTGTTTATATTAAAAAATGACTTGTTCTGTAAGAAATGATTGGCTTGTTTCAACAATTGCAGCAGGGAAAATAGGCAAAAGTGAACATTATGCTTGATTATGAAAGTTTGCCGGAATAGGCTTCTGCCATTATGATATATTGTTACTGCTATGTTAAAGAAAATAGCAATTTTTGATCATTACAAGTATTGCTATGTATATTCTGACAGGTTCTGTGTCAGGAACCCTGAGAAAAAAATTTAAAGGCATAGAAGATGGATGCCAGGCAGCTTTAATTTATGTATCTCGTCTGCTTGAAGCAATCTAAACACACTCTCTTCTTTTATTTATGGTTTGTCTGTCTGTCTATCTGCCTGCCTGCCTGCCTCACGCCTGCTTATCTATCTGTCTGTCTATCTATCTATCTATCTATCTATCTATCTATCTATCTATCTATCTAT
>BLBF01000058.1:6806714-6848231 GCA_015471245.1 Laticauda colubrina
TAATTGCCGAGCTAGATTAATTATCCAGTGAGCAATGGATTTTTCTCTCCTAAATTTTAAAAGTCTTTATTTAACTAATATATATATATTCCTTCCATGGATTTTTCTCTCCTAAATTTTAAGAGTCTGTATTTAACTAAAATAAAAAGGCAAACAAAATGAATACAATATGTATTGAAGCATAGAGCTATCTAAGCACATAGTGTGGTTCATGTTTTGGATTTATCAAAGAGACATCTAAATCTGAATTTGAAACCTCCTAGATCTCCAAATCTTCTCCAAATCTATCATTCAAGACTTTAGGGTGCTTCACACCTTCCAAAGTTGAACATTCTCCTAATCTCAAATTATTTGAAATTAATTGCCGAGCAGGATTTATTATCCAGTGAGGTCCTTCTGAAGATTCTCTCATTCTGTGGCAGAAAACACCTGAAAATGAGTATTTGAATACTCCAAATTAGAGTTACTAGAATGTAAGCATCATTTATCTCCCCCTAAACAGTTTTTAGTTTCCGAAACATTCTTCAAAATGGCTCTCTACCACTGATGTTTGGTGTTCATATTTTGCAGCCTGCTCCAGTTTCTCATTCACATTCTTTTGACAATATTTTTTTTATGTTGTAAGTTCAAAGAAAGATAAAACAGGGCATGGGGAAAAGAACTCCAAAAACAAAAGCTCCTTTGGAGGACTTTTTTATGTTTTAGAAAAATAATATTGAAGACATTCAAAGAAGTTCTCTTAGAAGCATCACTTTCAATTCTACTTTCAATCATAAAGCTCAATCTCAGATGTTAACTTTCAAGGTAATGGGAGATTTATGATCCCAAGATCCTTAGAGAATTTCTGTTGGTGCACTACAATAAGTACTTAGAAATATGACTTAGGAAACTTGTACATAAATGACTTCATGCTTTTTATTTTATTGATTGTTAGTCCACTGCCTCTCCTAAAAAATAAAAGCAAAATAGATAGGCAAGAATCTTTAAAGTTTGGTCAGAAAAATAGGTATAAGTATAAACATGAGTAAGAATACAGGAAATAAGTACAAATAAATGGGGACAATAGGACAGAGACAGTAGGCATGATGGTGCACTTACACACTCTTAGGACCTCTTAGGAATGGGGTGAGGGTAAAGGAGTGGGGGTTAGAGGATGTAACAACAGAGTCAGGTATTGCATTCCAGGCATTGACCACTCTGTTGCTGAAGTCGTACTTTCTGCAGTTGAGTTTGAAGCAGTTTAAATTGAGTTTGTATCTGTTTGTGCTCTTGTATTGTTGTGGTTGAAGCTGAAGTAGTCATTGACTGGTAGGACATTGTAGCAGATAAATTACAAATTTATGACAAATATTTATGAATAATTTAAGATAAAATTAATGCAGGTACTCAATGAATAAGCAACGTCTAAGTCCCAGATGAGTTCAAGAATCAAGATAGACCAGGTTCATTGGTGAGGTTTAATGGGCAGGGCAAAAAGCATTATTCAGTCCAGATGAAGTTTTCAGATACTGCTTTGGATTAAGATTTATTTCAGCATTTGGTCTCCTCCTCCAAGATAAAGTATTCCATGTTACAAATTTCTGATTGCAAGCCAAATACACTGGCCATTATCTGAAAAGCTTTTTATGGCTTGGTTATTTATGAAAATTTTTCATTGTTTTGTCCCAATGACCAAACAGTGCTATCTTGTAGGACAACGGAAGCATGATTTGCTGTCATTGCTCCTGTTCTCTGGAACATCATCTCTTCTCAAGGTTCATTTGGCTTTCACAATCATGCTTTCTCAAAGATGCCAACAGCTCACATAGTTTTCAAACCCACTTGATTGGTGATGGGTAGTTGGAACTCTGCTGTTTGTACATTTCTGCAACGTGCAAATATTGCTGTAATTATGAGTTTCTTGTTACATTTTTAACCTCATGCAACAAATTTTTGGTTTGATGACCTATACATATCTTGTCTCCATTAAGTCACAACAATTCCTGGGGAAGTTACTCAGGAATAACTGCTCACAAATAATTGTCCCTCTCAAAATTTCTCTTTGTGGAACCCACATCTTCTCCAACAATTGTATATTTGACTTTTAACAGAATGGAAAATATTCTATAGTGGACTGTCTCATTCTACTTTTCCTGTTCTTCCTCTTCTGATGGTGCATGATGCTCACTGTTCATAAAGATAAAATTCTTCAAATATCCTCTTTCCAAAATCTAAATGATCATAGAAGAAAAGGTCCTGCTACTTCTCTATATGGAATTTAAAGATATGTGATAATATTTAGAGAAGAAACTCTTTTACCTGTCATGGATATTTTGATGAATTGTAAGCTTACTTCAGGGTGATGCATCACCTTAATGTGAAATTAAGAATATATGATGCCTGTTGAATCAGATAAATGCTAAAGTTCTCAATAAACATTTCTTATCAAATTTTTTTGCACAATCTTGTTTTTTTTTTTTAAATTACACATTACAGTTCATTCTTGCATGCAACCAATTACTTCCTAGCTTCAGAAATGCTTTGTTTGAGGCCAGTAATTTTGGTTCACTTGATATGCCAAGCAGTAACAAAACACAAACATTGGTCCCTTCTGGAGCACTGAGTATTTTATCTCATTTTTATGGTGAAAGATAAAACAACAGTCCTATCTCAAAGTGAGAAAACCATTAAAAGAGAAAGGGAAAAAGTGATACAACTGAGCCCAGATTTTACTATATTTGTTCTTTATTGTCTATAGAGCAATTTATTTGGATATTTTATCTCTAAACTCTTACATCTTTGAAAGATTATTGCACACAAGCACACACAAAAAATCAACCCTTTTCTTTATACAAATGTTTAAATGGATTTCAGCTCACTAGCTTTATGGTAAAATATTATTTAGAAGTTTATATCATTATCATCTATCATCAATCATCATCATCTTGTAAACCAAGTTTTCTTTTCGATCCCAACTTTTATTTTTCTTTATTTTTTTCCAGACTCACTTTGCTATATAGGGTAAACACAGACTGTGTCTGGGTTACACAAACAAAATTCAGCCGTGTAATAGTTAGCCATTTTCCTGTTAAATGTCCATGGAGATTTTCAGTCATCCAGGTCATGGTTGTCTCAAAGCTGCTTTTTCAAGAGGCAACTGGACTTTCTGTTTTTTTTTTTTTTTTGAAGATGTTTCACTTCTCATCCAAGAAGCTTCTTCAGCTTCTCTCAGAGCTGAAGAAGCTTTAGCAAATACAGAGGTTGCTGGAGAGGTATTGTAAAGAAGGCAAGAGGGCAAGAATAAGTAAAGCATTATGGTATGAACCATTAAAAAGAGTGGCTCGGTCTTCCAAATGTTAGAAATTATTTTGGTAGCTAATCAATTAAAGGTGGTCCCAGATATTATAGCAGTAACTAGAGATTCATAGGAGGGATATAGAGTTAAAAGAATTAAGGGAAATAGGTGATCCTATAGAAACATATTGGTTTCAAAAGGATATTTTATAAAATTGCTAGGAGGATTCAAAACCCCCTTTTTAAAAACTTGATAGAATTATGGAATAAATTGAGATACCAGTTAATGCCAGGAATTTTTCCTTTAACACCGGTCGTGGAAATGGAGAAATTCCCTAAGAGTGAATTGAAAGAATGGATTAGTAAATTAAAAGAAAATCAGACATATAAACGGGAGAATTATATCTCTTCTGAGAATCATAGGCATTTTATAGACAAATCATCTGTATCAGTATTGTGATCTGGTATACTTTTTTTAATTAGGGGGAAAAAACAACCTAAATTTCAACTGTTAGGTTCATCTCAAACAAGACAGAGATTTATCAGTTGAGCCCTTAGAGTTACATCTTGTCTCTGAAAGCGTTATAATTCAGCCCCAAAGCCCTTACACCAGTTGCCACCAAATTATCTTTGTGTGTAAACAAGAAAGAAAATTAGAAAAGACATGGGAGAAAGCATATGAACTCAGCTTAATTTGATGATAATTAAATTAAAAATAAATGAAATAAGCACGCTGCAATTCGTGCTAATTTTTGAATTAGGAAGGAGAAACCTGGAAGGCGTTTGAGAGTATTAAGAGACTCAATGTCTTTCAACAAAGTGGCCTCACCTAATCCTAAAGATTTAGTATTTTGACCATATTAGTATTGAAGAAGTGTCTCCTACAAATTAAATAAGATTGTCATGCACCAGAGGTGGTATTCAGCAGGTTCTACCAGTTCTGGAGAACCGGTAGTGGAAATTTTGAGAAGTTTGGAGAACCACCTCTGGAAATACCACCTTTGACTGGAGATTTTACAGTATCCTTCCTCTGCCACCCCCACCAAGCTATGCCCACAGATCCGGTAATAAAAAAAATTGAATCCCATTACTGTCGTACACAGAAGACTCCAACCTGCAGGTCATATTTTCCATATGGAGAACAATTGACTTCCCAAGATGACAATGAGTTGGATCCCCACTGATGCCAAATGATCAAGAAGATGGCTTCAAAATCCATGGTGAAGAATATTAATGGATATGCATATTTCCTGATCTCAAATTCAGAGCCAAAATGCACCTATCTGCAAGACTTCTATTCAAAGATCTCACTACATTATTTCTGTGTCTGTGTACTGCCATCTTTCATTAGCTTCATAATTCTTGGATATGTGTTGGTGAATACTTTTCTAAATATTATCTGGTTCAGAGAGAATTCTTATGCGTTGTACGCTAATTCATATATGTTGGAAAGTTAATCATCTAGCTTTAATCATCTCTTTTGATGAATGTAATTTGGGAGAAATGTAGCAGTTTCAGGGCACGCATGAATGATTATAGATGCACGCCTGCTAAACGCGTCCTTGCCACATTTTGTGAAAACAAATCCTTAATTCATAACTACATACTATTTACAGATCCAGAGAAGAATGCCAGAATTGTAATAGAAGTTGAGCCTTGTTTTCTCACCCTCATCTCTCAATTTTCCCAGAACTGAATGCATATTATTCAAATTATTCTTCCTGTTATTATTACCATGAGTGAAATACAATGTTAGTAGAATATCCCTTTCTCTCCTAAAATATTAATACAAGCCTAAAATATTAATAGAACCACTGAGAATGCTTAGGATTATAGCCGGGGGAGGTGTAATTACCCTCTTCACCTACTGTTTGTCTATGATTGATTTCCATGTGATTACTGAGGTTTTTTCCCTTTCCAACATGGTTTCCTTCAAAAAAAAATACAGAGATAGCTAGGAGAAAGGATCTCTCCTGCTCAATAATTCTGACCAATGGTTTGGTCTTCCCTCTTGTTGCTTTTTAAAATGTTACCTCCCAGTCTATTGGATCAAGATTAGACAGGAGCTCCATTTATACAGGATCTACCATGCCAAGATAGTCCACTGAAGCTGTTTTACTAGGTATCACAGACATTTTTCTATGGCAGGTTTTCCAACTTGAGCATATTTCAAATGCAGTAGTCCTTGGGTTACAACCACATGTTCGGTTACAAGCATGCTGAACAAGAGGACTTAAAACCGAAGTTGTGGTCATTGCAGTGTCCCCCATAGTCATGTTTTTGCAATTCATGCAACCAGCTTACATGTTTGATGTTGAAGTGTGATGCGATCATATAGTCCTCATTTGCCACCTTCCTTGCTGGCTTCTCACCAACAACATCAGTGGGGGAAGCTAAAAGTGAGGGTTCTGCAAATAGATTTATCAGTCTCTGCTTTTTTTTTCTTTTCTCAAAGAACCCTCAGGTGAAAAAGTGACTATAGCCCTTGGGCAGGTAGGCAGCTGTCTACCTAGTCACACTTGTGTCAGACTACAGCACCACAGGTCTCTCCTGCCCATACTCCATAGCATTCACCTGTCTACCATCCTTCTTGCAAGCTGCCTAATGAAAGACTTATCAATCCTGGAACTTGCAATTTCCTGCTGGCTTCCCAACTGACTTTGCTTATGGCAAGCCAGAAGGAAGTAACGAGTTACGGTAACATAAGGTCTTTGCTTAATGACACACATTCCTCACTTAACAGTAATAATGGGGACTATCAGAATTGCAATCACTAAGCAATGCAGTCACATGATATCATACTTTTAGATTGCATTGCTTAGCGATGGAAATTCCAATTCCAATAACCTGCATTACAGGGATACCTGTAAATGGTTTTCAATTTCTAGGATTTCTGAGGCAATGTAGTCATTTCTAAGAACTCTGGGAGAGGAAGACTTTCCTCTACAAAATGATCAAGCTGGAGAATTTTGTTTCACAAGACTGTGAAACTGACCAAAAGGAGTTAAGTATGGGTTCATTGAAAAGGGATGCGCTGGCTCAGTGGATAAGACACTGAGCTTGTTGGCCAGAAAGGTCAGCAGTTCAGCAGTTTGAATCTCTAGAGCCATGTAATGGAGTGAGTAATGGAGTGAGCTCCCATTACTTGTCCCAGCTTCTGCCAACCTAGTAGTTCAAAAGCATATATTAAAAAAATAGGGACCACCTTGGTGGAAAGGTAACAGTGTTTTGTGCGCCTTTGGCATTTATTCATGCCGGCCACATAGCCATGGAGATGTCTTTGGACAGCCCTGGCTCTTCAGCTTTGTAACAGAGATGAGCACCACCCCCAAGAGCCAGAAATGACTAGCACATATTTGCAAGGGGAACCTTTACCTTTACCTATGGGTTCATTGACAAAAACTGCTTGTGAAATGAAAGAGAGAACTGGCAGAATGCTGGCCTTCTGAAGTTCTCCATCAGATTTATGGATGGGGAAATTAAGGCTCGGTCCCACTGGCCGACGGACGCAAAACGTATGCAGCGGACAAGCAAAATTTCGGGGGTGGCTCCATCTGTTGTCATCCACTCCAAAAAGTGGCAAAAATTTGCATAAACAGAATGGAAAAGAACGGAAAAGAACGGATGTGGGTAGTATGTAGCGGGGATGTTAAACAGATGTTCATAGGAAGCCTAGTGTATGAAAGCAGATGGAAGTGGATGACACCTCCGAAGGGTTTCCGGGGGAGAATTTCAAAGCGGATGCATAGCAGATGAAGCGGATGCATCATAGATGCCTATAGGAAACAAAAGGGATGCCACGCTGATATATATCGGATGCAAAGCATTCACTGCGCATGCGGGGAGTATGAATTGCGTCAGCTCCACGGATATAAAAGGATGCAGCACGCATGCAGAATAGTTGATTCTGACTCTGAATAGTCTCAGAGACTGAGTTGTTAAAGGCCCTGTCACACTGGCCGACGGATGCAAAACGTTTGTAAAAAGGACACAGCGGATGAGAAAAATGTTCCATCCGTTGTTATCCGCTCTCAAAAGTGCCCCGAATTTGCATAACCAGAGTGGACAACACAGAAAGAAACGGACGGGGGGAGGACGTAGGGCGGATGGAAAGCGGATGCTCCACGGAAGACTAGCGGATGGAAGCGGATGGAAGCAGATGGCACATCGGCAAGGCTTCTGGGGGAGCACAGCAAAGCGGACACGGAACAGAAAGAGCGGATGCAGAGCAGATGCAGAGCGGATAAAGTGGATGGAGAGTGGAAGCACAGTGGAAGCCTAGCGGATGCCTAGCAGATGCCTAGCATTCACTGCGCATGCGGGGAGGATGCATTGCCTCAGCCCTGTGGATATAAAGGGAAGCAGCTCGCAAGCAGGTCACCATTCAGAGGAAAGACCTGCTTCCAGACACAGCTTGCCAGCCAGCCAGCCAGCCAGCCAGCCAGCAACCCAACAACCATGGGGAAGAAACAGAAGCCTCTGCCATCTGCTGCCAGCCCTGGCAAGAGGGACAGGGCCACCCTCCCACCCCCTGGACCTGACTCTGCTTCTGCTGGGGCTTCTGCTGCCCGGGCTCGCTCTTCTGGTGCTGGAGCTTCTGCTGATGCTGCTTCTGAAGGTGGTGCTTCTGCTGATGCTGCTTCTGGTGGTGGTGCTTCTGCTGGTGCTTACTCTGCTGGCACTGCTCCTGGTGCTGGGGCTTCTGCTGGGGCTTACTCTACTGGCACTGCTCCTGGTGCTGGTGCTTCTGCTGGTGCTTACTCTGCTGGCACTGCTCCTAGTCCTACTGGTCCTGCTGGTGCTTACTCTGCTGGCTCTGCTCCTGGTCCTGCTGGTCCTGCTGGTGCTCCTGGTCCTGCTCCTGGTCCTGCTGGTGCTCCTGGTCCTGCTGGTGCTGCTGCTGCTGGTGCTGCTGCTGCTGCTGCTGGTCCTGCTAGTCCTGCTTTTGCTGCTACTGTTGTTGCTGCTGCTGCTGGTGGTGGTGGTGTGGAGGAGCAGCCCCTACAACCTCGAAGCCCTTCTGATGAGGGCCCTTATGGCCCTGCCAAAGGGAGGAAGAGGCAGACGCGTGAACGGGAGAGGAGGCAATACAACATAGAAGAGGAACATGAGGAAGAGGTGCTGGAGTGGCTGAGGGAGAATGAATATCTTTGGCGGAAGGGACACAGGCTCTATCGAGACACCAAGAGGAAGCAGGCTGCTTGGAGAGTGAAGGCGGAGAGCCTGGGCTACACTTCAGAGGTGCTCCTCGGCTGGTGGAAGCACATGCACACCTGGTACGGGAAGCTGCACCTCAAGAAATCTGGCCAGGCCACGATCAAGCTGACGGACCGGGAGACCTATGTGATGGCCAAGTGCAGCTTCTTGGAGGGTGAGATCCACCACCGAGGAGCAGCCCCTCTCACAACCCTCTCTCTCAGGCAGCCTGCTGAGAGCCAGGCCTCTTCTGGCAAAGAGTCAGCTCCTGTGTCCAGGCAGGTATCTGTGGAGCAGATACCCCCGACAGCTGTACTACCCCTGGTGGAACGTGTGGAGGACCCCCTGATGCAGTGGGAGAAAGAAGATGGTACTTCCACCACAGCCCAACCCGCATCCACCCCCAGCTCCACCTCCACAGAAAACCAGAGAGGCAGACCAGAGGGGCAGAGTCACACTGTCCTGCTGGAGATAAGAGACACCATCAGGAGCAGCATAGATCTCCTCTCTCAGCTGGTACACACTGACGTCCCATCCTCCAACCGCAAGCCCTTCCTCACCTACGTCAACCAGACCCTCATGAACATGTCGGAACCCCAGTACCAGGTGGTGAAGGACAGGATCTTCTTCACAACCCTCCAGACCAAGATGAACCTGCTTCCGCCCAGTCCAGGCCTGCTCCTCCACCCCAGGTGATGTCACTCCCCTTCCAAGGCTTTCCACAGGCCCTCACCTACCAAAGCTACGGCTACCAGGAGGTCCAGCAGCAAAGGCAGCCCTTCCCAGTCCAGGCACAGGTACATCAGATGCCACCGGTGCCACTGATGCCACTGATGGCACCCACGCCACCGATGCCAGCCATGCCACTGATGCCACCGATGCCAGTCCTCACCCAGCTGCAGACCAGATAGCCCCACAACACTGCTCCTTCCTCTACCCCACAGCCAAGCCCGGCCTCAGTACATCTGTCATTGGTATTGGGGCTGACACCCCATGTCATGGAGGAAGGGGCTCTCAACATCAAGGGGCTGAGCCAGCTGTCTGAGAGCTTCCTCAACACACCGTCTCCTGTTGTTCTCTCAGGGCCAGGCACCCCAGTGGCGCTTCAGACCAGCACTCCAGCAGTAGCCACCTCCACAGCACCTGGACCCTTCACTCCTGAGACTGGGCACGCCTTCGAGTGACCAAGAAGAGTGCCAGAGACTGGGTGGCTACCTGTTGACTTTATTTTTGCTCCACAACTTCGTCAAACATAGTTGGAGGCATCCTCATGAATTTCTGGAATGCACGAGGTTCTTCATTCCTCAGCTCCACCATCAGCTTGTTGTACAGTCCGTACTCTGCTCTTCTCCTGATCCATCTTCGGACCCAGACACTTCTTGGCCGCCTCCTTTTCTTCCCATGAAAGAGCCTGTAGATCGCTTCGCTCTGTTGCAGAACGATGGTGGCTTCCAAAAAGACTGTGTTACGATCCATGGTGGACATCAATGGATGCTGTGGAAGAGCAAGAGCCAGATGAAGGCTGCAGAGGTCTGCACAGCAGGGCTGCTGGACTGAAAATGAGATCCAGGTGAGTTCCTCCCCCTTTTTATAGGCAATATAGGTTTTCCACTAGGTGTCCTTTTGCATCCTCTAGGCATCCTCTAGATACCCTTAATATCCGAGATAGGTCCCCTCTGCGAAAATTTTTTCCATTTTAAATGCTTTCTATGCGAGCTGCATCCACTTTCATCTTTTCTCCGTCCATGCTACTAATGCTGCGTGTCCGTTCCGCGTCCGTTTCGCTTCCTTCCTGTGTCTGTTTTCCACTGGAACGGATTTGAGTTGCGGATGCACAGCGGATGCCTAGCGGATATAGTGGACATGTAACGGATGACGACGGATGTAGAATGGATGTTCCCCGTATGCGTTGCAGATGCAGAATGGATGCGTTGGATACATTTTCCGCTCAAAAAGTTTTGAGCAGCTCAAAATTTTTTGAGCGGATGGAACCTCAGTCGACGGATGCTGGACGGATAGAGAGGATGAAAAACGTAGGCAGTGAGTACAGAACAGATGAATCTCATTAACCAACGGATGGCAAGTGTTTCTCTCCGTTTTACATCCTCTTTCCATCCGTTGGTGCAGTGTGACATGGGCTTTACTTGTTTAATAAAGTTTATCTTTGCTTAAGACACTTAATAAAGTTTACTTGGTTCATTTTTTTTTACTTCATAAAGTGTTGGTGAAAACTTTTAAAAAATGGTTAAACCTTTTCATGCTTGTGGGATAGTTAAGGATAGTTCTGGGATAGATAAACCTCCAGTGCAAGCATAGTGGGACTGTATCGTCCACCATCCCAGCTGCCACACATATGGACCTTTTTTATCAAAAACAATTTATTCATTGATCAACACATTTTAAAATAAACAAAGCTCTTTATTAATGCCTTATTCATTGTAGGACCACTCAACATACATGGCACAATCTGATCAGTGTTATGTGACAGCCTCAAAGAAGCATCCATTAATCATCTATCATCCATTGCTCCAGCTGGGGAGTTGCATCAATGTCTCAGTAGGTTGTGCTGCTTCTTCCCTTCACGTGAAGCTCTGTTGGGGCCTTGTACGTCCACAGTGTCTATCAGGTTACATCCTTGCCTCCATTCACCAGGCTCCACGTCCCCATTCCCTTGTTGACGGTCGACAAGTCTGTTCTGCAAGACTGGGTCGTGGGTGTGCATGAGATTGTGCGGGATGCAGCAAGCCTCCACAATGCTCCTCACAGTCTCTGGGTCATGCTGCATGGTGGTGAGAAGTATCTGGAACCTGTTGGCCAGGTTGCCAAAGGCGTTCTCCACCACCCGTCTTGTCCTGGACAGCCTGTAGTTGAAGATCCTCTCTTCACGGGTGAGGCATCTGGAAGTGTAGGGCTTCATGAGGTAGGTTCTGAGGGAGAAGGTGTCATCCCCCATGATGAAGTAGGGCACATCTTGTGTGTCGTTGGGCAAGGGTTCTGGATCTGGGAAGCCCATTATGAGGTTGCGTTCCAGCCCAACCTTGAGGTCACTTGCATTGTATACCTGGCCATATGAAGATGACCTGTTTCCTGAAGCATTGATGTAGATGAACTTGTCGACAGCATCAACCATGGCAAAGAGGATGATACTGAAGAAGCCCTTGTAGTTGAAATAAGTGTACCCTGAGTTGGCTGGAGCTTTGCAGGCCACGTGCTTCCCATCTATGGCTCCAACAGTGTGGGGAAAGTTCCGTTTCCATTTTCAGCTGCAGCAGATGTGAGTTGAGGGGATGGCCAGAGGATTCAGAGAGGATACAGTGGACTTTTAACGGATGATAACGGACATAGAATGTTTGTTGCCCGGATATGTAGCAGATGTACATCGTACGTGGCAGAAATTTCATCCATTCACAAAGTTTTGTGCAGCTCAAAACTTCTTGTGCAGATGAAATCACAGTGGACGGATGCTCGACGGATAGACCATTTGAAACGCGTATGCAGTGAGTACACAACGGATGCATAGAGTTTTCCAATGGATGGCAAGCTTTCTTTTAACATTTTACATCCTCTTTGCATCCGTAAGTGCAGTGGGACCAGGCCTTTAAAGAAGCACTTCTTCAAATTGCTCCAATAATTGTCCAAAGACAAGAGCCTTCTTCAGAAGTGACAGTTGCCACCCACTGAGAAAATCCTATGAGAGGTGTTCCTTTCATAATGGTTTCTCTTAGGCAAGAGGCTGGAGGTCTTATTATGCATAAAAGACAGGATATTCGCACAGGACTTTCAAAGTGCACAAAAAGCAGAAAGTAGACAGGTTTGATTATGGTCCCTCAAAAAGAAGAGGGATGGCTATAAGCTTCCCATTGAAATAATCTTCAGTTGTTGGAAGAGGAAGACAAACCTGCCATTCTTGACTGCGATGGATAAATCAACTCTTCAAGTTCCAAAATGGCCTGTGAGTGGATTTGAATCACTAAGGAACAAATTGCAGGAAGGGCAAATTTCAACATCCCTTATTTGTTCCTTAAAATATTTCTGAGAAAATTCTGCTGTATGTCTCTGTCTCCGTTTCCATTTCCTTTTCAACAAAGAAACTCACCCCAGACAGTTGCTTTGAAATTTGTTTTGGATCACATTTAGCAAGAAAGATAAAAGAGTGGGCCGATAAATAAATGATACAGATTTGGGTTGAAGGTCCAAACATGTCAAATCATTAAAGTGGGATGAAGGCTGCAAAGGAGAGAAAACACCAATTAACTGGAAAAAGGGAAGATGGAAATGATTTCATGCAACCTCCTTTGACATATTTCACCGTTAGGGCTTGTGTAAGAGGAATTTTCTCAATAATAGTAAACAAGGATGACCTTGATGTGATCCCAGCGGCTTTGAAGGTGCACAATGTTTTAACTATAACCAAAATGCAAAGTGACACTGGAATGCTAGAGGAAAAAGGGTATTACTCATTCAATCAGTCAGGCTATTTAGCTGCAAAATTCAGAACGTTTTGGTGTGATAATATCTTGCTAGTGGACCACAAATCCCTGTCTGGATTCCCAAAGTCAAAATGTATTTAAAGATGAACCTGTATGATTGATCTCTTGAGATATATCTTTAAAAAGTAGAACTTTCATCCTGGGGATTTGGAATTGGCTCCAAGGGCTGAAGTAATACTGATGATGTTACCTAGTTGGGTAATGAAACATCTGCAAGAAAACAACCAAGCTGTCAACTCATAAAATATTTCTATGGTCTTTTCAGAGTTGCCAACAGAAAGGGAGGGGGGGAAAGGGGTTTGAAAGAGCAATTCGGCAGCTTGGAAATCAAAAGTGCATTCCATACATAGTTTTGCAAAGATAGTAACTAGGTAACTGAAGTTTCTGCTGCACTAAAATCTAACTGGAGAACACGATTGATGATTCTTGGCTATGAATGTGTCCCATTGGAGAATATGAATTATGATATACCCAGAGGGGTGGGGGAAAACCAGGGTCAAGGGTGTCAATGAATGATGTGCCTCGGAGTCGGCTATACCCAGGCAGTGTCGGCATGTTAACTCCCAATCAATCCAGTTTGGCTCAAGATTCATGATTTAATTGGGAGTAACTGCTGGAATCCTGACACAATCACAGAGAATACCAAGAACTCCTTGAACTTTAGATATTCTCTTCTATTGGCAATGTAGGCTTTGAATATAAACATTTTCATGTTGGTTCTTTTCTCAGTATCATGCATTAGAATTAGAATCTGTCTATCATATCCATCCATCCATCCAGTAATTGAGACCTTATGTCCCTTGAGTTGTTATTAAGCTAAAACTTTTTAAATTCTCTACCATTCCACTCACTGACTGCGGAATTAGTTAGGTCTTGAAATCCTCTTTGCAATTTCTCAAAAGCATTTTTCCTTTGTAAAAGTGCTTTCCGTTTTTTCCATCTGGTGTGCTTGAAATGTTCTTTCAGACATCTTCTGGTAACTTTTTTGAGCTTTTTTTTTTAAAAAAATTCTTGTTTGGAGATAGCTAGAAATGGGGCTGCCATTGTTATACACCTTACCATTATCCTGCTCTCTATTCCATTATCAGATTAAGGCCCTTCAAACAACAGTATGTGTATATTTCTTGCATTTTTTATTTATTCATTTTATTTCCACTAGGAAGCCTTTGGAACAATCTTCATAGCAGCAACTCTGGGAAGGAGTTATACTGAGAGATGTAGATGAATTCATTGGAAGGCTCTTTGTTGAAAGTGAGAACATGAATCTGGGTTTCTCCAGGCAAATCCGACCTCTTAACAATTGCATTGCACTGGCCATCAAAGGCAAAGCTAGTTGTCAGATAGATGATAGACTGAAAGGCATCACCTAATTACAGTGCCAACTTATTTTAGAATAGAACAACAGAACAGAACAGAACAGAACAGAACAGAACAGAATAGAATAGAATAGAATAGAATTGCCAAGTGTGATTGGACACACAAGAAATTTGTCTTTGTTGCGTAAGTTGTCAGGGTACATAAAATAAAAGATACATTCGTCAAAACTCAACAGTCATAGGGTACAAACAACATTTAATGATAATCATAGGGTACAATAGCAATTAAATCATGCTAGGAAACAGTCAGTGTAAATTGTAAGGACAAAGTTACATTCATACAATCACAGGTGAAAAGGGATGGGTGATAAAGAGTGATGGGAAGATTAATAGTACCATGTTTCTCCAACAATACACCCCCCAATAAGAAGACCTAGCATGTTTTCTAGGCATAAAATGAAATTAAGCCTCTCCCCCAAAAATTTAGGCCTATTTTAAAACGTGCAAAATGCAGGGGAAGGGCAGGGGGACTTTCTGTTAGGAGCGCCCCATGGGCAGCCATGCCTTGCCACCAGCTGCTCCTAACATGGCAGAGAACCAAGAGTTTCCTACTCCCGCCAAGCACCTTTGCTGCAGACCTGAGACCTTCGGCACCCGCCGCTGCTGCTTCCTCCACCACTGTTGCTTTCTCTTCTACCCGTGCCACCACTGTATTTGAAGCTGCTGCTTCCATGTTTGGAGCTGCTGCCATATTTGGAGGACTGCTGCCGCATTTGGAGCACTGCCGCTGCTCCAAATATGCTCCAAATGGCGGCAGCATTCCAAACACAGAAGCGGCAGCTCCAAATGCGGTGGTGGCACAGGTAGAATGCAAAGCAACGGTGGTGGAGGAAGCAGCAGCAGCAGGTGTCGAAGGTCTTGGGTCTGCAGCAAAGGTGCTTGGTGGGAGTAGGGAGCTCTCCACGTTCCGCCATGATTGCCCATTAGGAGTGGCTGGTGGTGAGGCATGGTTGCCCGTGGGGCTCTCTAGGTGAGGATGAAAGGGGAGGGAATTAAGGCACCCCGAAAAGATGGCCTAGCTGTTTTTCAGGGCTCAAAAAAAATAAGACCTGGCCTTATTTTATGAGAAACATGGTAATAGTAGTGCAGACTTAGTAAATAGTTGGACAATGTTGAAGGAATTATTTGTTTAGCAGAGTGATGGCATTCAGTGTCCTTGTGTCTCGCTGTTCTGGTGTGCAGTGCTCTATAGCGTCATTTTGAGGGAAGGAGTTGAAACAGTTTATGTCTGGGATGTGATTATAAAATGTCTAAAGGATCTGCATCTTTCTTTGGCAAGTCACGCATCTAAATATTCACTCAAAATTTTGTGGAGGATGACTTGTGCTATAAACTAGATTTAATGAGCATCTAGTTTGCCACATTAGAGTGTTCCAACTTGATCGATTGGTGTCTCCTATGTATTAATCTGTCATGCTCTCCTACACCCATCTAATGCTCCTATTCTATCCTATTTCATCATTACTTTCTGTTTTTAGTTCATATACAGGTGGTCACATATTGATCATTTGAAGTTACAACAACACTGAAAAAAGTTACTTATGACCATTGTTCACACTTATGACCATTGCAGCATCCCCATAGGATCAGATGAAGTACATTCAGATGCTTTATTTCCCTGATCTAATCTTGGTAAAGAAAAAAAACACACACCCATCCAAATGAACTACAACAGTTGTCATAAACTACAATGTGATCTATTTTATAACAATAGATCTATTGATAAGTATCTCTGAGTACACATATGGTGTCGAGTTTGTAGGAAATTGTGGGCTGATTGTTGAGAATCTCAGCACAAGTTTTCAACTCTCCCAAAGGTGCTTTTTCAAGGGGCAACTTTCTGTTTTTTCTTTGAAGACATTTCATGTCTCATCCAAGAAGCTTCTTCCACTTTTCAACTGTGCCTTTTGACAATTTCCATGCAAACATATTAGAGAATAGCTTTAAGAATGCCATTTCTTTTCCACCTCTCCAGTTCTGTTTCTTTTGTCCCCTACCGAAAGCAGCATTTGAAATGAAATTGCATTTTCTTTTCAGGTCTTCCATCTCTGTTGTGTGAGTCTCTACATCAGAGGTATTTTAGCCAGAGCATAGCAACAGTGAATTAGCTGCGGTTAATTGTTTTGAATTCTAACTTTTCCAAAAGAGTGAAAGCTAACATAAAAGATGTGGGTAGGTGGGCAAGCAAAGGAAATATTTCACACTAAATGTCAATATAAGATTTCATTTCAAGGTCAATTCTTTCATTTCTGGGGATCAGTTTGAACTGAGGCTTACCTTTCCATCTGTTTAGAAACTGATAAATTGTGGTGTTAATCCATTTGAATTAATATCTCTTTTGGAATAAAGAAAGAAAGAATCCATTTTGATGTTTTCACAGATATTTATCATATGTTCCAAAAAAGGAATATGCCTTTTTTTAAGAATCAGTCTTTACCTTTCTAGAAGATAATAGCCATAGCATAGATATACACACATAGACATAGCATAGATATAAATCTACATAAACCAGATTTTCCCCCAAACTGACACCATTCAAGTATGCGGTGGCAGGTCCAGAATTTCTGAGCCAACAAAGCTTTCAATAGCCTTATCATGTCTAGAAGGTAACTTTCAGGAAATTATGTCTGAAATCAATATTCTTGTAAATTCTACATTAGTTTGTGATAAGTCCGCCTTCAATGTTACTTAGAAGTTCTATAAATAGATTGATGATGTTACCTAGTTGGGCAATTAAACATCTGCAAGAAAACAACCAATCTCAAAGAGCTCCAAGGACCCCACAGTTGTGAAATGACATGGAAACTCAGACTTTTGACAACATTACTCTGTGGACATATTCATGATGAGTGACAGAAAGCAGTGGAAATTGGGAGCAGGAGGCTATTCACAGATAGATAAATAGATATATGAATGATAGCTAGATGATCCCAGATAGCTAAATAGCTAGAGTTAATGTGAGCACATTCAAATATGCAACTGTCCAATCAACAAACTGAAAGTTAAGGAAGAATTTTATTGCCCCTAATGATACTAAATGCATAGCCAACTTTTGAATATGAGAGATAGTCCGTCATACATGGCAGTCACCGCTGAGTACCCGAAGCCCCCAGTAATGTATATTACTAATATATATATATATTGGGGGTCATTAATACTACACAATGTAGCCACACTAAATGCAATCATTTACTTTTTCAGATAGCAACAATTAGAGACTATATTAATGGTAGTTTGCACTCACCTTGTTCATAATGTGCATAAGTGATCAAAGGCCATTTCAACCTACAAATTAACTTAAGGCTAGTAATAATGTATGTTTATATAATATCAACGTGAATATGGTTGGATGCTTACTTTGGTGGAATCCATTCATATCTAATGTTTGAAATTGGATGACTTAGTATTTTATCCAACTCTTTGTTTAATGAAAGTTTCTGGGACATTAGAGATGGTATCTAGAGTAGCCGAACATGGTTTCTTTCTTCAAGGTGTTGTGATTAATTTAAAGGAGTTCGACCAATGGCTCTCCAGATGTTACAACACAGATCCCATCCATTTTAGTCAATACGGTGAATGGTAGGAGGTGGATGAAAGTTACAGTAGAACATCTGGAGGGCCAGATGTTCAATTCCATTCATTTCATTGGGCAGTTATGAGTTCTTCACTAGCCAGACATGTTCATTTCCAAAAATTCAATTGCATTCCTCAAGCAGGATTCTGAATCACTTTATCCTAAGTTTACCAACTCCCTGAGGTTTAGATAGAGCAGGTTGGAAACATAGCCATTTTGAAAAGTTGATGTATGAAACTTAAGTTCATCAGCACTTAGCCCTTTTTTTTTGTACTTGAAAGAGACCAGTCCAGTGCCTCTGGTAAATTTACAGGTTGAATATATGAAGGTTATTTCTTTCTTACTTTGCCTTTCAGAATTAATACTAATTAAAACAGTGCAGTTACAATTCAAGAAAAGTCTGGAAGACTTACAACAAAGCAATGATGGTGAGACCCTTTGAAGTATGCAGTAAGCAATGTCAGGAATATAAATGCAATGGGTTTCACGGAGAGTTATGGGTACTGTATTTAGCAAATTAGACCTGCAACAAGATGTAGTACTGAGGAGAGTTTCTTTTTAACTAGCAAAATACCCTTGAGTTTTGCCAGGCTAATTCATATCATCCCCACACCCAAACTGTTTCCTGTGATTGCCAAGCAAATTAAGATTTTCTCTCTCTCTCTCCTTCTCTCCTTCTTTCCTTCTTTCCTTTTCTCCTTCCCTCCTTCCTTCCTTCCTTCCCTTACCATCCTTTCCATTCCCTGTTTGTCAAACAAATTCAAATGTAATGGTGAATTTATCTCCTTCCTTCCTTCCTTTCTTCCTCCCTCCCTCCCTCCTTGCTTCCTTCCTTCTTTCCTCTCCCCTCCCCTCCCTTCCCCCATCTCTTAAAGAATTTGAGAAGGTAGTAGGGAGTGGTACTTCTTCAGCCTTGATATGTTCCTAATATAACTTGTAGTCAGTTAGTATTTTTTGGCTAGTTAAGGGCAGGCACTTAATCTGTGTCTATTGTGCCTGCCCTATTGTGCAGGGTGCTGTTAGATGCTATTCAGCTGCTACATAATTTTCTCTTATTTCCAGAACTTCCAGCATGTGCTCATGACAAACATGGCCGGTGCTGTAAATAAAAGATTTATTTTCCCCCTGCTGCTTTTACAAATCCTGTTTCCAATCCATTCCCAGCCTCCAACGGACGTTCCCCAGAGGTTATTGAAATCCTCTTACCGATGATGAAGAAAAGAACTTTGGCACTGAAATAACGGGTTTTTTTCCCCCCCTGTTGATTGCATGTCTGTGATCACCGAGTCATTCTTTAAGATCAGCTCTCAGAAACAGACCGCTGATTTATCGCTTTTCAGGTTGGAAGGAGGCAATAAAAAGACTTATCTGACAGAAATTTATAGCAACTCTTTTCTCCCACAGGTCAAATCAGAACAAGAGACTTCAATGCTACCTTTTGTGATTTAATTCCAAAATTGTAGCAATGGTAGGCACCTTTAGTAAATCTACTGTAGGAATTGCTCTAGACTGACTTAGCGTTAAGTTTTCCTGTCCTCAGATTTACTGCATCATAGCTAAATGGGTGTTCAGTTTCCACTGAGAAAATGGAATAGTTTTTCAAAAGTCCCCTCCCTCTTTTGTAGACAGAGACAGTGTCTTTGGGGAGAAGCCTGTTTTACTCAACAAGTAAAATTCTAACTGTATTTGCAATGGGAACAAATTGCAAATAATTAGCACATTATTTCAAGGAAACAATTGTTTGGACACATGCACCAAAAAGGTACACTTTGACTTATTTTTAATTGATTGTTATAATTTATCAAGGAGAAAAAAAGAAACGGAATGGAATGGAGTACATAAAATGACAGAGTTCAGAGATTGATTTAATCCCTCCTGTAGTCTATCCTGACAACAAACTGAACAGCTGTTCAGATTTTATTTAGATTTATTATGCTACGTCACTGCGAAACTCAAGTTTATAAACATAATTGTGTGTTTCACAATATGCTACACTTAAACATTAGTCCTTAGTTTGTTGTTCGTACACTATGCTTAGATAAAGTCTGGATTTGCTTCACAAGCCATAGTCATTTTATCCTATTGTAGTGTAATAGTGCAGCTGAGAGTGCTGTTATGTTGTTGGAAACAACAATAGTGTCCTTTTTCTCTCCTCTCCATTTTCCTTTCTCTGTTTTGTTTATTCCACTAAGAGTTTCATTAGCAAGAGTTCCTCACCTTTTGAAACTGAATTCATTTCTTTTAGTGGGCTTTTAGAATTATTATTTTTCTCTGTAATGAGTCTTATCTTTGATATGAAAACATGAAAAAGAGGAAAGAGAACTTCTGTCTTTATTGTTTAGCAAATTGTATGCACAAGCAATACAATTGATCATTGCTTCTGGGTACCCTCACCTTGGATAATCACATGCATAAGTAACTTTGGGGAAACGTCCTCTATTCAGCACTGTGCTCTGGTAAACATCCTTGTGTTGATGGCATCGTAGGCAATCTCTTCAAAAACCCTTGCTTCCTGGTCTCTCCACTTGGATTCAAAGGCTGTCTTTCATTCAGTTGGGAAGAGGCAACCTCAAAAATTTGAAGTTCAGTTATGAAACAAACAGAGAATCTAACAAGTGTTCCTTCAATTCTACTTCAAATAAAGCCATTTGGAATGACAATACAACCATTTGTTGAGGGTTGGGTTTTTTTTTTAAAAAAAAAATTATGAACAGGCTGTCCTCCTCTTCCTAAGGAGAAGCTTCAAACCATGACTTAATATGGCCTATCAATTTTCTTTATCTAGCGTACTGAGCTCTCTGCTGAAACTCCATCAAGTTCACCAAACCTTCCACCTCCTAGAAGATGAGAACATAATTTCAAGGCCTTGCTGGTAATTTCAGGCAGAAGTTGAGTGCCCTTTGCTTTCTCCTCTTACTTCCCATTGGGACACAGCAACTCAAGCGTTGCAATTCACTCAAAGCACCATCCTAGATATTGTGTCATTAGAAAGGCTAGAAGAACTCATTTCTTTGGGAGCTGCTACTTCAGGTCAGAATTGCTTAATATCTGGAAATTTGGTATTTTGACAAATCAGCCAACAATAAACACAAAAGAGAAAACCATAATTTAAAAGACAAAGCCAAAAGTCAGTGAAGGAAACAAACAACCCAGAGCAGATCCAGCAACCAGTACCTATATAATCAGGAAAGAGCAACATATAATAATCAGGGGGAAAAAAAGCAGTTACTCTAATCAAGAAACCATTAAGAAATACACTACATGTCAGGTCCCCATAGATCCCTATCAGGATGCTGCCATTCTTGCCGGGAGTGTCAAGATGACCCTTTACAAGCTTTTCCTGTTTCTGGTTTTCCTATCACTTTCTTAGGAAATGGAGGGGGGGGATAGGCCTGGGGCCATCTGTTTTGTCTCAGCTCTGAAGGCAAAGTGGTGCCTGAGAACAACTTCTTAACACCTTCTCATCTCGACTTCTCACAACTTCACATTTGTGGATTGCCTCACCTCAGACTGAATATAGGGGAGGGATTTCTGCAACATTTAATCTAATAGTTCTGAGCAGGAATTTCAGATCCTGCCTTACTCTTCTTGCTATCACTATCTCCCAATTAAAGTTTCCTTTTGAAATGTTAGTTGTTTCAAGAGTTATTTTTTCCCCTTTGGAGCTTCAAGGCCTTCACATTTCGTTTCAGGGAAAGTGGGAGGAGGGATTGCAAGGAGCACTGGAAGATTAACCACAACAACATTTTTTTCTCTGAGAATCAAGGATGATTGCCCTGCACCTGGGGGGGAGTGACTGGGGGTAGTCTCCAGTTGAGATGGAGATGTGATGTGACTATGTGATGGACTTGTGGGTACCATCACACTTGTGGGATTCTTAACTTTCTTTTGGATGGGGGAAAATCCAGAATTCTCAGATTTGGGTTTTCCCAGATTTGCCAATATGACAACTCTAATAAAATGGAACTTTGAGGAAATGCTAGCCTTGGAGTCTTTGTTCTTGGAGGTTGTTACTTGGAATGTTGGCAACTTATATAGAAACAACCTGCAAACATTCTTCTTCAGGCACTGATGATGTTAGCTTGGTAATGAAATGTATGCAGGAAACCCATCAATCTCAAAGAATACCAAGAAGCCAATTTAAAGATATCTTGGTTCTTTGAGATGGTTGCAGTGAAAGCCAATCTCATTTGCCTCTCTCCCTTTCCAATAACGTTTCCATTTGTTTAACCATGTTGACTATATGCAATTTTTCATAGTCAATTACAATCAGGGAATATTTTCTTGTGGTTTACACAATTGTATGTTTAAATTGTGACATAGTATTTCATGGGCATATTCATTTATTTCTCTAGAGAGTGTATTAGCCCAAGGCTAAATGGTTTCCCCACTGAAGATTCTATTAAATTAAATAAATTTCTGTTCAGTTAATCCACATTTGGTCTCCAGACTGTGTTAGTTTTAGAAGAGGGAGCTGGGGAAAAAATAGCTATTTATTAGATAGTGTTTAAAAAAGTAAAAAATAAATAAATAAATTAAAACCTCCAAAACCAAACAGAGAGAGAACAGGAGCAAATAAGTAAAATAAAAGTGAAATAACCCAGAAAATTTTGTAATTTCTCAAAATCAATCCTGTAATGATTAGATTTTCAGATTTTTCATTCATCTATGCTGTTCAATGCATTCAGAATATGTTGAGTTTTAAGTTCAGATGTAGCAAGTACTTAAATATCAGCTGGAAATAATTCCAAGAGACCATTATTTTGTGTTCAAGGGAAAAAAAGAGAACAATCTTTGTTCTTTGTATACATCATTGTGGATACTTTATACGCCAGAAATGTGGGACTTTAGAATGCCATAGAAGATAGATATTTTACAGATATTAATAAAATGTTAAGGTGCATATCTCTATCCAGCCATATTTTTAAAAGTCCAAGAAACCTGATTCTATTGACCAGGGAGTGTCGTGACAAAGTGTTTTAATAACATGGGATATTATTCTGCCCTACTCATTCTTTCACTAGATTGATTTCCTTTTTGAGTTGTTCAAATACCCTAATTTTTGAATGCAAGAGAACCTCATCAAATACAAATTACAACAATGGTTTCCTGGATAGGACAATTATTTGTAAATAAGTTTATAATATTTTTGAATCACACTGCTTTAGATTATGAATAACCTATGAATTGTAAATAGCTTGAGCTGTAAAACTATTATTAACTGTTTGGAATGGAATTTGTATCTGTATGCAATATTCTTTGATTTAGATTTAACCACAATCCTATGGTCAAAATAACCCAAGGAGATATATGCCAAAAGTTGAGGCACACAGAATGCCAAATCACAAGTTATCTGCTCTCATTCTACCAGGATAGAAAGTAGAAATGATGTAGAAGAAGGAATAGCAGAACCTGGGTTAGGTCCATCTTGTGGGACCAAGAAGAAGATCCTTTCTCATCCTTGTGGAACATCATCCCAGTAGAAATAAGATTAGTCTCCATATTAACACTCTTTGGAAAGGCCCTGAAGATGCAGTTCTGGGGACCTCAGGGTGATATGGAGCCCATCATTGGTTGGTCTAATTGTTGTCTCAACTCTTCCTCTGATACAGCTGACATGTCCCTGGAACTTTTTGTATTTTTCTCTTCTACCATGTAAAGATTTATGTCTGACCAACAAGTAGCCATTGCCATTATAGCACAGGAGGTTTTGAGGACATGGGTTCTTTTCTATCTAAAGAGTTTTTTACTCTAATGTAGAAACAAAAACAATAAAATGAATAGTAGTGTGCGTGTGAGAACGATCTTTGAGAAATACAGAATATCAGCATTGGAAGGGACTTCAGAAGTCTTCTAGTCCCCACACTATTTCAGACAAATGGCTGTCCAATCTCTTCTTAAAGACCTTCATGATGGAGCACTCACAACTTCTAAAGTGAAGCCATTCCATTGGTTGATTGTTCTCGCTGTCAGGAAATTCCATCCATTACTTCTTCTCCTGTCATCACATACTTTGGAGAACAGATCTGTGGTAGTCCCTCAAGTCCCTCAAGTACTGGAACACTATCATGTTACCCCGAGCCCTTCTCTTGGTTAGACTAGACATATACACAATTCCTGCAACTGTTCATCATGTTTTAGCCTCCAAACCAGAGGTTGTAGGTTCTGACCAGTTTTTGAGAACTGGTAGTGGAAATTTTGAGTAGTTAGGAGAACTGGCCAATACCACCTCTAACCGGCCCTGCCCCAACTATTCTCTGCCTCCCATTGAATCCCAGCTTATAGGCTGTGTCTTCTTTTGTTGCCCTGTACAGGAGAACGGAGCTGGAAAGCAGGTTAGTGGGGTGGGAAGGAAATGGGATTTTGCAGTATCCTTCCCCCCACCCCCGGAGTGGGGAGGGAATTGAGATTTTACAGTAACCTTCCCCTGCCATGCCCACCAAGTCACGCCCACAGACCTGGTAGTAAAAGTTTTTGAATTCTACCACTGCTCCAACCACCTAATCATCTTGGCTGCTCTTCTTATGCTTTTCTTCTGGGTTGGTCTAGAAAACCCATCCAAATTTCTTCGACTTGGCATTTCACTTTAATTATTCCATAGGTACAGAACCAATCAAACAGGACTTTTAAAAGAAAGAAAGAAACCACTTTTTATAAACAGGGTACTTGATAATTTTATTCCAATCCCATTTACATTCAATAGGGACTGAGCACATGGCCCAGATTATCTGGCAATATTGCACTGCAAAGTGGCCTGAAAACACTACTCTTCCATAGCTCTCAAAAAGGCTATCATAAAGTTGACCATTACCATCCTACAGAGACAGAGATAAAGAATTTAATGAATACAAGTAGACTTTTCTGGCTTTACGTGCATTGTCTAATATCAGCTGAGGGGTGATCTGTAAAGTATTATTAATTGCCTTGCGAGGCAGAGGATGAAATGAATCTATAGAATGTGCAATCATTTAAATAAGTAACACAACTCATCACCGATTGTGTGAAATGTTTTAGGCCAGTTTGGAATGGAAGTGTTGGGCATCCACCACACTGAGCCATGAGGCTAAGATGTATTCTTTTGTGGCTTGCTAGAAGCACACTCCCAACAATCTGAGTTTTCCATGGATTTTCAGTTTATGTTTTACACATTGCTAGAAGATAAGACGCAGAAGACATTAAATTCAGTAGAACTGGAGAAAGAGGATGATATTCTAGGATCCAGTTTCCATCAATCACTCACTAGATGCCAATGGAAGTCCCAAAATCATGTTTCAAAGGCTTCTTTTGCTGTTCCTTTAAGGAGCCTTGCTGATGCAGTGGTTATAATGCAATATAGCAGGCAAACTCTGCCTGCAGCCTAGAGTTTGATCCTGATGGGGCTCAAGGTTGATTCAGTCTCCCATCCTTCAGTAAAATGAGGATCCAGATTGTTGGGGTCAATATATCGATGTTGTAACCATCCAGAGTGTTCTTAAAAGCACTTTGGTGTGGTATTGCCATTGCTATTTTTCCAGTGGTGAGTATTAAGGGACCCAAGGAGATATATAGCCATTTATAGCCACAGTGGTGTAGTAGTTAGAGTGCAGTACTGCAGGCTACTTCTGCTAACTGCCAGCTGTCAGAAATTTGGCAGTTTGAATCTCACCAGGCTCTAGGTTGACTCAGCCTTCTATCCTTCCATGGTCAGTAAAATGAGGATTCAAATTGTTGAGGGAAAATTGTTTACTCTGTAAACTGCTTAGAGAGGACTGTAAAGCACTGTAAAGTGCTATATAAGTCTAAGTGCTAATGCTATTGCTATAAGGTAATAGATATTGATAAGCTTATAAATTCATAGCTGTGATCTGACCAAACCCAATCTGAAAAAGGTTCATATAATAAATTTGAGAAGGAAGAGAATAAAACCGTAAGAGTTTACATAATAATGTTGCTTCAACATTGGTCTTAAGCAGTGCGACTACAATTGTAGTCATTTTTTTGCACTGATGATGCTACGTAGTTTGGTAATGAAACATCTGTAAGAAAATCACCAAGCTCAGGGAGCACCAAGGACTCCACAGCTGAATCCTGAGTTACAAACATTGTCTTCTATCGGTAGTCACTTTCTGTTCTGGAATGTTCTTGGCTTTAAAACTTTTGTGACTTTTGTTGGCTATGTTTTCTTTCTCTGGGTCTAAGGAATATGACAGAGGGATGACCTATTTTTTGGAGGCATGAAGATAACCCTGTAGGTATTCATCAACACTTCCCTCCCTCCATCCTTCCCTCTCTTTTTTATTCATTTTCCTTTCTTCCTTCCCTCCCCCCTCCTTCCCTCTCTCCTTTATTAATTTTCCTTCCTTCCTTCCTTCCTTTCTTCCTCCCTCCCTCCATGGAATAAATTGCTATAAACCTTTCTTTCCACAAAGTCAACTGTCACTTCTTGGTGTTTGTGACTTCATGGTTTGAATGAGATAAATCTCCAGAATGAATTGTGTATTTGTCATGTCAAATTAACTGAAGTGAAAGATTAGGGAGCTGGGGTATTCAGTTCTACTGAAAATGATCAATGGAAAAATAAATCCAAACGTACTAAACAAACAAACTCTTTTTCTTTGAGTTACTGTATGATGATTAACTAAGCATTTAATCTCTGCCACAGTTTTGAGATTTAGTCTGAACAGGATTCAGTCTCTGTCTCTAACTTTCTTTCTCTCTTCCTCCCTCCTGGGGTTTGTTGTTATCATTCTTGTTGGATTGCTTTCATGTCATTATTGAAAAATATATAAAAAATAGTAAATTCTTCTGGCAAAGGAGAAAGTACAAATAAACAAAAAGTATTGCTCTTGATACAGTGATAGATGTCTCCTGCAATTTATCACTGCTGAAAGATTTGCAATCCAATAAACTACCAGTATATTTCACCTGGGCTCAACACAGAGAAACTGCTATATTTGTAAAGATTCACCTGGCCACTAGATGGCGGGAAAGTATTTTTTTTTTAATCAAATCTGTGCTGCCACCTTGTGGACATCTAGAATTTTTCAGCCCAAAGATGATAGCTATGCAGCATGAGAAACCTTATCAAGCTACACATCTATGGAGATTCTCAGTCATCCAGATCATGGTTATCCCAAAGGTATTTTTTCAAAAGGTATCTGGATTCTCTTGGTTATTTTTCTTGAAAATGCAAGAACCTTCTTGGATGAGAAGCAAAACATTTTCAAAGAAAAAAACAAGAAAGACCAGTTGCCTTTTGAAAAAGGCCTTTTGGACACATATTAATCTATACTCGAGAAAACTTTCTGATAGATTTTGGCAGTTGTATCACAAGAGCCAATTCAGTGTGATGGTTAAGGAATCTGGTTAGAAATTGGGATATCAAGAATTCTCAGTCCACCTAAGGCAGAAAACTAGCTGGCTAACTGACTCAAGCCAGTCCCTCTCTCTCAGCCCAATAAAGGAGGCAACAGCAAATTGCTTTTAAAAAAAAAACTTGCCAAGAAAACTGCAGGGTAGATAATCTTGCCATGGTGCTTCCGCCAAATATTCTTCATTGATAGATGTTTACAGGGGAATGGAAACAGCTGGTTAACATCTCTAACTCCTGAAGTGGTTGGGCTATATTTTGATCAGCTGTAAAAAGCCTTCCTATCTATTTTAGTTCATCTTTTTCATTTTTATTGTTTTAAAAGGAGGGTATTGTTTCTAACATCATGCTTTAGATACAAAATTTTACACCACCTCACATTTTCCAATTAAAAGGAAATAAGGAAGCAGGTGATAGGGAAAGTCACCTGCATGAGATATTCTAATTTTAGGCTAGATGAGACGAGCAATTTGCTTGAATTATATTCAAGTGTTTCTTGCAAGATTTGGGAAGAAGGAGACAGAAGTTCTCAGCTTCATTAGCTGGAATTACTCCAGACAGTTTCTACAAGTCAAAACTGACTCAACGGTGAGTGTGCCACACATTCACACAAGCACACAATTTCTTTCTGGTTTTATTGTTGCTTGCCTTATTTCTGGATGTGGATTTTTTTCCCCAATAAACATTTAATTTCACTGCTTCACAGGGAAAACAGAACAAACAAGAGTAATCAGAGGCAGGACACAAGTTTGCTCTTCATTTCAGACAAGTACTTCCAATTTTGAGATGAATGAAACTTCTCAAACATCCAGAATCTGGTCTGACCTGACCAGATATCTAAAGGTCTTATATAGATGTGTGTGTGTGTGTATTTGTATATCCATACACATTTGCAATTGTGGCAAATATTTGTAGCTTGGGTGCAGGTTGAGGGTGAAGGTTCATTCTCCGAGCTTGTAGGTTGGTTTCTGAACATTCTTCACACATATAGTTTCAGTAGGAAAGAAAGATACAAAGATAAACAATATTAAGATCTATTTACCCTAGTTGTCTTAATTGATCATTCTTATTCTACTTCATCAAGGAGAAACAGAAATTTAAAAGTTAAATATTACCCAGTAACCCAACTATTTATAATTTTCAGTGGCCATAACAAAATGCCACCAAAATGCCACCCAAAAAATACAGTAAGGAAAATGCATACTTCGTTATTTATATATTAACTGCTGACAGAATTGTATTTCCACAAAATTGGAAGAGTGAAGAGATATCCACAGATGAGAATGTGATTAGCAAAATATTAGAAAATGTGGAAATGAATAGGTGGCAATTAAGGAGAAAAGAGCAAACTGAATACTATATGGTATGGGATTTATTTTATCAATGGTTAAATAATAAAAATGGAAGTTAGAAACAGGAAAACAAAATAAATATGTTGAAAGAAGTAAGTAAATATTATGACTAGTGTGTTGAATATCACTATGTTAACATTGTAGAATTAATATGTAGAACAATACTACGATAAATATTGCAGAATCAATATTAATGTAATGAAGGATGTTGTAATTTTAATTATAGTTTAACAAAGATATTTGTATCCAGACAATACATTGTTCAACCGAAGATGGAATGATCACATTAAAAATTTTATTTTAAAAAAATGCTACCAAAGCCAGAAATTATCTGCCTATATTTTTCAGTGGGCATTCTCTTCCTTGGCAGAAAAGTAGATTCTATGGACTTAGCAAGTTCATGTGATTCTTGTCTCAGCATTGTTCTTTACACCCAAACATCTGTTAACAGGAACATCCATGGCTTACACCAGCTCCATAAAAAGAGGGACTTAACCATTACTCCTCATCTTTATTTCCTTCAGAAGCCATTTCACTGTTTCCCTTCTCTGCTAATTTATCTAGCCACTCTGTTGTTGTTGGAGAAGATGGAGGTCAAGCAAGAGTTTTCCTTGTAACCAAGAATAAGAGAAATATCATATCTGTTTACCTTCAAGGTAGAGAATGAACCTTTGATTCTGAATGGAAAAACAGCATCTCGGTTTTTCTGGGCTCACTTCCTCTAGGCTGGATTTCTATATTTCAATTTTTTTCCTCATCTCTCTACTTTTTAAAAAACTGAGCCCTAGGTAACTTCCTTCCTGTCTAATGACTGCTTGAGAGGATTCAGAGTCAGAGAAAAATCCATCTTTTAAATGGCAATGAACACAGCTTTCAGAATTTCAAGGTGACCACTTCACTTTTTACTGATTGAATATGACAGAATAGTTTTTTTTTTTTTTCCCTTTGATGGGGGGAGAGAAGGCTTCAGGTATCTCCTCTGAAGATTAATGGCAATTTGCCTCCATTCCTTAAAGTGGTATAGGAGAATGCCAA
The DNA here is from genome assembly GCA_015471245.1 of Laticauda colubrina. Lineage (NCBI taxonomy): Eukaryota > Metazoa > Chordata > Lepidosauria > Squamata > Elapidae > Laticauda > Laticauda colubrina. The sequence goes on from BLBF01000058.1 coordinate 6,836,360, forward strand.
ATGCTCGTGAAAAGACATGAAGTGTGGGGAAATGTGTTTGCATGTGGGTGAGTAAATATTGGTTTGATTGTGTGAAGGAAGGGAAGATACTGCTTCTTCCAAACTTCCTTCTATGATTTAGGTGAAGAATTGTATTGCAGTTGCTTTTGACCTTGTATTTGTACACTAGCAAGGGCGATGTTACCTACTTTTGGGTAATGAAACGTCTGCAAGAAAACAAGCAAGTCAAGGGAGCACCAAGGACTCCTCATGTGTAAAATTGTAATGTTACAATTACTACAGTTAATTATAATTTACTCTATTATACAGTTTCAATAAAGTAAGCAACAGCACCCTAACCATATTCTAGCCCAGGGGTCTGCAACCTTAAACACTCAAAGAGCCATTTGGACCCATTTCCCACAGGAAAAAAAAAAACAGGGAGCCACAAAACCTGGGTAGGTATGGCCAACTCGATGTCACTCACTCCCACCCAGCCACATGAACCCCCCCCACCCACACTTACCCAGCCACAAACCTTTCTCTGTCTCACCCCTCTGAATCTCTCTCTCTGTATCACTCTGCCCCCTCCTTCTCTCTTCCCCCTTTCTTCCCCTCCTCTTTCTCCTATGTCTCTCTCCCCCTCCCTCTCTATCTTCCAGCCTCTCTCTGTATTTCTCTCTCTGTATCTCTCTCTCTCTATATATATCTCCCTCCTTCCGTCTTCTCCCTGTATCTCTCTGTCTCTCTCTGTATCTCGCTCTCTCCCCTCCCTCCCTCTTCCCTATCTCCTCCTCTTCCCTTTCTCTGTATTTCTCTAAATGGTTTTACAGAGTCAGCCTATTGCCCCCAACAATCTGGGTCCTCATTTTACCCACCTCATAAGGACGGAAGGCTGAGTCAACCTGGAGTCTGGTGAGATTTAAACTGCCAAATTGCAGTGAGCCGACAGTCAGCAGAAGTAGCCTGCAGTACTGCACTCTAACCACTGCGCCACCATGGCCAGTTGTTGATTAGGTGCTGAGAAAGTATCCCAAAAGCTCCCCTCAAGTAAATCAATATTTTGATCAGAATAATTCTGAGATAGTGAATTCATGTGAAGTTGCAGCGGGAAAACTTTTCAATTTGCCAAAAGAAATTAGAAATTACTGCTGCTAAGTACATGCAAAATCCCAATTTAATCCAGTGCTTTGAATCAGAACAGCAAGAGGGAACATATTAATTTATTTGTTACAATCAACAATGCAAACCTGATTAGAGCTGCTCTAGCTAGATCTTACTATACTCATTAATTTCCATCCCCTCTTCTTGAAAATCAAGCCAGCAATAATTTGGTCACAGGAGGTTAAAAAGTTTAGCATTTCAAGTTGTTCTCAACTTATTTTCTTTGCATGGAATATTCTAATGAGTTTACTTTTCAGGCAAAAATAAAATAACTCCTTAGGCGCTGGTATATTTTGCAATGTAGGAATTGATACTGACTACTGTATGTTGGGTTCCACTAGAAATAAGAAATGAGACCTAGTGACTTTGATAGGGTTTACACCCAGGTAAGAGAGGCAAGTCTAAAACCCACATGAAATTTCATAAGTTACTAAAATATATTTTATTTCTTTGTTTCCTAACTAGTATTCATCCTGAATTACCTGACTGTTGTCATGAAATACCCAAAGCAAAGAATAGCCATAAGCATTTCACAATCATGAGTGGAATAGGAGGGTATGAATAATAGAGTTCATTGCCATCACATTTCAGATTCACAGGGGAGTTAAGCCAGTTTACTGAAGTGGCATGAAAAGAAGGGCAAGAGGAGAAAGTAAAAATAACATGTATTGCTCTACAAATTCAACTATAAAAGCTGAAATCACAAGATTCACTGAATTGGAAGTTTCCCTTTGATCTAGTAGGCCAAGAGTCTTCAAACTTGGCAAGTTTAAGACTTCAACTCCCAGAATTCCTGAGCTAACATGACTGGAGGAAGAATTATGGGAGTTGAAGCCCACAAGTCTTAAAGTTGTTAAGTTTGAAGACTCCTGTAGTAGGCATTAGAATCACTACAGAAGACTATAATAGTATGTGCTTCTTACTTAAGATCACTCTAGTGTAATTCCTATGGATGTCATGAAATTTTGCATTTTTGCTATTAGATTTAGAAGATGTTAAGGTGGATCTTCAGATATTATGGATGGAATCCACCATCACTGGAAGTTTTAAGTGGACAACCATTTTTTTTAATATGATCTCGGGTTTTTCTTGATTGAACTGGAGATTGGATTAGAAGACTTCCAAGGTCCCTTCCAACTCTGTTATTCTATTATCTCAACATAGTCCCCAACTTTTTTTCAACTGTATGCTGAAGGCCAGTGAATGACTGTTATCCTCACTGAATTATTTTCATGTAGTTCTTTCTAATTGCATGTTTGTTTTTTGTTTATGACCATGGGCATTTTTTAAAAAAATCACTGCTTATTTTCTGGAGATTTTCACAAGTAAATTAAAATCAAATCACTGAGCAATTTAAAAATGGGAGGAAAAAATCAAAGCTCTGACACTGATTTGAATATTGCTCAATTGGATTAATTCTAACAGACAATCATATGTGTGTGGGAGCTGATATTTGTGGTCCACATTAACACCATAATCAAATCTGTCTTCAAATAGTCTCAGAGTTTCCTTTCCTTATAAAAGTGATATGTATTACTTCCTGCTGCATTTTTAGATGCTTCCAGATTTGTTATGATGGTACTGAATGTATGAAATACAATGAATGTATTTCATTGCTATGAAGAGGTGGAGGATGCCATTTCTCTTCCAGAACTTTCCTCCTGATGAGTTCCTTTGGATTTAATGGCAGAGTAATATTTCTTTTATTTATTTAAAACATTTATATGGAGTGGTGTGGTGGCCCACACCACACATGGAACTCTTTCCTCACAATCAGGAGGCTTTGAGTTTGATCCTAGGTAGAGGCAAGTATTTCTCTCTCTGGGCACACTGAGAATATGTCAACTGAACAAAACTCTGCATTGGTGACAGGAAGGGCATCCAGCCATTAAAACACTCTATTCAGTTGCTCAGACTCCACCTCGCAAAGATTATGGGGTCTTTAAATGAAGATGATGATTTAAAACATTTATATAGCTGACTATCTTTCAACTAACTCTGGATGACTCCCAATCATGCTTAGGGAGTTGCAGATCAGTAGAGATATGGTGGCATATTAGAATTCAGCACATTGACATAACCCTTTCAGACACTGCATATATTCAATAAATGCCACATGTTTGCCCACATGCTGAGAAATTCATCAAAATGTCCTTTACAAAACAAAAGCAGTGTCCTTTCCTTCAAACTGAAGGTTGAAAAACTGCAGAAGGCAAAACTAGGCAGAACATTATACTAACCTCGTGAATGCAAAATATATTTTCATGCATCTATCTAATTGTCTTTGAAGGCTATCCAAGCCATTGGACCCATCATTCCATCTCGTACCAGTGAACTCTGTGTTAATTACCTTTTCTAGGGAGAAGAGTTTTCTTTGTTTGCCTGAAAATTCCTATCATTCAGGGTTTTGGATTATTATTATTTTTTGGAGTACTCTGGTATTATGACAGAGGAAAAAATAATGTCTATTTCTTTGATCATCTCTATATAGAAGATAATTCTTTATTGGCCAAGTGTGATTGGACACCCAAGGATTTTTTTTCCATACAGAAGCTTTCAGTCTACATATAAGCAACAAGTGATGAATCATGATCATAATCATAAAATACAATCACCATTCATCATAAGATACAGCACCCAGTGAGAGTCATAGAATATGACATGTTTGACTTAGAAATCTCTCTTCTAAACAGGATTGTTCCTTTTTACATTAATGTCATTGTTATCCCTCAGTCTTGGAGAAACATTTTATCTGTAGCATCCTGAAGTACAGTTTACAGCAAAAAATTCAAATAAAGTTCTTAGAATAAATCAGGACTGATTTGGCAGAAGCATACTTTGGCTGACCCAAAATCCCTCCCCACAAAGGAAATATCCTAGTTTTACTCACTTGCTGGGCAATCTGAACACAGAGCTGCGAATTCAATTTGTACCTGATTATGCTTTCTATTAAAACCCTAAGAATAAATTCATCCTTAGTTTATCCTTCAGTCATTTCCCTTCTATCCCTATTTTGATGCATATTCCTAAAGTGAGGTCAATGGTAGTAAAAAGCAAAAATTGATGTGAACTTGAAGAGTCTTACTGATTCAAAAAACTTCTGAAGAATGTTGAGACTTCTCTGAGTCTGCTGTAGCCCACGAGAGCCTTTTCAAGGACATCATACCAGGTGTGGAGTTCAAGCAGATGGTTCCCATCACAAGAAGAATTTGTTTACATGGTTTAGTACAGATACCTGAAGGCGGTTTCGTTCTTATTTCTTTCAAATGTTTACATTGCCTGTTTCTGTCTATCCCTTCCGATGATGACTTGCCCAATAAAATCACCCTTTGTACCCCACGAAAATGCAGATTTGAAATTGTTCCTTTATTTGTCTATCTCCAATAACCACCGTACTATTCACCCCCATTGGTCTCCTTTCAAAGATTCAGGCACGGTATTAATTGAAACCAACTTTAATTTGAAATTCCTTTCCAAGAATGCTGCAGCAAATGGTTCTGTTCCTAATTTCATAGCTATTTCCCAATGAGCTTGAAAACAGTATTTGCTGATTCACTGGCATTCTTGTACCAATTGGTAATAAATGAATAAGTTTTGCTCATTATAGTCGAAAGTATTTAACGGATGGCCACCCTATATTGTATTTAACCTTTTTGAAGATCTGCTTTCCAATTTTCTGCCTCATAAAGGTACTTAGGTTTATTTATGATGATATCACAGAAATAAGCTTCTTGAAATGATGAAACCACTCAAATGTCATATGTTATTGTCTCTGGCCTCAGAAATAGTGCTTCCCAGTGTCTTAAAAACTTAGGAAAATTACAAAAGAAATATATTTTGTAAAGCGTAAAACTTCCTCAGGTGAAAGCCACATTAGTTTATGGGGTCCTTAATGCTCTCTGACCTTGGTTATTTTCTTGCATATGTTTCATTACCCAACTAGGTAATATCAGTGCTAGAAGGGAAAGGGATTTGCTATCTTTTTACATATATGTTACTTGCCCTATGAGTGTGAGTGATTGTTTTCTTCATGGTTCCTTGATTACACTGTTGTTTACTGTTAGCTTGTTTGCCTGAGTTCATAGTTCCCTGATTGGGGTATTGTTTCCTTCTTGACTGTTGGTCTAGCTGGTTTTGGTGTTCATCTTTACTTTTCTGGATGTTGATTGCTGGTGAAGAGGTGTCATACTCTTTTTGTTTTCTTGTTGGCTTCTTAATTGTCTCTTTTGAAAAGGTAGGTAGATGCCGTTTGTCTCTATGTGCCTGTTGATGGCTGATGGGTCTGAGTGTCAGGCTTCCTGGAATTCTCTGTGTTTTTGGACTTGGTCTAGGATGCTCACAGCTTCTCAGTTGAAAGTAGGGTGAAGTCTATCCATGTGTTGTGAAATTAAGGATTTCATCAGGTCAAGAGTCACAGTGGACAGTAGGACCAGCAGATCACCCACTAAGTACATACTGAATATTAATATGCCCAAGAGAACATGAGAAGTCTTCAAGTCCTCATCTTGTGTTTTTCTTGTTTATTTATATATCCTATTGATATTCCACTCCACTCTTCTACTAGGGCAATTTATCCTTGCGGCCATCTTTCAAGTTATTTTGGCTGTGTGCACCCAATGAAAAAAATATCTGGGATATTAGGTGAGTTTTAAGCTGGAATCCTTCCAACCGTCTGGTTTATTAACGCAACTAGAGAAAGAAGCATACAGTCTAATTGGTCCAATATTTTAATCAGTCATATTATAAACAACAACATGAAATACAACAACAAAAGCCATATTATTTAATGGGAAGGAAACTTCTCTGTTTATCTGTGATCAGAGTTAAATTCACATTATCTCATTTACTTAGTATTCTGTGCTTAGATACAATAGGAAAGTAATGGCTTTTGAACCTTTCCCATTTGGATAAAGATCTTGTTATGCTTTGCTGTGATCCCAGCATCAAACTTTTTATATTAAGCAAAACCAAATGATTTTTCAAAAATTCAACATTCCTGATGAGATATTCTGGAAGTGATGAGGCATCCTGCACTCTAGAAAGAGTGCGGAGAAGAATGATTAGTGGTCTGGAGGCTAAAACATATGAAGAATGGTTGTGGAATGATATGTCTAGTCTAATGAAGAAAAGGATTAGTGGCAACATGATAGCAGTCTTCCAATATCTCAGGGGCTGCCACAAAGTTGAGGGAGTCAAGCTATTCTCCAAAGCACCTGAGGGCAGGACAAGAAGCTATGGATGGAAACTTATCAAAGAGACAAGCAACCTAGACGTTAGAAGAAATTTCCTGACAATGAGAAAATCAACCAATGGAACAGCTTGCCTTCAGAAGTTGTGGCTGCTCCATCACTAGATGATTTTAAGAAGAGACTGGACATCCACTTATCTGGAATGATAAGGTCTCCTGCTTGAATGTTAGGTGGGCAAAGATCCTCTAAGGTCCCTTCCAACTCAATTATTATATTATTCCATATCATTCTTAAGGACAACTTTAAGTCTTGACTGAATATGTGCAGAAAAAGGTTCAGAAATGAACAGGGGATTCCTTACAAAACCATCCCCGTTGGATGGTTCTGAACTCAATTTTCTTTACGCATTGGTCAAAATATCCCATCTATATATCTATATCTATACAATATCTTTATCTATATCCACATCTATATCTATATTTCTATCTATTTATATCTATCTATCTGTCTATTTCACTCAGTCAAATGATATTTAATATAACTCAAATATATGCATTTCCTAGTATCCTGACTGAGTTGTGCTAAAATATCCATAGCTTTTATATTCCTAGCATTTATATTTGTACAATTTTGTGTACTATCCTAGATATGATGGATGGTTCCAAATCATTTTTGGACAACTGTGGAATGTGTATCTATGAAGTTTGTGTAGAAAATTATGCCTGTCCTAATAATACTGAGCCACAAATCACTGTTCCCTACCATTGGTCATGCTGATTGGGATCCCAATATTCAGTGACAACTGAGGAACCACAATGTTGTCTTTCCTAGTTGCAGCAACGTGAAAGTCACTTCCCTGTCTTCATTCTCAATCACCATTGCCAAAACCAGCCACTTTTTTTGAATATTTTATAGTTCTTTGCTTCCAAACTAGAAAACTATAGAAATGAGAATTTGGAAATCCATATGATATTACTGAACTATTCAACATTTCTAACTTACATCAATGTCATGCAAATGCTGGCTAAGAAAAAAAAAAGAGGGTGGGGGAATCCAACTCACATAAATTTTTAATGAAGAAATAAACCTGTCAGTGGAATATATTTACTGCACAAATTACAGGCATTCTGCAGATCTCTATGCCATTGGGCTAATAAGGAGGATAGCTTGGAATTGGCTGTCTAACTAGAGTTCCTTCCAACTCATCCAACTCTTTTTTGAAAATTGTATGTTCTAAGTTTAGTCTAGGAAGGAAGGAAGGAAGGAAGGAAGGAAGGAAGGAAGGAAGGAAGGAAGGAAGGAAGGAAGGAAGGAAAATATTTATCCTCCTAAAGGAAATGATTGATGGTTTGGGCATACAACCTCCTACAATGAAGAAGTCAGAAGCATCCCAGAATTGGTAGTGTTCACTTTTTCCTATAGAATTTGAGAATGATATTCATCATTAGTTCAAGAGAAGAAACCCCAAACATAAAAAAAATATGAAGTGGCAATTAAGCAAGAATCATATAATAAACCTGCATTTTGGAAGCTATCATTTGGAAGATACTAGTCCAAGACCAGGCTGGCCAACCCTGGGAGGAATTTCTGTCTTACCCCACTGTCTCAGGCAACAGAACATCTTTGCTTGTACTTAATAATATTATGTTTCTAGTAAAACCAGCAAACTTTCTGCAGCTAATTTGCATTGACATTTACTGGTGGTGCTATTTACATATTTCATAGCACATGGGAAAGACACACAGCATGAACCCTCTAATCAATTACTTAGCTATCAATTGTTAATCGGCAAAAAGTCATTAGTTATGCTTCACACTGCGTTTGGACTTACATGAAGAAAAGACGTAGAGTGATATCAGATTCAGGTAATTAGCACTAACTCTCATGGCTGGATGAAGGAAGGAGGCCGATATAATGACAAAAGTTATATTCTTTGAATTAATTTTAGGAAAATTGGTTAGATCTGCTAATCTTTAAAGACCAAGGTACAACCCTTTTTGACTGGGTTTTAGCCTGGATCTATCAAACAAGGCAGATTGCATATCAGTAGATTCTTGTTCCCAAGATAAGGCAAAACAAAAATACAATATATAGAATCAGAAAATAGTAAGTGCCACAATGGGGCTTTGAAGATCATCTAGTCATTGATGATCTTTGAAAAAAAATGATTTACAACTGGCCCTTGTACTTACGACTATTGCAGCATCCCTACCATCATGTGATCAAAACGCAGATGCTTGGCAACTGGAATATATTTACAATGGTTGTAGTATCCTAACATCACACAACTGCCATTTGAGAGCTTCCCAGCTGGCTTCCAGAAAACAAAATCAAGGGGGAATCCAACTTTAGGCCAACCACCAGGGGATGGTGAGTTATAGGACCACCCTAGCCTTGAAAGTTGGCTAGGTGACATTCCCTCACTTTCAGCCCAACTCATCTTACAGCATTGTTGTTGCGAGGAAAATAGAAGGCAAAAGGAGTATTAGTTATGTTCACTGTCTTGAGTTATTTATAAAAATAATAGAGGCAAGATAAAATATCTATCACAGCAAGCTACTAGTAAGACCTTCCAAATGTTTTTATTGTTTATCTTGACGAAACAGGACAAAACACAACCACTAAGGGATACACTCCTGTATGTGCTTAAATTGCTGGCATGGGAGAAGAAGGAAGAATGTCTCTTATAGCTAATGACTTCCTAAGGAAACTTTCAGCTATTAAAGGTAAAGCTTCCCCAGCACATACGTACTAGTTGTTTCCAGCTCTATGGGGTGGTGTTCATCTCTGTTACAAAAGCTGAAGAGCCAGCACTGTCTGAAGACGTCTCCATGATCATGTGGCCAGCATGACTAAATGCTGAAGGTGCACAGAATGCTGTTCCCTTCTCACCAAAATGGTCCCTATTTTTCTGCTTGCATTTTTACGTACTTTCAAACTACTAGGTTGGCAGAAGCTGGGACAAGTAATGGGAGCTCACTCCGTTATGCAGCACTAGGGATTCGAGCCGCCAAATTGCCAACCTTTCTGATTGACAAGCTCAGTATCTTAGCCGCTTAGCCACCACATCCCTCTTTTCAGCTTTTATTATTTTTCCATTATTTTGATTATTTCATTATTTCATTTCAGCTACTTATTCAGCTACTATTAGGCACCTAATTTAAGGCATCCAATTCTACATCTACCTTTCACACACAGGTGCTTTTTAAAGCACCCTGTGATTACAAAGCTGTGACCATGGCATCTTCTCACCTGGCAATGTGATAACACAACTCTTTTGAGCAACCACCCCACCATCCTACAAGTGGTGAGCAACCACCCCACCATCCTACAAGGTTGCTATGGCTTCTTTACTGAAGTCACACAAGTTTTTGAATACTTCTCCAAATTTCTCATCTGTGGACTTCTGCTGAGCTCATTAAAAGGAAGCCAGTATCTCACACTTGTGATTTTGTTCTCACTGTCCAGGAGACACCTCCATTAAAAAAAAAAAAAGGGGGGGAGCATGCTTAATAAAATAAGGAGAAAAGGGTAGACAGTGCATACCAGGGATCATCACTTCTGCCATTGATTTCCCAGATGGTAATTTACGAAACAAATAGGCATTTTAATACATCCTCCTCAGCTTTTCTTAAAATGTCTTGCATTCCCCTGTGGATGCTGAATGGACTGTCTCTTTCTCAAGCTTTCAGAAAAACAGGAGGGGTCCTAATGCTGTCATTTAGGAGTTGAGGTTAGGAAACACAGAAAGTGCCGTTTCCCATCTCAGGTCAATGTGCCTGAACTGATCAGGAGCACAACATGTATGGTTTACCTTGCATTTTCCCCTTCGCTTGCTGCATTTCTCATTTTGCTTCAATAATAAATACATTGTTAAATTGGTTTGTGTATCATTCGACACAGTGGCAAACACATTCTCCCTTCTCCAGTCACAACACTTCATCACCATCTTTGAGCCGGCTGGGGTTATTTGGGATGTAGATAGCAATAGCACTTAGACTTATGTACCACTCCACAGTGCTTCATAGCACTATGAGGGCTTTACAATATCAGCATATTTGCCCCCAACTATCTGGGTCCTCATTTTACTGACCTTGCAAGGATAGAAGACTGAGTCAACCTTCAGTCAGTGAAGATCGAACTCCTGGCAGTGGGCAGAGTCAGCATCCAATGTTGCATTCTAACCAGTGCACCAGTGGTGAGATTCAAAATTTTTTACTACTGGTTCTGTGGGTGTGGCTTGGTGGGTGTGGCTTGGTAGGCGTGGCAGGGGAAGGATACTGCAAAATCCCCATTCCCTTCCCACCCCACTAATCTGCTTTTCAGCTCCGTTCTCCTCTGCAGGGCAACCAAAGAAGATCAAGCCGATCAGCTGAGACTTGGGAGGCAGAGAATAGATGGGGGCATGGGGCCAGTCAGAGTGGTATTTGCCAGTTCTCTGAACTACTCAACTATTGGTTCTCCAGAACTGGTCTGAACCTTATGAATGCTACCTCTGCAGTGCACCTCCACAGCTCCCAAAGCAACAAAGTATTTTCCAAACCAGTCAAGATATTTCCTCAGGTGGAATTCAATTTCTTATCCCTTTCTGAAATTCCTGCACTGAATCTCACCTCCTTCCCCAAGAGTGGCCCACTTTGGCCTTTCACTCTATCATCCTTAAGGCTGTGGTTCAATTCCACCAGACTATATTCCTGTATTTTAGCACATCCTCAGGAAAGCCATTTGGTGTCTAACACCAACTCAGAATCCACCCAATTGAATTTCAAAACTTCTCTGGATAATGCTCAAATATGGTGTTTTCATCTCCTCCTCCTCTTCCTCCTCCTCCTCCTCTTCCCAGGTAGCACACTAGAAACGCAAGATTTATGTGTGTGTGAGAGAGAGAGTGAGAGTGAGCGAGCATATGTGTGTGTGTCGTATAAAAGGATAACTCAGAAAAAAAACATGGACCAAAAACAGGCATGGTCATCCATCTGCAAAATATTACACATGTCTGCAGTTGAAAAGTAAGACTGTATCAAAACTGACATTTTCATCGCTATCGACTGTAGCTTTATTCCCGAAGAACAAAAGAGTTTATTATAAAAGTATTTGATAGGATTCACCTTTTCTGAACCTCTCAGTCAGGTTGCCCAACCAGATGGAAATGACCTGCCCTACATTGAGCTTCAGTTTCTTCCCCCACTATAGAAAATGTATCTTAACTAAGTCTAGACTTAATAATACCATTACTTCTAATAACAATCCAATTCTTGTAAAATGTAAAATTTAATTTTGAGCTAAACTATGGCATCCTGTTTTTAGGGTGAATGTCTTCCCCTGGAAAAGAGAATTTATTTTGCAATCAAGACAATTTTAATTGGTTTAGATTAGATTAATTGGTTTAGATTAGGCAACTAGAGTTGCTCGATAGGACAGGAGAGGAGAGAGGAGAGGAGAGGAGAGGAGAGGAGAGGAGAGGAGAGGAGAGGAGAGGAGAGGAGAGGAGATAAGAGAAGAGAAGAGAAGAGAAGAGAAGAGAAGAGAAGAGAAGAGAA